>CM053593.1:272862511-272946422 GCA_028646575.1 Pseudocheirus occidentalis
TGAACTGAGTGTCCTTCTAGTAGGGGTGGGTGACAAGGGAGGAATAGACAGAATCTAGAATTTAAAGTTCTGCAATACCTCCAACTGGGAATTAAGATATACGTGGGCTGGTATAGGGAGACCCTCCCTGCTGTACCAGAAAATAAGAGAGCAGGGGAGGGGCTTTACAGTAGGATTGCTGTCTTGGGGTTGGGGCAGGGGCAAGATGGGGAGAAAATGTGTAATTCGAAAATGTAATGAAAATGAATAATGTAAACAAGAAAACAAATAAAAACTAAATTTAAAAAAAAAGATATGCTGCATACCATATCACTATTTTAATGTTGCTTAGTACTAGTAGTGGTAGTAATATTTTGTAGAGTCTTGACAATTAGGATGAGAATTTCTAAATCCTCACCTAAGATGTAATATTCATGATTTCTATTTTGGTGCAATCTCTTGACCTATGATTTCTCACTTTTGTGCCAGCACTTCCCTTAACTGAGACAACTCAGTCAATAAACATTTATTAAGTGCCTACTATATGACAGGCACTATGGTAAGCACTGGATCCCAAATGAGCCATGTATATTACCTATCTGCTTCAGCTATTACAATGATTAATTTAGTGAGAGCTACATTCTAGGATTGTGAGAATCTGTACACGCTAATGCTTCATTTTATCTTGTATTTTTCCTTATATCCCTAACTGGCATTATAATTCTCTCCTGGGCATGAGTCTTACTTAATACAAGTCCCCTAAGGATCAGAGACCTCCATCTGTCAGCTTAACCCACAAAGACTTACCAGTTACTCAGCAAAGAAATATGGGTCTTATTCTTTATATAGTCTCCTGTATGGCTTGAGTCTGAAAA
This sequence comes from Pseudocheirus occidentalis, assembly GCA_028646575.1. NCBI lineage: Eukaryota > Metazoa > Chordata > Mammalia > Diprotodontia > Pseudocheiridae > Pseudocheirus > Pseudocheirus occidentalis. Next base: position 272,863,366 of record CM053593.1, read on the forward strand.
TGAATAATTTGTATTAAAAACCAATCATTTCAATGATATTTTTGTTTCTAATCTGCCATAAACAAAACTTCCATGTGTGTCCTTGGGTTCCCAACAAGGGCAGCATGAAATTAATCGCCAATCGTGCACTGTCTGGCCAAAACAATGTCAGCCTATAATTCTCGGCAATCTTCGGACAACGAGAAGCATGGTCAACAAATGCTACATCAGTTTGTGAGCCTTGAAGAATCAGCAAACTGTAAGGTCTGTTAAAGAGGACACAGGTGAACTGTTTACTGACAAGCCTTCTCTTCTGGGTGCTATTAATCTGAATTACATAAATTTGCTGAAGCATGAATTATATTTGCATAAATTTTATTTTGAGCCCATCTCAATACATGGATTAGCCAAGTCAAGCAAGGACCATATATTCAGATTATCTGATGTTTTCCATTGAGTTTTACAAACAAGTCGGGGGGGCGGGGCGCGGAAAGCTAGGGAAAAATGCATGTGGTACTGTCTCTCCACATGGCCCCAGGGATTTCAATATTAATTTGGCATAAAGTAGAGGACTAACAGTATCAGAGGCATCCAATCCAATGTACAAAGCACTCAGAATGCTTGGTGTTAAAAACTACATGTCGGCAGATAAAGGTGGCTGCCTGGGTCTGAACATCCCCACAGTGAAACTCATTAGAAGTATAATATTCCAGCTGTTGTTTTTTTTTTTTTAATATATATAAGACTAGCCCTACTGACCCAGCATCACTAAAGCATGTGTCTTTAGCAAGTAGTATTAGATTTAAAGAACTAGAGGGTGGTCAGCCCGGGGGAGGGGAAGGTGCAGAGGGGATTTATCAGCCATTTCTTACATCCATGCTGGAGTGCTCTACCCTTTCACCTTTGCCTCTTGGTACCCCAGCTCCCTCTAAGGTCACCTGTGCTACCTCCTAATCAAGGCCTTTCCTGATCCTAAAAGGGGTGAGTTCCCCACCTTCCCTCCCCAAAGTACTTGATATTGATCTTGCACATATTCTGTTTACATGCTGTAATCTCCTTCCATGAAAAGCAGCCATGGGATGGACAAATAACCAGCATCAGACCCAGGAAGATCTGGTTTCAAGGCCTACCTCTGACATGTACTACCTGTGTTATCCTGGACGAGTCATGTTAAGTGACTCTTCAACCTGAATTGGTAGAGAATTTCTTTATGTGGGAGTTCTTCATCCCACTGAAATTAGAGGTCCAACCCTTACCCTTATTTCCCAGAGTAGAATGTAAGCTCCTTCAGGGTAAGGATCCCCTTGTGCTCAGTACTCTGAACATAGTTGTTGCTGGCTGGTTATTTTTCAGTTGTATCTGACTCTCTGTGAACCCAACTGGCAAAGGTACCTGAATTGTCTGCCATTTCCTTCTCCAGATCGTTTTACAGATGAGGAAACTGAGGCCAAATGGGTTAAGTGACTTGCCCAGGGTCACACAGCTAGTGTCTGAAACCAGATTTGAATTCAGGTTTTCCTGACTCCAGGGTGGACACTCTATTCATTAACTGTCCCCTTGAACATAGCAAATACTGAAGTACTTGTTGAATTGAATTCAATTCAGTTGCCATGATAAGACTCTTCTAACATTTGAAAGGATGTTAAGTAGGAGGGAGGTTAGATTTATTCTTCTGGGCAACAGGAGACAGGAGCAAGTGGCAGAAGAAGCAAACAAAGGCTTCACGTAAGGTCTTCAAGCAGAAGCTATATGAGGGCATTTGTCAGATACATCGCAATGGTGAGGTTCATTCATTCATTTACTGGTTTTTAAAAAAAATTATCTATTTTATTCTGAACTTAAGAAATAAAACAGGCATTTCCATAACATAGTAGAATAGGAAAAAAAATGATTGCACATGAAATGGCAAATCTATCAAGTACAACTTGCTATTCCTTTTAAATATAATAAAGTTATGAGGTTTGACAAGGCCACTGTAGTCCCTGTCCAATTGAAAGTCTGTGATTCTGTGAATTCTCTTGTGTGATACCAAAGAAACCAACTTACAAGATGGCTGGGCAAGGAATGAGGGGGTACAGTATTCATGTGAATAACTAAACTGGACCCCAAAAGGATGAGACCTGTGACCTTGACTCAATTCACTTTAATGCAAACTAAAATCATCTCTGTTCCCTGTCTGCTCCTCAGATGCTGCTGAGTAGCCAACTCTTATTGCCATGGTCATATGTCCTGTCTACTCAGAGCTGTCTGCATCTCAGCCACAACTATTTCCTGAGGGACAGAAAAAAAAAATAACTGCAAACAAACAATAAAAAACACAAACCATGATCTCATGTTGTCACACAGTTTCTCCTCTAAATTTTGGCACACTGAGGGTGCATGGTTCAAAGGCAGAATTTGATCCTCTGCTTCCCTCAGCTACTCCCCACCCACACTCTCCCTTCTATGGCTATACCAGGTATTCAATTTTCCCCATTTCTTGCTTGGCTTTTTGCAAAACTTCCTTGCCTACTATCCTATGGAAATTGCTCTTTCTAGGGGCATCAGTGACATCTAAATCAGTGACCTCCCACTGATTTTCCCATCCTTCAAACTTCTAAACATCTTTTCCACTGTCTCTAACACTTTAATCATCATCCCTTCCAAGTTTTCCCCTTTTCTAGATAACCCTGCCACGCCTTCTTACTCATCGGATTTCTATTACTTCTCAGTTTCTGTGGCTAATTCCTCCAACCAAACATGGTTAATACTGAATTCTCTATCATCTTCCCTCTGCTCCCACATCTCTTGACTCAACTTACAACCAATTTCTCAGGCTTCTAGGTTCAAAAACTTGAAATGAATCATCTCTGCTTCCTTCCTCTGCTTTACCTTCTATATTTAGTCAGTAAATTTCTATTCATTCATCCTTCAAAATGCCTCAGCCTTCATTATTTTCCTACTTAAAAGATATAAATTAGTTCTTTTTAAGAACAAACCCAAGTTCCATATCTTAGCATTCAAGGCTTTCCATAAACTGGTCTCTTCTCTCACTTAATCAGACCTTATCTTTTGCCGTTCCCCAGTTCTAGTCAGGAGGCTTTTTTCTATTCCTTTCCCATCATCCAGTTATCCTCTTATGTACAAGGTCTTATGCTAAATACAGGATGCAAAGAAAAGTAACACTTTCCACGTGTCTCTGCTGTAGACAGTGAAGAGCCACAGAAGATTTTTAGCACAGGAATGATGAAAGCATTCTTTAGGATAAAATATATAGGTATCTCACAGGATGGATGGGAGGGGTAAGAAATTAACAGTAAAGAAACCTATTAAAAGGTTACAGTTACAGTTGGCAGGCTTGAAGTCGGGAGGTCTCATCTTCCTGAGTTAAAATTTGGCCTCAGATACTAGCTATGTGACCCTGGACAAGTCATTTAATCCTGCTTGCTTTGGTTTTCTTATCTATAAATGAGCTAGAGAATGAAATGGCAAACCATTCCAGTCTCTTTGCCAAGAAAACTTCAAATGGGGTCGTGAAGGGTCAGACACGACAACTCAATAACAACTCAGTTACAGTCGTCTAGGACATGATATAATAAGGGTATGACCTAGGACGGTAGCAATGAAAAAGAAGGTGTAGTCCCTGTCAAACACATTGTCAGACAAATTGGCAGGAATTTGGTGACTGATTAGCTACAGGGTTGAACAGTAGCAAACTGTCAAAGATGAATCCAAGGTTTCAGGTCTGGGAGAACAGCAGAAAAACAGCCCCATTAAAAGATAATCAGATAACAGATTTTAATGTGGAACGAACCTTAGAGGTCATATGGTTTTCTTATACATGTTTTGCCTAATTGTTGCATCATACCATAGAAAAGAATGTTGGTTTGGGTTAGAAAAATATAAGACTAGAAGTTGTAGAAATTTTAATTTTAGGGTGCAGCTAGGTTGTGCAGTAAATAGAGCACCAGCCCTAGAGTCAGGAGGACCTGAGTTCTAATCCAGCCTCAGACACTTAACACTTACTAGACATGTGACCTTGGGCAAGTCACTTACCCCCAACTGCCCTCCAAAAAGCAAAAAAAAAAAATAAATTATTTTTGAATTAATAGTGGGTAACAAATTGGAAGTGTCCTGTAGGCAACTGATAATCTAACACTGAAGCTTGGGAAAGAGATGAGGACTGGAGTTATCCAAATAGAGGGACTAGGGAGTTCACAAAAACTCCCAAGAGTGAGGGTATCTTTAAAGAACTGGAGTACCAAGGACAACAATCTCAGGGACATGCTTAGTGAAGGGGTGGGAAAAGAAAGAAGAACCTATGAAGGGAAGAGAAGACTGGCCAAGGAGGTGAGAAGAGAACCAGGGTAACTGAAAATAAAAGAAGTCAAAAGGAGAAGAGAATTTTAGGGAGGAAGGAGGTGATCAAGGGCTGCCACTGGCGTCCAGTGTTGCATTTCCAGTCTATTATTCTTCCCATGTTTCTCTTCAGTTTCTTTATTGCATCTTCACCCCCATCTACTCACAGTCAAAACCCCTCCACGTCCTCTTATACTTACCAGTGTTTTCTACACCAACCTCTATGACTTTCCGGGTCTTCTTTGCAATCGATTCCATGCTCACGTAATTTTGATCCTAATGCTTGCCATCTTAGGAATGGCTTCCTAATTGCCTCTTAAAATAAACTAAAATGTTTCTCAAGACCCTATGTTACTTAGCCTCTCTCCTTTCCCTTCCTGTTTGAATCTCCTTCTATAATACAGATTTCTGCTTTTGGCTCTTTTTAAGCAATTCTCCTTTTTGACCTCTCACTGTTTACCCAAGAGTATCTTTGCACCTAGGATCAAACCATTCTCCTTAAATGAGAGGAAGCCTTTCCACCAGCATTCCCTTGGGCCACATATTCTACCTTTAAGACTTTAATCTTTAAATGCTCTCTATTTCCCTGATTCCCCCCAAGAAACCATTATAGATTGATACTGCATGGCTTTATTCACTCCAATCACTACTATAATAACAATAATGAGAGTTGACATTTATCCAGCATGTTTGGCTTTAAAATGCATTTTAAAGAGATATTATATCTCTTTGAAGGTATGTCATACAAGTTTCATTATCCCCACTTTCTTAATGAGGCTTGAGAGGTTAAGTGATTTTGTCCCAATTTCCACAATAAAAAAGTGGAAATGTCAGAGTTCGGATATGAACCCATATCTCTCCTGTAGTACAATCAGGATCTCTGTACTGCTATCATTAATTACCATATTGGTATAAATATAGCCTATAGGCTAGACTTTCCCTCTCTCCTCCAACAACAGCAGCAAAAACTGGCTGGAATTGAAACTTTTGCATTATTAACAACAAAATAACAAGTAGAACAATAAAAAAGATGAAAAAAAATTTTTTACAAACCTTTATATTAATTGAAAATACAATTAAACTATTAAAGTACCAAATAAATGAAAGCCTTACAAAATCTTAAGCAGAGAACCCCAAGCTCTCAAATCGAGAGTATTCTTCACTGCATTTTAATTTGAAATTCAAGGCCCTGGGTTCAAAGCCTGGCTTTCCCACCATCCAGACAGGATATTATAGGGACTGAATGAATGACACACATAAAAGCAGACCTGTACATCTTGGTAGTACATAGGGGCCAAAATTAAAATAGGCTAAACTTATTTGGGTGGCAGATAGGTTAGACTACAGAGAGATGGATGATGGCTGGTAGCCACGGGTCACGTGACAAATGGGAGAGTGTGCAGTGGCAACCCTACATTTTTCACTGGCTGACCTATATCCTTTGGTGTCCCACAAGTGGCCTGAAGGCCACATATTGTACAAATCTACATAAAGGGCTTTGCAAACCTTAAAGCACTCTATTAATGCTAACTATTCATCATCATCATCATTATCATCGTCATCATCAGCAGGCCTTGGGTAAATTACTTTAACCTTTCCAGGCCTCAGTTTTTATCATTTGCCCAAAAAAAAAAAAAAAAAAAAAAAAAGGAAACTGAACAAGATGACCTTTTAAGTTTCCTTCTATCTCTAAATCTAAAAAAATCTATGAACACCCACCTCTGAGCATAACAGCTTAAGGATTCATTCTAAAGGCTGGTCACTTCATCCTCACAAAATCTTATGTAGCCGTGACAGAAATTTGGAGAGTAGCCCATGCTGATCAGATGATAGATATTTTCACTGGTTCCTCTGTGAATCAGGGCTATTAACAGCAGAACGACCATGCTAAATAGGAGCTATCAGTAATGTGGTACAAATTTTATCTGCCAAGTCTCACTTTCATAAACCTCGGCTATGTGCCTACTGAAGAGATACTGTATTATGGCACTGTTTACACGACCATTATGCATTTATGCTCCCTTTCAAAGATAAATGATACATTTAGAGAATGAATTGCATACACAAACTATCTGGATTGGGAGGATGCCAAAACAAACGGCTGGCTTAACCGAGAGAACCCTGCTGCTAGTGATCTTCCCACCAAAACAAAGAGGCTTCTAGGCCCTTCCTTTGTGTATCTGTCAATCTGAACATGAAAAAAACAAAGAGTTAATAATGACTGCCTTTAGAAAGAGTTCTTAGTAATCAATTAAGTGTTCCTTATAAGATTATATGTGTGTATGTGCATACACACATATAATGCATGTGCATGTGTGTGTGTGCGCGCATATGTGTGTATACTTCAAAGATCCATGGTTTCATTGGTGCAGGAATTTCTTCTATTAATACAGGTCATAATGCAGATGTCATAGTCAATAGTCTTTCCTCTTCATTTAAATACTTTTATATATTAGCAAGCATTTCTTTTCTCTCCCCCCCATTTAAAAGAAAAACAAGTCCTTAGAAACAAATAAATATATATATATATATATATATATATACACACACACACACACACACACATACATAATATATTATATATAATAAATATATATATAGTCAAGCAAAACAAACTGCCACGGAGGCCACATCTAAAAATGTATGTTTCCTTCTGCATCCCAGACCCAACCAGATCCCTAGAAGATAGAAAACAGTTCATCAGTACTCTGAAATTATGATTGGTCATTGCATTGGTCAGAATTCTGGAGTCTTTCAAAGTTATTTGTTCTTACAATCTTGTAGTTATGGTAGAATAACTCAACAGCTATTCTTATATACTACAAGAGTTCAAAAGAGCCATTCTGTTACATACTGTAATGGATTTAAAGAAACATGAGATACACAATTTTGGAGACATTATCATTCCAAATGTTCATATGGACGATTTGTGCCTGACCTGTGACAGAGCCATTGGACCTCATATTGGTCTGATCAGCCAGGAGACAGATACCCTGTGTCTTGACCCCAACAGAGTGATGTCATTTTGGTCCTCTGAGCACAAAGGACAACCAACTAACCAACTACCGTAGAAATTGTTCTGGTTTGCTCACTTTATTCGGCATCAGTTCATACAAACCTTTCCAGGCTTCTCTGAAACTATCCCTCTTCATTGTTTCTTATAGCACAATAATATTCCCTTACTTTCCTATACTATTCACCACTTGATGGGCACTATCCACCCTTATTTCTAGTTCTTTTCACCATGAAAAGAGCTGCTCTGAATATTTTTATATATACAGTTTTTCCTCAGTAGGTAGTCTTCATGAATTGCCAGGATCAAAAATAAATCCATTATCTTTTGGCAAATCCACTACCTTTTGGCCAACCCTTATAGTGAGGAGCCTCTAACACTTCCTTAGCTAGGACGGTTTTGACTTGTTTTGCTTTTTGGAGGGGAAAAGGCAGGGCAACTGGGGTGAAATGACTTGCCCAAGGACACACGGCTAGTCAGAGTTGTGTCTAGGCCAAATTTGAACTCAGGTCCTCCTGACTCCTGGGTCAGTGCTTTATTCACTGAGCCACTTAGCCACTTCTATTATGATGGTTTTTAGATGACCAGTGCATAGCTTTTCTCTGCAACCCTGATCAAAGCCCTTTCAGATTCTACCTCACTGAGTTAGCCTTCAAGAACTCAAGGTCACACCCAGGTACCAATGGAGATTTTAGACTAGTACTTAAGTAAACAATTTAAATTTGGGCATGACTAAAAAGATTAGAATGCTTAGAACTGAATTCAAATGATAAAATTTGTCACTGAGTTCATAGGAAGCCCCAAAACTAAGGAAAATATTAAAAGTAAATGAAGTTCTCCCTTCCATCTATTTTTAGACAGCTAAAAATATTTGAAACAGAAAATGTCTTTGCCTCCCCTTGATGTCCTATACACATATACACATACTGTTGGCAAATATTTAATCTGAATTTTTAATGTCACGTTAATATAACAGACCTCAGCTAACTGTTACAAGTGTCAAAATATGTGTTTGGGTAGTAGGCTCAAATTAACTAAGACATTTTAAAAGCATGTTAAAGGACAACAAAATTCTCAATGAAAATATACACCAAAAATGCACCAAAGTCAATTTTCAGTTCATCAAAACTTCCACAGCAAAAAGTTCTGCATTTGTAGTATTATAACTACACTCTAAAATAAAACAAAATAAAAAACAACACTCAAAAATGTCATTAGAATTCTATTTTTAATCATCTGATCATGGCAAACCTCTGGGTAAAGGTAGAAGGATAACCTATGTATTAACTCTTGATGGCTAACTGTACTGAGTCAAGTGAAATTTTTTAATCAACCCTACACTCCTGGAGATAAATATACCAAGCACAAGGCACCAAACAGACATAAGGTAGCAATGTTATTATTACTTCTCTTCACCCATTCACCACTCAAGAAAAACAGGTCTTACACTTCATCTCTCACCTACATCCATGCCTTTTTGCTGGTGGCTTCTCAAATCTGGAATACACAACTCCTTAGAACCCATAGCTTCCTGTAAAGCACAGCTAAGGGATCACCTACTACACACAAGGCCTTTTCTATTTGCACCCCTCCCCCCTCTCCCCCAGTCCACCCCATTGTTAGTGTCTTTACCTTCTGAAATTACTTTATACATGCTTCATATATCCGAGCACATACTGTGTCACTCTCATAGAATATAATTTCCTTGAGGACAGGAACAGTTTTGTTTTTGTCTTTGTAACGCCACTGTCTAACATATTGTCTTGAGTGTAGTAGGCGCTTAATAAACACTTCCTGAATTGAATTAAATATTGTTATTACTTCCCCAAATGGGGGAGGAAAACATTACGGTGCAAAGTTTTCTTTTGATACTCTATATTTAAATTTGTTTCAAGATGAAAAGCATTTTTAGAATGACTCATAAGCATGTCCCATGGTGGGCCATTACTACAGAATCTATCAGAGGCTCATTTCATGTTCTTCTTCTGGAAAGGGGCACTGTGGGTGACAATGAGTGCTCACTCTTCTACCTTCACATTCTGATTTCCACCTTACAATCTCAGCTGGCAAGGGAGGTAAGAAGGCATTTGTGAGAGACATCCGTATATTTTTAATTAACCTATCACAATTCACAATGAGCACGTGATGCTGCTAAGAAATAAGAAATGGGAATAGGTGTGGGTTTTTCATTATGAGGTTTTCATTATATTCATTTCTTATCCAAGCCTTTTTCACTTACTTCTACTTCTCCTTTTCTATCTATAGAATATCTTCTCGTTTTTGTTCTTGACTTCCTAATTTTTGGTTTTTGTTCACCCTCCCCACTTTGCTTCCTCCTGTCTCTCTATCATTCACTTTTGCTCAGGGTACCCAAATTCCATCTAGGGTGTGTGGTCTGGGGTGGAGGTAAGAAGAGGAAAGCAACATGGCTGCTTACTCTACTTGGATAATTTCAGAGTCACCAATTACAACAGACTTCTAGTGAGATGAGAGGATCACCAGGTCTTACCATATTCCCTGCCACTGTGTCCAAAGCTATGCCCTTCAGATCCCTGGGAACTGCCATTTCACTTTTTGCAGTACTCTAGGGACCCCTGATCCTTACTGTACCCCCCACTACTTAGCCTTCAAGACTGGCCATTTCATCCACCCCACAGCTGAACTCTCTTATCTGTATTCTCTCCCCCAATTAGAATGTGAACACTTTGAGAATAGGGACTTTGTTGCTTTCTTTACTGGTATCTCCAGGGTTTAACCGTGTTTGGCACATAGTAAGTACTTAAAAAATCAATATTAGGGTCTATGCTCCATCATTTGACAGCTCCAGATTTTCTGAAACAACATAGGATCTTACAGTTCAGAGATGATGCAAGAAAAGAGGAAGTTAAAAAAACATAAGAGAGTAAAGACTATCTCACTGAGAAGATCATCTAGGGCTTTATTTGGTGAGGGAGGGTGTCTAATGTCCTGAAGGTCAGGAAGTTATTCCTATGTTGATTCACTATCGTATGACTTTGTCCAATCATTTAATGTCTCTGTGCTTTAGTTCCTCCAGCAGAAAAAAAAAATAGGAGTAGGGGAGATAATACTGTAATTCACAGCATACCAATATCACATAACTCTTCCAGTATTACTTGTCACTCCAAATAAAATAAACTCTTCTTTATGTCTTACTCATATCCTACCTACTAGTCGATAAACCCATTTTCTTCCGTCCTGCCCTCATATGAATTATGAAGCATTTCACTAGAATTTCTATGGAAAATATGGTGGCTTCATTGAATGATGGCCAGTCAATGAGAGACCGAATCTTAGTACATTTTGTAAAGCCCTGAAAGTCAGAGGGGATGAGTTAACACGTTGACCCCCTGAACAGGGACGTCTCTTCTGTTAATCAAAGGGTGTGCATCTGTAGTGCTTCTCATCTAAGGATCTCAGAGAGCACAAGAAACTCTCCTAGCACAACAGGAGGTACCATTATCTCTGTTTTGCAGCCACGGAAGTTCAGAGGCATTTAGATAGTTTCAAAGTATGTTTAGACCTCAGCCTTTCACCAGATTCTTCCCACCCATACAGTAAGAGGATGGCAGTACCCAGTCAAGGTCTTAAGAAACAGAGTCTGATGGATGCTTACAAACACAGATTCTTCTTTATGTTATTTTCTTAAAGGCTTTCAAGAAAGAAGCATTTGTTGTGGACCTACTACGTGCTAGGCACTATGCTATTTGCTGGGGTTACAAAGACAAAAGTGAAACAGTACCTGCTCATAAGGAGTTTATATTCTACCAGAAGAGACAACATATACATAAATAAGTATACTATATACTGAATATATACAAAATGAATACAAGGTAGCATAGAGCAGAATGGCACAAGTAGCCAAGGAGATTAAGAAATGTTTTCATTAGCCGTGTGACTTTGGGCAAGTCCCTTAACCCCAAATGCTCTCCAAAAACCAAAAAAAAAAGAAAAAAAAGTTTCGTGTAGAAGGTGGCATTTGATCTCTATGCTGAGTTGAGTAGGAAGTCATTCTCACTACTGATTAAGAACATTTGGGGTGTCCAACCTATTATCCATTGTACCATTGGTTTCTCTCATAACATCAGTCACCAGGATCATCAAAGGGAGTTTTAGGGAAGGGCTGGGGGTGAGATACTCAGAAAAGAAACTAAGTGAAATTTCAGAAGCAGAGAATTGCTGGTTATTCTTTGTTTGCTTTACCAAATTAACCCTTACCTCCTGTAAAAGAGAACTTCAATCTAACTCAAGAACAACTCAATCCAAATTCTTAACTAGTGAAAGCACTTAAAATTATCCTTCAAATATCAAAGAACTACACTGGGGATTACAGAGTCATAGGCTCATCAATGTAGACCTGGAAGGGATCTTAATAGGCCATCTAGTCCAGCTCCCTCATTTTACAGGTGAAGAAATTAAGGACCAAGGTGGAGGAGGAACAGATTTACATTCTTAATAGGGAAGACTGTCTCTTTTTCCAGGAACAGGAAAATACTAAGTCTTTTTTATCCAATATCCTTTTAATAGGCCAGGATTCTTTTTCTTTTTCTGTATCTTAAATGAAGATGACAGTTTGAATCAGTCCAGAACCTTTAATCTTCACCCTTTGCCAAAACCATGGCAAACAGCTCTGAGCTTTAAATTTCCTTCAGCAGGTTTCCCTGTACACTATGTTAGGGGTCCTCCCTTTTCCTAACTTCCTTTCTCTGAATAACTAACCCCACCCTCTCGGTGGAAGCCTTATGAAGGAACAACATAAGACCAACATCCTGGAAATACTTGTTTGTTGGTTACTTAGAACAGAAGGAAATCCGGCAGTCATTCCTTCCTATCTCTCCAAGCCCTGTTGCTATGCCCCTTGGACTCTGATACTGATTCAGCCACAAACCATTCACATGAAAAGACATTCTCTGATTATAGAAGCTCAGGAAAAGCAGGATTTACCAGGGAATGAAGTGAAATTGGGGTTACAGAAGTAACCCCAAATTAAAAATATATATATATTTCTATATATACATACATCTCTGTGTGTATATATATGGGTATATATACATGTTTTAGAAATAGCTCCCATCAGAGGTTCTATGCATATTATAAAAACAGAAGCAGTGTATCATATTCCACAAGATAAAAATCTTAAGACAACATAGTCTTATCAAATAAACACACAACACACACACACACACAACCCCCCCCACCCCCGAAGAATGTTTAAATAATGCTGGTTGCTTGGAAAAGGACAAAATCCTCTAGATATTTTTTTTTTCTGATTTTTGGCCCCTGTTACTCAATTTAATCTTCTGGCTTCCCAGTTCCCTTCCCCCATCCAAACAACTTGGCCCATTGATAAAAATACAGCACATACAAAAAACAACAACAACAAAAACACCTCTGAGAAAAGCCTGAAATGACAGAGAATGAAGTCAGCAGAACCAGAGGACAAAAACACGCAACAATAACAATGATAAAAAGACACTGAGGAAGAAAAGATGCAACTTCCAATTTTTTAGGGAGCGGGGAAAGCTATGGGTATAGAAGAGTTCACATATTGTCAGACTCGGTCAAAGTATAGGTTAGTTTTGTTGAATAACCAATCTTAATTTTTGCTTATTCTTGAGAATAAGGGATGCTTCCTTGGATTAGGAAGGGGAAAAGGAGATACTTGAAAATGAAGGCAACACAACATGGAAAGCTACTGAAACAAGAATGAAAACTTTATTCTTTTAATTTCATAGAAATAAAAATAAGAATCTCGGAGCTTGAAATCTGATTTCCAAATTAGGTCAAGCTTAATATTACCTAAAACCAGGCAGGAGAAATGAGGTGTTAGTTCCAATTCTGCCTCTAAGTAGTTAACAGACTTCCAGTAAGCCCCTTTAACCTCTCTGGGCCTCAGTTTCCTCATTGGTCCTATAGATAATCAATCTCAACATCTCCAAAACTAAATCCTTTGTTTTTCTCTGAAACCCTCCCCCATTCCTAACTTCTCTATTACTATAGTGAACAACAACACCCACTCAGTGACCCACGCTCACAACCTACGTGTCATTTTTGATTCTTCTCTTTCACTCCCCATCTCCAATGAATGGTTAAGTCTTATCATTTCCACTCTTTTTTTTTTTTTTGGAGGGCAGTTGGGGTTAAGTGACTTGCCCAGAGTCACATGGCTAGTTTTGTGTATGTGTGTGTATGTTAAGTGTCTGAGGTCGGATTTGAACTCAGGTCCTCCTGACTCCAGGACTGGTGCTCTATTCACTGTGCCACCTAGCCACCCCCATTTCCACTTTCAAAGTATCATCTGTCTACTTTTCTCCCCTTTGACACTGCCACTCACCTGGTATAGGACCTCTTCATCTCCTGACTGTACTGCAACAGCCAATTGGTTGGTCTCCCTTCCTCAACTCTCTCCCCACTCCAATCCATCAAATTCATCTTCCTAAAATGCAGATCTGATCATATCACACATATACATAATATCTTCTGCTTGGATTTTAGCCCTCTCCTACTGTTCTAGTCTTCTTACACCCTACTTACCCTACATACTCGGCAATCCAGTGACACCGGTTTCCTTGCTGTCCTTTACACTCAATACTCCATCTCTCAACAGATAATTTTCATTGTCCCCCAGTGCCTGGAATGCTCTCCCTCCTTATCTCCACCCCCTACCTTCCTGCAAGTGTCTCAGATAAATCCCACATCCTGCAAAAAGTCTTTGCCAGTCTTCCCTAATATTAGTGCCTTCCTTCTGAGAACTCTTAATTTATCCTGAATATATCATGTGTGCACAGTTGTTAGCATATTGTCTGCCATTAGACTGTGAGATCTCTGAGAGTAGGAACTATTTGTTTTTTGTCTTTGTTTCCTCAGCACTTAGCACAGTATAGTACACAGTAGGCTCTTAATAAAACCTATCTGAAAAACTGAGTGACTATAAAAGGAGGAGGTGGGACTTGGTGAACCTTCCAGTTCTAGAACTATGATTCTTCTTTCTTTTGTTGCTACTAACCTCACAAAGACAGACACTTCACTTTGTTTCTTTTATATTATTATTCTCTTCCTTCCCTTCCCTTCACAACCCCAAATTAAAATCTGAACTAATAGTCCACCTGTAGGAGAGGTCCAATAAATGTTTGCTGGTCTAGTGAGTGAATCAGCTTCCTAAGGCTTTAGGGAAGAGGTGGAATTTCAGGAATGTTTGAGGGATGGATAGTTAAAGGGAGGCATCAAAACAAAAGCTGGATGACACACCAAAGCAAGCAATAAATGGGGATTCTGAACTTATTCTATACTGTCACTCCATCTACTGAGCTCCTGCGGCATGTTATATTGGGGAGAAATAGGGGAAAGCAATAACGTGAAAAAGAGACAGAAGGCAGTGGGCAAAGAAGACAATTTAACAGGTGCTCTGAGCACCAGCTAAGGAGTGGTATGGTAGAAATAAATCGTTCACTAAAAGAATTTCAGCAGTCCTGATAGAGCTAACCAAGGCTGTGGGAGGAAAGATGGAAAAGATGAGGTTCAAAGGAAAGAGATCAGAAAGCAATGTGGAATAGGTTTTGGCAATAGATTAGAGATGTGGTTTATGTCTTGTTTTGCTTGGCCCCAAAAGAGGAAGTAAACTGTGAAGGAATTAAAGTTAGGCATGATGTAAGGGAAAACTTCCTAACGTTTAGAACTATCTCAAAATGGAATGGGCTACCCACCAGTAGGAATCTTTAAGCAAAAGCTACATGAGCACTTATCAGGTATATAAAGGAGAGGCTTGTTTGGACATCAGCTGGACTAAATGGCCTCTGAGGTCTCTTCCAACTCTGAAATTCTGTGATTCTGTATCTCAAGCTTTTTCCAATCCCATGAGCCCCTACCCCAGGATTTAGCTTAATAGCTTCCCCAACCAAAATGTCTGACTCTACCACCCTTCCCCTTAGGACTTAAGATTATTTGCTTCACAAGTTTGCCTATGGGGGAGACTTTGGTTTTTCTTTATTTCCTCTGCTATGCTCCCTGAAATGAAAATTAATTACTACAGGTTTTAAGATAATATGCAAAAGAAAGAATTACAAAGGTTGACGGGTGCATCTGCCTTAGGGGAGAAATTAGCCCTTTTCAGAATAAAAAGTCTCATCATCATGCTATTTAACTCAGCTTTGGAAACTCAACACCCACGTCCAATCAGGTTAGAAGGCTGGAGGGTGGAGCACTAAATGCCTCTCAAGGCTTTCCTTTATAAGAGGGCTGGGCCTAAACTCTAGATAACTCTCTGCTTCCCATTTGCAGCTGTGCTAGATTTGAACTCCAAGGATTATGATGTTGTTGTACTGATGTCCCTCTCCTTCCAACTTGAAGTGTTGTCTTCCCCTGTTAGACTGTAAGTTTCTTGAAGGTAGGGACTGGGTTTTTTCCCCTTATTTATCACCAATGCTTAGCACAGTGCCTACCACATAGTAACACTTAAAAAATGTTTAGTTAATTGAATTTATTTATTTTTCCCCCATCTCCTGATTGAGTGAAACTCTTCTTCTAAATAAGAGATTCTTAAGTTAGGTTCCCTAAATAAATTTCATGGAGTCCATGAACTTGGATGGGGAAAAATAATTAATCTTAACTAACCTCTAATTGAAACTTAAGATTTCCTTAAATTTAAAAACATTATTCTGGGGCAACCACAGTAAATGGATTTTATTTTTATTTTTAGCTTTTTGGAGGGCAGTTGGGGTTAAGTGACTTGCCCAAGGTCACATGGCTAGTTTTTGTGTTAAGTGTCTGAGGTCGGATTTGAACTCAGGTCCGCCTGACTCCAGGGCTGGTGCTCTATTCATTGCGCCACCTCGCTACCCCAACCACAGTAAATAGAGCACTGGCTCTGGAGTCAGGAGGACCTGAGTTCAAACTAGCCATGTGACCATGAGCAAGTCACTTAACCCCAATTGTTCTACCTTCCTCCCTCCAAAACAAAACAAAACATTATTCTGAGACGGGGTATATAGGCTTTACTGGACTGCCCAAGGGGTCCATAATACTCATAAACAAAAAGGTTAAGAAAACCTGTTCTAGATCCTAGATTCTACCCCTGAAATCAGTTAGCCTATCTAGGTTGGAGGCTCAAGCCTGTAAGGTTCTAGCTAGGAAGATTCGGCTTGGCAAGGCTAACCTAACTCCAAACATTTTTTTTTTTAAAGAAGCCCCAAGTTCACTGTAGGAACTTCTATTCCCCTCGTTCTCACATCTATTACCTGTCCTTCAACCTACCTCTCAAAAAAAAAGGGGGGGGGCGCTCCTCTGTGGGGCTTCTGTTCTGACCTGTATTTGATAACTCAAACCTTACTCACCGGTTTCCTGAGCAAGAAGTGTTGTTCGCTAATGAGTCTCCTACATTTTCTTGCACTGAACCTTTTTCGTCCCTTTGGTATGCAGGTATCTGCTTGACAGAACAGCCATACGTGGTCAGCTGGTCAAATCAGGTACACCAAAAGCCCATTAAAAGAAAAAAAACTTAACTCATAAACTGCTTATAGATGAATCCCACAGAAGGGTTGCTTCCCAATTATTTTGTTAAACTGGCATGATAAAAGTACTCTAAAAATTAACAATTTTGGGAAGCTAATTCATCTTACACCTTTCAAATTTAAGAACATCAAAATCATATTTATAAACCTTTCATGTGCAATTCTAAAAGCTTTTAATATGAAAGGTCCTTCTTCAGTGTAAAGGAGTCCCGGTCTGTTCAGAATCATGGTTAAAATTTGAAAGCCCTGTCAAATAGAATTACAAGAGCTACTTTTAACTATCCATAATCCTTTTATTGAAGAAATGATGTTATCAAGTCAAACTGCTCAGTAACAATCTTAATTCATAGCCTCCCCATATTACTATAAATAAACACTGTACATATTATCAAACATTTAATTATTCTTTATCTAAAGTAATACCTCCAAGAACTGTTGGCTGGATCCAGAAACTGATGGGAGAATCCTTCAATTTATAGAAAATATATGAATGTTTTAGCGAGGGAGGGAGAGGCCAAAGGTATAAAAAATGGAAATCTGGAAACATCCCTGAAAGGACGGGATGAAGGGTTGTGGAGGTAAGGAAGAAAGGTGCAGACACATGCCAGCACCATCAGCTAGCCAACTCCAAGAGAAGAGCACTGCTACCCTGAATTGAATATAAGCATGAGCCTTGTCTGACTCACTGGGTCACTTAAGAAGCAAACACTATTTGCTACCCCAATGGGACTGGATAGATTGTGAATTTATCCCCTTTTCCAATGCCTGGTGAACTGACACCTTTTATCCTTAAATTTTATTTATTTGCTGTCTCTGCTTTTAAAATGGGTTAAAGATAAGCTAATTTTTATTGTTTTCAATGAATGTTTGCTATAAATGAGTGGATCACACTAGGGAGGGAAAGAAAAAGAGGAACCTTTGGACAAATTGTTGATGTTCAACCTTCCTTGTCAAAGAGGACCAATGACATCATGAGGTGATGTCTTGACTTGTGCGTGAATAGGATTTAAGGGAGGCAGAATTGAACAGTCATCAGCCTTACTGTCTTCCAGAGTCATCTTACTCCAGCCCAAGACTGAACCACAAGTCTATAGTGAAGTGCTCTCTCATGTACACATACGCTCTCTCTCTCCCTCTCCCTCCCTCAACAGAAAGCAAGGTTTCATTTATAACAAAGAAATACATTTAAGCCAACAACAAAAAAAAATCAATACTTTGGCATGTCTCACTTCACACCTAAACTCTACCACCTCTCTGCCAAGAGGCAGAAGTATGCCCGTCAGTTCCTTACAGACTCAATTGGTCACTGGATTGATCTGAGTTCCAATACCGTTTAATATTGTCTTCCTTCATATTATTGTGTTCACTATGCAAATTTTCCTAGGAACCCTTCTTCATTTTTATGTCAACTTTGTATTTCTTTTTGTCAGCTCGTATTTCTATAGTCATATTTTGTGATGCTTTGGAAAAGAAAGACTTTAAAAAGGCTTGAGTATGTCAAAATCAATTACACAGATTCTACAGATTTCTGAAGGGCTAAATACTTCATCGAGCCCTAGAGAAAAGTAGAAGAGGAAATGGCGGTGGGGGTAGAGGGATCACAACTTCCAGAATAGATTTGCCATAGCCAGCATTATTAATCCAGCCCTCCATGTCACCCCACACCTCCTGAGTGTTGATGCTGGGAAGGCAGAGGCAGGGCTTGGAGTGTTAGGTAAATTATGAAATGGCTCTGGGAGTGTTGCTGACTTGTTGAATGTGAATTAACAACATAATTCATGTCACTGAGGATGAAGAACAATTACACTGGCTGAAAAAACTTTTTTCCATGGAAATCAGGGGTGGCATACAAAGCACTAAATCAATTCCCAGGAGAAATTCTGGGAGTGGGGGGTAGGGAGGAGTTGCCTTACTAGCCAACAATTATTATAAAAGTTCCAAAGGCTCCCTGCCCTATTCCCCTCCTCTGCCCTCCACCATTCAAGAATTTTTATTTTTCAAAAGGCCTACAGCCTTTAAAGGTCTTAAACACTTTCTTGTCCAGGAAAGAAGATCCTTTGGAAGGACGAGTAGATGTAGCTTAAAAAAAAAAAAAAAAAGGAATCACAGAAAGTCTGGTGTGGCTTTCGCACAAAATTTCTAAGCCTTTTTAAAGTCATGGGAATTTGTGACTGGTCTCTGAGCTTGATTACTTGCATCTTTAAAGCTGTTACTCCCTTAAACAAAATCTAAGGAGAATCATGGGACTGTAGAACTTTCAGGGCTGGAAGGAGCCTTAAAATTCTTTTAGTTCAACCCCAACAGGTTACAGATGAGGAAACTGAGGCCCAGAGAAATCAAGTCAATTGTTCAAGGCTGCAATTATATTTAGTAGCAGAGCCAGGTCTCAAACACTCCCAGAGGAATCAGGGCCATGTAATGGGAATGGGAATTTGAAGATCTTCCCTGCCCCTTAATAGACCTAGGGGGGAGTTTGAAGACCTCCCCCACTTTGACAGTAAATCTTGCCCCCTAATAGGCTGAATGTGATCACATGGAGCCTGTGATGGGGGGAATTTGTTGAAGGGAAGCAGAGCCCACAGGAAGCTGGGAGAACCACAGAACCAGAGAGATGGTGGGAGAGAGGTGCTCAGGCAAGAAGAAAGAGAGGTTTGTGAGTAAATATTGATCTTGTATTGGTTTGTGGGAAGGCTAAAGGATGGCGTGGTTCTCAATGTTATTATGGTTTCTGAATATCTTTGGTACTGTGAAGCAATCAGTTTACTGGTCTTGGGATTCCGTTTTCTGGTATCTAAATAAATGTTTCAGTTATGTTATCTACCTGGAGAATCTGGTATATTTTGCAATCTAACGTCATGTAATATTTATAGTCATGGTCTTGATCGTGATCATGGGCACTGTAAATATTGCATTGGCGCTACAGGCCATTAAAGTTCATTTAGTTCAACCCCTATCCAAGGCACAAATCCCCTTGAAAGCATCCATAGCAAGTGATTATTATGTCCTGGCTTGAACATTTTCAGTGACATGGAACTCACTAGTTCATGATGCAGTCCATACACACGTATTATATATTTAGAGAGAGAGATAATATTAGATAAATAAATACAAGATAGTTTTGAGACCAAGGGCAAAACAATGAAGAGCTAAATTTTGTCCTTATAAATTCTAACCAGAAGTCTTAGCTCTAATAAGTTCTACTTAGTTCCAGTAAATTCTATTCCTCTGGAATAACACAGCAGTCTAATCCCTCTTTCATATGACAACCCTTCAAATAACTTGCCTTCTTGTTTATATAAATTTTAATTTTTAACTTCTTTTGACAAATACAGGTATTTGAATACAGAAATAAGAACACGAGAAAAGAAAACAAGAAAAATAGACAAAATGAAACTCCAAAACATAATCGTTGTGTATAGATGCATATCTATACATTTCCATTAGTTACAGTCAGTAAGACCTGAATTCAAATCTATGTGCAGATCTTTACAAGCCCCACAAGTGGGTAAGTCATGTAAGCTGTTTGCCTCAGTTTCCTTGTCTGTAAAATGGGTTGTTGTTAGGATCAAATAATATAATAACTGTAAATCACTTAGCACAATGCCTGGCATCTAGTAAGTGCTATATAAATGTTTGTCATTGTTATTATTATTATTACTGTGATTATGATTATTCTGGTTCTTAAATGTGCAAACTAAAAGATGTATGTTGACTTTAACACAATACACACACACACACACACACACACACGACTTTTGTTTCTGTGATTAAAAAAAACCCCAACAACCCCAAACAAAACCCCCTTTCCTTCATACAGAACGTGTTTTGTTTTTGGTGGGGGTGGAGAAGGGTTTGCTGCTAAAGCTCTCTTTAACTCCATAGTTAAAGTCATGTACTTTAGGTTTCGCTTTCTTCACTCTACATCATTTCACATGAATCTCATTTTAATGTTTCATATTTGTCATTTCTTATGTCATAATATTGAACATCTACCATAATGTATATAGCCATTCCCCAATCATTGCAAACCCAATTTGTTTTCTGCTAATACAAAAATTGCTGCCAGGAACGTCTTCAGATAGACTTAATATTGCCAAAAAGGAAAAAAAAAGAAATCCTAGGTGCACCGTCCCAAAGATCACTTGGTCAAAAGGGCTTGTGTATTCTTGTAACTCTCATTGTTTTCCAAAAAGGCTGAGCCAAGTCACAAGTCCTTCAACAGGATAACAGGTACCTCTTTTCCTACAAGCACACCAACAACAAATTGTGTCATCCTTCATGATCTTTGCCAATTTGCTAAGAGTCTGATAGAATTACCTGAGAGTTCTTTTAATGTGCATTCTCTGATCATCAGGCACTTTGAACATTTTTTGATGACTTCTGCTTCTTTTGAGAAGTGTTTGGTGCTTACTTACATCCTCTGAACACTTACTTAACCTCTAGAGATTGGGTCCTCATCTTTGAGATTTGTCAGTTTCTATCTGGAGCCATTGGGCAGCTAAGTGGCACGGTGGATAGAGTACTGGGCTAGGAATCAGCACTGGTGCAGTGGATAGAGCACGAGGCCTTGAGTCAGGTCTTCCTGAATTCAAATCTATTCCCAGACACTTACTAGCTGTGTGACCCTGGGTAAATCATTTAAACCTGTTTGCATTTAAACCCAGTTTCCCCATCTGTAAAATCCACGTCAGAACTTTTGCCAAGAAAACCCCAAATGAGGCTCACAAAGTGTCAGATGCTACTGAAATGACTCAACAACAATAACAAAAAATTTGGAATAATCAGTCCATCAATCAACAATTACTTAAAAATCACCTACTATATGCTAAGCATTGAAGATATAAATTTAAAAAATTAAACAACCCTATTTACAATCAGCTTACATTCTAATGGGAAGATAAGTACATATACAAACATATATGCCATAAATATGAAGTAAATAAATACAGACACAAAGTAGTTAAATATAAAGTAGTTTAGAAGGGAGAACATACTCAGTGAGATTATTTCCCCCCTCCCCTTTATGATATATGCATTTTTTGTTATGTAAAAATTATTTATGTTTATAAATCAAATTGATCTCTTTTCAGCTCTGGTGTTCAAATATTTGAATACAATATCATGTTCACACAGACCTTTCTTCCCACCTATATAAATTTTCTCTTCTAAGGAATTTCTTCAATACTTCTTCCTGTGACATAGTTTCAAGTTACCTCATCATCCTGGTTCCTCTCTTCTGAAGTAGCTCCAGTTTCTAAGTAGAGTAGAGGAGAGGGAGCTCCAGTTTGGGGACTGGAAGACATGAGTTTGATTTAAACTCTACCCCTTAGCTGTGGAACCTTGAAGAAGTAGCACAACCTGTCTGAGGCTTGGCTTTCTCCTTTGTAAAATGGGGAATACTTGTGCTGATGGGGTGATAGGACACGGACCCTGAATTTTCCCATACATTTCAGTAGCCCAAATCACTGGTACCTTTACCCCCAGGCATCTAGCCCATCCTAGCCTACCTAGATACTCAATAATCCTTTGAACTATCCTTTCACTGTGGCTCTCTGACCCAGTCAGAACTACTTCTTTTATTGTCCACATCTGGTCTACCCCAGACGATTTACCATTCCCTAACCCTATCCAGATCTTCTGTCTTTTCTTGCATACAAGTACCAGTCTTAATCCCTACCAAACCACAAATTTACTAGGAATCTTGCCTACCATATCGGTGTTAGAATAAAATTGGTGCTATAATAAAACTACTTTGACTAGAAGGCTCGAGTGGTCAAATTCTTTCAAGGCTGACCCTCTCTCCCCTATATCCTTGCATTTAAGGATTTCCAGCACCCCACACCACAAAAGACTGTTATCTATCTCATCATAAGTAGCTAAAATATTTGTGCTATCTACCTGATCTGATTGTTGGAGGAAAAGTAGCTTTGTAATTTTTTTTAAAGCTCTGTGAGTGCATTGTTATTATGATCATCATTATTATTACTATTACTAATTGATGCCCCCTTAAAGTGTGGTTCCCTGAGCTATCATTTCTCTTATTCTCGATACTGTACTTTTATGATGGCAGCCTAAGTCAACACGGGCCATTCTGGCATCCACTTTTTACTACTGATGTTTAACAATCTTTTTTACAGGAATCTTTGTCCCAGCTTCCCTGATTCTCTGAGCCAGAAGTAATCTCTCTCTGTGCATACCATAGCATTTTTGTACCTTGTGTCACACTTCCATATACATACAGTTATTTGTGTATGCCTAATTTCACCTCCTGACCTATAAGCTATAAGATAGGAAGTGTGGTTGTTCAGTCATTTCAGTCATGTCTGACTCTATGTGACCCCATTTGGGGTTCTTTGGGCAATTGATTTGCCATTTCCTCCTCCAGTTCATTTTACAGATAATGAAACTGAGGTAAGCAGGGTTAAGTGACTTACCCAGGGTCATACAGCTAGTGTCTGAGACCAAATTTGAACTCCGGAAGATGAATTAGCTGTCCCTGCTACAAGTAAGTAGGTATATAAACACTCGGTTTGTTGAATGGATTTTGGAAGTCTATGTGAATCATCAGACTACTGAGGAAAGTTTACCACATCTCTCTCCACTAGGGGCATCATACCATTATATTTGGGTTCTGTGTCTGAAGGAATATAAATTTTTGTCACTTAGATTTTGTAAGGTATCTTGAGGTCTGGAGGCTAGATTTTTAAAAACAATTTTCTACCCTTTTTTTTTTTCCAAAACGTAAGACAAGCAGTTTTTCATTTATGATTTCTTGAAATACAGCTCTGAAAAAACAGGCTTTAAACAAATCTATTGTGATTCAAATGGAGCTATTTGACTATGCCTTTAAACCCAAATTACTCTGGCTTTCATTGAATAACCAATAATGGGCTCCAGTCCAAGCCCTTGTTGCTCATTGTTAAGAGTTTTGTTGGCTGAGTGAGTGCAAATAGTAAGTGTTTTCTGTTTTGTCCTGAGATCCTGAGGGTCTTCTCCCTAACTGATACGTTAGTGATGGTATACTAGGACATCTTTTGTCTCAATTCTTAGCTAGCCCTTAGTCACTGAAGGGGCACTGCCTCAGATAAACAGAGACCTAGTAAAAAGTCTAATTTGGAAAGGCCAAGGTGACCCACTATATCCCAGGCCAATTATGTTTTCTTGACTTTTGCCTTGCCACTGGACTCAGATGACTATGGAGGAGAGAGTGAGACTTTGAGCAGCAAATCCAATTCATGCACAAGTCAAGACAGCAGCAACCTTATGATGTCATTGGTCCTCTTCAAGAATGGAGGACAAAAAATAACAATCTGTTGCAGCCCCAAGTTCTGAAATTAGTATAATTCTGCTAATCAGATAAATGTATATATGGAGCTGAAATTTAAGGAAGTTCGGTCTTCATTTTTTTTTTTTTACCATCAACTGCTGTTCTAAAATAACCATCAGTCTTCATGTCCCAAACTGCTAGTCATTCAGAGAGGAAACAAATATAGCCCATGATCACATCTTAGGCACAACCAGATAAAACAGAAACTGGATCCTGTCCTCAAAGTTACAGGTACGCTTGTAGTGTGTTTGGCCAAGTTCTGACTTCACCAGGTTCAGAATAGTGCCCTTCACTGTCAGAAGGTTCTAATTAATCAACTCATGACACTTCAATAAAAAAAAAAACTTTTTCTTTTAAAGCAACAACAACCAATGGGTACCAATAAGCCTCTCTGGAAGAGGATGAACTTAGAATACGATGAAGCTAGTAGAGACTATTAATGAATGCTAACCCAAAATAACAGGTTAAAAAAGTTATACTTCTGAGAAGCCAGAGTACATATACTTTTTAATGGTTTATCAATGCTTCAATTTAAGTTTCTTAGGAATGTCATCAAAAGAAATTCTCTCCCCAAAACATAGGTTTCTTCATCTGTAAAATGAGGGGTTTGAAAAGGCCTTTTGAGAAATTGTTAGCATATGCTAAAAGGAAAGAAATCTCAAAATCTCTGTTGTAGAAAGGTGGTCAGAATTTTTAAAATCTCAAAATGCCTATAAAAATGCTGACCTATTTTATTTTCTACACATGAGTAACTATTAAAAAAATACAAGGCCTCGTTAAATAAGTGGAGTTACACACACACACACACACACACACACACACACACACACACACACCAGTGATGTATGACCCTTAGAGGCTTACCAAGTTGGAGCTTTGTGTTTTAGGGGGAAAAAGAAATTCCTCTCCAAAAGGTTTATGTCACTCTTTGAAGGAATTACTTCAAAGACTTTGTGAAATCCATAACACCATCAGAACTAACATGGGATTGGAATTCTTTTAAAATGCAAGGCTGCTTGGTAGCACCTGTTTTCAAGATACACTACTGATGACGTAGAGTAGAGAAAATACATGAAATAGAGAAAACAGAATTAGATTAAATCTCAAACACACACACGCGCACACACACACACACACACACACACACACACACACACAGACACACAGACACACACACCCCCAGTATACCAGTTCTGGAACCATGATTTTAAAAAGTCAGGAGTCATGACCATCAAATCAACTCTGTCATTGTTCTTGAATTAGATGTGTTAATTTCTCCTCTTATGGTCCCACTTACCATCCCTGTAACTTTCAAGTCAAAAGAGTGCCTCTTTGGAGAACACTCCTTTTGTGTGTTGCCTTCCCTCTCCCCATTAGAATGTTAGCTCCTTGAAGGCAGAAATTGTCTTTATTTTTAAACTGGAATTCTCAGTATTGGTATGTAGCAAGTGCTTAATATATGCTTTTTCATCCATCCATCCATCCATCCATCCATCCATCCATCCAAGATGACAGCTTAATGCCAATGAGAGAAGACCAAGGAAAATGGTTAATGCAAAGGCTACCTAAACCTGGAACTTGAGGCCCTCCATGATCATACTCCAACCTATTTACAGTGATAGCTCCTTGTAGCAGTAAATAAATAGAGCATTGGATTTACTAGTCTCAGATAGTTATTACCTGTGTGACTCTAGACAAGTCATTTAACCCATTTACCTCAGTCTCCTCGACTGTAAAATGGGGATAATACTAGCACTTACCTCCCTGGGTTGTTGTGAGACTCAAATGAGATATTTGTACTTAGTACTATGTCCCTGGTACATAACAGGTACTTAATGAATGATGCTTTTTTTTCCTTCTTATCTTTTTATAACCAGTTTATATTCTTCTCATCTCCATTAGAATGCAAGCTTCTTAAAGATGGGGGTTGCTTCATTTTTGTGTTTGTATTGCCAATGCCTAGCATAGTACCTTATATGCTGTAGATGCTTAATTAAATTAAAGTTGAATTCAAGGAAAAATAAGAATTAAAATCATATTTCAGACACTGACTAACTGCAAGGCAAGTGACAACTTCTCTGAGTCCAAATTTCCCCATCTATAAAACTGAGACAATACCTTTAGCACCTACCTCAAAGTGTTGTTACGAGGCTTACCTAAAATGATTTACAAAAGATGATTTGCAAACTTTAAAACGCTCTATTGATTATTAATATTATTTGTTGTCTAAAAAGACAATTAAAAATAAATTATTTATGTGCAAAGTGACCATACACATATAATGATCTGTTATATTCTACTATGTTCAGTCATGTCTGACTTTTCTACAACCTATTTGGGGTTTTCTTGGCAAAGATACTAGAGTGATTTGCCATTTCTTTCTCTAGTTCATTTTACAGATGATGAAACTGAGGCAGGCAGGGTTAAATGACTTGTTCATGGTCACGCAGCTAGTAAGTGTCTGAAGCCAGATGTGAACTCAGGAAGATAAGTCTTTCTGACTTCAAGGCTACCACTCTATCCACTGTACCACCTAGTTTCCTGTACCTTTCATTAAATATATACTGAGAAGCAAATCAATACTCCAGCTATGAGAATTGTTTTTCCTGAGCTGGCAAACTTGGCAAGACTACTATGTCCAAAGCCTTCCTTCTCTCCCTGACAACCCCCTCCCATCCAAATTAATTTCTTCTTAAAACCTTCCATGTAAAAACATAAAAAAAAAATCTAATTATATTTTCATCTAGGTCCACAGAAGTGGTTCAATGATATGCTACTATTTCAGTAGCTAATATTTTATGTATGTCACAAATTAGGAAGTATAACAAATGCCATCCATGGGTGTTATCAGAACTTTGGGCTTGCTGGGTTTAACTGGCTCAGTCAGCTCATAGGACAAACCAATGAATCTTCTAACATAACTCCTGGCATCCTACCCTCCATGTTCTAAGAATCATATTTGCATCTTGATCGGCCTCCAAAGGTCTTAACAGAGCCACAAGTCTAAAACTGGAAGGGATATTGGAAGCCATTTAGTCATTTTATCAATGATGAAACAAATCCAAGGAAGTTCAACTATCCTGACCCATCTCACATGAGTAGGCATAAAAGGAGAGATTTGAACCCAGTCCTCTCCCTCCATACCAATAGTGCTCTGGTCCAGTGGATGGAACACTGAACCTGGAGTCAGAAAAACCTGAGTTCAAGTCTTTCCTCAGATTGCTGTTCAGTCATGTCTGACTCACCGTGTCCCCACAGAACACAGCATGCCAACAATGGCCATGGAGTTTTCTTGACAAATATACTGGAGTGGTCTGCCATTTCCCTCTCCAAACACAGGTTAAGTGACTGTCAGCCCAAGGTCACACAGCTAGTAAGTGTCTGAGGCCACTCAGGTCCTCCTGATTCCAGGCCCAGTACTCAGTGGATACACTGAGCCAACTAGCTGCCTTACATGATGGCCATGTAATAACCCAGGAGAGTTCAAATCTCGCTTCAGATACTTACTAGCTATTAGACGCTGGGTAAGTCAATTTGTCTGCTTCAGTTCCTTTATATGTAAAATTGGGAATAATAATAGCACTTACCTGTTGTTAATAGAAAATGAGGCAATATTTATAGAGCTTTACAAACCATGAAACACTGTATAAGTGCTAGTTACTGTTATTATTAATATTTTTATTTCTAGTTTACCACACTGCCTCTTCAAAGACTGGTTAAAAAATTGCTTCATTTTCTGTGGCTATGTGATACTGAAAATTCTTTGCATAATTCAGTTTTACTCCATTAGCATTAGCATCTTTCAGCTTGTTTCAGGAATCCCATCAAAAAGACAACATTTGGTTAAGTGATTATTTGCAATTTGGTATCCAAGTACCAAATGTGGCAAAGTGTCATTTGCTCTGATAATTCTTTCCCAAGATCTAGGAGCAGTAATTCTTGGAATTACAAATAGTAACTAAACCAAATGTCTTTTTTCTGGGATATTGGTAAGCGGATATGCACAGATTTTTTTCAATCACTCCTGTAAGGCAGAACTTTTGTTCTTGGGTTGATTCTCTATCTTACCCTCCTGGACGGCTGTTCTAAACCTTCTCTCTTCGGGCCCTTAGTGTCTCATCTGTAACCCTCCCCCTCATCCCCATCCCCCCAAAACAGATGTCTTTGTCTCTTGTTTTACAAAGAAAACAGACACCATCTGCCATGGGCAGGCTCACTTTTCTCCCCACTCTGTATTTTAAAAGCCCCTCCACATTTTCACTCATCAGCTTTACTTTTGTTCTTGTTTCTGAGACAGAGCAAGCCCATCTCCTTGCTTAAGGCCAGTCAACCTACTTTACTTATGTAATCCATCCCTCACTTACCTTCAATCCGTCTATTGACTCTTTACTCTGATGCTTTCATATTTGTTCATCGTAACAAATCCAACAAATAAAAAGATCCTCCTTGACTTTTCCATGCCCTCAGACTATTATCCTTTACCTGTATTACATTTCAGTGCCAAAATCCTAGAAAGAAGGTTCTACATTTGCTACCCCTACTTCCTTACTACTCAGTATTTAGCCCTTTGAGATCTGGCTTCCAATTCTATCACTCAACTGAAACTCCTCTCTCCAAGGTAACCTCACCTCTTTTTTTTCAGTCTTCCTCCACTTTGATGTCTTTCTGAAGTTTTTTACACCATTAATCAACCTTTGGTCTTTCCTCCCTCAGCTTTCATGACATTACTCTTTTGTGGGGTCTTCTCTTATTGACCACTCCTTTGCTGGACCAACATCCCTCTCCTGTCAGCCCAAGTGCTTCCTAGGGCTTTCTTATGGCTTTCTTTTCTCTCTTTCTCCAAGCACTCTGAAAGACCTCATCAGCTCCCATATGTTCAAGTATTATCATCAACGATTCTCAGATCTATATATCCAGCCATAATCTCCCTTCCGAACTCTAGCCACATGTTGTCAATTGCCTGCTGTCTTGGCTGTCCCTTCCAGGTACTATTATAAAACACTATACAGATTTAAATAATTGAGCATTATTGTCATTATTATTCACTTTAAGGTGGAAGTTATACTGCTGAAGATCATATACTCTATGTAATCAGTTTATAGGAATTTTCTCTGACCAGGAAAAGGGAGAGTTTATCTAAAACAGTTGAAAACAAAAGATTACAAATTTCCACAGATAAATAAAGTATCATAACTCCTGGCAACTCATCCACTGGCTGACTGATAGAGGTGTTGTACTTGACAAATGGAAAATTTGGCTACATATAGAAATGAAAATGATCATCCTTTCTATTGGCAATCAAAACAGAGAAGAGAAACAAATCACCTCCCTTTTTAATCTCATTTCCCTTTTTTAAAAAATGCTTACTGTGTCAGTAAGTCATGGAAATACAAAAACACACACATTATATATACACATATATGTATACATGTGTATGTATGCATGTACTTTAGCCAGGTGTTTGGCAGTCATTTGTGATTCATAGACAAGATTAAGAGGCAGGATGATAGATTCATAGCTCCCAAAGAAGTTGGCCCCAAAGTGTTGATTTAATGAGAGGTCAACCTAGGGAAAGGTTTTAGGTGATAATTGATAGACCACAGAGCTCTGTACTTAGCTTTGTACGGTCAACATTTTTTTATTAATAACAGATGAAGTTATAGAGGAATATTTATCAAATTTGCATAAGACAAAAATCTGGAAGAGATAGTTAATTCACTAAATGGCAGAAATGGAATTAAAATATTGATGGGGCTGTGAAAAGGGGAATGTATAAGGTCCTTCACATTTCTAAAAGTCAAATTGGTAGAGTACAGAGCAGGGAACAAAAAATTCATAGGATCATAAATTAAAATCTGTAAGAGATCTAAGATTGTAAGATCTGTAAATAAGGAGACTAGAACATTGGTTCTAGTCTCATTTACAGATGATGAAAATGAGGCACAGTTTTCAAGTTATAAATTAGGTAACTTTTTTCAAAGTTATATAGCTAATAAATGTCTGAGGCAGGAATTTAACCCAAATCTTTCTAACTTCAAGACCAATTCTCTATGTACTCAACCATGCTGCCAGGTAGATGTGTAAACTACAGGTCATATAAGGACTTGGGAGGAGGTACAAGGAGTAAGGGGAGGGAGGACTCAGTATGAAACACTGCTGTAACACTGCAAGTTCAATCTGCTGTAATAGAATAATGTGTAAGAAGTACGTGTCCAGATCATTTGCTATAGTCTACACTGATCAAACCACCTCTAGCCAGGTGTACTAGAGTACTATGTTCTGTTCTTAAACAGAATGCTGAAAATGTGTAAGTAGCCCCAGAGGACAGTATTCAGGATGCTAAGGATTGAGAAACTTTCACATACGGACAGGTGAGGGGTGGGTGAATATTTAGCCTATAATAAAGATGGCTAGAAGGGAAAATATAAAAGTCGTCCTTAACACAACAGAGCTCTAGAGAACAGGAGCTATAGGGGAGGGAACAGGAATAAGCATTTATTAAACCCCTGCTATGTATGTGCTAAGCTTTACACTAAGCATTTCACAGCCATTAGCTCCTAGGACCAATGAATGGTAGTTACAGAGAGTCAGACTTTCAGTTCAATAAGAGGGAAGATTTTCTCTAGCAATTAGAGCTGTCAGACAAAATAAGGGGATGCTTTAAAAAACCGCGAGCATGTTCTTGTGACTAGATATGTTTAAGCTGAAACTGGATGCCCACTTGTCAGGGATGTCATAGAGGGAACTCCTTCACATATCCAGAGGCTGGATGATCTGATTTTGGGGACTGCCCTCCAACTTCCATCAGCCTCTAATTTAATAATTCCCTCATCTGTTCTGAGCAATCCCAAAAGGATATATGTAGGACTGAATTCACATATTTCCCCCTCCTGCTCTGAGGACTTAAGAGTACCCCCAACAGGGCATTTCACAAAGATAGAAGTGAACAGAAGCCACAAATGAAAAAGATCATGGTTCCACCAGGGAAAAAGAGAAAGCCTGTCTCCCATACAAGATTTTCTTCTTGAATTAACTATTTTTTCACATGGATTTATTTTATTTTTAATTTATGGAATAAACAAGTATTTCTATAACACTGTATAATAAAAAAGATTATTGCACATGAAATGGCAGATCTATTATGTACAAGTTGCTATTCCTTTTAAATATAATAAAATCATGTAAATTTTTTCTTCCCCCCCCCCGCCAATTCTGCCATAGAAATGGCTATTGTTAGACACAAATAGGCATATATATTTATATATGTAAAATTATCCTATATATACTTCTATTTATCAGTTTTGTTAAGGACCAAGGGTAGATAGTGAGAAAAGTATTAAAAGAAAGAACATGGAAATACTTTCTGGGCAATTCTGCATTAGCTTTAATGCAGTTTATCTCTGCTCTTAAGGGCATTTTTCAGGGATGATGACACTAGCAAGTTTTGAGCCATCTTCCACATACATTTTATTAAATAATCTCTCCTTCTCACTCCATTTCAGCTGACAATAAGTCTGTCCAAGGTGGACAAGAGAAAGGATTACCACATCCACACAGCAGGCATTGTTGCAATGAAACCAATTATGCAACTGCTTACTGCTACAGCAGAAAACCCCTGTGTAAAAATAAATGTTACCTCATTGCCCCTGATTCAAATTTTTTTTAAAGTGGAAGCTGTTCCTCATTCCCTATTGTCCTGCAGGCAGTGTTTCTCACCACCCACAGAAGAGGGTTCGTGGTAACAAACAACTTGCATCCCGTCCAGATGACAAATACTACTGTTAGGTAAATTCAATAAAACAATTCCCACGTCTGGGAATGAGCAATGGAATGGGCCTGAGCATCCAAGTCCTCTTGCTCCCTCACCCCTTAGAATGCCACTAGGGGAAATCAATCACACCATTGAGGAGAAGGGGGTCCCGCCAAGCAGAAAGAGAGCAAGAATTTTAGAAGCTATTCCTTTAAAACCAAAAGGAAAAAAGAAAATTCTTCCCACGGAGGTAAGAACCATGTTACTGTTTTGAGAGTCCCAAGTTGTGGTGAAGGACTTGCCAAATACAGAGAAAAGAAAATTTAAAATACTGAGTTTAGAGATCATCAACTAAGGTACATGAGGCTGATGTGTGTAAACTTGCAGCTAGTTCAGCAGCTTGCTTTTTGCTTTGTATTTTTCTGTATATGAACCTGCTGTCATGAAACTCTCCGTGGCCAGGTTCAACTACTCTAGGACCACGGAGGTGCCACAGAGCATGAACCACATCTTGAAGGAGCATTCTCATTGGTTCTCGTGCATAGTCAACAGGCCAGGTATTCAGATACAACCTGACTGAGCTTTGTGCGTAGAGCAAGGGCAGACTGTGCAGGCTCAATACACACCAATGCTTGGGGATGAAAAAAGGGTTGAGCTTCAAAGATTTTTCCTCTACCTAGGATAGCAGAAAGAAAATGGAGTTTAGAAACACTGGCTCAAACCCTAGCTCCACCATTATGTGTGATGAGGAGAGGCATCTTAGAGTACTTAGGTATAAGCTGAAGCAAACTCCATGACGATGAGATTTCTGGTGATGAGTTTATCCACAGAAAAGCATACTCAGGGAGTAGAAACCAAGCAGAACAGCTGGGGACTGATATGCTTATAGACTTACTAAGATAGAATATAAGCTCCTTGAGGCGAGAACTATTTTTATTTTTGTATTTTATCTCCATCATACAACACAATGGCTGGCCCATAGCAGGCATATCTTGATATCACCATCATCACCATCATCACCACCATCACCATCATCACAACAATACTAAAAGCTGGAATTTATATAGTTCTTCAAGATTTACAAATAGTCTTATGAATATTATCTCACTGATCCTCACAACAACCTTGCAATGTAATAAATAATAATAATAATAATATTTACATAGCATCTTACAACTGTTAGCATATTTGATCCTCACAACAGCCCTGAGGGGGGCAGCGCTATTGTTACCCCCATTTTATAGATGGTAGAACTAAGGCAGAAAGAGGGTAAGTCACTTGCCCAAGGTCTGAGGTTGGATTTGAACTCAAGTCTTCCCGACTCCAGGACCAGCACTCTTTCCCCTGAGCCACCTAGTTGCTTCTTAATAAATGTTTATTGACTGATG
Source organism: Pseudocheirus occidentalis (assembly GCA_028646575.1). Classification (NCBI taxonomy): domain Eukaryota; kingdom Metazoa; phylum Chordata; class Mammalia; order Diprotodontia; family Pseudocheiridae; genus Pseudocheirus; species Pseudocheirus occidentalis. The sequence continues at coordinate 272,896,685 of CM053593.1, forward strand.
GTGTAATAGGAAAGTGAGATGGGCTTGGAATTCAGAGGACATGGGTTTAAATCCCTGTTGGCCGTGGATAAATCACCTTCCTTCTCTTGACTTGGTCAAGTCCATTCAGTCTTCATTTCTCCCCAAGACACTCTGGTTTCTATTCCTAAATATCTAGTTGTTTTGTTTTTCCCTTGAGGGGGAGTGGGGAGATAAACTCATTACCAGAAATCTCATCATCAGTGAGGTTGCTTCAGTTTATCAGATGCTTCTCTCTGACTGGAGGGATGAAACAAAAGAAGCTTCCCTTTCTAGAGGGCTCAGAATTTCCAGCCAACTCCTCATTTCCAGTACATTGCTCATTACCAGTTCCTCAGTCTGATTTTAACTGCCCCCTGGCAGGTATAGGGCAGAACTCCTCATTCTTTTTCAGATTCCTTTTATGCATTGTCTTCCCCAAATGAACTGTAAACTCCCTGAGGACAGGGGCTGTTTTGCTTTTTCTTATTTGTATCTTTTAGAGCTAAGCATAGAGTCTGTTCCACAGTAAATACTGACTTTTGGCTTTGTTTGGAATGGCTAGATTAAGTCATCTCAAAAATGAGGCCTTGTAACCAAAGAACATTAGAATGAAGTGAAAGGATCTGGGCTCATACCCCAGTTTTACTACCAACCATCTTTCTGCTCTTGGGTAAATCCCTAAACTTCTCTGGAATTCAGTTTCCTTCTTCCAATGAGCTATGATTTCACAGATTAGAACCCTTCTATGCTTTAGCAGAAAAGGTTTTGAGGATTTCTGTAATTAAAACAGTTGTTAAAGGTCCAAAATTGAAGTCTTTCAAGCCGGGTAGACTTATACTCTACTGGCAAAGCCTTTGGGGACTCAAGGTCACCTTGATGCCACAATGAATTGAAAGAGTGGGACCGTGGTAAGGGGTCAATGCCCTGGACTTGGGTAAAAGGAAGGGGATGCACTAAGTGGTTTCTGACCTAACCTCCAAATTGCCTACTCCCTACTCTCTGTTCTGAGGCAGTTGGTCTTTGCAGTCTAAGGGGTTCAGAAAAAGTTGAGTAAAAGCTTATGAATTACTAAAAAACCGCCCAAACTGGTCATTAGGGAAACAACAATCTAGTTTATCCAAAAGGTCCCCTTCCTGCTCCAACACTTCATAAAGACCTAAAATATGACATAAATGTTGCCCATCTGCAGCTCTTCAAAATGCCACCCAACAGCTGGCTGTACAAAGTCCAGAAAGGGTTAGCTTTTATTAACTTGGGAATTCTAATTAGCAAAGGTCACCTTTTCCTTCTTAGACGACACAGGAGGGTGTTCAAACAAAGACCCAGCCTCATGATCCAGGGTTGTATATAGAACAGAAGTGAAGTTAACAAGCTACCAGGAGTGATGAGTAATAATTATTTCCAGTCAAAGGTTTAAAAAAAAAGTTTGCTCTTCAGCTGCAAACGTTAAACCTCTCCCTCCCCTCAACACAAACGAAGCACCAATACAAAGCTGTTTCCTCCTACCTAGCCTCAGTAGCTAGGAGAGGGGCCTGATTTCTGCCTCCTACAAGCTGTCATCTCCCCTGTCCTCCTGCTTTTTCATCGATTCGAGGTGAGCCCTCCCTAATTTATCCTTGTCCAAAGTCCCAGAAAATCACAGGCTGGCCTGGCTCCCTACCCTTTAGCAAAATTTACAAACAATTCTAGCAACATTCTTTAGAAGCAGTTACTTCCTTTGCAAGTTGGAATGGATGAGTTGCAAGATAAACAATGGAAAATGAGTATGAACTTGAGCCTGGAATACTTCTTCCTTCACTCAATAACAGTAATTAGACTGTCTACCAGGTTCAAGATCACCAAGGGACCAAGTCAATTCATCAGGATGAAAATGCCTGGTATTAAACAGGCCAGAGAAAATGCAACCCCAGGTAAATCTACCAAAGAAAGTACACGAGCTGACATCTTTTGGCACCTGAAAAGGTGGCCAAGGCTAATTTTCCCATCTCTTCTCAATCAGGGGTAAGAGTTGACAAATTCTTCTGTCTTCTTATTCCAAATGACTGGTGTCAAAATCAAAGAGAAACCGGGGACACTATTCCATACATAAGGATCCTTGCAGGTCTCATACTGACTTCCTTTTAAAATGTAATATTATCTATGTCTTACTGTATTTTTATTGATTTTGTTAAATGTTTCCAACTACATTTTACACTGGTTCAGGCCACTCTCAGGAATGCTATGGGCCAGCAGCAGCTTCTGCAGGTAGTGGGGAATGATCCTAATGTAAACACATCCTATCCCAACCAAGCCACCAGCTCTCCGAAAAACCAACATGCTTAGCACGTGGTCCAGTCCTTCCATACTCAACCCTCCCTTGTTCCCTTTCTAGTCTAACCCCATTCCCACAAAAGCCTGATTGTCCTTTTTCATTCGGTTGTCTTAGAGGCAGAAGAGATTTGAAGTCAAAGGACCTGAATTCAAATCACAGTGTTTCAGAGCTGGAAGGGTTCACATCAACCATCTAGTTTAATCCATCACAAAAGGAATCTCCACTATAATACACCCAACAAATGGGCATCCAGCCTCTGCTCAAAGACCTCCACGGAGAGAGGTAACCCACCACCTATCAAAGTAGCCTGTTCCACTTCTGAAAAATTCTAACCATTATGAAGTTTTCCCAAAATTTTTGACTTTATTTATATTACTACCTTTGATCTTAGAGAGGGAATCTTAGAGAGAGCCAGTCTCAGAGTCAAGTTCTGTCTCTTATATAATGGTTGTGTGACCCAGATCAGATAATGTAACTTTCTCAGTGTCTTGGGCAACTTTCTAAGGCTATAAGCTGCAGAACAGAGATGCATTAATGGATGGAATTTCCTCAACGGAGAGAATCCTTGACAAATAAAACCACAAGCCCAGATAAAAAAGCCTCTGACCTTGGTCAAGTCATTTCTGTTTTCTGGGCTTCAGTTGCCTCATATTTAAGATGAGGAGGTTGGCCTAGATAGTACTTAAAGTTCCCTCCAGCTGTAAGGCTCATAATGTTAGGTTCCTATAGGGAGGAACAGCCTTAATGGCTCCTCCATATGGAGCCTATGTATTTTGAGGCTTCATTTGCTCAGGGACACAAAATGCTTTTCACAAGCCTTTATTAACCCCACAGTAAGAACTGTGGATATTTTTATCTTTTCCCTGGAGTCTCTTTAGAGCAACAGACATCGAAGAATGTAGCAGTTTCTGTGAACATCCTACATTTTTACAAGCCAACAAAATCTTGGAAATATATACTTCCCTTACTCTATCAAACAGGAAGATAATGTGACGCAAGATTTTTTTCCCCTTCCTTAATTTCTCCAGTTTTTTTTTTTAATGATAAGTTTTGTTGATTGGGAGACTATTGGGAAAATGAATCCATACAATGAGAAATCTGAGAAGAACAGATAAAACTCGTTTGAGGCCAGAATCTAGTTTCTTATTTTATTAAGAATCAATCAATAGTCATTAAGTGTTTACTATGTGTCAGGCGCTGTGCTAAGAGCTGACAATACAGATAGAAAGGAAGAAAAAAGGCCCTGCTCTCAAGGAGCCTACTTTCTAATGAGGAAGACAGGATTTCTATACAAAAGTATATAACAAAATATAGAGAGTGAACTGAAGGTAACCCTAAAGGGGAAAGCAGGAGCAGCTGGGGGAGCTTGGAAAGGCCTCCTATAGTAGCAGGTGGTATCTGAGGTGAGCTGAAGAAAACCAGATATTCCAAGAAGTGGAGGGAAAGAAGGGAAGAAAGAGAGAAAAAAGAGAGAGAGAATTGTAGGCATAAGGAACATCCAGGGCAAAAACAAAAAGTTGGAAGAAGTCATCGGGAATGGCAACTCTGCTGCCATTATGACCATTATGTATATTCCTGGAAATACTTTTCATTTATCACTAAAATTAGATGATCCACAATACTGAGAGGGTTCTCAGGACTAGACCCCTCAATTGCTTTATGTATTGTCTACATGATGCTTTGTATAGTTACCAGTTCCTTCTCTACTTCAGGGTTCAGGTCAAACATAAAGGATTCATTAACTGGTTCCCTCTGAGTAGTTATAATCAGAGTGGACATTTAAATCCCACCAATTTAAAGCATGATTTAAATAAGTCAAGATGAGTGGGGGCAGCTAAGTGGTGCACCAGCCCTGGAGTTAGGAGGACCTGAGTTCAAATCCAGCCTTAGACACTTAACACTTACTAGCCATGTGACCTTGGGGAAGTCTTTCAACCCCAATGGCCCTCCAAAAAGCAAAAAAAATAAACTGCTTTTGATCAACCAACTTTCCATACTACAAAAACTTACAGTCAAGAAGCCTTTATTAAGCACCTACTCTGTTATCAGGCACTGTTCTAAGTGATAGAAATCCCAAGTAAAGCAAAAAACAGTCCCAGCCCCTGGGAAGTTCACATTTTAAATGAGCTATGGCTTTTTTTTTAATCTTCTCTCCAACTGTGAGGAGGTTAGGTTTCACTTTTAGAATGCACTCGTGATGCCACTCTAAAGCAATGAGTTAGAGACACTACACACTCCTTCCTGAAGACTTCTAGAATGTTTTGTACACAATTTTTTTATTTCCTTATTTACTTCTTCCCTTTATATTTTGCTTCCTTTTTATTTATCGGTTTTATCTCCTTTTTATTTATCTGTTTTATCTCCTTGCCCAACAAATCTATATTTGTTTGACTTCTTGACAACATGCCCTCCTGGAGAGAAACCAGACCATTGATTGGATCTGTTATCTCTCATTTCTCTCTCTAAGCTGTTGTTAACAAGCACGTTAAAAATCCAGTTGTAGAATTAATTTTCAGTTCAAAAGTATTTAAGTACCTACTACGTGCAAGGTAATGTTGGAGAAACTGGGAATTCAAAGACACAAAGCACTTCAAATAGGTTACATTATGGCATTTGGGAATATGTGGAGTAGAGGCCAGAATCCAACATATATAGGAATAAGTAGAGTACAATGAAAACTCGGGGGAGGAAGAACACACATGATTGGAAAGATAGGGAAGGTTTCACTGAGGAGATGGTCCCTCACTTGAGCCCTGAAGGAAGAGAAGTATTTTGGGCTGTGGAGATGATTTTGAAAGTGCATTCTAGACACAGAGAATGCCTTAAGCAAATATATGGAGACAGGAAATAGAATTTTGGGTTTAAGGAAGAATTAGTCCCATTCAGTCAGAACACTGAGTTTTACGAAGGCAAGTAATATGAGAATCACAATTAAGAACTGTTTGATGCTAGACTGTTTGAGCTCTGTGCCTTCTCTTCAACATACATTGTTATAGAGGGTTGCCTTGGGTACCAAGAAGTTAAGTGAGTTTTCCAGAGTCACACAACCAGTATATATTAGTGGTCAGGCTTGAACCCAAGTTTCCTTGGCTCTGAGGCTGGCTGTCTCCCCACTATGCCACGCTGCTTCTTACGGGACAGTTACTGTATATTTATGTATGTGTCATAACCTCCTTGTTAACCTGTGAGCTTCATGAAATTAGGGACTATGTCTTCATTATTTCTATATCAACCACAATTCTTTAAAGGCACAGAGAAGGAACTCAATTAGTTGCTGACCGATACCACATCTATAGGCATATCCATACCACCCTGCAATAACTAATAATCATAATGAAGATCTTAAGTCATCAAGAGAAGGTTTATTTAATGTTCATTTTACTCTGTATAATGTGGCAGGGAAGTACATAGCATATTAAAAAAAAAAAGACTTCAATTAAAAAAGTTTAAAGGGGCAGCTAGGTGGCACAGTGAACACAGCACTGGCCCTGGAGTGAGGAGGATCTGAATTCAAATGCAGCCTCAGACACTTGACACTTAACTAGCTGTCTGACCTTAGGCAAGTCACTTAACCCCAATTGCCTTGCCTTTCCCTCTCCAAAATAAAAATAAATTTAAAAGTTTAAAGAAACTAGAGGTGTTTAACGTGGAGAGATAGTGAGGGAATCCTTGAGAGAAAGATCTATTTTTCATTTTGTCTTCATATCCCAAGTGCCCTGTACATAGTAGGCTACTTAACACATATTTTGTTGGATTGAATTGAGATGTTATTTACTTCAAACATCTGAAAAGTTGTCATGTGAAAATTAATTAGATTTATTTTGCTTGGAGACGTAAAGAAGAACTAGAATTTAGTGGGTGGAAGTCATATGAAGATAAATTTCATCTCTGTGTAGGATGGGTTCCCTAACAGTCATCCCCAAAATGGAACAGGCTACTTCAGGAGAAAGCAACTTCTCCTTTGGCAGAAGTCTCCAAAATGAAGATGAATGGCCAATAGGACGCATGAGAGACGGGATTCATGCTTAAAATGATGATGGTTGTACCGAAGGCTTTACGATATACATTCTAGAACAAGTATTTTGTAGAGCATGAGAATATTCTAGTATTTAAATAGCCAAACACAAGTTATCAGAGAAATTTGGCTAAGAGGACTTGTTCCCTTGATAGAAGGACAGGTACAAGGGCTGTATTCCAAATAGCTGTTATGCTGAAGATTGTAAGCATCTTGAGGGCAGTCCTTTCCTACCTTTGTTTTCCCCACAGCTTTTCACACAGCATCATTAACATGTCATTCATGTTAATGTCCAACTGGTGTGACTTAAAATGTGCTTGTTGAGATGAGATAAGTAACTTCCAACGAAATATTGATAAGAAATTAAGATCAAACCTCTCTCAAATAATATTGTATCAATGCAAAAATTAGGGTTACACACAATTTAGTGGTTAGATATTATTTAAAGTAACTTTGTTCCTATTAAAGTTACTGAAGTATATTACTGATTTATTTTTTTCAGTATTTGATGTTAATGAAAGCAACTGTAATAAAATGGTCTTGCCTCAAAAATAAATGAAGGAATAAATACTTAGTATTTCAAGGTTCCTCCATGATCACTCTATTGGGATTTGAGATATAACTGAAAACAAAGCACAGTCTTTCTACTTCATTTTGGAAGAGGTCAGAAATCAACTACAAAGAATAAAAAATTAGTATCTTAGGATCTGAAATAAAGAGACCCAAAAATACAGTTCTTTGTGTGGGAGAGAAAGGAAGTGCAAAACAAAGATTGCTGATGCAAAGAAAGTCGGCTCAAAATTCTCAATTTTAAAAGTAGGTCTTTAGGCACCTATTATCTTTTCTAGCAACAAAGTCTGAAGTCACCTCACAGGGATGAGAAATACATCAGCCAGTATTTGGGAAGGCCATTTACTTTCTAAACGGCTCAGTTTCTTCCCTAGAACATTGTCTATGAACCATTTGGAGTCAGAAGACCCTGGGTCAAATCTTGGCTCTGCCACTTACTACCTGGTTAACCTTGAGAAAGACACTAAGCCCCATTTGGTCTCAGTTTTCTCTTTTGTAGGATCAAATGGTTGGATTCTGAGATTCCTTCATAGTTTAAAATTTGTGATCTGTGAGCTTTGAGATCCAGAGGTGAAGGGTCTCATGAATATTAATGAAACTTTGTTCTGTCAAGACTAAAAGTTCCTGTAATTACCACCTTGAAATAGAGGACTTATTTCTCTTCATCTCTACACAATAGCTTGTTTTACTAATGGTAAGCATACAGTGGAGGTATGATATATGACTGTGTTGGAATACTGCTCACTGCTTCTCTAGTTACCACTACACACTGTCTTTATATGAACTGACTACTAAGTTGTACATGAAACAATTGGTTATTTCTTACATAAAGGAGGGAGGACAGAAAAAGGGGTAGGTATGACATGAGTGGTGAATAGCAATCTGGCCTCAACATCAGAAATACCTAGGTTCAAGTCCTGACTCTGGATATATGAGCCTGGGCAGTGCCCCAGACAACTCTGACAGGGTTTTGTAACTTGACATGCGCTAAAAGGAATATGGGTAGATTTCAGGGAGTACATGAACTTGGGAAGGGAAAAAAAAAAATCACATCATTATTTCAATATAAGACGTTTTGTAATCCTATGTAATTTTATTTTGTTCATTTAAAAATATTATGCTGATAAAGACTTCACCAGACTACCAAAAGGGCCTATGATGCTAAAAAAAACTCTTCTCTAAGCCTCTAAGTTGAAGAATTATTTCATTCCTCATCAAGAATTCCCTTTAAAAATACAGCTAGGAATAGGACTCTAATACCTTGCATAATCTTTGGGATTATAAAAGCAGAAAATAGAAAAAAACTTAATAAAACAAAATTTACTTTAAAAATCAGAAAGATCTATACAAACTTATTTAAATTCTTACTTAAGTCCCACCACATACAGTTAGGAAAGGGGAAAAAAATGGTTTTCTTCTTTGGTCACAGTAGGAAATCCTGTCTCTAATTCATAAGTCACATGCTGTTGGTATGAAATTAGTCAACTTACTTTTTCCACATCTAGATGAACATCCTGCTTCTTCAAAGATCTGCAGAAGAAAATGAAGAAGAAATGGTGAGAAAAAAGAGAGAGAGAGAGAGTCACACTCATACACCAAAGAAATGAGCATACAGTGCTTGCAAACCACCCACAAAATAACACCCACAGAATTTCCATTTGATAGAGACACGCTTGATTTGCCCACAAATTTATCACTGTTCACACAATTTTCACTGAGCCACTCTTGCCACAAGCACCTGCCTGCAACCTACTTAGAAGGACTTGGTCCCTGCCAAAAACTGAGCAAAGTAAGTTGGTGTTTTGGATCCTATTTTCTGGAGTATGAACCTTACATAGGAAGGAGGAGTCTATAGCACCAATGTTGTCATTCTTTACAACGGTCCCTGTCACATCAAGGCAGAGATCAGTTCCTGGGAATGTTCATTCTCCCAACATCCAGCCCTACACTGACATCTTACTATAGACCCAAATGCAGGGGCATCTCTGAACTGGTGTGACTTATCATCCACAGACACTTGTCCATAGAACACCAGGGTGAGGGTGGATTTCACACTCCCTGCCAAGCTCCTGGCAAGGCCGGGAATGCTGTTTCTGCTGGTACACATGCCTAATTACTAGTTAATTTTTAAAGTGCTAGGCTGGTAGATGGCAACGTTCCATCCGGCTGGTATACTCTGGCTACCTACCACCAGCATATGATGAAAGAGTTCATGTCACTACCTCATTCATCATTTCCAACTGTGGTCAGCAGAATGTGTGTGACACGGTAGGCACTTAATAAATGTTTATTGATTGATTGATTAATACTGTCAGAAGAGAGTATCAGAAAAAGTCAAGGGAAAAAAATTAATAGGGTAATTTTGCCTAGGGAAGATAAGACTCTGGCCCTTTAAAAAGTCGGCTTGGCTTTAACAGCATCAGAGGAGAGCCACAAAAATGGTCAAATAATAATTTTTTAAAAGGTTATTTAGCCTAGGGAAGAGAAGGCTGGGGGACTGTGAAAAAATGAGAAGAAGATTAAACTGGAATTAAGAGTACTGTGTGTGAATCACAGCTTTGCCCGGTAAGTTTCTATTGACCTTGAACAAGACATTTAACCCTTCTAAGCCTCAGTTATCAAAGAAAGGGGTTGGACTAGATCATAAAATCTCTAAGGCCCTTCTGATGCGCCGCACGTGCGCACACATGTGCACACACACTCACACACACACTCACACACACACAGAGTACGAGAAGGTTGTATTAACAAGGAGGCACCAGTACTCAAGAATAAGGTTAAATTGATTAAATATATTGGTGACAAATACCAGCAAGGTGGCCAACACTGAAGCTACAAGGAAGACAAAAATCTCATCAAACACATCAAAGCCTCTGGGGACAAAGCCAGTAGAAAAAAAATTGTTAAAAGATGCTTCTGCCAGCATGCTGTTGCCTATACACCCACCTTCCTCCTCCTGGCATGGTCCCAGAACCACAGGCATCACAGAGACTTCTCAATAGCCCCTGAGGAGTCTGGGAGCCCACAAAAGAATGGGGTGTGGTATTCAACCCTGCAGAGTAGGTGGTGAGGCTCTGTTCCTGAGCTGGAGAGCTAGAGGGAGGTCCCTTTAACAAAATTTTACTTGGAGACCTGGAATCTAAATTTATTCATGATCCAGACTCTCTTTCCCTGAACCAGGGAGCTGTGAAATCCCACCGAGCTGCTGGCATTTGACAAGAAAGCATGATTTCACAAAATTATCAAATTTAGAAATTTTTACAAAATATTTTGAAAACTCTATTTCAATATAATTGGTTTCCTTTGTACTCCTACATGTTACATGTTATGCATTTGAAAACATTCTGAGAAGGGGTCCACAGGCTTCATCAAATTCCCCAAGGGGGTCTATGACACATACAAAAAATAATATTAAGAACCCCAGCCCCTCCCTGATCAACTGGGGGAAAGTTTTCTGATAGAAAAGAAAGGTCATTCTGAGAAACAAAATAGCCTTCAATTTTTAAAATATTCACATTCACTGCACATACTGCCTGACCAACCATCCCTCATTAGTTTCCACTTGTACTATACCAATTTTACCGTTCTTTGTTCCACTAAGGATATGACACACCTAAAATACTGGGTTAAACAAAGGAGAATTGAGTGGGGAATAGCTAAACAAATTGTGGTACATGATTATTTAATGGAATATGACAGCACCATGAAAATGATGTCTACCAAGACTATGCCCGGGGATGTAAAGGAATGTAGGCAGAACCAGAAAAAAATTTTTACATATATAAAGTATATATATGATATATAAATATATATATTTAAAGAGAGAGAGTCAATAATATAGGTTTACAAATGTGAACATTGTAAACAAAAAGAATTAAACTGAACACTATTCATCATAATTACCAAGAATTGCCCCCCCAAAAGAGGAAAGAAAACTTTCTTCTCTTCTTTATGGTGCAGGGGTGAACAGTGGCTATGGACATGGAACAGGAAATATACTATCAGACTCAGATGTTATGTTTGTTTTACTGACTTGACTTCCCAACCACCCCACCCTTCCCATCTCCCTTTCTTCTTCATTCTTGGTTATAAAGGATGGCTCTTTGGGTAGAAAAAGAGAGAGGAATATACAAAATGAACATGATACAAAAACAAAAGATATCAACATATTTTTTAATCAACTATAAGAATTTCTATCCTTTTACAACTATACCTGGAAGAAAAAAGGCTAGCACAGTAGATCTTTCTAACATCTTTTTATTTGTTATGCATCATTTAAGGATAACAAAATGTTATCTCAAGGTTATCTAAGTTACCTCAAGGTGACTTTAACAATCTGGACTACCCAGTCACTTTAAGAAAATGAAAAATTATAAATTTGCATATGCTTAATATGTGCCTAGATAATTTAACAGCTATTGACTTGGCATGCCATCCCTAGCTCACCTGTCATAGGAGCAAGCAAGGGCTGTGTTTAGAAATTCAAAAACAAAGGAAAAGCAAAACACACCCAAGGCATAAGTTCCGGGGACTCACTGCCATGATGTAAGTAGGATGCTCCTGGCCAAAGCTATTTTGAATATATGACTGGTATCAAGACTGATAACCTAGGAGTCAGGAAGCCTGGGCTCTAGCCTTGACTCCACCCTTTTCCTAATGGCCATTTGACCTCAGACAGGTTACTTCAGTCCTCAGAGCCTCAGTATCTTCAATCATAAATCAGAAAGTTGGATTAGATGATCTCCAAGTTTCTCTCTGGTTTCAACACAACACTGAAGTTGTGATCTAAACTGATAGTATTCCAAGTGAAAATTTAAGCCTAAAGAAACTAAGGCAGAGAGAAGCAACTGAAGAACCCCCAACTAATGGTTGACAACCTTTTTTTTTTTAATATGGTCTTTCTAGCACCCTTCCCACTTGCCCATGATTTATACCTCTAAAAAAACCCCCAAACAACAACAAAAACCCCACCACACCCACAGGAAAATAATCCCCAAATATAATACAACCTGGGAATGTAGACCAATGGCCAAGTCATCAACAACCAATTATTCTATATAGCCCTAGTCTTAGCTAATTAAATTAAGTTTAATTTAGCATATCTTATCAACTAAACAAATTGATCAACTCCTAACCTCTCCCAGTTGCTAGTCCTTTTTCTATCCTACTCCCTTCAAAAAACCCAAACCACCTTAATTTATTTTGTATATACTTACATGTGGACATGTTGTCTTTTGATCAGACATAAACTTCTTGAGGGGCAGGGGCTATTTGATTTTTATTTTCATATTCCCAACACATAGCATTAGTGTCCATTAGACTGCAGATGCTTAATAAATACTTACTAATTGAACAAACATTTAAAGAGCAAGGAATACATTTTCTGGTGACCTATTCCTCTAAGAAATGCTGCCCAATTCTCACTGTTCACTCCATTGGCTATAACACCTATACAACCAGACTATTGTACAATGTGAAGGAATTTGCAGATCCTATACATGATTGTATGCCACCCTGGCAGGGGTGGGGGGCAGGGAGGAAGGGGAGAAAAATATGAAACTCAAGTGACTCTGGAACTGAATTTTGTAATCTAAAAGTAAACAAACAAATCAATAAAATAAATTAAAAAAAAAAAAAAAAGAAATGCTGCCCAAACCCAAGGAGAGACTAAAGAAGAGTATTGGATTTGATGCCAGAGATCTAAGATTTTGCAAATCTAGGGTCTTTCTACAAGTGTGTGTGTGTGTATAGATGTGTTGCATGGATATGTATGTATTTTCCCCTTTCTAGCCAACAGACTGGGGTCTATTTTCTAGTTCATTTTAATGAAACAGATTTCACTTTCTTCTAAATTTTAACTCTTAGCAAAGAAAAATCCAGTCCCTGGGACATTTTTTACCATTGAGGGAAAACCATATTAGATCACATAGATTTAAAGGTCACAATGTGGGATTCCAACTCCCACAATTAGGAATGGTGAAAAAAAGTCCTTCACTGTTCTTTTTTCAGAGAAACTTCAGACTGTGTTCCTCTTGAAACAGATAATCTGGACTTGTGTACAGAACTTCAAGGACATGGGATGCCCATTTTCTGAAGGTATCCAAAATAATGATTCTCTGCTCAAGGGTACTCTAAATAATCGGTACCAACAAGAAGGAAGTAAACAAGTTTGGAGAGGCCACCTCACTATTTCACAAGGTGTCTCATACATACATTATACATACATACACACACACACACACACACACTCAATCCAATTTCTTTTTCAGTCTTCCTCAACAGATGGAGTTAATTAGCAAAGACAATGCATCTGTGCATCACATTGTACCCACAATGTGCAGATCAAGCCCAAAGAGGGATGCCACAGCTTTAACTTCAAAGACATGGCAGACACACAAGGCTTGTGATGTTTTTAGTCATCAGCTCCATTATTGCAGAAAGGATAAAGATGGATGAAAATAGAATTGCCCTAATTAAAATACATATGTCAGTCCCTGTTAAGAATGGAGAGTAGTAATGTTTGTTATAAAACCAAGGAAAGGAGTATCTTTCTTTATTCAATGGATATGTTCCTGAAAAGTTGTACGTACATCACTTTTCTTTTTTCAATACAATTCTATTTTTAAGTCAATTAGGGGCACCCTCTATTGAAAGGACTCCTATGGGAAGATGTGCAAAGAATACTTTTATAAAATGAACAGCTATCCTATCCTCTCCTCTCCTCCCCCAACACCCTTCTCTCATCCAAGTACTGAGATTTCTTGGATGAGCCGCAACATATATGTGTGTATTATGTATACATATGTATCATGTATACATATGTACACACAAATAGAATACATGTGTATATAAAGAGATATATCTCTATGTATACACACACATCTCCATATATAAATATTGCTAAGGTGAGACAAAACTTATTCTTTCTTCAGAAAAAGTCATCTTTTATTATGGAAGTGTTTGTTGGTACCTCAAATATAACATCCACTTACTTCAAACAGCACTTTCCTGACCTCACTGCCTTCTAATCCTGTCATACAAGGAAATGAAGTGAATGTAGCAAGACCTTTCCTTAATGAAGAAACACTGGCTATTAGTTATCTATTGCTTTTCTTGATGCACACTAAACATCCATTTAATATATTCTATATTCTGCAAAGTCAAGCACCCTGGCCTATAGTTTACAGATTCCACCCGCTTCCTTTTTAGTTTATTTGTTTTTTAGTCAGAATAACAATTTACATCTCAGGTTCAGTGGCACCTCTTGCACTCTTCACCATCTTTCAACAATCACAGTGGCATAGAAATCACATTTATTGCATCATTCCAGTACCCTGGGATGTATCTGTCTGATCATTTACTGAAGACAATTGGAAGTTATAATTTTCTCATTGTATACTTGGGTTTCAACTCCCTATTAAGCATTTTATTTTGTCTTTTCCAATCCAAACATTTTTTCTTCTTGATAGCTAAAAGTAAAATAAAAGTTGATTAGTTTTGCCCATTTCATTATCCATCTTCATTTTCCTATCCATGCTAAGCAGCAGTTCTGGTCCTTCTTTAATTCTCCTCAATTTCCTCAATATAGCCACAAAAGTCCTTTTTGTTTTTCTTGTTATTCATTCCACATTGTTAGGCTCTAGACCTGTTCTTACAGGACTGCTCAGGCCTCTATTATCATCCTGCATCACTGGGTTCTGCTTCCACCTTCTATATATCTTTGAAAAAAATCAAATTTGGAACATGAGTTCCCTGTGCATCCACATTCATCTCTCTCTCTCTGTCTGTGTGTGTGTGCATGTATGTATATATATATGTGTGTGTGTGTATATGTGTATATATATATATACACACATATATTTCATCATAAGAAGAATTTCTGCTTTTTTCTTCAAAATTTCTTCAAAATTTCATTCTTGAGAACTTCCCCTCCCTCCTATGCTGACTTTTTAGACCATGGAATCTTTATCTCTCCTTTTTCTGAACTCTTTGAAATCTCTGGGGTCCATGTCAGACTTTGCAATGCCTGATTGTTGTCTCCTCTTCTATTAAAGATATTCAGATAAAGTCACTTCTCTCATAAATTACCATCATTTCTACTTGAACAACCAGTTATTCCTCATTGGTCAGGATTTGGCCCAGAATATAAGATCCTTTCAATGGTGTCTCTCTACCTTTTGAAAGATAAAATTATCATTAAAAGTAAGCTAAGAATTTATCACCCATTCTGTTACAGAGACATGGCTCCAACAGAATTCTAGATAACTGGAATTTCATATCACTATCTTTCCTCTACACCAGGCTTGCTATCTTTTTTTCCAATTCCCTATTATTTCCTGCTCCAGTCCAGATTGTCTACAGTATTACATACATGATAATATGGCTTCTTTGACCAATTATTTAATCTTCTCTTCTATGTCAATACCATACTTACCCTTATCACCCATACTTAGTATATTTGTGTATAGACATCTGAACCATGGGTTTTTTTAGTGAGTCCTTTCTTGTACTCTTCCTCTTAGGTAACTCCATTACTCTTCTTCTCACTCTATTACAGCTATTTTGGTTCATGACATCTACCTTAATGCATATATACAAGCAGTTTCATTCCTTCCCTTTAATCAGATATGCAAGTCTATAGGCAAATGGTTTGGCTGATTCTTTTTAGGCATACAACATCTCTGGTCAAGAGCTGTTCACTTCAAGTTAGCCTTTTATCTTTCAAATACTGTGCCTTCAATCAGCAATAGTGAAAAAAATACTGGCACCTCAAAAGTTTCCATTATCTTGGCCAAGCCTTTATAATTCCCAGCAATGTTTCCTAGGTTCTGTCACTATCACAGAATCACAGATTTAGAGCTGAAAGAGACAGTAGAGTCCATGTAGTTTAACTTCATTTTACAGATAAGAAAGCTAAAGTCCAAAGAGGCTATGCGATTTATTCACTGAGTGGTAAAGCCAGAATTTGAGCCCACTGCCTCTTATTCTAAATTCAGAACTTTATTGTATCAACATAAAATACAAAAATGGGGGTAGAGGTCATCAAATCTGACAAGTTGTAGGAGGCTCTGTACTATGTCCTGGATATATTTCCTGGAAAGACAGACTCCTCTAGTAGTAAAATCCCCTAGACAAATAGCTACCTTAGTAGATAGTTACCAAGAACCGCAATGAGGTCTCTTCTTCCTTAACCTCTTACTGGATTATCACTTCCTTAGAGTTATCTACGGATCCATAGCATCATTTCTTGGGGCTCAAGCTGCTGCTGACATTACTTATAGAGTCTAGTTTCCCTCTCCATGAGAAGAAGTACTTAACTATTAGCTCCAAATGTTCATCTTCTATTTTACTGTACTATATTTTGCAATCCTCCAACCTCCAAACACAACTCATGATCCCTTTCTGCCTTGACAGAATGCTTTCATTATTCTTTTTTTTTAATCTTCTTTTCCTTCTTCCCTTTTTCAAGGGGCACTTCATTCATCCTGATAATCAGGAAAGTAGAATGACATTCCTCCAAGCCCGTTTTTAACCTCCCCTTCTAAGAGAGGAACCAACCTATGAGTAGAAAACATTTACTTGGCCATAGCTGAAAGACACACACACTGAAAAGATTTATGCAGGTCACTGCAAAATTCCCCTTGACCTCCCTACTTGTATGGAAATTATTTCCTTAGTCCTTTGTCATTTATGGCAAGATAATGCTGTGGTAGAATTGCCCGTTGGTTATACCTGTTCACCTTGTTGAGGGCTCACTCGATGAGGCGTTTAATTATAGCATTCTTCCTGTCTTTTCTGAAGAGATGATGCTAGCTTGCTCATCAGCCTTTGATGGGCAATTAGGAGCTTCCTGCCAGAAGCCCAAAGGATTGTCTACCAAATGATGCATCTTTCTGGCCACAAGAACTTATAAAGACTAAATAAATACTAAAGGTCAGGAAGGGTTTGTCAACCAATAGAACTGATAGAAATCCTTATTATTTATTAGGAATCAATATATTTTAGGAATCAATTTATTTTACACACACACATGTGTAGAGACTGTAGTATAATATAGTATATTAATCTGAATATAAGCTACCCCTGAATACAGACCACACGACTAAAATGTGATCTCTTTGAAAGGAAAGCATGAGTATGTACCAACAATTTACACTTAGAAACCATATAATGCGGTTTTAGAGAGACAGTGTAATATAACAGATAAAGAGCTGGCCTCAAAGATATGACGACTTGATTTCAAGTCCCACTACTGACACATACTGGTTGCAGGACCCCTGGAAAGTCACGTCTTGTCTCAGTGCTCTAGGCAATTTTCTAAGGGTGTAAAGTTGCAGAGGAGGTACCTACCAGCATTGGAATGGGGAAGGGGAAAGGAATATTTATATAACACCTACTATATGCCAAGCTTTACAAATAGTTCCTTTGATCCTCAAAATAACCCAGATAGGTAGGTGTTGCTATTATACTCATTTCACAATTGAGGAAACTGAGGCAAATAGAGGTTAACTGACTTACCCAGGGTCACACATCTACTAAGTGTCTAAGGTCACATTTGAACTTGGGTTTTCTTCACTCCAGGCACAAGACTCTATCTACTAAACTACTGAGCTGCCTCAAGGAGTCAGGGAGCTTTCTCCAACTCCCTATACCACTTATGTCACAAATTCAATCTCTAGCCCTAATAAGGTTTTATATAAACCAGATCTGAGAGGATGTGTGGCCCGTATTTGGATGTGTATATATACACGGAGTGTCCCAAAAGTCTTAGTGAAGTTTAAAACTGCAAAATCATAAATAAACCTTCCCCTTTAAATCGATGTATATTTATTTATCTATTAGTAAATGACAATGTACTGATCTAGCCATTTAGTGAAGGGCAAATCACTACTTAAGGTTTTTCTTTTTGATTTAAAATACACGAGAGATCAGGACTCACAAACGCCAAGTGTTCGCCGTCTCTTCCATGTAAATAAAACAGAGACCTCCGGTAGACATAAGAAGAAACAAAAACATTATCCAGGATTTTTCTTGTGGGGGAGTAGCAGAGGAGATGGAGGGGTCGGTAGGGAGAAGAGCTAGCCAAGGAGACACACTTTCACTAATCAATGTAACTTCTCTATTGCCATTTGAACTCATTTCACTCCCTTCAAAAGATCTAATATATTTATAGACTAGTCAGAAAAGCCTTCATCACTCCAGGCACGTCTTCACATACTCTGAATGGCCTCTTTCTTACTCCAATTCTCTTAGCTCTATTCATTCACTCCTACAGGGAGAATTATGGAATTCAACACACTGTAATGTAAATGATGTCTGTGAATAGACCAGCCATTGGGCTAATATGACTTGTCATACATTTTCTTACAGAACATTCCAACAGGACATTGTGACTTTAGTCATTCCTACTTAGGTCACAGGAAACAGACAAAAAAAAGCAGCTGGGGCCAGAGTCTGCTATAATTCAGAATAAGGGGTGAAAATGGGATGGGTAAAATAGATGGAGGGGGGAGAGTGAGGATGATGGCATAGCAAACATAGTAACTCCTCAGTGCTTTCTTCAAAGTAGGGCAGGCAAGGGCTTCCTGTCCAAAGACTGGGGCAGACACATAGTTTCATAGAGGGCTGTTCAATGGTGGCGGCTGCAGCTGCTGGATAAACAAAGCATTGTGGCCTCCCCTATACATCCAGTGTCTCCAGAGCATCCTGTGTGTCCAGCAGCTGGGAGGGGGTGCTGTACAGACAAGCAGAGACCCTTTCCCTAGTTCCCCAAAATATCAAGGAGCTGCTATCTCCCTGATGGTAACCTTTACTCAATGTTTCCTTCAGGACTTCAGAAAGTAAGTTAAGGAATGAATGAAGCTACCTTAGCTAACAGTGAACCTACATTAGCTCTGCACCTAATGTTATTCAACCTCCTTGGGACACATCCACAGCTCTTATCCATTCACAGAGTTTTATGCCAGAATTACTTGTATCCTTTTCTTTTATCTGATGCCAAACCCTACTGGTGCTTTCGGGGCAATGGAGTAGGCAGCCACAACAGTTGTAGTAATGGAGACAATTCTTTCTGGCTTAGCATTCTTGCTTAACATCTTTATAGAGTACTTCATTCTGGATTTTTTCTCTTGCCCTAGCATTCTCTGCCTGGTATTATCCTTATCTGTTTACATATCATATACCTCCTGGTAAAAAGCAAATTCCTTGTGGGTATGGGTAATATCACTTTTAATCTTTGTACTGCTAGCATCTTAGCACACTGCCATATACAGAGCTATCACTTAATAAGTGTTTTTTGAATCAATATGCAGTCCTTCTGCCTATCCTTCACTTTAATATGTGGGAGACAAGAATGGCAATATAGGTATTATAGTCAAAGGAACACTGGATCAGGAGAGAGAGGAAGACCAAAGTTCACATTTCACCTCTGCTACCTGTGTGACCCTGGTAAACTCAAGTTTGATGGACCTCAGTTCTCTCATCTATAAAGAGACAATCGGACTCAGATGTCCTCCAAGGTCCCTTTCCAGCTCAAGATCTATGGTCTTCTTTAACCCAGTCAACTCCAAAGGTGTAACTACTGGGGCTTTGTCCCAGAGCACTGAACTTCTGAGGGCCCTAATGAGACTTGTAGCAGCTAGATGGCTCGATGGGTAGTGTACTAGGTCTGGAGTCAGGAAGACCTGAATTCAAATCCAGCCCCAGACTCACTAGCTGTGTGACCCTGGGCAATTCATATTATCTGTGTTTGTCTTAACCCACTAGAGAGAGAGAAATAGCAAACCAGAACAGTATCTTTGCCAAGAAAACCTCATGACAGTAGGGTCCATGGGGTCATGAAGAGTCAGACATGACTGAACAACAACAATGGGACTCGTTTTCCTTTAGTAGACAGAAACAAATAAGCTTAGCAACTAGTTAACAAGAATAATAAGTTAAAAGAGAAAGTTCACAGATGGCATGCTTCCTACTCTCCACAAATGCACTTTAGGTAAGTTCTTCCCCAGCCTGGCTCTACCTTGTTTCTTTTCCTCAAAGGTGACTTGCCCCACAGGAGCCTCCTGATGTTTCAGAGTCTATCATCCCTTCAAGGATCCTTGTTCCCTAAGGTCTCATCTCCCCTCCCCTGACCCATGACCAAATTTATCTTAAAAGGTTAATTTCAAGGGTTTTTTCCCCTACTTTTTTTTTTTTGATGTTGCTTTCCTGGGGTGCCAGACTTGCTGGTTGTGGATTTGAATAGTCTCTTTGTAGAAATATAGAAAGATAGAAAAAGGTAAAGATTCTGGAAAAGGGAAAAAATCTGGAAGGGGAGAGCAGAGAGCCTGGCATTGTGGATGGTGGCTATTTCTTGCATACCCTCCCCATAAGCTTATTTTTTTACTCTTTAAATTGATGACAGAACATCTAAATGGCAAACAAGAAGTGAAAAAAAAAATCACTAAAAATACGAGCAGTAAATTCAATAAGACAATTTCAGAGTCTATTTCCAACCACTAAAGAGTAAAATTTAATATTATATACCACCCAAAAGCAGATCTCATCATTGTGTGAATTCATCACCTCAGCATAGAACTTTGGCCTGAAAGAGGTAAGAATTACCTCTTATGATTCTTTTCCTAACTCTGCTACACAGACTTAATTGCTAGGTGATTTGTCTAAAGTCATGACTCCAGTATCCTACTATGGCAGTATTAAAAAAAAAAAAGTAGGGGTTTGGATGTCAGAACATGTAGGCTCAA
Organism: Pseudocheirus occidentalis; assembly: GCA_028646575.1. NCBI lineage: Eukaryota > Metazoa > Chordata > Mammalia > Diprotodontia > Pseudocheiridae > Pseudocheirus > Pseudocheirus occidentalis. The sequence continues at coordinate 272,917,323 of CM053593.1, forward strand.
GTCCAGTTCCTGCCACTTTCTATCTAAGCCAACCTTGACAATCACTTAACTTCTGAGACTCAGTTCCTTTATCTGTAAAATGGAAATAATGACAATAGTCACAACCACAGAGGACTGTTGTTAGCAGAGCATTTTGTAAACCTTAAAGTACTACAGAAATGGGAGTTATTATGATGATTATCCACACTCCCCTTGGGGTTCATTTGAGGAGATCAAAGTGGTTTTTATTATCATCTCACAAAATAGTCTGAGACTTGAAAGGATGTAATCATATATGGCTTCATTTTTCAAACCCTATTACACACACAAACTGTCATAAATGGGACTCAATTGGATCAAGAGATCCCCTCTCCTAGTTATGCTGATGCATGTTAAGCTCCTGAAGAAACAAAATGAATAAACCTGAGGTTGAGTTAAACAAACATAACAAACCAAGCACTAACCAAAGGAATGGTGTCAGCTAAATATGGGACAGTGTGGGCTGCAGTAAAGATTTTTATGGTCTCACGTTTAGGAGCAAGTTATGCAGGTTTCCATTAAATAAGTCACCATTAAGATACAAAAAGCTCAAACTTAACTCTGCTGCGCATTGTCCTATGTTTTATGCTATGACACTTCTGTGTTTGTCCTTTTTTAGACTCTCTCCATCATAGCCTACCCTCTTTGAAATACATTAGTCACCATGGAAACAGTATCATACTGGATAAAACCATTTACTGTCCTTGGAAAAGCATTCAGGATAAAATTGAAAGGGAGAATGTCTAAAGAGGAAAAGCAATTTTGTGGAACTATACAGAAACACAACTGGGTCTCCAAATTCCAAACTGTAATTATTCCTTCACTAATACTTTCATCTATGACCTTGGGACAAGTTATATTGGTTTTGTGTGTGCATGTTCCTCCATATTTCCACAGGATATGTCCGACCCTTGTGACCCTGGGCTCTGATTTGTGAACATTCACCATACTTGCTCAGCTTTAGGATAACCCTATCACTTCCTGACCATCTCCATGTCACAGTCACTGCCTGTATGACCTTGGGCAAGTAATTTAACCATTCCCAGGTGTCAGGTACCTATTCTGTAAAATCAGGGGGTTAAATTAGATGACCTCTAAATTTCCTCCCAGCTTTAAATCCACAATTCAACAATCCTATGATTTTGGGTAGATGCATGTTTCATACTTCCCACCTTCAGGTAAGAAAAATCCTACCCAAAACAAATAATCAGGGCTTAAAGTGAAAGGCCGAGAAAGAGGAAAGAGAATGGTTTTTGTATATACTAATAGCTTGGTTAATGAAGGTGCATTCTAGGGTTTAACTTCACTATCAGAAACTTTATTACCAGAAGCAGAAATAACATCAGACAACCAGATCACACACTTGGAGCTGAAAAAGAGCTTAGAAGTCACCTTGGGCACATAAAGCCCCAATTTACAGATGAGAAATCAAGGTATTTTATAACAGACCAACGGAGACAAACAAAACCAATATAACTTGTCCCAAGATCATAGATGAAGATGTTAGTGATGGAATAACTACAATTCGGAATTTTGGAGGCCAACTTGTGTTCTATATAGCTTCCCCAAATTGCTTTTTCTCTTTGACCATTCTCCCTTTCAATTTTATCCTGAAATCAAGGTCCAGGGAATGTGACTGGTGGGCCTGAGATCACACAAGGAATAAGCATCGGAGCCCAGATTTGAACGAGATTCCTTATATTCCCTCCACTCTATAGCCAGGATACATCCTAGCCTTGGGTAGGTCTGAGATTTATACAAGGCTTAGTAGCCAGGATTAGAAAAATGGTCTGGGGGAAACCAGTTTGGATAGAGGTGCTTTAGGCTTTCTTGAAGTATTTCTACTTCTTTTTATGCACAATCCCTTCCTAACTTAAAGCCTAAGAAGCTACATATGGCTACATTTAGAGATGTTTCCTTCTCCCCATGCAATGGTATCACAGGAGTATAAATTCTCCCTTTGATCTAACACATGTACCTGAGACAGTGTCTACTCCTAAGTCACCACTAACCTGGGTCTCAGGGGACTAAAACATCCCTCAGTCCCCTCCACATCTAGGCTTACTTGTTAAAAGCAAGTGGTTCATGTAAGTCTTCTTGAGTAGTGGATAAAGTGATGAACTGGGAGATAAAAAGACTTGGTTTCAAATCCCACCCTCAGATTCTTACTAGTTCTATGAGCCTAAGTAATATCACTTTACCTGAGTTTTCTCACCTGTAAAATGAAAGTCTGAATTTAATGGCTTTAAATCTATGATCCTACACATAATCTAAGCATCTCTGTGGTCTTCTATTGGGAAAATACAGAAAAAGGAAAATTTAACAACAGTCATCCTTGAGATAAACCACAACTATTTTTCATGAGAAATAGTATACTTTTGAAACATCTTTTTAAATGCAGAATCTTTTTCCTATGACTGTTAGAAATACCACATGTAAAGGGGCCAAAAAAAAAGAGCTACCCCTATTCCCTATATGCACATCCTCACCCTACCCTCCTTTCATTTGAATGTTCTGGCAACTACTTCCAAATTATACTTGGAAATTAATCCTTTCATAAATAGATGCTTTATTTAGTACAAGGGAACTGAATAAAGATGAAGAGAGTTTTCTTTTATATTGAGAGACTCTAATTTCTTATGTTCATCCTAGATCCCTGAAAGGTACATTAAAAATGAAAATTCATTTCCAATCTCTGGCATGCCAGTTGAGTTTTGGCTTAAGAAAGTCTGAAAATCTTCATGTTTTTTCTCTATGTCTTCCTCATCTGAGGTATTGCAGATACTGTTGTTACAACTAAGAATAGTCAAAAGATAAACTATTACTAAAGTAAATCTAAACTAAAAATATATATACTTCCAAGACTTTAACCAAAAAACTGCCAGCATTTCATAGTTCGAAGAAATCAAGACTTCTGCCTCCAGCAATGAATTCTTGAATAGCAGGGTCACAAGACCAACAAGGAAGGCTAGCCATTTTCTCCTCCTTCACTAATTTCCCTAAAAAAGCAACACTAAAGAAGATGGGTTATGCACCGAATGTATAGCAGTTACAGCTGTCTCCACAAGACAAGAAATCAAGAAGCCCAACAAAGCTTTACTAACTTGAATGAATAAACAGTGGAGAATACTAGGGCCTAACATTATCACTCAGAATTCCTCCCCCATCAGACTCATCTCCCTTCCAGGGGACATCAACTGATCCATAAGCCTGCGATCTGAGACCCACTCAGGAATTCTGCTGTGGCTGCATTCTCTTTTGACATGACACAGCTGTTTCTCTTACCCAGCATTCACTGGACTGTAACTCTGCCTAGCCAAGTGTGGGGAAATGGGGAGGCACAAGAGGGCAAGATCCTGCTCTGCATATGGTATCCCCCAGATAAGGGAATGCCAAGATGGCAAACATTCTGCCCAGAACACCCACTCCACCATCCTCTGAGCCTATAAAAATTCCTCAGCACCCAGCCAGAGAATGAAATAATGGAGGGAACTATGGCAGGAACCAGTATGTGAGGCTACACCAAAGCCAGAAGGAAAAGGGACTGGCATTCAGCTAGGGCTGATCCTTTCCAACCAGAAATTGCTTGGGCAGGGACTGAGGCCAATGGAAAGTGAATTTCCCAAAATGGTAGCAGGCTGAGAAAGCTCTGAGTTCTAGCCATAAGGATAAATTCACCATGATAGAAGGAGTCAGAAAGTGAGGAATAGAAGATGGAGGGGGAAAAAAGACTAAAAACCACCAAAGATACCAGAAAGAAGAAAACTCAGAGTGCAACCAGAGAAATCAAGAGGGAAGATACTAACCTCAGAAGGGAAAATGAGTAACAGTACATCTAAAAGACTGCAAATGTCACTAAATAAATATGATATTTAAGACAATGAAAATTTTTAAAACACCTGATGAAACACAGAACGCTTTGTATTCCTAAGAGAGCTTAGAACCACAACAAGATGTTCCAGAATAATTCAAGAGACAAACAGAACTTTGAGGAAACAAATGGAAGCATATATGGCTTACACAAAAGAAATAATTATTAGCAGAAGAGAAGAACTTGAATCCACAGTGATAAGTCTCTCCAAAGAAGGAAATGAAATAGCAACAGATTGGGAGTTCAAATGAAGGACAATCTGGAAGAAAAACAAAAATCAATAATGTTAAAAGAATACATGACCTATAAAAAAGCAAAACACATGGATCTCAAAAACAAGGTACATAACAACAATATAAAGATCATAGACCTTCCAGAAGAACACAAGAAGTCAAAAAACCTGAACACTATAATGCATAAAATAGTGTAAGAAGATTTCTCAGGACTTCTTAATACACAAAGCAAAGTACCACTAAAAAGAATCCAAAGATTATTTCCAGGAAAAACAAACAAACAAACAAAAGTTATGCTTCAACCTCCAAAGCAGTTAGTGATTAAATTTCACAAATCCAATGACAACAAATTCTGCAGTGGCCAGGAGAAGGACCTTCAATTATAAAGGAAAGGCTATTCAAATAATACAAGACTATTCTACTTCCACCGGAAACTACAGAAGGGAATGGAATAACATAGTCCAAAAAAAAAAAAAAAATCAAAGGAGCTCAAATATTAGGGGAGAGATGAAATTAATTTATCATCAAAGTAGATCTGGACTTTTTTTTTTACTGTAACTATGATAAATCATTTCCTCATAAACAATTTCTCAATACAACAAGCTTTATTTTTCCTTTCCTTAAGCTATTCATGGACACTCATACTTTTGCTGTTTCGCCTTCTCATCACTCGAAGCTGTTGACCTTTTAGTTCAAAATGTCTGAACATAAAACACTTTACTTTCAACACCACGTATACCCTTATACCTGCTATACTTGCTTACTCCAGTCATCAAGACCTTTGGTCCCTTTATCCCACTATTCTTCTGATTTCTCTTGCTTCCTAATGTCAACCATTTTAATGCTGCCTTCTTCAGCACCCTAGAAAACCTTGTTGTCTACACAAATTTCTGCTATTCTAGTCATGCCAATCCCAAACCCTGGGTAATCCCCATCGTCTGCTTTCCACGCTCCCAGATGGTTATATGCTGCTAAAAAAATAAAATAAAATAAAGTCATAAACCCCATCCAACTGGAGCCCCATGGCTATTCATCAATCTTTTCATTCACATCTTTTTTACTTGCAAATGTGCCTATAAACATGCTCAAATCTCAGCAATAAAAACTTTCTTTTAGCCCTGCTGCCTTCATTAACATACTAGCTCTTTCATTTTCACCGAACATATCAAAAGAAAGGTGTCTACACTTGTCATTTCTATTTTTTAACTACCAGTTCACTGTTTAATCCTGTGCCTCTGGCTTCACTTCTTAACTAAAACTGCTCTCCTAAGGTAACCTCGGACTGACTTCTGAATAACCGAAGCTGGCCTTATCTCAGTCCTCATTCTCTTGACCTGCATACAATATTCAACATCATTCACTATCATACTCCCTGAAAGACTCTAATCCACTGACTTGTTGCATAGTATGTGCTGGCTCTCATTTCTTTGCTCATTCCTTTTATCTCCATTGGTGATTTCTCTACCCGTTTCCACCTCTTTATATCCTTTAGGTCTCTGCTCTTATACTTTTCCTTGGTGATCTTACTCATTCTCCTAGATTCAACTATCTCCTTTAAAGGATTCCAGGTCTTCTTTTTTAAGATCTTAACTCCCTGCTCAGCCCAGTCCCTTACCTCCAATTATCATACTGGACATTTATGCCAAGAGTTTCACTTGGCACCTCAAACTTAGCACTGTACAACTGAGATCACTTTAACCCTTAAGCAACCTCCTCAATTCAATTAATTCAGCAAATGTTTATTAAGTACCTTCTTCTATGTGTAACTCACTGTGCTAAATGCTATGAGTTCAAAGACAAAACAAAAACATTCCCGGTTCTAAAGGAGTTTTCATTCACTAATTTTTCCAGTTACAAAGTTACTTCTTTATCTTTTACCACCATCCAGTGTGCCTATGGAATGCATAAGAAATAGTGACCCTGGAACAGAGAAAGAAAGGGTACTGGGTGTGGTGATACTATATAAGGTCACAGCCCTCCCTACTTACATAGTTCTTGGCTTTTTTGGTGTCTATAGATTTTGGGAAAAAGTAATCTTTTCTCTTAAACTACAAACCTGAAATTGCTATTGGATTTGGAATCAAGGAAGATACAGGTTTGAATTTTCCCTGCTCTTACTGGTCCTGTACTTTGCAAACCTAAAGCACTCTGAAAATAGTGTATTTCACCCAACAGTCCACCCCTACCCCCCATCTCCTTGCTATCTGTCCTGCTTCTGCTCCCTATTAGACCTACTGAGACTGTTTTCTAGCCTAGGTAACTTAATCCACTCAGTTTTCGAACCACCACTCTGGGACTGCTCGGTCCTGACTACTGAGTCAAGCCAGTACAAATGCACATAGCCAGCACCTGATCCCAGAATATGCTTCACATCTTATCTAAACAGACATCTTTCATCTCCTGAAATCCACCCTGTCATTTTGGATCCATTGCACTATAAGTTCCTTAATGGACAGGAAAACGTCAGTTATCTTTGTCTCTTTCCCTCCACCTCCCCCTAATCCCCACCCTTCACCCCAATATTAATTTACCTATTGTTATCTGCATATTGGGTGATCAATAATTTTTTTTTAACAAATGAATGAAATGACTACCCTCTTATATGGTTACTGGAAAAGTAGTTCATAAAGAACTCCACATTGTTTTATACATTTTCCCTCTTAGGGAAAAAAAGCTGAAAGGAAGTAGAAGACTATGTATCTATGTTTCCAGGTGGAGTAGGGGGAAATGATAGGCGGTTGAAGGCGATGGTGTTAAGAGGGATTCTCCCTTATTTTTGTGTGTCTGATTGGTCCCGAAAGCCCCATGGAAGACAAAGGTAAATACACTTGCAACAAGATATATCTGTGGCTTGATGGAGTCTAGTCTCTCCAGAATGTAAGATCCTTAAGAAAAAGGTACATTTCGTTTTTATTTTTGTTTCCTCAACACTTAGTACAGTACCTGTGCATAGAGTAAATATTTGATAAATGTTTGTTGATTCACTGTGATTGGACATTGATAATCTCCCAGGTTAGCCTATTACACTTGGGTCTGAAGTCAGAATGCTTTTGTTTCAGACTTAGTAACTAGCTTAGAACCAAAACCTTTTTTATGGTGTCCAGTTCAACCACAAATGGATTTTTCCGTAGAGAAAAGAAGGCTTTTTTTCTGATTCGTATCCCATCAGCCTTTTCTTTAACTGTCTTTGCCACAAAGAAAACAAACTCCATTTCACAGTAGTCTGAAATCAAGAATCTGTCTTCATTTATTACTCTGTTTATGACTTCTTAACAACATAACAGATAACACAAGGAAAATGGGAACAAATCTCTTAGCATGGCAAAAATCTGTAAATGTGCCCTATCTTGCTAGCATATATGACCCCACAGAATCATCAGTTAACCTCATAGAGGTTATTTCTGCAATAAAAAAAGCAATTTCAACTATAACCTTCAGAATCCTTAATTCCTTTAATGTGGGTACTCCCTTCCCTGATGCAGACTGCAATTTCCCTGAGTTGGGAGAAGGTCTTCAGGAGGTGTTATGGTCCAAAATTCCTACCCTGCAGCCCATTTGGGCGAAGAGCCTCTTGAAAACTTGGCTAGACTTGTTCTCGGACCTGTCAGAGCTGGCTCCCCACTGGCATAGCCTTTGAGAAGTCAGGGTCACCTCTGTACCATGATGAGACACACTAAGGGAATGAAAAGCATCATACTCCCCCTAAAATAGCCATGACTAAATGAACTTGAAAAAAATGACGGGCCCAGCTCTAACCACATCGAAGAAACACAGGGTGGTTCCTCCTAAACTCTGAAAGCATCTCATCCCACCTGGGCACAGGCAACACAGGGTAGGAGACTTCTCCTAAGAATAGAAGCAGAGGTTTGTGCCCAGAAATCATTTAATAAGCACTGATATGTGTGGTGCTGTCTTTGCTATGTGAGGCAAATCAAACAAGTTCTTACTGAAATAAAACAAACTAGATAAGTATATCAAGTATTAACATTATGTACAAACACATCACATGTTAATATCGTTACCAGCAAAAGAGGAAGTATATTCCTTGGCAAGGTGGCAAGTGGAGACAAGGGGATCTAAACACAAAATTAGTATGTAATAATAATAATAATAATAATAATATTAACAGAAAATAGTAAAAGAAGGAGGAGTAGAAGGAGAAATAATTGCTAGCACTTATATAGTACTTGAAGATCTGCAAATCACTTTATATATGTCAACTTATTTGATCCTTACAATAATCTCATGAGTGAGTGCTATTATCCCCTTTCTACAGATGAGAAAACTGATTCAGGGAGAGGTTAAGTGACTTACCTAGGATCACCGAGCTACAAAATATCTGAGACAGTATTCAAACTCAGGTCTTCCTAATTCCAAGTCTACCCACTGTGCCTCTTAGCTGCCCACATTTTAGAATGCTACATTTAGTAACCAGAAATCGCCGTTGCTTTTCTAATAATGGTCGAGGCCAGGAGCTCTTCACTGATTTTGCGTCATGGACCCTTTTGGCATTCTCATGAAGCCTATGGATCATTTCTCAAAATTATGTTTTGAAGTGCATAGGATTACAAAGGAAAGCAATTATAGTGTAATAAAGATATAATTGGGGTTTTTTTCCATCTAAGTTCAGCATCTCTCAAAACGGGTTGGACATTAAGAAGTCCTGGTATAAGCACTTCATAGAAGGACCAGATAAAATGTTCTTATTTCCTTCTTCCCATTGTACAACACTAAGTCTGGTATCCAGGAGACAGCAGAGCTTGGGCAAGAACAAAGTGGGAACAGAAAGTGAGTCACAATGTGAAGCTTAGGAAGACTCTTAGCAAAGGTAACTTATAAAGTCTTATTGTTTTTCCACAAAACTCAGGGGACCTGCCATTAAGCATATTTCTGATACAGCCTTCCCTTTGAAGAGTTAACCTGTTGTTGAGCATCAGCAAAGTCATCAGAGAATGGATGAATGGCATTAATGACTCTATCTCCAAGGCCTTAAGTTGAGGGCAAACCAGGAAACACAAAAGCAGTTCTTTATCCAGTGCAAGTGAAGCTACATGTAAAGAAGCAATTGCTTCCATATCCAAAACTGGAACTTAACTCTATCACTGTTGACCCTACTAAGCAAGTCACTGAACCTCCTCGAATGAGCCCCGCATTCCTCATCTGTAAAATGAAGGGGTTGGACGACACAGTCTCTCAGGTCCCTTTCAGCTATAAATCTAGGATCCTATCATTCTTGCCAACTTGAAGGATGTGACAGGAAAGGACAATACAAGATTATAACATAAATTCATTTAAAACCGTACAGAGAAGGATGGAGGACAATTCTGTACAATATCACCTCATAAAATAGAACAGAACAGTGAAAAAAATAAGCTTAAAGAAAGTTTGGTAAAAAGATCCAATTAAATAAAGTCATCCCAAGGATATTCACAGATAAAACTGAAAGGGCAACAGACAAAAAAAATGGAAAAGGTATGCACCAATTTTCATAACAATTTTTTTCACTTTCAAAGACACCGGAATCACTATCATGCATTTAGCACAGTGCCTGGTACACAAATATTAGTTATTTGTAGTAGTAGTAATCATTGGTGGAGGTGGGATTTGAACAGAGGTCACGTGCCTCCAGAGCTGGTACTCCTTCTATTGTACCACAGTGAGGTAACCTTCAACTCAAATCAATTTGAGGGCTGATTTCAGTTCCCTCTACATGATGCACCCTTGATTCCATCCCTTGTCATCCTCCCCCGAACTGCCCCCCCATCATCTCCCTACTCTCTCTACTTTTCAACATCTCCTTATCTACTGGTTTTTTTCTCTACTCTTTGAAAGCATTCTCAAGTCTTCCTTACCCATAAAAAACCCTTTATTAGGCCCTATCATCCCCACAAACTATCATCCTATATCTCTGTTTTCACCCTTTCTCTGGTCCATCATCCATATCACATTCTCTAAATTGGGGTGTTCACCAACTCTATCTTAGGGCCCCTACTCTTCTATCACTTCACTCCTGCTCAATGACATCATCATCATTTCCCATGGCTTTAGTGGGAACAACTCTAAGTCAATGACTCAAAGATCTATCCAATCCCAGCTTTGGTTCTGCATCACCAATTGTCTATCATATATTTCAACACCATCCTGGAGACATCTCAAACTTAACATGTCCAAAACAGAGCTCATTATCTTTTGCATAAAACCTTCTCCTTTTGTAGGCTCCCCTATTTCTGTTGAAAACATCATACTTCCTATCTCCCGAGTTTGTAAACTCAGCATTATCCTCGAGGCCTCACTCTCTTTCTCTGTATATCCAATAAGTTTCCAAATTGTTCTATTTCTACCTTCACAACATTGTTCAAATCTATTCCTTCTATTTACACAACCACCATCTTTGTTCAAAAGCCCTCATGAGCACTTCTTCCCTAGACTACGGTAATGACTTAATTGATCTCCCTGCCTCATCTCTCCCCATTTCAATCAATCCTCTTCTACACAGATATCTAAGTACAGATCTGATCATGTTATTCTTCTCTCCAAAGACTCCAGAGTCTCCTTATTGCTTGTAGGATCAAATAAAAATTCTTCTGAATGTCTGTTAATGTCCTTTACAACCTGGCTCCAATCTACCTTTCTGACCATACTATATAGTACTCCATATTATGTTATGTATCCTACAGTCCAGGAAAACTGGTTTTCTTTCCGTTCCTTACACAGAGTATTCCATTTTCAATCATCATGTCTTTGCACAGCAGTTCCTGGAGCATGGAATGCTTCTCACCTCCACATCAAAAAAAAAATCTCTCTCCCCCTTCAACATATGGCTCAAATGCAATTCTCTGCCTAAAACCTTTCCCCTCTCATTACCTTGTATTTATTCTGTACCTTCATATATATGTGTGTGTGTGTATATGTATACACACGTGTGTATACACACAGAGACAATATACATATATGTATATATACACATGCAATATACATGTGTATATGCACACAGACAAAATATGTGTATGTGTATATACTTATATATCTACATGCTTTCTCTGATAGAACATAAGCTCCTTGAGAGAAGAGATGGTCTTTTTTTCCTACTTTTATCATCAGTGTCTAGGACAGTGCTTAGCACATAGTAGGCACTTAATAAATGCTTATTAATTAATAGATACCACATTGACTGTAGGGGAAGATATCAGAAGCTTGGGGGGAGAAATCTCAGACCTTATTAATATCCCCCAAAAGGTGACAGTGTAAACCATTAACTGCTAACTCACAGAGTACTTTACCCATATGTACAAAATATTTATTTGAATAATCTAAGCATATGTTGAAACTACATCCTTGGTCAAACTAGTAGCAGAGAAGAGGAAGGCTTCTACAAGTGATATTTCACAGCAGACCACATCTTTACAATCACCCAATTGGCTTCCTTTAAGTCCCAACTAAAATCCCACCTTCTAAAGCAGCGGTTCTCAACCTGTGGGCTGTGGGCAGTGACCCCTTTGGGGGTCGAACGACCCTTTCACAGGGGTCACAGGGGTCGCCTAAGACCATTGGAAAACACGTATTAGTCTTGGTCTTAGGAACTGAGACACCGCTCCCCTATCTGTCTCCAGGCAGGTCCAGCCACATGCAAACACGCCCACATACGAGTATTAAAGGGTCCCGGCATTAGGAAGGTTGAGAACCACTGTTCTAAAGGAAGCTTTCCCTAATTCCTCTTAATTCCAGTGCTTTAGTTCTTTTAATTATTTCCTGTTTATCCTGTATATACCTTGCTTTGTATATATTTGTTTACATGTCATTTCCCTCATTAGAATGTAAGCTCCTTGAGGTCAGGGACTGCCTTTTGTCTCCTTTTATGTCCTGTATAGTGCCTGCCACATGTTGTTGCTGATCATTTGTTTCAGTGGTTTCCTACTCTTTATGACCCCATTTGGGGTTTTCTCAATAAAGATACTAGAGTTGTTTGCCATTTCCTTCTCCAGTTCATTTTACAGAGAAAATTAAGACAAACAGAATTAAGTGACTTGCCCAGGGTCACACAGCTATTAAGCGTCTGAGGCAGGATTTGAACTCAGGTCTTCCTAACTGTAGCTTGGCCTACATACACACACACACACACACACACACACACACACACACACACACACACACACACACACGGTTTCTCCCTAAACAAAGACCTTTCTTAATACCAGTATTCTCATGATGCTAAGTAGCTATCTGTTATGGAATAGTCCAGTCCGGTCTCCTGAGAAATGAAATACAGTGTCACCCAAAAGGGCAATGGAAAAAAATACAGAGGACAAGAGCGATGATGTGAAGGATGCCATCAGAAAAGTATGACTGGAAAAAAAATGGGCTCAAAGACTTAGAGCTGAACTAGGCCTAGTAGAGACCACCCCTGCCCTATTTTACAGATGGGAAAACTAAGGCCCATAAACATGAAGTGATTTGCCCAAGGTTACAAAAGTAGTAAGTAGCCCTCAGTCATCAATAGGATGCCTACTGTGTGCCGAGCTCTGTGCTAAACACCCCTACCTTCTGACCCAGATCAATGCGGCATTCACTGCACCATAGCTGCATCGTTATGATAAATAAAATAAAAGGACAAAGAAATGTGAACAAAGTTCTGTAAGAGATCTGAGCAAGGAGCAATTGGTTCTGACCAAAAGAGATTAAGAAGGAAGGTTTCATGAACAATGAGGATTCATCTATGCTAAGCCTAATGGGGGACCCAACATTTAGATAAGCATGAATGAGATGTGTTTGTGTGTTTGTGTGTGTTTGTGTGTGTGTGTGTGTGTGTGTGTGATCAATTAGAGATAATCAGCAAAGGAAAGGCACAAGCATTAGGGATTGGGATTTTCGTTGGGAATCAGAGGAGCCAGGAGAGAGTCTCCCTCCCAGAGGGGAGGAGAGAGAGAGCAATCATTCCAGGTACGGGGGCGGCTGGTGAAAATGCAAAGAATCCTGCACGTAGGGCATCTTCTGTGAGGGACAGCAAAAAGGTCAATATCGCTGGGTCACAGTTTAAGTGTAGATGAATAAGTGTACAAAAGCTTGCACAGGTAGGAGGGAGTCAGTCTATGAAGGACTTTGGATGAGGATTTTATATTTGATCCTAACAGTGAGAGGGAACCACTGGAGTTTACTAAATGGTGGGGGGTGGGAGGGAAGGAGAGAGGACATGGTTGGAGCAGTGCTTTATTGCGATTAACCTAAGCTGAGTGGAGGATGGACTAACGTGGAGAAAGATTTGAGGTAGGGAGGTCAACCAAGTTATTTCCATAGGCGTGAAGGTAGATTACTTCAGGCATGAAGTGATGAAGACTACAGCAAGACTCTGTGTGTGTGTGTGTGTGTGTGTGTGTGTGTGTGTGTGTGTGTGTGTGTGTTATACAGGAGCTGTTATGAAGAGTAAAATAGGCCTTGGCAACAGGTTGGATATAAGAGGTGAAGGAGAGAAGACTAGAGGATGATATTCAGGTTATGCACCTGAGACTAAGAGACAAGACTGAGAAGATGGTTCTGTCTTTGACAGTAATTGAGAAGTTCTGACAAGTCAACATTTTCACCCAGATTGCCTAAATCCCAATCTAGAATTCTTTCCAATGTACTTCACTGCCTTAAGAAGGAAGGATGGGGCAGTTAGGCGGCATGGTATATAGAGCACCAGCCTTGGAGTCAAAAGGACCTCAATTCAAATCTGGCCTCAGACACCTGACACTTACGAGTTGTGTGACCCTGGGTAAGTCGTGTAATCTCAACTGCCTTGCAAAAACCCAAAAAACAAAAACAAGAAAAAAAGAAGGAAGCATGACAGATTTTAAGCCTGTGCACTCCACTGACATCCATGCAATAGAAGAAGAACATGGGGAAGGCCCCCAGAGTTTGGGTGGCTCCCATTTATATGGTCAAAAATTGTACAAGATGGGTAGGCACAAATAGGCTGCAATCTGCACCACTGGAGGGAATACCCAAATTGATGAGATCACAGTTTCACTAGAGTATGGGAGGAAAGCCAAAATACAAAAATGCAATGAAGAAAAATATATCTCCTATCTTTCACTGAATTAAATTGACTTGAATTTTGCTCCAACATTAAGTAACTATTTTGTACTGTAATTATAATAATTAATAGTTCACATTTAGGTAGCCTTTATGGTTCACAAAACACTTTTTTACAGTCTTATGATATAGGCCTCGCCATTATGGAGATCCCTATTCTAGACATAAGGAAATAAACTCACAAAGGTTAAGTATGTCACCCATGACCTCTTAACAGTCAGAGCCAGGACTCAGATCAAGGTCTGAGGATTCCCAGTACAATGCTTTCCATGTTGCCTCTGACAGATACTGTGCTAAACACAATCCTGACCTCAAGAAGCTTACAATTTAATAAGGGATAAAAGAAATATATAACAAAAATAATGATGGCCTATACTTATGATTTTAAAAATCATTTTTAATAATAGTAAGTCATCTATATAGTACTTAAAGGTATGTACTTTCCTCAGAATAACCATGTGAGGGTAGGTCTAGTAAATATTATTATCTATATTTTATAGATGTGTAAATGACGGTTCAGAAAAGTTGCCCCACAGTCAGAGCCATTAAATGTTTGAGCTGGGACTTACATTCTTGCCTTCTGACTCCAAATCAATGTGTTTTTCACTACACCATAGCTATATTATAATAAGTAAAATACAAAGACAAAGAAGAAGTGTGAATAAAATTCTATAAGAGATATGAGAAAGGAGTAGTTGCTTTTGACTAGAAGAGATCAAAGAAGGCTTCATGGAAGAGGAGGAGACATCTAAGTTAAGTCTTGGAAGACCAGGAAGAAGTGTATTCCAGGCATACTGGAAAAGCAGATTTTGCTCTGTCATTTATTCATCCATTCAGACAATAGAAAACATGATAATGGGGACTGTGACATTGATCTTTGCATCTCCTAGCACAATATCTTGCCTACAGTAGGCATCTGATAAATGTTCATCAAATGAATGAAAAATGTGTTCAGCTAATTCTCTGGGAATAAAATTAAAAATAAACAATAACAGCTTATATAGTCCTTTAGTAGCACATTGCCACCAAAATAGATACTATATCCAGGTGGAATAAAATGAATTTGTTTGCCTTTTCAATTGTAATTTTAATTGGGTAAGATTTCATAGGATTACATATCCAGTAAATTTTTCTGATGATTGCAGGAAGAAAGGGCTGGGAAATGTGCCATTGGTTTAGAATTAAGGAAGGAGAGCTGGTTCATTTTTATTTGCCGCCAAAGCCCTATTTTTCAGTAAAGCAGACGGATTCCTTATGCAGCATCATGGAAAGCTTGCTATTTCTGGCTACTTCAAGGGTGGAAGCTCTGAAGAAAATGAAAGTGATTGAATTCATCAGATAAAACCCTACCAGCACATTCAAAGGGGGCAGGTACTTAGAAACCTTTTAAAACAGAAGTTAAGAGATCTTTCTATGAGGGATTTATGGTCTTCAGCCTCCTGTCTGGATGCTAGTCTGGATGCTGGTTGGTTGGTGCTCTCTCTCTCTCTCTCTCTCTCTCTCTCTCTGCCTCCCCCCCCCCAAGTGATTGACTTTTTTTCCACCTCTTTACTACCTGATGTTAACAGCTGCCGTTCCAGAAGCACTAGATTTCCTTTTATTTCTTTTCAAAGTTGCCTCCTGCTTTTTTTGAGTCCAGGGCTCACACAACCAGGCTTAACAGCCCAAACATGGCTTCCTTTTTTTGAAGCCTCACCTCAAAGCTGTAAACTTTGGCAGCAAAGCCAAAGAATGCCCTTGAAGTACTTGAAGTATTGACCGTTCTCCATCTTGGGAAGAGTTGGTGGACAACCCTAAGGCTCCATCCGCCTTATGAAGGATGAAGGTTTCTTTTACTGACTCCAGAATGTCCTAGTATGACAAATTCTCTTGCCATTAACAAGGGCAGAAGCTCTGTGGTAGAAAGAGCTTCCAGCCTGGAGGAAATACTAGGTTTAGCCAAGGAAGAGCATCATAGAGCATTGTTCAAATGTGCTGGCTAGTAGGGCAAGGGTAAAACCTCAACAGTCCTCTTTTATGAAGAACTGATCCACTACCAGTGGTGGAGGTAGGTGGCTTATTGGATAATGCCCTGGTCTTAGAGTCTAGGAGACCATGGTTAAAATCCTGCCTCACATACTTACTAGCTGTGTGATCCTGGATAAGTCACTTAACATTCTCGTCTCCCACCACTCCAACCCCCAGCCTCAATTTCCTTATCCCTAAATTAACAGCACATATCTCACAGGGTTGTTATGAACATAATATGAGATAGTTTATTAAAATCCTTCTAGAACTTTAAAACTCTATTACTAGTTATATGACCCTGTACTGAACCTCTCTGTGCATATAACCTGGAAAATGAAGAAGTCAAGACTCAACCACCTCTAGGGTCCCTTTTAGCACTAAATCTATGATCTTATGGCCACCAACCTTTTCTTCAGGACCCTAAACTCAAGCACAAATAATCCACGATCACCTCCTAGTATTGAACAGAGACCACAAAGCTCCCCTGACATTTAGCATTTACTGCCTTTTTCTATCCCTCCCTAAGGACTGCCCTAAGGGTAAAAGAGCACAGTAACTGGTCAGGTATAACACTATAATTTCCACCCATTTTGTTTCTGGTTACATGGTAAATAGCATATTGATTGCCACTTCCATAGCCTTCCAAGTAGGCACCAAACCTGTACTCTGTAATGAGAAGACAGGGCAGGATGGTGGAATTGGCTTTCAAGTTGGAGGATCTAGGTTCAAAACCTGAGTCAGTTACTTGATACCTCTGCAACCTTGGACAAATCACTTAACCTCGCTGGGTCTGAGTTTCCACATCTATAAAAGTTGGGGCTAGGGAGACAGAAGGGCTAAATGATTTCCAAGGATCCTTCCATTCAAAGATCCATGATCCTGTGAGAATGCAAGCTAACTCTGAAGCTTAGAGAGTGAAGCGAAAGGGAAAGAGCTCTCATCCAAAGATTACGACGCAGGGAGATGCAAACATTGTTAAAGTTTCATGAGGCAGCGGACATTATCTTTTCTTCCCACATTTTTATTAGGCCATAAATCCAATTCAATTTATATCTTTCCTGGATTACTCTGTTCTAATCAAGTCCAGTGTCATTTAACCCAGAGGTCTCCTTGTACTAGGTACCACCCAAGACTGTTTAGACAGAATTACTGTTATGTATTCTGGTTGTTAAAAAATTATCAGATTTAGTAAACTAGCACCTCTAACTTAATGATCCCCCCCCCCAATCTGTTCACTATGACACTGCAAATTGTCTTCTTGCATAAGAGCCACCTGCAGTACTTGGGGGAGAGAGGAAGAAGCAGTGGAGCAGAATTTATACTTTTACTATATCTGCAGAATGATCCCATGTTGATAAGGAAAGGAGTTCAAAAAGCCAAGCCCAATCAATCCACATTTAAATAAAATTAATACTAATTATCACCTGACTAAAAGAATTATTCCTTAAAGCTACTTATGAGTACTTGCCTCCCCTTTTCACTCCATGTTTCCATTTCTAAGAATTCAGGATGACTGGATTTCTTAAAACCTGAGGCCAAGTTCTCCTCTATACTCCTACCAAAGCTATTTTACAACCATACTTTAGAAACTACTTCCCCACCTTTTACAAAAGATCATTATCTCCAGTTCACTAGGACTCACTCTCATGTCCCAAGTTCTACTGTTCAAACAAGATAAATAAAATTCTCTTAGTGACACACTTGTCTCCATCATTCATGTCTCTTCTCTAACCTTCGGTCCTTAAAGGGCAATTTCTAATAATCCCTCACAGTTTCTGCTTGTTGCTTCTTAAGGATTATATATTGTTCCTCCAGAGGGGACCATAAACCTCAGGAGAAACTCTCCAGTGATATCTATAAATTTGCAAAATTTTAAATTATGTAAGTCAATTCATAATATTAATATGCCACCTTAAATATCCTATTCATCCTGTTCATGGCCAAAAAGACTTTGGTAGAGAACAATTCACGGTTTTTCATAACATCCAAGAATATTTACTAATTACCTACTTGAGGATGAAAGCCTGCCTAATTTTTGTGTCTCAATCAATCAAGAGTTTATTAAGTGTCTACTATGGTTCAGGCCAAGGGGATAAAATATAAGTCTTTGTTCTCATTCTAAAGCCAAGGAAGGCAGAACAGATACAAGGTAACCTTGGAAGGGCATTAACAACTTGGGCAATAAGGAAAGGGCTCATTCCGAATGGGGGCTGAGTCTTGAAGGATTCCAGGCAAGGTAAAGAAGGGGAGTATGGTAGCCAGCGCAAAGGAAGAGAGATAGAAGATGGACCTCTAAGTCTGATGAACAGCAAGCAAGCCAGTATGGCAAAAGTGTATGGTGGAGAGCAGAATGTAAAGAAGGCTGGAAAGGGAGAAGGGTGCCCATTAGGAGGCCACTGCCATAGTCTAGGGGAGAAATGATCTGGATCTGAACTGGGATGGTGGTACAGAAGGAAAAACATATGAAATATTTTGTGCAGACTGGACAACTAATTAGTTAAGTGGTGTGGTGAGAGAGGAATTGAGGACGATGTTGAAAGTTGCAAACTATGGTGATGCCCTTGGGAATAACAGAAAAGTTGGAAAGAACTCTGTTTTAGACACATACATGTGAAATGCCTAGGAGACATCCAGTTCAAAATATCCAATAGTCAGAACTAACAAAGTGCTTTGTACAACAAGTTTACTAAATGACTTTTTTAATTGAACTGGTAGCAATGCAAACTTGTCAAGTTACAGAGACTAGAGCTAAAAAAACAAACAAACCAAAAAACAACCTACTTTCCAGGTGAGAACGAGTGCTACTATGCTTTAGCTAACACTCAATGACTGTATTGGGTTAAGTATTTTATTATTCTTACTTCAAGTTGGAGGCAATTCTGCTTTGTCACATAAGTGGCACAGAGGACAGGACCATCCTATCTTCTGTAGAATAGACAGTTTCCATATAAGTAAAAACATAGTTATGTATACAGGTATATTCATTCATTAATTTGTTCAATAAACATTTAACAGTTAATATGTGCAGGAGAGATATGAAGGTAAATAAAACACATTAGCCTCCAGGGGGTTGGGGGTGGAGGCTGTCAGCTAATATTGCTGAGGAAGACAAAATAAATCTGTAGACAACTACAATAAAAATTGGAGTATGATGTATACAGGATGTTACTATAAAATGATGAGATATAAGGAAGGATGGGGGGGTGGGGGGAAGATCCGAGGTTTCATTTAGGAGGCAGTGCCTGAGCAGGACCTTGAAGGCTGGATGTACTGTCAGTACTCAGAGCTAGAGGAAGAAGATGGACATTTCATTCACAGGGACCAATTTTGGCAAAAGAAATAGAAGCAGGAAAGGGGGTGAGGGGGTGAGGAAGGGGCAGTTTTAGAGGCAACAAATAGTAGTTTGGACAGGGTTTATGGAATGAATATCTGAGCAGGAGTTGTATACAATAAGGCTCAAAGAGTAGGCTGAAGTCAAATTAGATTTTTTAAATGAAGATAAATGTTTCTTCAGGTCAACTAAAAACACCAAAATAAATCATTGCCTTCAAACATAAAATCTCTTCTAAAAATGAAAAATATGTGTTTGGGTTATAATAGCTATTAAGGTTATATCAAAATTGACATGTGTTTTTGTGGGAAATAAAATTCAATAGAGTCCACCTGATGAGGGATTTAAATAGTTTTTATTTTAACCAAATTACCCCTGACAGGATACAAAAAAATTTCTCTTTTTGATTTTGTGGGTCATAATAAATAAACTGATGGCACCTACTTTTTTGGACTTCCCACTATTAAAACAACTGTCCACCAGTCTTGTTGTCACTAATTACTGAAGAAAAATAGTACTGAAGTAGAAAAAGGGCACAGTTATTACTCTTAGATCCTTCAAAATGAGAAGAAAAAAATCCCTAATAGGAAGAAGAATATTTTCTTACTTCGGCCCTCACCAGATGGTAGATAGACTTCATCATCAATTTTGGCCTAAAAAAGATTGAAAGTACTCCTCCCCACCCCATGTCTGCTGCTAGACTGACAGCATACCACCCTAGGGCTCCAACCAATATAATTTGGCAGCAGGAACTAAATAGAGGCCCTATCCTTATGTTGACTGATCCTACTTCAATCTGCTTGTCGGTCCTGACATGCTTTCAAAGCACTGTGACCTCAAAGCATTGAAATATGTCTTAGCAGCCCATCTGGAAGCTCTCTTCTCAAAACTGTACAAAATAACTGAAATTTGATGCCATTCAGAGCCAAATAAGGGAGGGAACATGTTCAATAAAGGGCCCCCTGGGTGCTGGTCACAACTCTGTCTCTAACAAAGCTGTATGACCTCAGCTGGGTCACCTTAAGACCTCAGTTGCCTCATCTGTAAAGTGAGTGGGGTTGGATTAGATGACCAGTGAGTGAGGTTCCCTTGCCTGATGTAAGGGTATACAAAAGACTATGCTGGACAAATTCAGCTAAGAGTAAAGAATAAAATAAGTCAATTACCTTACTATGGAAAGAAGGTGGAGACAAATTCCTATATTACACAAGCTTATTATTAAATAAAAATTAAATTATTTTGAACATGTAAAAAAAGAGTTTACTTAAAGATAGAGACCTAAAAATATTCAAAGTAACAGAAATGCTATGATGAGTGGCTTCAGGATCCAAAGTATGGGGGTTTTATTCAAATTCAATTTTGTCCATGAAGCCACTTTTGGTTAGACAACACAGAGTTTAAGCTTAAAGCGCACTGACTGCCCTTCTAGCATCTAGAAACAAACCATCCTTTGTTTTCAATTAACCACATTACTTTTTCCAAATAAAAAGTTCTTACAATGAAAGCCTTCTAAAATTCAATATGCATGGATAGGATCTCAATTCTAACAAAGCTTTTATAAAAAAAAAAAAGTATTCTTTAAGAATTAACTTGGAAGACACTTATGAACTTGGCAAAAAATGCATAACAAAGTAAGCACCCAACTTTACATAAATCTCTATGTATATATGTCTGTCTGTCTGTCTCCCTTTCTCAAAAACACACACACACACACAAGCTGTGAGATTCTTCACCTTTTCTATCACGAACTGCCTGCCCATGGTTTCTTTCTCAGAATAATATTCTTCAGTGTATAAAATAAAACCCACGGGATTACAAAGAAAATCAATTATTTTGAAATAGTTGTCAAAATATTTTTTATAAGTTCACAGATTATATGAACCCCTTTCCTAGAGGGTGTCATGAGAGAGATGGTTTAGAGTTCTGACAGAAGACTACAGAGAAACTTCTACAGTTTGCTGCTAATATCTCCTCCAAGTTTTAGATATTTAACAAAACCACTTCCTCTGAGAGTTTCTAAACCCAACAATCTTCACCTAAGTACTGGGGATACAGGGGCAGGATCTAGGGGCTAGAACATAAAGAATAGAAAATACACAAGTAGTGAGAGGAAGGATGTGGGAGTGAAAAAAGGCTAGACAGAGGCAGGAAAAGGACAAGGTTTCCAGAAGTATTTCCAGAGGCACACATCTTGTTGCCTTCACAATGGTTCTGAGTACTTAAATACTAAGCTACACCAACATCCACAGAGAAAAAAAAAAAAGATTCCATAACAAAAGACTCTGCTTATACTTGATTGGAAAGAAATGAAGTCTTTCTGGAGGCTCAATTCTCTCTCACTCAGTTCCCTCCCCTATCACTAAGAAATGGATCAACCCATTAATTTCATTCTCTGATTCATAAGTAAACTACTGCTTCACACACCAACATAGCCCTAACTCCAGGCCCCTGGCACCCTCCCCACAAAACGAAGGAGTCAGGAAAGAAGTCATCTAATACTGAAAGGCAACTTCTCTAAGAGGCTGAAACCTTTAAACACACACACACACATACACACACACACACACACACACACACACACACACACACCCCACCCCCACCCCCACCACAACAGCCATGAGAAATGGTCCAGTTCCAAATCACCTACAGTTCCTGGGACATTGTTAAATGCTGGCACCCACAAACCGGCATTTGGTGCCCTTTATCTTTCCCCCAAATGTGGCAGGAAAGGGGACGTAAGGGAAGATCTACTGCTTCATCTGGAAAGAGAAAGGGAAGCCCCAGGGAACAGAAACAAGCAGGAAACCCCACCATCCCTGGGTACTTTGTGTGTCTCTTCTCTAGGAACTGAAAGGACCCTTTGTGTGTAACACACACACACACACACACACAGAGCCTGTGAGATTTATTTGAGGGAAAGAAAAGGGAGGATACTTTTATTATGTCCCCCCTCCCCTCTTCCTTTTTGCATTTAGTCACAGCAAATGAACGCCCTGTGAGAAGTCTTAGTTGCCTCTTTCTGGCTCACTACCCTCAGCCTGTGGGCTTAAAGATAAGAGAAAGGAGGAGACAAAAAACAGCAAATGATCTGGGGAAGTAGAGAGGAAATGCAGGGGGGTTAGAGGGAAGGTGGAGAGGGGTGAGGCAGAGGAGGGAGGAGAAAAAAGCCTGAGGGGAGCAGAAAGAGAGATGGAATATGGGGGAAAGCAAAAGGAAAGGGAAATTGGGGGAAGGGAAAGAAGAGTGGAGGGGAAGATGGGGGAAGTAGCTTAGGGAGGTGATGGAAACCCCGCAGGAGAGTGGGAATGGGAAATCGTCAGCTATAGGGACTGGAGGACCCTATAGCTGAGGATGGAGAGGTGGAGGAGTAGGCTAAGGGGGGCAGCATGGGGCCAAGCCCCAGCTTACTGGGAATCATCAATTATTAAATGATTACATCATCCCTGTCATTATAGCAACACACGGCCAGGATCCCCCGGGGTGGGGGTGGGGGGCTCCACAAGGAAGGCAGGGGCGGAACCCACTTCTCCCTCCGGAGCCCATCCCCAGCTTCAGTCCAGTCCTTCCCGGGGTGGGGAAGGAAGCAAAGGAAAGGAGCAGGGGGGAGGGCGGAGGGCGGGGGTACCCTACCGGCTCCGTTTTCCCCAAAGACTTGTCTGCCGCGCTAAGGCGGCTGCAGGAAAACCCATGCCGCGCGGCTGTTTGCGCTTATTAATAAGAGTCAGGATAAGGATAATGCTCGCGAGCTGCCGCGAGCGCGCTAGTGGATCATCAGCCGCAGACTGCGGGAGCAGCAGCGCAGCGCCCGACCCCAACAGGAGGAGATATGCAGAGGGTCCAGCAGAGGAAGATGAAGAGAAGGAGGAGGGATAACCTAACCTCGGGTGCCAACAGCTGCAGGAGCAGCAGCATCCTCTCCTCCACCCACCCACCCCCAGCCCTCTCCAGCTGCCTCCCCCGCCCCGCTTACCTGAGGCTCAGAGCCCCATTCACATGGTCTTCTCCCCGCCCTCCCTGTGCGGTGGTGGTGGCGGTGGCAGCTTCGGCTTCGGCTCCGGCTCCTCCTCTGCAGGCTCCCGGGGAGGCAGGCTGGGGACCCTTCCGAGGGGGCGGGCGCAGGAGGAAAAGCAGAAGCAGGAGGAGGACAGCGCCAGGGTCTCCCCCCCAGCCCGGGGCGGCCGGCTCCCTCCGGGTACCAGCGGCAGCTCAGGGAGGCGGCGGCTTTTGTGCGGGAGCTCCGCAAACCACCCCCACCACCCTGGGGTGGGTTTCGGGAGCTAATCGCAGCGCCGCCCCGGCTCGCAAGGGAAGGAGGCGGCTCTAAGGGGCCGTGGCTTCCCCTCTCCTCGCGCGGCGGGCGAATCTCGGGCTGCTCCTCTGCACGGCAATCCTTCCTCCTTCTCTTCCTCCTTCTTCTCTTCCTCCTTCTCCCTCTCCTCCTCCTCTTCCTCCTCCTCCTCCACCCTCTCCTTCTCCTTCTCCCTTTCCTCCTCCTCTTCCTCCCCCTCCTCCCTCTCCTCCCTCTCCTCCCAAGCCCCGCTCCTGACAGATGGCGCAACTGCAACTACGCCGCGGCTGCTCTCCCAGCTTGGCTACTCCCCCTGATGCTCCGGCCCCTCCAGCTTGGGGAAGGGAGAGAAAGAAAAAAGGGAGGGGAAGGGCGGAGAAAGAGGGAGGGCCGCATCTTGAGAGCGGCAGGCCCTATAAACCTATCACCGGAGGCCTAGCCTCCAAGAGCAGCGGTCATTGGACCCCGCAGCGGGGGCGGGGACAGGAGTGGGTGGGCCCGGGAGCTGGTGGTGCTCCACGGTATCATTGGGCATCGGATGGGGAGAAGAAGGATTTGAGTTCCCTGAGTGGCGTGTGTGAAGTGAGGCTTCTGGAGAATTTTTTTTTTCCCGAAAAATATTGAGGAGTGGGTAAAGTGTCTGTGGTTAGTTGAATTTTCGAGGGTAAAAGTATTTCTGTTTTGGTTCTCCAACACTCCTTTCAGTACAGATTTCAGCATTTCCCTATCCCCTCCAACCCTTAAAACCATGGAAACCTGTTTGACAAAAGTAGCGTCTTGTCCTTCTGGTGTTTCAGTGTTTTGAGGGGTGGGAGGACAACATGATAAAGTATTAGGGTGCTGAGTGCAGCGTTCTTTCTGAGAGCGTTGTGCTCTCCACACAGTATGAAAAAGTTGTGTATGTTTGGGGGGGGGCGACTGTCCCCAAGATAGAAATCGTGACCCCATGGGGAAAACTATGTAAAAGAGGAAGATTCAAAGGCAGCATTTTTTTCTAGAAATGATTCCTTCCACCCCCAAAGTGGTCAAGCCTGGTGGTGATTAGATTTAGAGCTGCGTGGAAAGAAGAGATATTCAAGTGTGTGCATCCCATAATCATAGGGTAGAAGCTTATGTTTGCACATTTTTTCAAAATCATGTGTAATAGTAGCTGAGGGTTGTCCCTCCACATGTTGTCTTTGGTTTCAGATGACATTAAAGTTTCCCACTCCTTTGCCCTCCAATGCATGTTCTGTAGTTCAGACTTTTTTTTTTTGGCTGATGAAATGATAAACCAGTGTTGTGTACATTTGGGGGGGGGGGGTACATCAGTCTTTATTTCCTGTCATCCAACGTTTGTATGAGGAAATGTATCTACATGAAAAGGAAAACTTTGTCTTCCTGATTTTCTTTATAGTTGATTACTATTTATCTGAAAGTTTTACTTTAAGGCTTATTTAATAATAGCAAATTGTTCTTAATGCTTTGTGCAAGGAAACACTTGACCCCTCCAAATAAGCTTTAATTCTAATGACATAACTCAGAGAGAAAGGAATGCATCTCATTTATTACTGTCTTCTCTGACACAGATTTGGTTGGCTTACAATAGAATAAGGTGGACCTATAGTCCTAAGACATAAAGAATTCGTAGTTTTAGAGCTGGAAAGGACTTAAGGAACCCATTTCTCCAGTTTTCTCTTTTTGCGGATGAGAGAAGACTAAGAGAAAATTAGTGATTAGTGATTTGCCCAAGGTCACCAAGTAAGTAAGTGGCAGAGGTCCTATGACTCCAAAGCCACTACACCACACTGACTCTACTATGGGGTTGAACATAATAACATCCCCATAGAACATTTTTTCATTTAGTCTCTTTAAAAATACCTACAAGAAGAAAAGAACACTCTGATACACTGTCTTAGAGAAGACATTCACATTCATCCAATGGATAAGATAGAAAAGCAGGAATCATTTTGAAAATACTTAAATTACCCTAAATTTCTCAGTTATTGTTAATTCTCTCGGTGTATAGGTTGTTTCCATTTGTCTACAAAAGTCCGTCTTTAAAAAATGAATGAAGATAAAATTCTTTCATCTGATCAGTAACCAAACATGAAAAGAATTTCAAAGGGTCAAGGGTAAAGGATGCTTTTGCAAAGGATGTGCTTTAGGCATCATCTGATCAAATGTCTTCATTTTACAGATGAGGAAACTGAGGCTCAGAGATTTTAAGTCCCTTTCCAAAGGTTACCTAGATAATAAGTGGCAGAGTCAGATTCTGGTTCTTTGACTCTCAAGTCAACATTTCATACTATACCACACTGAATGTGCAATCCAAAGTACAAATTGACAAGCTGCCATCAAGAGGGCATTCTGTCTTGTTTCCTTTAACACCTTAAAAATCCTATTTACTGCCTCCCTGTAATGGTAATGGGATTTAAAGATCCCCCTGTATTGGCTTGGTTTTGGGGTTGAGTGTTAAAACCCAGAGCTTGTGAATCTTACTTGTAGGATGGACTTGAAGTGAAGACAGGGCTAAATAGGGAGGGGCTGTGGATTTAGAGAAAAAGCCCAAGCAGAGGAGGCCAGAAGGACTTTTGGGAACTGCCACCTGGAGCTGCCAAGAACTGAGGAGGCATGGCTGTGATGCCTGTGTTTTGTCTGTCTGTTTTGATGTTGTTTTGTCATATTCACCTGCTGGTGAAGAACAGTGCTGCTGTTGTAGAGGTCCTGGAACCTTGTTGGTTCAGAAGCCCTGAAGGAGGATTTTCTTGTTGTATGTTTACAGAAATTCTGGAAGAGGGCCTTGCTGATGTTTTCAGGGGTTCTGGGACTGTTCTGCAAACAGAGAGTGACTTGATGAGGACACTGGCTAAGGCTTTGTTGAGCCTTGTCTCTTCCTAGGAACTGAGATTGCTGAAAACTTGCCTCATGTCAAGATGAAGGTGGGGCCTTTCCTTGGGTTCTCAATACTGTGATGATATCTTAACCTTGTTGTAGCTTAAGGGTAGATGGCCTTTTGTGCTCTCTTGCCACTTTTGAGAAAGTGCTTGGAGTTAATGGATGGTATTGTAATTCAGTTGTGATCTAGGGATGGGAAACCTTTGACTTTTTTGTGCTGTGATTGACCAAATGAATGTACTTTGCTTATGATTGGAAACTAATCTCCATTTGAGAAGAGAGACTTTGACTGATTAAATTAACTGCTGCCCAAGAGTGGGCTACTTTGACTAATGTACTGGTCAGGGGTGGGATACTTGGACCTCTGTACTTTGCAATTGAATTGAGAACTTACTTGCCAAATGAATGAGTTACACTGTATTTTGATTTTCTCTGTTTTGTGAATGTTTTGCCTTAATCTGTCACTGAATAAATGGGGTTTGCTATGCTGGTAATCTGAACCTTGGAAGTTACCTTTGCTTGGCATTACACTCCCTCAAAAGTATTTGAATTCCTCATGAGGGTTTTAGGTGGTTCAGATAAGTGGATCAAATACTGAAGGAGCCCTGGATTATTTTATCAGTGGAAATATTATTAAAGATGATGCATTACCATCTGCTTTACTGCTGTTTACAAATAATGGTACCTTTTTCTTGACTTGCAGCTGAAACCTCTTATGTGTGTTGTTTTATCCAGGTAGAATGTTGAGTTCTTCGAGAGCAGGGATTGTCTTTTCTATTTGTATCATTGGTCCCTAGCACAATTCTTTGAGCACAAGTCTGACCATGTCACCATCCCATTAAATAAACTCAGTTGGCTCCCTGTTACCTCTAGGATCAAATATAAAATTCTGTCGGCTTTGAAAGCTTTTCAGAACCTGATCCTTTCCTACCTTTCCAGTCCCTACCTTACTTCTACATATTCCAACATCCAATGACATTGCTTTCCTTGCTAATTCTTCCGGAAGCCTCCCTCTCATGTCTAGACTCCACTCATTTTTAATGTCAGGAATTGCTTCCCTTCTTTTCTCAGTCTCCTGGCTTCCTTCAGGTTGAAACTAAAATCCTACTTTATGCAAGAAATCTTTCCAGATCCCCTTTAATGCTAGTGCCTTCCTTCCCTTTGAGATTGTCTTCAATTTATCTTTTACATGTCTTGTTTTGTACATGTTGCTGTACAGTCCTGTCTAACCCTTCCTAACTCCATTTGGAGTTTTCTTGGCAAAGATACTGGAGTGATTTGTCATTTCTTTCTTCAGTAAAACTGTTTTGTCAGACAATCATAAGTTAAGTGACTTGTCCAGAGTCACATAGCTAGGAAGTATCTGAGGATTTGAACTCAGGTCTTCCTGATGCCAAGTTCAGTGCATAGAGCCACCAGCTGCTTCTATTTGCATGTTTTTTTTCTTCTTGAATTAGATTATGATCTTGAGAGCAAGGACTGTTTTCTGTCTTTCTCTGTTTCCCCATCCCTTAGCAGAATGCCAGGTACACAATAGGTGCTTAATAAATGATTATTGAAACTGTGAATGACTGTTTCCAGCAATACAATGATCCAAGACAATCCCAGAAGACTCATGATGAAAAACGGTATTTGCTTCCAGAGAAAGAAGTTGATGGTGTCTGAATACAGGCGAAAACATACTATTTTTCTCTTTCCTTCTTTCTTTTATTCCTTCCTTTCTTTCCACAAAATGACTAATAATGGAAATAATGATTGCACGTGTATAAAACTATATCAGATTGCTTACCATCTCAGGGAGATAAGAAGGGAGGGAAGAAGGGACAGAATTTGGAACATCAGAATTTTTTTTAATGTTAAAAATTGTTTTTATATGTAAGTGGGGAACAATAAAATATGATTTAAAAATAAGTAATTGTTGACTTACCTAGTAAGTGCTTAATAAATTCATTTATTCATTTATGTGGTCTGCTGTAGAAAATCATTCATGAAAGACTGTGGGTCATTAACCCTTGACAAAAATGTTGCTCATTCTCATAACTGTGTTATAAAGAAGATAAAGTAGGAATGTGAGTGGACAATTACTGATGCCCTCTGGATCACTTTTTTGAGGGGATAACTGTGTCCATTCTTTTAACATCTTTCCCTCCCTAATAAAACTTATTAAATGATCCCTCAAG
The DNA here is from genome assembly GCA_028646575.1 of Pseudocheirus occidentalis. NCBI lineage: Eukaryota > Metazoa > Chordata > Mammalia > Diprotodontia > Pseudocheiridae > Pseudocheirus > Pseudocheirus occidentalis. The sequence goes on from CM053593.1 coordinate 272,946,196, forward strand.
ACTCTTAAAGTTGTTCAACCTCCGGTGCTCTGCCTAGCACAGTCTGGGCCTAGCTACCAGCTGAGTGAAATAAAGGGACACAGAGAGAGCGAGCTTCTAGCTGAATAAGAAAGAGGGAGAGAGACGGGGATGTATTCCATAGTCTGTTTATTGCAGAACCATTTCATACAGAGCCAAAGATACATGTAAGATACAAGGTTTATATACCCTTAGCAGAATGCAAGGAA
>CM053593.1:272946922-272963068 GCA_028646575.1 Pseudocheirus occidentalis
ATCATATTTCAGGCCCATTCGATCCCTCAACGTAGAAGCTGCCAGATCCTGGGTTATCCTAATTGTGTTTCCACAGTATTCAAATTGCTTCCCCTTAGCAGCCTGTAATATTTTCTCCTTGATCTGGGGACTCCAGAACCTGGCTATAACATTCCTAAGAGTTTTCTTTTGGGGATCTTTTTCAAGAGGTGATTGGTGAATTCTTTCAAGTTCTTCCCTCTGGTTCTAAAATATCAGGGCAATTTTCCTTGAGAATTTCTTGAAGGATGCTTTCTAGGTTTCAGGTAGTCCAGTAATTTTTTAAATTATCTCACCTGAATCTATTTTCCAGGTCAGTGGTTTTTTTTCAAGAAGATATTTCACACTGCCTTTAATAGTATCTTGGTTTCTCATAAAGTCATTAGCTTCTACTTGCTCCACTCTAATTCTGAAGGAATTATTCTCTTCAGAATGCTTTTGAGATTCTTTTTCCATCTGGGAAATTCGACTTTTTAAGGCATTCTTCTCCTCACTGGCTTTTAGGGCCTCTTTTGACTAATCCTTCCTAAGCTGATTGCTTCCTTTGCCTGCTTATGTTGCTAGTGAATTACTTGACTTTTTAGCTCTGTGGAGCTCTGCTTCCAGTGGGGAAAGCTCTGTCCCAAATTGCTGGGGGGTTTTCAGCTGCTGGAGCTATTAGGAGGCTGCTGCAGCCCCAACCAGCTTTGGCTCACTGAAAATGCACCCCAGGAACACCACCCAAGACCACGATCCAGATCCAGGCCGTTCAACGCAAGGGCACTTAGCCTCTGAAAGATCACTTGGCCTCCCTGGAGTCTGCAGGCCAGGAGCTCTGAAGCAGTTACCTGGACGTGGCTGCAGGGCCACCTCTTCTGCTGCTTCCTTGCCCTGGAGGCAGTTCAGCCAAATAGCTTTTCTCCCTCAAATTTAGCAGAGTTCCACTGACCTTTCACTTAGTCCTTGTTTCTTAGTGGTTGATTAATTCTGGAAACTGCCACAGCTGCCACTGATCTACTCTCCTGAAGGCTCCAGCTGCCCCTCATCCTGGCTGCCTGGGCTGGTTTCGGTTTAAATCGTGCTGTGATGAGCCCTTCCTGCCGAGCTGCCTTCAGCAGGAGATGTGTTTTCCTATATTTTTGTGTGAGTGCTCTATTCACTGCACCACTGAACTGCCCTTCATATGGAATAATTCCTTCATATGGTTGCTGATAGTTTGCATTTCTTCTTTTGAAAACTGTTCACATCCTTTGATATCTATTGGAGAATGGTGCCTATTCAAGTGTATTTATATGAGTGATCAGACTTTCGTTAAAGATATTTGATGTAAAGATCTTCCCCCTACTTTAAAGCTCTTCTCATTCTGTTTTTTGCTTTATGTCAAAGTTTATACATTTTATATAATTGAAATTACCCATTTCTCTTTTATCATTTACTCTATCCTAGTTTTGGTTATGAATTATCCTCTGGATATTGTTGTAAAAAGTACTACCTTCTGTCCTAACTTTTCTTAATGTGATCCTTTATATTTATTTTGCAAATCCACTTTGAGCTTATATATCATATAGCATGCATGCATATATATATATATATATATTTATATGGTGTATATATACCATATATGGTATAAGATGCTTGTCTACATCTAATTTCTCTTAAACTTCTTTACAATTTTCCTAGCAATTCTTGACTAGGAAGTCTTTCCCCTAACATTTTATGTTCTGAAGTCTCCCCAGAAGGTTCTGAAAATCAGTTTCTATCCTAAACTGGTGTCTCTTTTATCTATTATATCTCTGCTTAGCAAGGAAATCCAATATTTGCCAGCTGAGATAGTTCTGAGGTTCTCTTCTATACCTCTTTGTGGACATTACTTTATGTTTCAGTTAAACTTCCATAGGAAATGATGGTAGTCTATGTTGGTACCTTTTTTTTTTTTATCCATGTCTTTTTTTTTTTCCCCCGGTCAGAACTTCCTGACTTCAGTGATTCTATTATTTCATTGATATGACCTCAGTCTCCCTGGGTACAGATTGCAACTCATCTATGCTCTCTCATCCTCTAGGCTTCTTATTTATGTTCACCCATAGATCCTCCACAGAAGATCCATCTGATGTGCTTGAGGAACTTCTTAGGTCATTTTACATTTCCAGGGTAAAAAATAGAGCACTCAAGCTGTCCCTCTCTTATCACATGTGCTTGATTCTTCTTGAATTATACATTTTCTCAGGAATATCTCTTATACCATTTCTTGAGTGTAGTTCAATATTTCTAATACTATAAATATATTTTATAATTTATAATAATTTGCTCATATAATATAAATATAATGTTTCTAGTACTATGACTATCTGCATGCTCCTATTGATGATGTATGTTTAAGTAGTTCAGATTGGAGCTGTTTTAATTGTATGCCGATCTTATTTTCCTCTTCAATTCCTCTTTTAATTTGCTGTTGATTTTGAATTTTGCTTTAACTAGTCAAAGGCTTGATTTCATACACACAACTGTATGACTTCCCATTTCAGCAGCCAGTCATTTTCTGTTTCTTAAAACAGAGTAAGTTTCATTTTTTTTTTTGTGATGTTGTTCAGGGCTCACCATGTTCAATGGCTTCCAGCTTCTTTTCAGATTAAATTATTCACCATCATCATCATCGCCAACATTTATATAGCACTTTAACACATGCAAAGTGCTTTGCAAATATTCTCATTTTGTCCTTACAACAGTCCTGGGAGGTAGGTGCTATACTATTCTCGTTTTTCAAGGTTAAGTGACTTGCCCAAGGTTACATAGGTAATAAGTATCAGAAGTATGAGGAATGGCCATTTCAAAGGCAGAGATGGGAGATGGATGGAACCCAGCATCACCTCTACGCCGTGATGAGGCATCAGAATGCGATGTTGTGGAGAGTGGTGAGCAATACTAACCTATAAATGGGAACAATCATAATGTAGTGATGTATACTCAAGTATTTTATGGGCAGGTCTATCTGCCTCAAATAAAAATATTTTATAGCATCATATTGCCTTTTATCCAGCAATCTTGAAGTGTTTTATTCCCTAGTTAATTCTTCACATACTGCTCTGAAATTTTCAAGAGATATTATCCCCATTTTATAGATGAGGAATTCAAGGCTGTGACTGGCTAAGTGACTTACTCCATGTTAATGCTGGTAGGAGACCTGTTTTTTGGCTTCCTTTTTGACTGATAGCATGCTTTTATGACTTGGGAAGTCATGTAGCCACCAAATGTCTGATGTTACAGCCCTGCAGGTTAGAATTCACATTCATTTCCAAACAGATTTAGGATGGTCTTTTAAAATCTGTAGTGTACTGCATGCTAGATACAATCTCATTAGGAAGTCTAAATAATCCAGTGGCAGGTAGGCATTGTGGATAGAGATCTCAAAACCAGAAAGATCTGGCTTCAAGTTCTACCCTTGATGCATAGTGGCTGTGTGACCCCAGGATGAGGAGTTATTCAACCACTTATTGCTCTAGGCAATGTTCTAATACTAGATGTAATAGACAGTATATTGATCCATTGTGCCTGACATATAGTAGGTGCTTAATAATATTTATTAATTATTTTGACTGCATTGGTAGAGGAAATTTTCTGACCTGGAAGTTTGCTGTACCAATGAAAGCACAAATCCAGTTCCTATCCTGATCCTAAATAACTGAATTATGTTTGCAACCATTTAGAACAACCTCTCTTCCCTAAACACCCCACAGACCAGTATGAAACACACCGAACAGATGGAGAAAGTGAATGAGTGGTTTGTCTATAGATAGCACAGGAGACAGACCCAGGTATGGCAGACTCTCCTCCCTCTCTGTCACAGGGGCCCCTAATACATCTCCTCCAGTGATGGCATCCTCAGGTTTGCTTTCTGCACTCCATACTCCAATTTCTTTGCCATCTGCTGCTGCCAACCGTAGCTCACCAGCCCTGGCATCCCTACCACCTGCCCCTTTTTAATAATCGACACCATTTCCCTGGAGGCACCAATGCTCCATCGAACACGTCTCCCTTCAGTCATAGTAGCAATAACAGCTAGTATTTTTGTAGCACCTTATGGCTTGCAAAGTGTTTTATATACACCATCGCATTTGGTCTTTACAACAAACCTGTGAGATGGGTGCTTTTACTAAACCCATTTTTCAGGTTAGAAAACTGAAGCTGTGAGAGGTGAAGAGGCGAGCGCTCAGAGTTGCACGGCTAGTCAATTTCTAGACAGAATTTAAAGTCCTCTTCCCAGCTTCCAGGTCAGCACTATCCAATGGAACACCTAACGTTAGTAAGTTGGCAACAAGTCTTTGAGCAGTTTTTTCCAAAATAAATTTGCCTCCATGCCTGCCTGACAAAAACCACAAATCACAGATTATTAGAACTGGGAGAAACTTTATAAATATCTGCTCCAGCCCTTTGATTTTATGGATGAGTAAACTGAAGTCAGCTGACTTGGTCATACTGGAAATAACCCAGAGCTTCTCACTGACAACTCCTGGAAAGAGTACAGCTTGAAAAGGTTCCTCTCCAACTGAGGGCCGTTGAGTGGTTTTGGTCCTTTGCTTTAGTCTAGCCTATACTACCTGGATAGATAGCATCCATCAGGCAAGATTCTCTGTAGCTAACAGCACAATCAAGGTACATATGAAGAAAGGGACTTCTTTAGATCACAGTGGATGGACTTCTCTAACAGTCCTAGGCCAAGTTCTAATCTACTCATCGGTTTAACTCAACTAGTTGAGCAGAGTTTCCCCTGCATAAGGAAAGAACTACTTATACAGTCCAGTTCAATGAAAATTTCTTGAATGAATGAATTAATGAGTGCTTACTTTGTGCTAAAGACTAGGTATTTGTTCTTGTTCTGTTGTCTCTGATTCTTTATGACCCTATTTGGGGTTTTCTTGGAAGAGATATTGGAGTGGTTTGCCATTTCTTTCTCCAACTCAGATGAGGAACCAGGGTTAAGTGACTTTTCCAGGGTCAAACATCTGGTAAATGTCTGAGGCTGGATTTGAACTCAGGAAAATGAATCTTGCTGACTCCTAAATGCCCAAGCACAAAGGATACAAATAGAAGATACAATCCATGCTCCCAAGGAGCCTGTGTTCTAAAAGGAAAGATGGCACATGGGAGGTTTCTGCATCAAGTCAGATGGAAAATACTTAGGGTGAATGCCTCGTCTTTAATTTCATTTCCACTGACAAAATCATAGCAGTTTCTAATGTTGAACTATTTGAAACTATGCCTGCAAATAGATGTACTGCTTTACCTCTTCTTGGCATATGTCTTTTTCCAAACTTACTATTTACAAAGGCACGAAGAATAAAGCCATAGTTCTGAGACCTAATGTCTCTGCAGACTGCCTCTACCCACTCTTGCTTGCTGTCACAAAACAAGTCAACCACTTGCCTGGTATTATTTTTTATGAGACACCTAAGAATCATAATGAAGACTGACAGGGAGCTGGGAGTCACCTAGTCTAATTTTCCACATTGGTCATGTCCAAAAAATATATGTCTTAATCTGCAACCCAAGTCTATCACCTCTCTGTGAGGAGGTAGATAGCTTCACATGAGTATTTTTTCATTTTAAATAATTTATTTTTTCCAATTACATGTAAAATTTTTTAATAATTATTTTTCAAAAATGTGAGTTCTATTAATCATGTTGTGAAAGAAAACATAGATAAAATGGTGGGAAAAAAAAGAAAGTAAAAAATAGTATGCTTCAATCTATATTCAGACTCCATCAGTTCTTTCTCTGGAGGTGGATAGCATTTTTCTTGATGCATCTTTTGATGCTGAAAATAGCCAAGTCATCCACAATTGTTCATTGTACTGGTATTGTGCACAGTGTTCTCCTGGTTCTGCTCACTTCACGCAGTATCAGTTTATGTAAGTTTTTCTTGGTTTTTCTGAAAGCATCCTGCTCATAATGTTTTATAACATATCACAGTCATGTACCACAACTTGTTCAGCCATTCCTCCGATTGATAAGCATCCCTTCAGTTTCAAATTCTTTGCCACCACAAAAAGAGCTGCTATAAATATTTTTGTACAAATAGTTCCTTTTAAAAAAATCTTTATGATACAGACCTAGTAGTGGTGTCACTGGGTCAAAGGGGCTGCAAAGATTTATAGCCCTTTAAGCATAGTTTCAAATTGCTCTCTAGAAAGGTTGGATCAGTTCACAACTCCAGCAACAGTGCATTAGTGTCTCAGTTTTCCCATATCCTTTCCAACATTCATTATTTTCCTTTTCTTCCATATTAGCCAATCTGATAGGTATGAGGTGTTTTAATTTGCATTTCTCTAATCAGTAGTGATTTAGAGCATTTTTTTATATGACTATAAAAAGCTTTGGTTTCTTCATTTGAAAACTGCCTGCTCATATCCTCTGACCATTTATTGATTGGGGAATGACTTGTTATAATTTTATAAATTTTTCTCAGTTCTCTGTATATTTGAGAAATGAAGCCTTTATTGAAGACATTTGCTGTAAAAAAAAACCCTCAACTTTCTGTTTTCCTTCTATCTCAGCTGCATTGATTTTGTTTGTGTAATTTAAGGTTTTTTTTTAATATAATCAAAATTATCCATTTTACATGTCATAATGTTCTCTATCTCTTGTGTGGTAACAAAGTCTTCCTTTATTCATAGATCTGACAGATAAATTATTGCATGCTGCTTATGGTATCATGTACCCATTTTGACCTTTTCATGGTATATGGTGTGAGATGTTAGTCCATGCCTTGTTTATGCCAAATTGCATTCCAATCTCTCCAGTAGATTTTTGTCAAATAGTGAGTTTTTGTCCCCAAAGTTGAGGTCTTTGGGTTTGTTGACTGCTAGATTACAATGATGATTAGTTACTATTGTGTATTGTGGATCTAATCTGTTCTACTGATTCACCACTCCATTTCTTAGCCAGTACCAGGTTCACATCAATATATTTTTGAACCTTGATTTCACCATTTAAAAACCAATAAGGAGGTGCCTGTTTTATTAAATACCATACATAGATCACTAATTTCATATCTATAGTAACCATAATGCTGTAAGAGATAATAAGCCTGCAGGTCACCAATGGGACATTGACCTTGGTTTGAGAAAAGGTGTAAGAGAAACATTCTTTTTTGCCCCATCTCCTTAAGCTTCTTTCTGAAAAATGGTCTTTTTCTCTTTTTGAATTCGCATAACACTTGAGAACTTGTATTTTGTGCTTTGTCTTCTAGCTTTGAGTGTAATTTTTCCCTACTTTGCTCATTTCTCCATCAATATGCATTCTTACATAAATACACTAGATTATAAGCTCCTCAAAGGCTTAAACTATCTCTTATTCCCCTCCTTAAGATCATAGGATTTAGAGCTGAAGCATACCTAGTTTAACCACCTCTTATTCAAGGTCATACAAGTAGGAGAAGAGGCACTAGACTTGGAATCAGGAGAATCCTGTGTTAGAATTTTTTAGCTGAATAACTATACCATAGGTGTATAGTTTCACAGCCTCAGTTTCTTCATATGTAAAAATATGGGATGACCTATAGGGTGTAGATAAAAATAGGGATTACTACAAAGCATTATTGGAAAAGTCAAATATAATAAGGTATGCAAAGTGATTTATATGTATGAAAGCACTATGTAACTGTCAACTAGGAGTAGCCATAAGCAAAATTGGATTTGAACCCAGGCCCTGACTTCAAATTCAATGCTGTCTTTTACATTTTTGTAAAAAATTCATTTTGTATTTCCCATACCACGTAGCACAATCTAGACATAGAGTAAGTGCTCTATGAACGTCGATTTAGTTAAGATGGGATAATTCTCCCAAAGAGGACTAACCATTTCTCAATCTATATTATACAGTATTTGAGTACAATAAATTATTTATATACTTTCATTTGAGAATCTCAAACACAATGGTGTGTGCACAGCAAGAAAATATTTCTATTAATTATAACATGATGAATCTAAAAGCCCTTCACTTTTACATCTATTTAGCTAAATTTAGTTAAAGTTAAAGTCTTTCTGATTGTATTCTCGAGTTTTGTTTTCTAGGTGAATCAGATACCAACAAAGAATTTCAAACAAAATCAAGTGAGATAATAGTTGGAAGGCCAGCACTTGGCGCATACTAGGCATTTATTAAATGATTGCTCCCTTCATCTTTTCAAACCACATTTCATAGGAGAAGGTTTAATGTAGGCCATGTTGCCGAAGTTGAGCCTTAAGTATTAAAAATTAATGAGAACTTCTTCATGCAGCAAATACAAAAATGTTTGCTGATTGATTGGTTGGTTGCAGAAGACTGAGGGCAGTGCTATTTGCGAGATGCATCAGCTGGTGCTAATCTAAATCTGTTCCCAGTGCCAAGCAACTCCAATTATTCTTTGATAAACAAACTTTTATTCATTGAGGAGCCATGACTTGCCAATGTCCCACACAATTATATAGCTGAAGGAGAACAATTCATACATTGTGGAAATATTTTAAAACAAGTTAGCAACTGATTGTGGCTAGCAGGAGGGCTATCAGACTAGAGCTGGACTTTGGCTGAAAACTGTTTCAAATATGGTACACAGCACATGGCTGAGCTGAAGTGACTGAAACTTTTTTGTTTAAATATTAACTACCTGGTAGTGAGTCTGTTTTCTATGACAGAGAAATTAGAAAGAAGTGTGTACATATATTTAAATTTTAAGTAGCCATAATGGGACAGTGGCCTGTTTTTTGAGCTCCAAACTTGATAGCAACACTGGGGTGACTTGAAAAGCTTTGAGACTGAATTGGATTATTGGAGAGAGGTACTGCTCACGTAGAAGATAACTTAAGAATTTTTCCCTTGCCATTACTGTGAAATATGTAGTTTTTTCACAAGATTTCACATCCCATGACAAATTACCATCATAATTTAATTTAGTCCAGGTGACCCCTGAATACTAACAATAAAGGTCTTCTAGGAATCAAAGAAGCATTTCGGGCTTCGGTGACAGCAGAAGAGCCCCTTTTGGACCTATTATGGTGACAGAAGAGAGTAGCATTTGGTTGATTAGCTTTGCTCTCATTATCCTTCCCTCTTACTCTGAATGTAAATCTTCAAATCAGAATTTAATTTTTTATCTCTGAAGGTCTCCATTTTGGGTTGTGAGAGCCAGATAAGATTTTGATTAAAGAAGCTATTTGAGCTTCTTTTTGTTATTCTTTTAGAGTTAATTTTTTGTGTGTAGCCACAATTATTCATGGAAGATTTGGATTGTTGTAATTTATTTGCAGTGAAATAGAATCAGTCGCCACCATTTATTTAATGGGATTGCTAGGACTAGCACAAAAACATCCCAATTCCCAAATGTGCTAGACAATTTGAACTACTCCAAGGGCTGTTTTATCCATCCAAGGGAAGCAGGGATAGATGGATGGGGATGGGGAGGGGGAGAGAGAGAGAGATGGATGGATGGATGGATAGACAGACAGAGAGACAGATCATTTATTAGTGTTTACTAATGTTGTAGATTCTGTCTGAACTGTTGGGAATACAAATACAAACATAAGATAGTCCCTAACCACGTGGAGTTTACATTCCAATAAGGGAAGAATAGCTTGCATAGAAGAGCTAGAAGTGAGGAAGGAGTGAACCAACGCCAGGACAAAGCATAAGACAAGGAGGAGGTGTCAGAGATTGAGTGAGATCACGTAGGGCTGAGATCTTTCTTAAAGTGGCTCTCCCAGAGAAGGGAAGGGAACAAGCATTTTATAAGTGCCTACTATGGGCTGGGAGCTGTGCTAAGTGTTTTTTTGCAAATATGATCTCATTTGGTCTTGTGAGTTAAATGCTGTTATTATAACTCATTTTACAGATGAGGAACCTTAAGCAAAGAGGGAGTAAGTGACTTGCTGAGGATCATATCGCTAGTGAGTATCTGAGGCTTGATCTGAGCTAAGGTCTTCCTCATTCCTGGCCCAGCACCCTGTGCACTCTAGTGCCGTCTAGGAGACAAGGACCTCGGGGAAAAGATTTCTCCACATAAGTGTGTAACATGAAGAAAATTAACAAATAAATATGAAATTATAGATTTAGAGCTGGAAGAGACTTTATAGGGCTTATTTTATGGATGAGTAAACTGAGGTCCAAAGAGGTTGAAGTAATTTGGCCACACAACTGGCAAGCGTCTGAGGTAAGAGTGGTACTGGGCTCTTCCTGAGTCTAAGTCCAGTGCACTATCCATTAAACCAGTAGGATGACCTCAAAAGTCATATTTAATGCTACTTTCTCTAAGTAAGGTAAGGGTTAAGATAAGGGTTAGGAAACTTCCTAGCGTTTACCCAGACCAGTAGCTAAACAGTCAGGAAGTTATAAGTTCAAATATGACCACAGATACTTTGTCAACCATGGCAAGTCACTTAATGTCTATCTGCCTCAGTTTCCTCATCTGTAAAATGAGAATAATAATTGTACCTCCTAGGTTGTTTATCATTATGATAAAATGATATGATAATAAATGCTTTTCAAACCTTTAAGTGCTATATAAATGTTAACTATCATCATCTTTATTGTTAAAAGAGAAGCTTACTTTTATTTGATTTTACTTTTTGGAGGGGGGAGGGCAGGGCAATTGGGGTTAAATGACTTGCCCAAGGTCACATGGCTAATAAGTGTTAAGTGTCTGAGGCCAAATTTGAACTCAGGTCCTCCTGACTCCAGAGCCTGTGTTCTACTCACTGCACCACCTAGCTGCCCCAAGAAGCCTACTTTTAATCAGTGAAATCAAGTAGCAAGCATTTTTTGGCTTTGTCTCTCTCTACCTCCTTCCCGTTGCCTCTGTGTCCCTCTGTCTCTGTCTCTCTCTCCCTCTCTGTGACTGTCTCTCTAATCTCATGTACATAGTTGTTAATGTGTTATCTTCCTCACTAGAATATGAACTCCTTCAGAACAAGAGATCTGTGCCTTTCTTTGTATCCCAGAATTTATCCAAACACTTGCCACTTAGTAAGCATTTAATAAATATTTGTTGACTTGTTCCTTGATAAAACCAAACTAGGAAGCTTTAAAAAAAAAAGTCAGTTTGGTTAAACATTGAAAAGAACTACCAATTTTTGTTTTGTTTTGTTTTTCTATACTTGAAATGTCATTGGTATAGGGAACTATAGTCTCAAATGGAGATAAACCCTTTGGGGTTTATTTAATGGGGTGGGGTTGGGATAATTTGATCAAACCTGCTTTTTAGGAAGATTAATTTGACAGCTGAGTGGAGAATGGATTTGGAGTAGGTGGAGATGTGAGGCAGGGAGACCAACCAGATAACTATTAAAATAGTCCTGGCAGATAGGGAGAAAAGGGGACGTGAGCGATGTGAATGTTCACTCCCTCCACCTATGCAGAGTGTAGTTTATGGTCCTGGAGCCTCACCTGGAACACAGAGAGGTGCCACAGAGACTTGCTCAGGATCACGCAGTAAAATGTGTCAGAGATAAGACTTGAACCAAAGGTATTTCTGACTCCAAGGCCAACCCTCTGCCCACCATTCCATTGCATCCTTTTTTCTAACTATGTCAATAGCAACAAAGTCAAACAGTCACTTTAAAATATACTTTAATATTAACTCCTCCCCATTTGTGTCCAAATATATCATTTGAACTGGAATTCTGAATAGGGTGACATGTTTTGCTCAAAAGAAATCAGTGGATAACTTGCTATTAAGAAGGAGAACCTTGATGGTGACTAAATTGGTGTAAGGAAGCCTTAGTGGGGGAAGACACTGACTCTGAATTAGATCTAAGAGCTAGATCTTACACAACAGACATGGAGTCTACATCAATGTCCATACTCGGTGCCTTTCCAGTTTTATTTTATTTTATTTGCTTTTTTTTTTTTGGAGGGCAGTTGGGGTTAAGTGACTTGCCCAAGGTCACACAGCTAGTTTTTGTGTTCTATTCACTGCACCATCTAGCTGCCCCCTTTCCAGTTTTATTGCATCTACTAGAGTCTGGTCTCTCCTGCACAGCATTTAGGACCTGGCAAAAGAAATCTCCCTGCCACAAGGAGGCATTAGAGGAGGGCTCTAGTGGAGGGATTCAACAAACGTTAGGGCAGGAGTTCTTAACCTTTTTGTGTGTCTTGGACCTCTTGAGCAGTCTGGTGAAGTCTGTAGACTTCTTCTCAGAATAACCTTTTTAAAGGCATAAAATAGAACATGTAGCGTTACAAAGGAAGTCAATTTTGTTGAAATACAGTTGTCAAAGTAGTTTAAAAAACAAAAAAAAACCTCTCACAGATCCAAGATTAAGAACCCTCATATTAAACGGTCATTACTTGCCAGTCTCTGTACTAAGCCAGAAAGTTAAATAATCTCTGGCCCCAAAACACAATATCTTAGTACATATTAAAACTCTGAAAGGCATTGGATTTCTTTGCTTACCACATCATCATTAACTGTCTCCAGATGGAGTGATGAGTTGGCATGATTGATCAGCCCCAGTGCATAATGAGCTAAAATGAAATGGTTGGTAATATGAACCATTTCTGTTTGGGGGGAGGGAAATATCAATGGCCCACACTTGTCATCAAAAGTCTTTTTTCCCCCAGGATTTTATTTTAGTCTCAAACTCCAGAAAACAAATAGAGAACAGAAAAAAAAAGAAATAAAAAACATATTATAAACTTAAATATTGGAACTTATATTCAAAATTAGAAAGAAATAAAAGCATGTCATGTGCCTAGCAGAACTTAAGAGAGCATTCAAAATATGTGACAACAAATTTTCATTTCAAGAAAGCCTATATGATAAGTAATACTCATTGTGAAATAAAAAATCTTTAATCCCAATATGATTAAGGAAACTTTTTTTGGATTACTGAAACATAGATCTATATTCCAAAGCATTCTTCATTTCATAGATTTAGAGGTGGAAGGAACCTTAAAGGTCATCCATCAGCTCAATTCCTTCATTTTTTCAGAGCAAAATGAGACCCAGAGAGAGTAAATGAATTGCCCAGAATCACATAGCTAGTAAGTGTTTTAGTTGAACTTGAACCTAGTTCTTCCTGACTCCAACCTAACACTCTCCACTAGACATCACTGCCTCTAGTAAGTACACTTTGCCCATCCTCAGGGTGTGAAATGTCATCATCTAAAACCTGACAGTCTTTCTCTAGAAAAAGAAATCTATAAATAAACTCTCTTGTTAATGTAAATTCTCTCATGAAGAAGGACTTACAAATAGAGTTTTGTATTATGTCTATGAAAGTATTTACTATCTTAGCATATGCCTGATGAACAGTGTCCCCCACCCCCCCAAGAGGAAAATAAAGTTGGAAAGCAGTTTCCCAAGTGAAATTAATTATTTAAGTCAGTTCTATCATGACTAGAGGTCAGTGATCACTCCAGCTAAGAATTTATCCTTCTTTTAATTATAGACTTGGTGAGATGTATGATAGATGAGTGCCATATGACAGCCTGCTAGGACAGTGATGCCTAGTTCTTATTTGGGCACCTCAGGATTTCTCCAGTTATTTCAGTGGATTCTAGAAAAATTCTTCAACCGAATTTCTTTAATTCAGGAAGCAATACAGGTGGTATTAGTACATCGTTCACAAAACCAACCAGTGAAAGGAGGGCATGAGAGCTTTGCTTTCACAGAGAATTTCATCATGTGTTTTCCAGTGGTATGTGTCTTTGTCACAATTTACTTTTTGCTGTTCTTTTTAGTCATTTTGTTCTGAGGATTCCAATAAAGATGATCCTACCTAGAAGAGCCAACACGCCAGTCATTCTCTTTCCCCTGGTCACATAGACTTTTCTAGGTCCAGCAAGACCTGAGAGCAAGGAGAAATTACTATCTCCCTATCAGTGGTGTTTGTTTAATGCCAACTGAAGCAAGTCTCAACTCCCACCCTCCCCCTCCATTTACCCTTTTCCCTGAGGGGCAAAGCTTTCAACTCCATCTAGACATAGCACTTGAAATCAGAATGACCTGTTTAATGTCCCCTGGAGTCATTGTTGACCCACATTCAGTAGCCAGAAACTCAAGTTGGTGCCCATGCTGTTTCTTCTTGTGAACTGGCGAAGGTCAAGAAGAGAGGAAGGTAGAAAATGCTGCAATAAAAGCTTAAGTTGGATTTTTAGTTTCTTCCCAATGTACAATTTGACCACTGGCACTTGCGTATGATACTAGGTATCTTGGGTGCCAGCATGAATTTTAAAATCTGTAGGATATATTTAAGTAATTATAAGACTCTTAGGAAAGGCACTGGGGCATACTGCCTAAAAATCAGGAGCCTCAGAGACGGAAGGTATCTTAGAGAGTCTAGAACTAGGACTCAGGCTGTAGTTAATTTTTGGTTAATTAGTCCAGTTAACACTGTTAATTCAGCAATGGATTTTACAGAAATTAGAAAAGACAAAAGTTCATGCATTTAGAACAGAAAGGTATCTTAGAGGTCATTCGTTCCAACCCCCTAATTTTTCATATTAGAATTCAATGGACCGACCAGAGAGGTTTAAATGATTTCCCAAGCTCTCACAGATGGGAAGTAGCAGAGGCAGGATTCAAATCTAAATGAGGAAAAGCCCACTTTGCTAAAGATTTGGCACTCAGCTTTCTGAGTGGTGCTTTCTCATGTCCACAGAGGTTAGTAGCCCTTGATGAAAATATAGGTAAAACTAGAACAAGTGAGAGTCTCATTTTTCTATTAATATTAATATTACCTGTATATCCCCTACATTACTAAGGGGATAAATGCCATTTATGTTCCATTAGACAAGTGAACTCTAATTCCAAGATTTTGGGTGGGGAGATTAAAAAATTTAAGCTATCATCTTGCCCTGGAAGGGGCAGCATCTTGGATGAACCAGATGTTTTCTAAAATCTTACATCTGGATAGTATGAAAGGAGCTCTTGGAAGTATGACTCAAGTACTGCTGGTTATTTATGTCACCTGCCACTGTAGTAGAGAAATTTGGCACTCTTTGATTTAGGACAAAAGCAGAACTTAAGAGCAATGGGAAAGAAATGGGATTTGGTATACCTCCCTTGCCAAATAGTAAAGCAGCAATGAGTGGTCTCTGTAGTATGCAACCTGGAGATAAAGAATGGCTCTTGATGACAGGAATAGTATCAAATAGTATCAGGTGTGCATTTTTGGTGGCTCTGAATTTGTCCAGCTCCCCTGAGAAATCAATCAGTGTTGGAGGCGCGGTGTTAATGGTTTCTCTGGTTTCTCCAGATACTGTTTCTCCAGTTTCTGTCCACAACCCTTTTTGGTATTTCTAGATATGTCCTGAAATTATCTCTTGGTTTTGAAATGTGCAAGGGCAAAATTTTCTTTTCAGGTTCATGACACTTTTATTTGGAGCTTGTGTCCTAAGCCATAGATCTGAGAGGGAGACATTGCTACTTCAGAGTTATTCCTGGTTGAATGCAGACTGCAGCCATCAACATCCCCTACAACAATCTGAGTATGTGGGAAACTGTGTTGGAGGGGAAAGGGTCATTTATCAGAAAGAGAACATTTTTCTTACTTGCTTTTCATGTGGTCTGTTCCATTCACAGTATGACAGATATTTTGTAGTGTTTAATGGAGAACTCCATATTTTTAAACCCTGTAGTAAAAATGACATGTTTTCTACAAGAAATAGGCATTGGAAGGTTCAGTTTAATTCAAAATTTATACTATTCCTGCAGTGTATAATATACTGTGCTAGGTTCTGGGTAGATAAACCCAAAAAGAAAACAGACCCTGCCCTCAAGGAGCATACCTTACAATATCAGCATTTAAAGGCTATATATGTATATTGGGATGACATAGCATGTTCAACAGATTAGTAGCAGTATTGAGTAAGCTTTCCTATGGGAGTTAGGATCTGGGCTGAGCTTGGATGGGAAGCTTAAGGCATCTCAAAGGTGAATGTGAGGAAGAAGCACATTCTAGGCAAGGAGACACAGTTTGGGCAAAAGCACCAAGGTGCTTTTGAGAGATGAAATAAATGCAGAGAATATTAAGTGAGTCAATTAAACTGGAACATAAAGTGCATGAAAGGTGGGTAATGTGAAATAAGTTTAGGAATGTGGACTGTAGGCAGGCTGTGCAGGGCTTTAAATGGCAAGTTAAAGATTTTATAGTTTATTCTTTTTTTTTTAATGTA
>CM053593.1:272963568-272978993 GCA_028646575.1 Pseudocheirus occidentalis
GGGAGAAAATGTGTAATTCAAAAACTGTAATGAAAATGAATAATGTAAACAAGAAAACAAATAAAAACTAAATAAAAAAAAGAATGGGCAAACTGCAGTCTCAGGGTGACATGTGACCCTCTAGGTCCTCAAGTGTTGCCCTTTGACTGATTCCAATAAAGGAGCCACACTTGAAGACCTAGAGGGTCACATGCAGGCTTGATACTGAAGGTTCCCTAAAAAAAAAAAAAAAAAAAAAAAAATTGAAGTGATATGGGTTGATGAGAACCATTTTTCACCACTCAGATATGGTAGAAAGCTTATTAAAGATATTTCTGGATGAAGAGACGCAGTGAGGCATGGAGGATATAAGGCTGGCCTTGGAGTCAGGAAGGCCAGCTATAGGGTCGCAGACAAGTTGCTTAAACTCTCAGCCCCCCAAGGCAACTCTCTTAAACTGTAAGTTACAGGTGAGTTGCTGATCTGCAGTTAGTGGAGGGGGTTTCAATATTAGGAGCCCCAACCAATGAAATTATGGGTCTGAATGCCCTCCCCACCTTTTTCTGTCCCCTCCCCAAATGATACTTTGACTTTAGGGAAATTTTGATAACAATAATTTTAGGTGGGAGGAGGGAAATAGAGCAGACTATCTGATTTTAAATAATACACTAGAAATGCCCAGATGCTATGTGGATTCATAAATGTTGAAATCTATTTTATTATAACCACATATCAGCTGCCTAGTAGAGTCTCTGGTGTTTTGATTCTTTGAAAACATGTTGCAGAAGGCACCTTAACAGCATCATAAAGATGAGAAAGGAGATGGTTTTATAAAAAGTAGCAGAAAAAAATTTATCTTTAAAAAAAAAAGCCATCTTAAACTAGACTTGCTTTTTCCATGGCCTCTTTTTTTTTCCCCCCTCACTTCTCTTTCTCTCTTTTATATAAGCCTGACTTTATAGTATAGTCAAATAAATTAATTTCTACCCAAACTTCACAGGACCTTATTCCATTTTAAAAAAAGAAGAAAAAAGAGAGCTATGTCTGACTGGTCTCCATTTTCTGTGTCTTTTAAAATAGCATTACTATCAGCCTCTCCCACCCCTTTGTGCTACATTTGAATAAGTTACAGTCTCTGTCATCCAGATTCTTAGCAAAAGATAAGCCTATCCAATGTGTTTTTATTTTTTTTCCTGTTTACCAGTTTCCTTTTGTTGCTGACATTGACTATAAAGCCTAAACTGAAGGTCATTTCCCATATCTGCCATCTTATTATCACATCCTCAGTTCTGGACCCTGAACCTCTCTTAACATATATTCTACAACCACATTACCTTTTGGCTACCCTGTTGACTCATTAAATTAATTTGAAGTCTGCAAAGACTGATTTTTTTTTCAAACCAATTGATGCCAATTCATGCCTACCTCCCCCCCCCCCACCATATTCCCCACATTGTGCTTGAGAAGTTGATTTTTTCTTAGAACCCAAATGTAAACCTTTACATTTATCCCTGTAATCTTACTAGATTTGGCCCAGTGTTTTAGCCTGTCATGATACTGTTATGGGTCCTGACCCTTTTATCCATTGTATTGGAATCTCTCTTATAGTTTATGCCATCTGTAAATTCAAGAGGCCTGTCAATTAATTACGCCTTAATCTAAGTCATTGATAAAAAGAAATGCTAAAAAGCGCAGGTCCTTGGGACAGTTCTCTATGGCAGTTCTCTATGGTGTCTAATTCAAATAGAAATGATGCCTGAAGCCACATATTGCCTTAGAAAATCACTAATGAATATTATCTATGTCATATTATATTTGTATTTATTTTGTTAAACATTTCCCAGTTACACTTTAATGTTGTTCCTGCATCCAGCTAGTGTTTGACATCTCTGCCCTATAGACCTCCTTCCAAGTTGGCATTGGTGACTACTCTTATAGCCTAATATGGCACTCTAGAAGGCATAGTGGATACTACCTTGGAGTCAGGAAGACTCATCTTCCTAAGTTCAACTCTAACCTCAGACACTACTTAGATGTGTGACCCTGAGTAAGTCACTTAGCCCTGTTTGCCTCAGTTTCCTCATCTGTAAGATGAGTCGAAAGAGGAAAGGGCAAACCACTCCAGTACTTTTGCTAAAAAATCCCAAATGGGATAACAAAGTGTCATATAAGACTAAAATCAACTGAACAATTATCACCTAAAAGCCAAAAAAAGCACATCTCACAATGTCTTTTAAGTCAGAGGCTGACAAACTAGACCTTCCACTTGCTTTTGTACTGGAGTTAACTAAGGATGGTTTTTACATGTTTAAATAAAATTTTATTTTATTTAAAAATGTAAAAAGCTAGTCAGCCCACTGGGCTGGATTTGGCCCTCAGCCATAGTTTGCTGAGCTCTATTCTAAGTAATCACTGCTTTTAATTTTCTTTTTCACTGTGTTCACATTCTGTTATCACACTCTCAAACTTGTCTGAGCTTTTCTGTCGCCCTTCATTCCTCCCCAGTTTAGTGTTCCCCTGTCCTAGGCCATTCTGTGATTTTATAGCACAGAGTTTGGCACATTGTAAGCACTTAATAAATGCTTCTCATTTGGACTTACCTATGAGTCCAACCTCCAAGCAAAATAATAGACCGTAGTATCCCAGACAACAGGGGTATACGCTCTACTCCCAAATTCTGTAGGGTTCTGTTTGAATACCAAAAGAATGACTAGTGAAGTTTGACCTCCTTTCCCCATGCCCCAGGTGCAGTTTTTCATGCTATTAGTTTAGAACAATCTGCTGTTCTGTAAAACCGTAAGCTCTAACACTAGAGTTGTGGTTATAAATATATTCATTCAGAATACACAGGACCCCCAGTCTTCCAAGCAGAGGCCTAATGATTGAGGGAAGAGAGAGGGAAAGACAGAGGAATGTTTTCATGTAAATCAAAGGTGCCATCTGCCCACTTACGGCCTCCACTAAAACATAAGGATGTCTTTTCACGGTTCCAAGAAAGTATCTAATCAGCATCTGGAGCTGAAGCCTTCCATCATACCTAGAGAGTGCAAATTCAGAGTAATTGGCCATCCTTTAAGGACTGAATATGAAAGAGGGGAGGGGAACCCACAACAAATTTTAAATTTTTCTCTGTTCTCTCTCAAACAAATGTGTTTCCCTGTGTGATTTCTAATCCCATCCCCCACCCCCTGCCCCAAGATGCTTGTGGTGCCCTGCTGACATAACAGTTGTTGTGAGTAGCTGTTGTTCACTGGTGTTGGGTTTATATACTTGTTGTTAATGTTTTGTTTCACGTTTACGCTTTTCTTTTTCCTCTCTGGCTGTTGGCTCCGTTGCTGCTCCTTCAGAGAGAGCTGCAGGCCTTTGCTGCCGCTTAGTAGTCCCCTGTCATAAAGGAATGCCGAGGCTTACTGATCTGTCTGTCAAAACCAAAGATGTCTGGGAAATTCCACGTGAATCCCTTCAGTTGATCAAGAGACTGGGAAATGGGCAGTTTGGGGAAGTATGGATGGGTATGCTGTAACTCAGTTATTCTATTATTATCTTCCCTTTTGGGGAAATAAGGTACCAAAGATGGAAGGTGGATGAAGAACGCTTTATGACCAGCCCATAATAAAAAAAAAAAAAGAGTTCTGCATACTTGGGTGGTAGAATAGGCTATGTTTGGACATGAGCTGTTTTTATTTCAGAAAATCCAAAATTTTATTTACTCCTTGTGAGTTTTTACTTTGGGAAAATGGCTTCCCTTTTTATTGTAATAGTGAGCTTCAATTAATAAACCAAGGAAGGAAGCCATTTTGAAAGCTGGCGTAAAGTCATCGCTCTCAGTTTCTGACTGGGAATGCACCAAAGGGTGAATCACCTTCCATCTTTTCCATTGCATGCATAATTTTGGATTGTAAGAATTTTGTTTTCTTTATTAATTCCCTTTCCTATAGAGAAAGCTGATGGTTTGTGTTTTAACTTAACTGTGGTTGCCTCGAGTTGTACTCCACAAACCGTTGGATTGGCTAAAGATGCATGGGAAGTTGCACGGGATTCATTGTTACTGGAGAAGAAGCTTGGTCAGGGGTGTTTCGCTGAAGTGTGGTTTGGTAAGGCAGAGAGTGTGTTTTGCTTTGGATGCCCCTTAAGAGCCACTTGGGAGAAATACTTTGAACAGAACACACCAACACCTGCATACTCATCCACCTTGTCTAGGATACCCTGAAGGATGGAGTAAATGGGCCCACCAAAGCATAGTTTGCAGAGCGTGGCTGTCTTCAACAGTTCTGGGTTGTGGTACTCCAAAGATGACATTCAGAGTTCTCCTTATTCCAGGCTTATTTTTCTTTCAGTGATTCCCATGCATTGTAGGAACTTTTGGCCAGGAAAACAGCATAGAATTAGAGCATCTTTTTACTTCTAAGAGAGGAGAAGGTAAGATGCTCTAGGTCAGTGGTTCTCAACCTTCCTAATGCTGTGACCCTTTAATACTCATATGTGGGCAGACCTGCCTGGAGACAGACAGAGGAGGTTCCTAAGACCATTGGAAATATGTGTTTTCCGATGGTCTTAGGCAACCCCTGTGACCCCTGTGAAAGGGTCATTCAACCCCAAAGGGGTCATGACCCACAGGTTGAGAACCACTGCTCTAGAGAAAAGACTTCCATTTTCATTCACTTAGTCCTCAATGATAGGGCACAATTGAAGGGGTCTTTGTCTGCAGGTTTTTACTCCACTGATAAGCACCTGAGATGAAAGTAATTGAGTTGACAATGGATTCTTCTTTCCCAGAGCTCTTTTAAAATGCAATAGTATCATCATCATCATCATCATCATCATCCCAGCACTTAGTGTAGCACCTGATATACAGTAAGCACTTAATAAATGTTTATTGATTGAATGATTGATCATCATCATATTAGACATGCATAGAGCACTTTAAAGTTGGATTCATTCTGTGAATATATTATCATCTTCAAGCCTCACAAAAGTTCTGTGAGGTAAGTGCTATCTATATATATTATTATGTCCATTTGACAAATAAGGAAACCAAGGCTCAGAAAGATTAAGTGGTTTGTACATGTTCATAAAACTGCCTAAATCCAGCAGTTGATCTCTTAATATCACACTGTCTCTCATGCATGCATACATTAACCTGCATTGGTATAGGTGTGGTCTTGTTCAGTAGGAAGCAGAGGCTAGACCACATTACTCTGAAGATCCTAAATAGCACTTTAATTATGAGGTATTTAAAAATCTTATTTATGAGGCCTAGGGCCCAAAGATTTTAATAGAATCACCCACATACACAAAAAGAATTAGGCTTCCATAAGAGAATGGATTTTTAAAACTTTTAAATTAGTACATTTTAAATTTCTTTACATGCCATTAAGAGTTCATTTTCCATTGCCATTTTGTGAGCAGCTTTTGTCTCAGGGGATTTAAAAACCATTATAGAATGCTTCTGTAATTAACTCAATTATTGCTGGAGTGTCTTAGAGAAAGGGAAAATCTAGCTTACTGAAAATTATTGGCTATTACCTGGAACATACTGGAATGTTGCATAAACTTACAAATTTCCCATTTATTTTTAGGGAACAAAATCTGCCATGTAATCACTTTCTACTTCTCAGCTTATAACCTAGTGTTTTGTATTTTGTAATAATAAGAACCAGACTTCCACCTGGGTAATAGAGCTGCCCCAACAGAACATTTTTTTTTTTAATTCTCAAATTGGTGTTGTCAAAACTATAAATTAATTTTTTCAATTTCACTTAAATCAGTCTTCCTTTTCTAATTGGAAATAAGCAGCTATTTAATAACCCAAGGGGAAAAAATTGCCCTTTCTGTATAGGGACAATGAAAAATCATAAACCTTAGAATAGACTCATGAAGCTAGAAAGAACCTCAGAGGTCACCTAATCCAGGCCCTCTCCTCTCATTTTCTAGATGAGGAGATTGATAAAAACCAATTGCCAAGCTGTCTGTCAGAGTCCTTATTTAAATATCAGCAAGTTACTAAATTTTTTATTTCAAATTTAAATATTAATTTTAGTTCCCTCCTCATAGCCTTTTAAATTTTTCCAGCCTCATTAATAGAATTCACTTTCTTATTGTGGTTGAACTTTCATGAAATCTGGGCACTGTTTTTCTGTACAAGTAGAATGGATTATTTTTTTTTTTGAATGGATTATTTTTGATCAGTGCTTCACTGCATGAATGATCCAACAGCAAAAAGGATCTAATCGTGGATTTACCAAAACCTGAATTGGGAATGCTTTTAGACCACTGAGAATCAAAGGTTTTCTCAGCCAAATTCATCCATCCCCAAGCACTTGAGTTCCTTATTAAAAAAAAAAAAATGTAAGCTTAGAATAGCCACACAGCAGACTTTGCTTTAACACAGAAAGGAGGGTTAGTATCCTGATTATCACTGAAACACTAATGGATAAGTGACCCCAGCTCTGTACTTCCATAATTGTTGATGGTCATTATGTATGCAAGGGCCAAGGTTTTCAGCTTGATTTCTCTTTCATATTAATGAAACAGAAAAGGAAAATAGCACTTAACCACGTGGGCCTGCCAGAATCACATTAATGGAGAAAGTGGAGAAAGAATCCCATATTCAGTCATAACCCATAAATAAAACTAGTGTCATTTTTTTTCTCTTGAAAATATTTGACAGAATCTTTGTAAATGTCTTTGTTCCCTGGGGGTTTTATAGGGCTTGTTTGTGGGGAAGAGGGTGCTGTGGAAGGGGAAGGCTGATAATTGTTTTAAGCAAATAGTTGTTAGTTTAAAAAATCATTTTCCCCACCAGAGGATCTCTCATTTTGACTCCATGTTATGGGCTGTCTGTAGGTACCTGGAATGGAAATACAAAAGTGGCCATCAAGACTCTTAAGCCTGGCACAATGTCTCCAGAATCCTTCCTTGAGGAAGCCCAGATCATGAAGAAACTAAAACATGATAAGCTGGTCCAGCTTTATGCCGTGGTGTCTGAAGAACCAATCTACATCGTCACAGAATACATGAATAAAGGTTGAGTAACATTTTTCCCTCTTCTCTCTCCATTGGGACATAGATAGGGGATTGGTCCAGTGAGAAAAACGGAGCTGTCTATCCGCTTGCCTCCAGGTTTCTGCCTAAATCTAGTATCCTCAGCAGGGAGGCAGCAGTTGTGTGTTCATTAGTGAAAAGTATTTTTAAAACAGCTCAGTCTGTTGCTGTGAATCCCCTATGTCCTTCCACATTCTAATGTATTCTGCCTACAAGTGCTAGAGCTCAGAATTTTCCCATTCTTTCCAGGACCCATTACTTAGACTACTAGGCCTACTGGATTATGCTACTTAGCTATTCATCTGGACATAGCTGTTTGTGTTTGATTTGCTTTTTCTGTAATCCTGAGCACCTTGCATTAGAAATTACAGTAGAAGGAAAAAAAAAAGAAATTTACATGATAACTTTGTTGTATATTTAAAAGGAATAGCAAGTTGTCCATAGTAGATTTGCAGTTTCATGTGCAATCATCCATTTCATTATACTGAGTTATGGAAATGCTTGTTTTATTCCATAAATTAAAAGAAAATAAATGAAAAAAAAAAGAAAGAAACTGCTGTAGTAGACAAATGAGATACAGCCTTCACTGTTTCCCTGTCATATTTCTTCCTGCTACTTTCTTAAATGTACAGATAAACAGGGCATAGTGTAAAGGGCATTCTTTCTTTCTTTCTTTTTCTTTTCCTAATTAAAGCAGTATTGCTGGGGGTGAGGCCAAGGATTACTTTGTTTTGGAAAAATAAATGAACCAAATAAGAAACAAAAGGTCTTAAAAGGAAAGACATTCTGCATCAGAAGACACTGTAGTTCTGTCTCCCCCTCCTACCCCAAGTGCTTTCTTTCAAAAAAGATTTGATTTATTTTTTCCTGGCAGATCTTCTGTCCCTTGTCTCCAGGGTTTATTTCATAAATAACTTGTATTCCATGATTAAAGCTTAAAAAATAAAAGATGACCATTGTAGGCATGTGGCCTCTGCAAGTGATTATTTCAGTTTTTGGAATTATCCCTAACCCTATTTGGGTCCATTTATAATAACTCTTCTGAAGCTTTGGCTATTTTGCTTTTAGCTTTCTGATTTAAGGGTCAGATGTTTATGATCTAATTAAGGGGGAATGCCCACTCCACCATATATAAATCAGAATGCTCTCTTGACTTAAATTTGTAAATAATCTAAGCTGTAATTTTCCCCAGCTTGGTGTTCATCAGGCATAAATTGAGGCATGAAGTTTGTCCCATGCTCCTATGAGTAATACTAATAATGATTGCAACAGCAACAATGAAGGTCAAGAAAACCTGAGATTGAGTTCTGTTTCTGACACATAGTGACTGTGTGACCTTAACCAGGTCACTTACCTCTCAGTGTCCCAGGCAACTCAGTAAGATTATAAATTGCAGATCAAGGGGTAGTCTTCATTGTTAGAAGTTTCCTCTACTAACCAAATCATAGATCTAATATAAATAATAATAACTTACATTCCTGTGGCACTTGGAGGTTTCTAGGACATAATCCTCCCCCAAATACCTATGTGCAAGCTAGTGTCTGATCCAAGATTTAAACCCAGGCCTCCTGCCTCCAGATTATAACATATAATCACTTTGTGAGTCAACTTAGTTTAGTTGAGTTTTAGCCACGGCTTATTGAATATTGCAGTTCACCATCCTTTTGTCCAAAGGAATAAAAACTATTCGCAAGCTTTTCTTGCTCTTTGTTCCTTGTGTAAACCATTAAATTGTTTGAAATGAATGCATTGTTCTCCCCGTGTCTCTATATCCCATCTGAAAAGAAGCCACCTTGCTCTGTTTCATAGTTTGCTTTTCATAGTAAATGGATGCAATGGCACTTTTCATTCGCAGGGAGTTTGCTGGATTTCCTAAAAGATGGAGAAGGAAGAGCTCTGAAATTGCCTAACCTGGTGGACATGGCTGCACAGGTGAGTATGATTGACGGCAGGCTTCCTGTTTAGGATGTGCCTGCAATAGAGACACATGGATCTCCCTTAAGTCCAGTGTCTGTCTATTTACTCTCTGCTGTCTTTTAACAGGTTGCCGCAGGCATGGCTTATATTGAGCGAATGAATTATATCCATAGAGATCTGCGGTCTGCAAACATTCTGGTGGGGAATGGGCTCATATGCAAGATTGCTGATTTTGGATTAGCCAGACTGATTGAAGACAATGAATACACAGCAAGACAAGGTGAGTCCTGGCATGATTGCTTTTTAAACAGTCACTTCGTAACCTATTGCTGTATCAAGACGCTTTATCAAAATTACCCCATTATTTCATTTACCTTTTCCTTCCCATATGGTCCCTATATGCCTGTAGATTGTTATAGCCAGGTGAAATAGTGAGTATTAACAGAGTGACCACAGAGTCCAATCTTAAGTTTTAAGGAGCTTTAATAGAAATTAATTTAGCCAGCTGGCGACTGTCCCACGCCAGTCTGAAGGGAGCAGAGGGGCAATAACAGAAATCCGGGGTCTCTTATACCATTTTGGGTTGCTAACAACATAATCAATAACTATGTTGGTATCCAAGTGTAATCAGTAACTACAACTAAATTGATATCCAGAAACAATCTGTAACCAAAAAACTAACTGGTATCCAGGTAAGCAGTTACTTAATTGTAATCTATAATTGATTGATTACTAGTTGACATCCAGGTACGGGGATCTATTCTTTATCTTCAGGGAACTGTGAAGTAGGGACCAGGAAAACATGATGACCTCAATATTGTTAGGTACAGAAGCCAGGAGAGTGAATATGGGGTTAGGCATGGGGGTGCAGGCTCTGTCACATAGCTGCTTCTAGTGATTGATTTGGCTTCTGAGTTTACTAAGTTCTGCTTTGGATACAGTTTCGGTTTGGGTACTCTAAACTCATTTCTTATTTCACAAAGTATTTCTTAACTGTTTCCTGGCTAATCTCTTGAGTCCATAGCTTAACTATTTCCTGGCCACTACAGATAACTAAGGAGCACAGTGGACAGAGCCCTAGACCTAGAGTCAGGAAGACCTGAGTTAAAATTGAGCCTCAGACAGTTCTAATCTGTGTGATCCTGGACAAGTCATTTACCTCTGTTTGTTTCAGTGTCCTGGTCTATAAAATGAAGATAATAAGATTACCTACATGCCGCGGTTGCTGTGAGGAACACATAAGATAATAACTCTAAAGTGTTTCACACAGTGCCTAGCACACGATAAGCATCATATACATATTAGCTATCTTATTGCTATTATCATTATCTTTATATTAATATTATATTATGTATATAATTATATATATTATATAATAATATATAATAATATAATATTAATCATTATTATCTCTGCCCCACTCCCCTAAATAAACCATTACAAAGTTTAAAAATAGAATTCATTTGCTGAACTGAGCCTTGCCATCCCCACCCCCATACAACATGCTGTTGTACATTCAGTCTAGAAAGGAAGAGAGTGGCTGGTCAGCTGGCTGACTCTTTGGCTCATTTTGAAATCATGTGTTGCTTTTCCTTTGAGCACCTTGGCCTTTGGAAAGGACTGCAGAAGGCTGAGGGATCCATAGATTCCTGTCGTGGACCCACAGAAACGCCCCCCTCTCTCATCCTTTTCTCCCCTTCCCCAAGTAAAATTTATGGAAACAAATTTCCGGCACATGTAGATCCCAAACTGGTATCTTAAATACTTAATGACTTCTATGTCTAACCCAATAGGTAGTCTAATTAAAGAGATACCAGAGAGACAACTCTTGAGGGCTGTGCCAGCATCACTTTTTTTTCCAGTTTGTCAATTAATTTTCTATTAAACAACTTCATTACCATATGCAGTTTGGGGTAACAGATGGCCTCTTCTTAGGGAATTTAAGGTTTGTGTTTTGGGGGAGGGGATGATTTACTTTTTTTTTAAATGAGGTCCTATTCTAATTCCCTGCAAGAATGAACAGTGGGTGGGCTACGCTGAAAGAAAATATCTACATGGAATTTCCTATAGATTATTTTCTTTTTGTTATTATCATTGTTTAATTTCATGATTCCCACCCTCCACATAATATGGCTACAAGGATGGAAATGGCTTTAGCAGTCTGATGTTATAAGGATAAATGTCAAGCTAGTATCCTGACTAGTACAGATGCTACAAAAATACTCAAATACATGTAGGTCAGCTGTTTGGATTTTCCCGACACGTGGAGGCTCCTGTTCTTTAGCCAAGTATGCACAGCCCAGTGCTGAGGCCAGATGGTGCATTTTGGTCTCTAAGCATAGCAGACAGGCAACCTTGATCAGAGTCAGCAGCCTAGGGAGAAATGGGAATGTGAACTGGAGGCAACATGAGCCAGGCAAGACAACAGCAAGCAGTCAAGTAGGAAATACCAGCAGGATTAAAACCTGAACACCATTAGTGAGTTTACCCAGAAGCTAAGGTTTCAAATCCTGATTGACCAAAGTCAGGGAAAGTTTACTAAGCACAAATATTTGATTTGTGAAAGAAATGTAAAATGGCCAGTCTTCTTGATCCCCTGAAAGAGACCATTTATCTTTGTGGTGAGTATCCAAGACTCAGAATAGCAGGAGTGATGTATTTAAAATTTGTTTCCTGGGAGTGGCTAGGTAGAGCAGTAAATAGAGGACTGGCCCTGGAGTCAGGAGGACCCGAGTTCAAATTTTACTTCAGACACTTAACACTTACTAACCGTGTGACCTTGGGCAAGTCACTTAACCCCAATTGCCTTCCCTTTCCTCCTCCAAAAAGCAAAAAAAAAAAATTATTTGCTGGGTAGTAGCAGGGAAGATGGGGGGGGCAGTATTACTGCACCTTCCTTCCCCCACCACCCTGTTTTTTTTAGTAGCCCTTCTCATCCATCATGCTATACTAATACAGTACAGTTAAGTGGATTCATTCTAAAAGTAGTGAAATATTCCTGGACTCTCCACGAACAGGCAGATTCTAGGATCGGTTGTCAGCAAAGACAGAGGATGCGTCCACATATGTGGTTGACTGATTCAAACATTATCCTTGCTTAGAATTGCTCATTGACTCCCAACAATAACATTAAGCTGATATTTAAAAATTACAAAGCGTTTGCACGCATGATCTGATTTTGTGGTACAGCCAAACAGTGGGGCGCAATGGGAAGAACCAGATTTGGAGTGGGTGGACCTTGCTTCAGACCCAAAGTCTGCCGCTGATGTCCAAGCACAAGTCTTTTCACTTTTCTGGGCTCGAGTTCCTCATCTGTAATAGGAGAGTGTTGGAAAGGTCCCTTTTACCTCTGAATTTATGATACTGTGATGAACATGCTGATAACCCTGGGGGTCAGATAATACATTGCATTACCTGTTAGCTACTACCTCTATTTCACAGATGAAGAAACGAGGCTTAGACAGGAAAAAGTCACTTGCCCAAAGTCTCATGGTTAGGAAATGAGTTGGGACTGAAATCCAGGTCTTCTGATTCTCTATCTATCCATATCAAAGTTAATTCAGTTCAATTCAATAAGCATTTATTAAGTGCCTTCTGTGTGCTGGGCACTGTGCAAAACTGTACCACATCATCCCAACTCAAGAATTTCCAGTTCATTCACTACATGGGTTCATCAGCCCCCTCCCTATTCCCCTGTCCCCCATTCTTCCTACACTGGCCATCCATTACCACACTCTGCTCCCACAATTAGTTAAGTCTCATATCACTGGCAGAAGCAGCAAGCCTAGGAGGTGGCCAAGTCTGGGTGCAGAGGCAGATTTTTTACTCAGTCTACTTGTAGGATCATAGATTTAAAGGTGGAAAGAACCTCAGACGGCTCCTGATCCACCCCCTTCATTTTCTAGAGGAGGAAGCTGAAGCCGAGGGAGGTTACATGACATTTCCAGTCCTCTTTTGCCAGGCTCACAGCACTTTAAAGATGAAGGATACTTAAAGGTCGCCTGCTCCAACACCCTCATTGTGCAGGTGGGGGAAAAAAAACAGGGTCCACAAGGAAAACTGACTTTATCAAAAGTCCCCCTCATAGAAAATGGTAAGGCCGGTATTCATGCCCAGGCTATTGGACTCTTTCCTCTGTACAAAACACCTGGCCTGAAGCTGTTTTCAAGCCTACACCAAAGAATAGAAAATGAAAAGAAATGGGCCAGTTAGAAGGTGAAATTGAAGAAAGGAAGCATACGATCTTTCAGGAGCCTGAGGAAAAGTAAAGAAACAACTGTAAATGTACCAGAACGTTGGGAAGAGGAGAAACATAATGTTCAGACATCATGGGAAAGGAAATACGTGAAATGATAGGGAAAAAATGGAGATGTGGTTTATGTTGGTGGAAAAGGTCTGGATGGAGAGCAGGGGAGGAAATGGAGCTGGAACCGTTCTGAAGCAAAAAAAAGAGTTCGAATCTTTGTTTGGTTTTTTTTGGAGGGGGGAGGGCAGGGCAATTGGGGGTAAGTGATTTGCCCAAGATCACACGGCTAGTAAGTGTTAAGTGTCTGAGGCAAGATTTGAATTCAGGTCCTCCTGACTCCAGGGCTGGTGCTCTACTCGCTGTACCACCTAGCCACCCCAATGACTTCAAATCTTGGTTGGTGCTGATCACCTGCATGACCTGTCCTTTACCCTCCATGGGCCTTGGTAAAATGAGGCCCTTTCTCTTACTAGATAGTTCTTATGGAGAAATCTACCAGTCTTTCCTACAAAGACAGTCAGTGAGCTTTTTTTCTTTAAAAAGAAGAAAAACCAAAAGTCAGTTGTTTCTATGTCATTATTTGATTTTTTTTTAATCAGAAGCACCTTTTAATATTCATCAATGGGGAAGAGACACCCTCATTTGTGAGGAGACTCAGGGAACCTCGAATGATACCAGCTATTTATAAAATTTGTCACACAGATTTGTCTTGCACTGATATTTCCAAACAGCAGCTCCTGGGTGTGCATTCCACTCATGCATGCTCTAGGCAGCATGCACACTGCATACTCATGTGTCTGTAAGGGATTAATCAGCTACACTTGACAGCTGGTCCACGTGCCTAATAATATTTGCAAGTTGAGTTTTATGTTACACACAGCCCCAATCCACGCTGTGACTTCAATCACATAAGCTGTTTGTGGTATACAGCAATGCATGCCAGTTAGAGATATTCTCAGACTAGGATTGGTAACTCTTTTTCAGCTTAGTTTATTTACCCTTCTAAGGGTAAAATAAACCATCATCTTCCTCTCCTGGGTTTGACTTAAAAGAAGCAATGTGCACAAAGGCCCAGCTGTGATGTTCCTCCTAGAGCCTGCCATCCAGCTGGGTCTCTGGCCAGTGGCAGAAGAGGCAAGCCTGGGGAGGCTAAGATTGGGCCCAGAGGCAAGTTTGTCTCCATCTGCTTACAGGATCATAAATCTAGAGCTGGAAGGAACTTGAGAGGCAATTTGGTCCAACTGTCCCATTTTACACATGAGGAAACCAAGGCCTAAGAAGATTAATTGAAATGGCCAAGATCACATAGGTAGTAAGCATCAAAAGTAGGATTTGAACTCAAGTCTGCTGACTCCAAAGCCAGTGGCAAAGCCTTCTAAAGTAACTGCCATTTTTAGATTATCTATTGTTCTATATTATGTGTCTCCCCCTCCATTAGGTTAGATAGATAGAGCTCTGAGCCTGGAGTCAGGAAGATCTAAATTCAAATACAGCCTCAGACAGTTACTAACTGTTGTGACCCTAGGCAAGTCACTTAACCCTGTTTGCCTCAGTTTCCTCATCTGTAAAATGAGAAGGAAATGGCCAACCACTTTAGTATCCTTGCCAAGAAAACCCCAAATGGGTTCACAAAGAGTCAGACACAACTGAAACAACTCAAGGACAACAATATTTTGCCATGTGAGGGGCCCACCTTTTTTCCTGGTCGCCTCTCTCTGAGTATAATACCTCTTCTCTTCTACAACAATTCTTGGTTGATGGAATGTTGCATTATACTCACACCCCCCTTTTCCAAATATTTATTTACCAATCACTTATTTATGTGTGGGCCATCATGCCTACGTGATGGTGTTTCAAAAGGGCATAAAAAGACCTTATTACTGTATCTATGTGCTTGCTTTACATTCTTTATTAAACTTTAAGCTCATTGATATCAGAGAATTTGGGAGATGAGGGAAGAGTCAAAGATGATGAGGATTTGAGACTTAGGGAAGAATTCAAGCCAAGTTGGTACTGGAGGAAAGGGCATGAGTTTGATTGTCAATATTTGTGTCAGAAATGGTGGGACATCCCAGGTAGAGATGTTTGGGCCACCTCTAGCTCACGACGTCCCCCAGGTAGCGCTGTTGCTACTTACATAATGAGCTTTCACTCTCAGCTGTCTCTCAGTCTCAGTCTCTCTCTCTCTCTCTCTCTCTCTCTCTCTCTCTCTCTCTCTCTCTCTCTCACTCTCTCTCAC
>CM053593.1:272979493-272996526 GCA_028646575.1 Pseudocheirus occidentalis
AGGGAGAGGGGAAGAGAGAGGGGAAGAGAGAGAGAGAGAGAGAGAGAAAGAACAGGGTTGGGCGGGACTGAGAGAGATAGTTCAGAACTGAAAATGTGAGTTAAATTAACACCCCCCCAACTGATAGGCTAATGTATTTGTAGTACTTTGTAGCCTTGAGGCTGTATAGAGTGGTCAGCCCTGAAGATGTTCATAGGACATTTCTCATGACTGGGTTGTATTTTCAAAGTCCTCAAAGTTCCCATTGTCCTCTGATTGTACGGTCAGACATGAAACAGAGGTTGAGTTCAGGTCAATTCAACTTATATGAGTCAATGTTACACAGGTCAACTGAGTTGAAAGTATAGCTGGTTTAGTCAAAGGAAGGGAATCACTCTACTGAAAAAAGTCTAAAGTGTTCCTGACCTCTGAGGATGAAGCCAAGGATGAAGAGCAGAGTTGAGTGAAGAGGACGGCGGTGGAGGGCTCTTATTTAACCGTCCTCTGAAATTTAATTTAAACTGTTTGATTTCAGTGGCAAAAAATGGCTTGGATCATTTCCCCGGGGTCGGACAGCTGTTCCCTGAAAATATCCCTAAATGACGGACTTGGAAAACCTTTCCAGCCACCCGACAAGAGTTCTCTCTTCTAGAGTTTCTTTTTTTCTCTCTCTTCATTTTAATAAAACTGAATCCACCAGTTCACCAACTTCAACCTCTGGGCTTATCAGGTTTCCTAGGATAATGAAAAAGAGAATATGGCAGTTCTGAGCAGTATGGTCATAGTCCAGAAGTAAATGTCCATTTTGGGCCGGCAGGCCCATTATAAAACCTGCCAGAGCGGGCAGGAAGGGTATAAAGACATCATAAAGTGCTAAATTCATCAGGACATAAAAGGGGGCAGTTTTCACGGCCACTCATAGCAAGAAATCACTGATATCCTGTAAGAAATTATTTAGACCAAATATGAACAGAGTGTATTTTGAAAACAAGGAATAATAAGGGGTGTGCAATCATACAGACTTAAGATGGTTGGGAAAAATTTCTACCAAGGAAACTTTAAGTGAAAAGTATGGATCTAAAATTCTACTGCAGGTCATGATTTGTCTCTTTAATTAGACAGCTCTGTATTTTGAATAACTTAGAAGAGAAGATGGAAATTGTATATAAAATGTTACTATATGGCTAAATTAATAGGAAATAGCCAGGATTCCAGAATAAGAATAAGCCAAGGGAGACACAAACTCAGAGACAAGCTATTATTTTTGATATCTATGCAGTGTAAAGTTTGATGCTTAAAGAAACATTAAAACTGGTGTGTGTGTGTGTGTGTGTGTGTGTGTGTGTGAGACAATAGAAAAGAACACTGGAATTAGAAGTCAGGACAAAATAAATTTCAATTCTGTTTCCAATCCTGCCTTAATTTCCTCATTTGTGAAACAGGGATAATAATGGCTGTAGTGCATACCCCAAAGAAGTTATGTAAAGATCAAATGATATAATGTAAGTAAAACATTTTGTAAAGCCTAGAGCACCATAAAGTGTCCCAAAATCTTAGTATAGTTTTACTAACTTTAAAATTTTCAAACTTTTATTAAAGTTCTAAGCTTACAACTGTACTAAGATCTTTGGGACACTGTATAAATATCAATGATGCTGCATACAGGTCAGAAGTTCATCTTATTTTGAGTCCTGGACCACTTTCTCAATCTGGTAAAACCTATGGACCTCTTCTCAGAATAATGTTTTTTAAACGCATAAAACAAAATACATATAGACTCAAAAAGGAAATAAATTATATTGAAACAAAAGTGTCATTTCTTACCAAGTTCATGTGTTCCCAGAAATCTATCTGTGGACCCCAAGTTAAAATCCCCTAGTCCAGGCAAGCAGCTATCATTGTACCATGCTGCCTCTTAGTTATTCTTATAAGAGTGATAATATCATTTAACATTCAATAGACCAAGAAATGCAATAGGATGGTAAACTTCAAGCCAATCTAAAGTGTGCTGACCAATGTTACCACACTGGGCATGAAAATAGGACTTATTACTGAAATCAATCCAGCAGCTCGTGATACTGATATCACAGGAAGTAAATAATTCCTAGGCATCCATGCAAGCATCTGTGAGAGAGAAGAAGTACAGGAAATGATCACAAACCACAGAAAGTAAGGTCTAGAGTTTTAACTAAAAGACAGGTCATCTCTAAGTATCATGTGGATACGATGAACATATTTCTTAAGTTTTCATGGACAGTTCCACTTTCATTCATGTCTGGTCCTTTGTGACAAAGATATTTGAGTGGTTTGTCATTTCCTTCTCCAGCTCATTTTGCAGATGAGGAAACTGAGGTAAACAAGATTAAGTGACTTGTCTAGGGTCACAAAGCTAATAAGTGTCTGAGGCTAAATTTGAACTCAAGAAGATGAGTCCTTCTGACTCTAAGCACAGCATTAAACCACTGTGCCACCTACCTGCCCTTAAGAAAAGATAGCATGTTCTTAATTTGAAAAAAAGAAATGTGTCAATAATCCATATGTCCTGATGTTTGTTTCTGGAAAAGATGACCAATGTATCTCTGTATCTATAAGTTGTCTCATGATATTTTAAACTGAACTGGAAGTCATTTTATTTCTAATTTAGAATGCAAAGGAAGGGAGCAAACTGAATAAACATGTTGGCATTTTATCTGTCGCAAACAGGTAAGTTTTATCCTCAAAATCAATCTGACAACATATACGAGGAATTGTCGTTACCTTAAAGGGCATCTATTTCACTCACCATCATGGCAGACCAACAGGAAGCCCTGGGTTTAAATTCTGCCTCCAAAATTTATTTTACAATCATGGACAAGCAAGTCATTTAATTTCTCCAGGCTTCAATTTCTTTCTTTGCAAAAACAGTGTAATAATACGTGTAATACCCACCTCACAGGGTGACTGTGAGCCTCAAAGCCATCAAGTGCTTGGCAAACTTGAAAATACTATATAAAATAACAGTTATTATGCTTACTATCTATCACTCACTGTACCTGCTTTGGCCTAACTGTTTAAATCAAAGGTGAGGGTTAAATTTCATCAGGTAAATTCTGGATTCTGATAACAAAAAACCAAGTAATTTTCCCTCTCCATCTGTCTCCTTTCTTCTCACTTCATTCTATGTATCTCCTATCATGTGCCAAGCCTGATCCTTGAAGCTGCTGCATAAATACTAAATCAATAGATCAATCAATAAACAAACAAATAAACAAAGGCAATTTTCCCCCTGTGATGCTTGCTGGCTGCACTCTGAAAGAAAAGGCTGCATTATGACCATTTATGTGGACTGGTCCTTCATCACACCCTGTGTGTCAAGGGCATCTGGCCCCTCCTCTTCTAGAAGCTTATTTCCTGACCACAACCAGCACATAGTGCATGAAGGGTGTGTATGTGTGTTACTCTTTAAAGAGAAGGTAGCACTGTATGTGTGTGTGTATACATTTATGTATGTACACACACACACACACACACACACACACACAAAATATACTTCTTTTTCTTTAACCAGAAACCAAGCATTTCCAGGAACCTGCCCTCAGGCAGTAGAAGTAGCAATTCTATAATGTAATTTCAGTTATGCGTGTTTATTTTTTTTTCCTCAGTAAATAACTGAAAATGGAATGACTTCCCCTCACCCCAGCATTTGTTGGTTTCTTAAAACTGGTATTTTCCTCTCTTATTTAGAGCAAATTGTATAGATGGCACTATAATCATTAAAACATTTTCTGTTTCTACAGATTTCATGTTCTGCATGTGCTGCAGGTCAGATCTCATTCTGGAGAATCCCAAGAGACTGCGGAAATTCCTTTGTCCTTATTGTTGAGGAAGTGGGCCAAATAGGAGGAAAAAAAAGAGAGAGAGAGAAAGGTCAAAGCATACCATGCAGTGGTCTTATGATTAGGCTAGAGAAGGTAGTCGAGGGAGGGTCTGAAAGAACAAGAGGAGACAAAGGGGAAAGGGAATGAAAAGGGAAGAGAGAATCCTATGGAAACTGGCGTCTGATGTCTATTAAAATTTAATTCTAATAGCAGCACTGCTTTAAGAATAATAGTCGTACCTTCAGAGTTTAGAATGACAAATGTCTCTTTTGTTGAGGGAACCAGTAGGACCCAGAGAACAGACAGGACCTTAATTGTTCATGGGTTTAAAAAGACCATTTTTCTCTCATTCTCCCCCAAACACATGTGATCCAGCTCATCAAAGAAATGAGGTAGCTAGAATGACCCTCATGGAGAAATCAACCTAGATTTTGAAGGCAGAAAAATCCCTTTGTAGCTTAACCTCTGAGCAAGAGAAGGCGGGGAGAGAAACAAGATTTTATTGTGCACTATTATGCTGGAGTAAGTTCTCTGCCCCCTCCACGCTTACCCTTTATGAATAGTTGGAAAAGCTCCATCTTTGCTTCCCCAGAGGATGGAGCAGCTGCAGCTGCAAATACAGGTTCAGCAGCCGTTATCCTCCCGTTAAATGTTTGCTTTTAAATATTACACTGGCTTAACAAAAATAGCTGCCACATTTGTGTGCAGAGAGCTCCCATTTGCATAATGCCCACACCTGTGGGCTGGCAAGGATTTAAGGGAAAAGAGGCTCTAATTCCCATCTTAGTGGATTCAGTGGACCACTGCATATTCCATAAGGTCCCAACAGATCGATGCAGTTCTACGGGGCTCTTCTGCTATACAAGAAGTCATAGCCTTGATTTTCATTGCCCATGAGAATGAAGAGGTTTTAGTGAAATAGAACTCAGTACTTAAGAGTAGACAGCTTCTCTGCAGACTTCAATATTGTCCTGGTCTTTGGGGAGAACACTCTCAAGGATAGATTTTGGTTTTTACAAGGGACAAAGAATACTTTTGTAACAACTATTTGCTCTTTCAGAGGCAGTGTGTCCTAGGGGATAGGGGGCCAGTCTAGGAGTCAGGAAGACCCTGATTCAATCTCTCTCTCTCTCTCTCTCTCTGTCTCTGTCACTCACACACACACACACACACACACACACACACACACACACAATGTGACACTGGGTAAAATATTTAAGGTGGCTCAAAAGACCATATGTTACAAATTGCTAATTTAATCAATGGAGGCAGTTTCCATACTGAGTGCCTCCCCCACTAATAAAATCACAGAATCAGATAACATAAAGTATGATCTTCATAAACAATCTTCTGGTCTAGAAAGTAACTGAACTGTGGATCAGTGGAGTTAATTGTTACTTTTTTGTGTCTTGATTTCTTCATTTGTCAAACAGAGATTTAAAATATTTGCCTTGCTTAATTCATGAAGCAACTGTGAGAGTAAAATGGGGATGTGAAAATATTTTTTTTAAAGAGGGAGGATATTTAAAAACTCTGTCTCATGTGTTGTGGTAGCCCCCAAATTCATCATCTTAGCGGTCAACCAATTAATAATGAACCAAGGTGTTCATATTCAGCTTGTGGCTTTTTTTCTGTACCCTTTTCTATGCACTAGTAGAAAATGAATTGGACTGGGAGTCAGAGACCTGGTGTAACAGGCAGTGAGAAGAGATTCCTGGGCTTAAACTCTGGTAGACTGTGGTTCAAATTCCAAATTTACTGGCTTCCTTCAATATCAGTTTCCTCATCAGTAAAATGGGATAAAAATGCCAGAGCTATTGTGAGACCCAAATAGGCTAATACACATAAAATGTTTTTACCAACCTTAGTATACTATATAAATGTCAATTTTACTCATTAATCAGGTGACCTTGAGCATTTGACCTCTTGGTTTCAAATTCTTCATTTGTAAAATGATGGGGGCTGACCTAGGTCTTTATAACCTAGGTCTCTTCTGGATTATACACCAATACCATTTGCAATTAAAAACAAAACAAAACAACCTCAGAATAAAGATCTATAAGACAAGGTGTTTCCATAATTAGAGAGTCCCCAAAATGGACTGGATGGACTGGGATGTTGTATGATTCTGAGACAATATAGCCTGGCTACATTTTAGATCTATGCTGAATCACCATTATGTTTTCATTTCCTCTACAAAGACTTGGTAGAGAGAGAGTGAAGCAAGCCAGTGCTAAACAAATAGTACCTGACTATATGAAGATGATGCAAGCTTATCCTTGTGGGGAGCTCCCAGTGTGGGAAATCCTTCCCCCAAGAAAGACCACTAAATCCCCTCTGACTTCACAGATAAGTCCTAGGGAGCTGCTTAAGGGACAGAATGGTGGTGACTAACCCTGGGGGACGTAAGTAGTAAGAGTCTGGGGTGAGATTTGAAACTTGGGGCTTCCTAATTCTAAGCCCAACACTCTACTATGCCCCATTGCCTCTTGAGCACATAGCAGATACTCAACAAAGAACAATTAAATTGGACAATTGAAATGGTGGGTCAAATCTAGGAAATTTTTACAAGTGTGCTTTGCTGTCAGAAAATATTTTGTACAAAAATCTGAACTTAGGAAACATATATTGACTTTAGTGATTCATGCTGGGACATGATTAAATAAGAAGCCCTCCCTTTGGTGCAAATTACAAAAATTTGCTTTACCCAGAACTATGCAGAATCTTATCTATTGTTAAAAGTAGGTACTCTAGGAAGTTGTAAAACTTTAAAACACTATAGAAATGTAAGCTCTTACTATTAAAGCAGCTTAACTCATTCCACAAGGAGGGATCTAAGAATAGGCTTGGCTAAATTCACTTATATTGATAGGGTCTGGTTTTTGTTTTTTTTTTGTGGAGGGGGGAAGGCAGGGCAATTGGGGTTAAGTGACTCACCCAGCATCACAGGACTAATAAGTGTTAACTGCATGAGGCTGGGTTTGAAGTCAGATCCTCCTGACTCCAGGGTTGGTGCTCTATTCACTGCACCACCTAGCCCTCTGGTAGGGTCTGTCTTTATACAATAGTAGGAGATGAACACAATGAAATGCCAAGACTGGAGACAAAAATGAAGAAGTAAAATGTGACTATAAAAACAATGCCTAATTTTTTATTCCATGAAATACAGCATCCTCCCTGGATCTGGGGCTCTAGCCTAAGTGCATCGTCCTCCAATACAAGATGGATGTGTCCTCTGTAGGTTAACTTATAGTGGGGAAGAATTCCCTCATTTGCAAGTGTCTTTCTGAAGTGTGTATTGAGAAGTAGAGGAGAAAGAAAACAGCTCATAAGAGGAAATTATAGGTTCATAAATTTAGAAAGGACCTTAAAGACCGTCTAATCCAACCTTATTTTTACAGATGAGGAAACTAAAGCATAGAGGAATTAAGTGACTTGTCTAATTAGTCTGAGGCTGGGTGTGAACACGGATGTTCCTGATGCATTTTGGTCTTTATAGTCCTAGCACCTAACACATTGCCCGGTCACATGGCAGGCACTTCATAAAGTTTGCTGATTTATTTACTAATAAGCAGTATCAGATGCTACCACATCTAGAGGGGGTAGGGTAGACTTCCAGAAAAATCAGAATACATTCACAGAGATCTGAAAGAGTACGTCTAACTGCTTTTCCTCTAAACAACAAGTTTTTCAAACCACAAGAGACATGGTACTGGGTAAACAGACAAGAAAAGGTAATGATTCAGAGGCCAGTTGAATTCAAAGGCCAGATCAATTCACCAGTTACAGAGCCTGAGAAGCCCACCTGGTGTCAAGGTCAAGGTTCACAGAATTGACGCTTGTGCCATTGTAGTTTGGACCAAATCAGGGAGGGACAGTTTTGTTTAGTTATACATAAAGTAGAGACACAAGCCTCAGAAAGAACTTGATTTGTACGCAGAATAAGGGGTTCTTATCCTTGCATATGTCATGGGTCCCTCTGGAAGTCTGCCGATGCCTATGGACTCCTTCCCAGAATGTTTTTAAATGCATAAAAGAAAATTTATAGGATTACAAAGGAAACTAGTCATTAAAATACAGTTGTCAGAACAAAAATAGTTAAGAGCAATAATAACTAACATTTGCCAGGCACTTTCTGTAGAAAGCCCTTTACAGCATCATTTCATTTGATTCTCACAGTAATATTAACCCCTAGCACAAGGAAGATCCCTATAAACTGTGGGGTAGAGTAAAAGGAGCAGAGCTAGAACAATCTTTTCAATGATGACATGATAGAGAAAAGCAACTTCAAAATGCTTTAGGATTCTAATCAATAAATGCTTTGATAAACCTTGAGTCCAGAAGGATGAAGATGAATCATGATGCATTAAAACACAAGAGTATACATTTTTAGACATGGTCAATGCTGGAATTCATTTTGCCAGACTTATGTAAGTCTTTATTTTTAAATTTTTTCAGAGGAAGGGTTGGTAGGACTTTATAAAAGAACATTATATAAGGATATTATAAAAGAAAACACCATGTTTTGAAAACTTTGTATAAAAGCCATCCAATACACTAATGTTATTAAAATGGTTACTTGTTATAAATTCATATTAAATTTAATCGTGTATCATATGTAATCATATATTATATTATATTGAGGCAGCTAGGTAATGAAATGGATAGAGGGCCGGGTGTGAGGTCAAGAAGACCTGAGTTCAACTACAGACTCGGACACTTAGTTCTGTGATCTTGGGCAAGTCACTTAACCCTTGTTTGTCTCAGTTTCCTCATCTGCTAAATGGAGACAATAATAGTATTTACCTACCATCATTGTCTCCATTTAGCAGATCCTGGATCTTGTTTGGTCATTTCAGTCATGTCTGAATCTTCATAAAACCATTTAGGATTTTCTTGGCAAAAATACTGGAGTGATTTGCCATTTCCTTCTCCAGCTCATTTTACAGATGAGGAAATGGAGGCAAATAGGGTTAAGTGACTTGCCCAGGGCCACACAGCTAGTAAGTGTCTTAAGCCAAGTTTGAACTCAGGAAGATGAGTCTTCCTGACTCCAGCCCTGGTGTTCTATTCACTGTACCACCGAGCTCTTAAATAGGTTGGTCGATTTATAGCTGGAAGGAACCAGAGAGGTCATGCAGTCCAAATCCATCATTTTACAGAGGATGAAACTGAGACTCAGAAAAATTAAGTCATTTTCCCAGGATCACATATGGAGTAAGTGGGAGAGCCAGGATTCCAACCTGAATCCAAATCCGACATTCAACATAGGTGATTATGAAACATATTTGAAGCCAAAACATTCTTGCCTCACTGTCTTCTGTTCAATCCCCTGTAATTTTAAGCAAAACATTTAGGAATTCTGTGGCTATAACCTGTGGGCATGTTGGAAAAAATAGGAAGTATATCAAATAAAACAGCTTCTATGTCGAACCATTGGGGAATGGCTAAATGAATCACCTTCCATGTAAAGTCCTTCCTGATTCCCCTCAACTGCTAGTATCCTCGCTATCTCCCCCAAATTGCTTTGTATTTAACTACTTTGTGTCTATTCTCTTTTTTCCCCCACACTTACATATGTCTTTTGCCTTTTTTTGTGCCCCCAGCACTTAGCACACGCCTGGCCCATACAAGTCTTTAATAAATGCTTATTGATGGACTGATTGATTGATTGTTCTTTTTGTCTTCCTATTATAACTTAAAGTTCCTTGAAAATAAGGATTGTTTCATTTAATATACATAACCCTCGTGTCTTCTAGTCAGTCAGGAATAGCAAAGATCAGATGATGTGTTAGACACGAGAGGCGGGGGACTATGGGCAAATCATTTGACCCCTCTAAGGCCTTAGTTTCTTCATCTGTAAAATGGGGCTAATAATAGCATCTCCTTCACAGGCCTGTGTATGAGGGATGAAATATAGATTACAAATAATATATGTAAGGTGCTTTGCAAATCTGAAAACACTCGATAAATGCTAGCCACTATTATGATTGTTATTATCACATTTTTGACACATCCCAGGTGCTTAATAAGTGTTATTGACTGATATCTATGTAATAGAATATTATTGTGTCATAAAATGATAAATATGAATGCAAAGCAATAAGGAAAGAAATTTACACAAACTAATGACAAAGGCCCAGAATTAGGACGCTCACAGACGGACTAAAAATGACAGAAAAGGGACATACAATCAGCCTCTCACAATTTGCCCACCATGGAGATGTCCTGTGTAATTATACAGGTACAGCCTGTATTGAATTGCTGCTCCTCCCAGTGGGAGTGGGTGACAGGGGAGGAATTGCAAGAATCCAGAATATAAAGCTATACAATCAAATGCAAATGGGAAACAATACATACAGGGACTGGGGCAGGGAGACCCTCCCTGCCCTACTAGAAAGCTAGAGGGGCGTTGGAAGAGGACATAAAAGGGAACAGATTGTGGGAGGGGCCTTACAGTGGGATCAATGTTTTGGGCTGGGGGGTAGGGGAAAGAAGGGGAGAAAATGTGTAACTCAAAACCTTGCAGAAATGAATGCTGTAACCAAGAAAATAAATTAAAATAAAAAAAAAGTGACAGAAACACGATTTTTCAAGTACACAGATGACAAAGACATTAGAAGGAGTCACAGAAAATAAGGAATTACTATTATTGTTTTAAAAAGTTTACATAAAATCCCTCTTATCAAACTCTAAATAGTTTAAATGAAACCATTATTTTAGATTTTATTTTATTCCTTGTTTTTCTCATTTGATTATTTTTGAGAGATGCTTAAGCAAGAAAATAGCAGGGGCTTTCAAAAACACTTGATTCTTCCCTTTTTTGTGTAGCCTCAGCCTCTTTTTATGCTGGAAATGAAGGGCATCTAGATTTTCATGACTGTCCTAGGGTCTGAATTAGCAATTCTCTTCATCACCACTGACTGCCTACCCTTTTTGTTGGACTACTCATTCTGGTTCCAATGGTCCTATTGTGACATCCTTTGAAGACACACACTGAAAATAAAGCTTCCTGCTCTGTGAAAGGCCTGATTTGATTCCAAGCCTGTTGGATAATGTGCTTTAAAAAAATCTGGCAGGCATTTTGCTTTCCTTGGGGATTTTCAGTTTTCTTGAAACAACGCACCCAAGGTGCTCTTTGGCTGCCCCATTTTTCTGGAGCAGCTTCTCAGTAAATGACATCTTAACTTTTCTATTCCTTGGGCTACCATTGCCGATAGAGCCTGAGGGAAGATGGGGCTCATAAACAAACAGAAAACAAAATGACTTTTTTTGATTTTCCTATTTGCTGATTTTAAAGTTTTACATTTCCATCAGGTCAAAACAGGAGATGTTGTTGAGTGCTGTAGTGAAATGTAATTATTTCTTAGAAGAAGGCTAATTAGATCAACCTGGGCTACAGACGGTAGAACCCATATTAATTCGGATAGCACTTACAATAGAGGACATCTCATAAATAAGAACCATTTAGAATATGA
This sequence comes from Pseudocheirus occidentalis, assembly GCA_028646575.1. Taxonomy (NCBI): domain Eukaryota; kingdom Metazoa; phylum Chordata; class Mammalia; order Diprotodontia; family Pseudocheiridae; genus Pseudocheirus; species Pseudocheirus occidentalis. Next base: position 272,990,808 of record CM053593.1, read on the forward strand.
TCCACAGGAAACAGCTGCAGCTGGCAAGTGAACTTTTGACATTCAGGAAATGCAGAATTCTATGGAATGATAGGAAGGCAAGAAACCTAATGGATCACACACTGCAGTTCTGAGTCAGGGCTTGGACTCTCTGTCCAAGAGTATAATTTTGCAAAAGATTTATATTTATTAATAAGTGCTGCTGATAACAGGCGAGCTTGCTAGGAAAAGCAGCCATGGTGTAGACCACTGGTGACAAAGGACTTGGGTTCAAATCTGCTACCTAATATTGTTGTTCAGATGTATCTGACTCTGTGATCCAGGATGGGTTTTCCTGGCAAACACTAGAGTGGTTTGCCATTTCCTTCTCTAGTGGATTAAGGCAAATAGAGGTTAAGTGACTTACCAAGGGTCACACTGCTAGTGAATGTCTAAGGCCATATTTGATCTCAGGTCTTCCTGACTCCAGGCCCAGCTCTCTATCCACTGAGCCACATAGATGCTACCACCTAATTATTTGACTTTGGGCAAATCACTTCTACTCTTTTGGACTCAGTTTTTTTATTTGCAAATAAAGCAGTTGGATTTGATGGGGTTCTTAACTCGGGGGCTCTGAACATTTTTTTAATAACTGCATTTCAATATAATTGGTTTCCTTTATAATAAATTTTAAGCATTTAAAAACATAATTCTGAGAAGGGGCTGATTTGTTCCACCAGACTATCAAAGGGGGTCCATGATACAAAAGAGGTTAAAAACCCCTGGGCTAGATGACTTCTAAGATTATGCACCAGATCAGAAAACTGCTGTGTGTGTGTGTGTGTCTATGTGTGCACATGCACATGTGCACACACGTGTAAGAAAGGATTGTGTTGGCATGCTAAAAAGTTACAGAGATTTTTATCTTGAGGTTTTATGCTTGAGAGTTTATAGTCAGAGCCATTCAGCCAAAGAGAATGAAATCTTAGCACAGATTAAATTCATAAGATGATACACATGTACTAAGTAAGGGAATGAAAGTGGCTACAAATAAAATACGTAGGATGTGACAAGTATATAACAGAACAGAGCAGCAAAGCGCACAGTGGAAAGAGCACTCACTGGCTTTGGAATCAGAGGCTCTGGATTCAAATCCTGCTTCTGACAGCCACTACCTGTGTATCCCTGGGCCAGTCACTTATCCTGTTTGCCTCAGTTTCCTCATCTGTGAAATGGGGATATTAATAGCACCTGCCCCTCAGGGTTGTTTTGAAGATCCAATGAGAAGATAACTGTAAAGCACTTAGCACAGTAGCCGGCAAGCCCTACATAAATGTTAGCTATTAGTATCATTATTGTCATCAGAATGATTCTTCTTCTTAGGCTTGAGTTTCGTCATCTCTGAAATAAAAGGCCCGGACTCACTCGGCCTCTTCAGACGCTAGGTCTAGGCTTCTAGATCTAGAATAAAACCCTAACACTTGGGATGGCCCACGGGGGTGCACAGTGTGGAGGGGGCTGGGTCCTGGAAGGCTATGGCAGAAGGGCGCAGGCAGTATCCGGTGGGCACTACCAGGCTGCACAGGCTTCTCCAGCCCCGCAGCAGATTCTCTGCCTCTTTTCTGAGAGCGGGTGAAAGGCTCACCCCCAGACTAGATGCACGGTCACCACATTTTAACTCTAGCCACTCTCCAAGACTGTGCCCTACTTCATTGTGGGGGCAGACCCCCTACCAAAGAAATCACAGCTCTTTCAAGTATGAAACGACAATAACAGCCGGCTTTTCTGCCCTGCTTTGTGGTTTTACATTCATCACTTCCTCTGTTCCTCGTGAGGACCCTGTGAAGCAGGTGGCATAGGGATTATTGTGGCCATTTTACAGACAGAGTAATAGACTCTGAAGGGTTAAATGACTTGTCCAAAGTCACAGGGCTGGAAAATGAAAGAAAATAAAGAACTCTATTTCAGGGCTTCTGACTCTAGGTCCGGTGCCTTCTGTTAGACCACGGTTCTATGCAGGTAGCACTGTGATGATTAATAACAATAATAACAACTGAAATTTATATAGAATTTTAGCTTTTTTTTTGGAGGGCAATCGGGGTTAAGTGACTTGCCCGAGGTCACATGGCTAGTTTTTGAGTAGAGTGTCTGAGACCGGATTTGAACTCAGGTCCTTCTGACTCCAAGGCTGGTGATCTATTGACTGCGCCACCTAGCTGCCCCATATTGAATTTTAAAGCTTGTTATCTCAGAACAATAACTAGTATTTAGACAGCACTTTAGGGTTTACAAAGTACTTGACATGTGTTACATTGGAATCTCTAGACAACCCTAGGTGCTATTATTACCCCCATTTTACAGGTGAGGAAATGGAGAAAAACAAGTTAAGTGACTTACCCAAGGTCACACAGTCAAGTAAGCATCTGAGAAGGGATTTGAACTGAGGTCTTCCTGATTCTAAGTCTAATGTTCTTATCCACTATGCCACCTAAGCTATTACTACCTAATCAAGTGTTCTGCAACCTTCCTAATGCCACAACCCTTTAATACTTACTTGTATGTGGGCATATCTGCATGTTGGCAGACCCGCCTAGAGACAGAAGAGCGGCGTCTTGGTTCCTAAGGCCGTCGGAAATGTGTTTTCCAATGGTCTTAGGTGACCCCTGTGAAAGGGTCGTTCGACCCCCAAAGGGGTTGTGACCCACAGGTTGAGAACCGCTGCTCTATATTGTGGGGTTTTTTTGTTTGTTTGTTTTTTTGGAGGATGGAAGGCAGGGCAGTTGGGGTTGTGACTTACCCAATGTCATATGGCTAGTGTGTCAAGTGTCTGAGACTGTATTTGAACTCAGGTCCTTCTGACTCCAGGGCCCTATTCACTGTGCCATCTGGCTGCCCCCTCTGTATTGTATTGATAGGAAATCATAGACAGGAATGAATCCGTCACCCTTTCTTAAGTGTAGGCTTTGTGTCAGGTGCTTTGTGCTAGGGGGCATACAGAGACAAAAATGAAACTGCACCTGTTCTCTAGGAGTTTACATTCTTTTGGGGAGTGGAGAGAACATGTATGTAATGACAATAACGGCTAGCATTTACACAGCACTTTAAGGTTGACAAATGCTGTCTTATTTGATCTTAGGAAGTAGGCACTATTATTATCCCCATTTTACAGATGTTGGAACTGAGGTAGACAGAGGTTAAGTGACTTGCTCAGGGTCACACAGCTAGTAGATGTCTGCAGCTGGATTTGAACTCAGGTTTTCCTGATTCCAGATGCAGTGTTCACTTCCCTGCGACACATAGCTGCCTTTTGTATAAGTATATAGTATTAATTTATTATGTAAATTATACCAATATGAATATTCATTCTTATAAAATAGAAATTATATCATTATAGAATTATTACATTTATGATTATATTATTTATTGTATGGATTGTAATATACTATTTATTATATATTAATAAGTATATACAATATTAATACAAAATGGTTTAACAGGAGGGTACCAGCAGTTTGGGTGATTGGGTGGGAAGGATCAGGAAAGATGTCATGTAGAAGGTTTACTTTTGTTTTTGTTTTTTTGGAGGCAATCAAGGTTAAATGACTTGCCCAGGGTCACACAGCTAGCTCGTATTTGAAGCTAGATTTGAACTCAGATCTTCCTGTTTCCAGATCCCGGCTTCTATCCACTGTGCCACCTAGCTGCCCCAAGAAGGCTTCCATTTGAATTAAAAAAACAAAGAGGGATTCCCAGAAGCAGAAGTATGGAGGAAGTATATTCCAGAAAAGGAGCACGGATCATGCCAAGTGGCTAAGACGGAAAACAGCCTGTTATGTGTGAGGTGTAGCAGAGGAGAGCAATCTGTTCATGTAATGTATATATAACAAGGTCTGAAAGGTAGGTTGGGGCCAGATTGTGAGCGGCTTTAAAAGTAAACAGAAGAGCTTATATTTGACCCTAAAGGCAACAGCAAGCTATTGAAGCTTATTGATTAAGAGAGTGTTATGGCAAGCCCTGAGCTTTAGGAAAATCACATCGGTAGTTGTGTAGAGGATAATTTGGAGTGAAGTGAAACTTAAGACAAGGAGATCAGTGGTCATGGATGAACTGCAGTCTTCACAGATGAAAGGAGTATTACACCAATGAGATCAGACCTACTGAATTACTGAAATATCCTCAACATTACAAAGATATGTGCATATATTTAAAATGGACAAATCTAAGTTCCCTAATAGAAACTGTGAGACAATGGTTTCTACAGCAAAATATGTGGATAGTTTATGGCACCATCATAATTCAGCAGGGAAAAATGAATATCCCTTAATAAACACATCAGGAACTTCATAAATGACAGAACAAAAAGATTCTAAAATACCCTAAAAAATTAGAATGAAGCAATTATTTCTTTTTGTTCCAGTCCTGGTTGTTGTTTTTTTTTCCTTTTGCTTTTCATGGATAATTATTAGTTGAAAGTATTCTGGTCTGCCAGGCAAATTACATAAAGCTTAGACTAGCATTTGGAAAGTTCACCTGTGTTTTTAAAGGGTAAAAAAACATAGGTAAGAAAGGAAAGGTGACAGGCTAACATTTCAGCACAGGATGCTCTATAATTTGGTGTTTGTTTTTGCATCTAGAGTCCACCAACATTTCTTAAACAGCAATGCCATAAAGTATGATCAAAGATCAAATCACAGAGTCCAAGAATGAAGAATGACCTTGAGAGGTCATTTGTGGACGATGAGCCCAATACTGATTTCTTAAGATGCAAATCTAACCTATGTCTGGAGACCTTCAGGAGACCTTAGAAAAACCTTTGAAACTCAGAAATTCCTCTCTCTGCAGTCCTCACATCACAGAGATTTTTTCTCATTTTTTTTTTTTTAAAACACTTCAAGCTATGAAGCTTCAGCCTGATCTCCAGTCTGGTGACTGGTAGCCATATTTTGCATGCTTCCCTTCTTTTGTTAAGCCTGAAACCATTTAAATTGTGGATTTCAATAACTGTAATCAATGCAATCTATGCCCAAAACAGCAAAAGAACCAGGCCAAGGCCTCTAGTGAAGGGGTAGACTCAAGTTTGACCTCTGCATTGTTACTAGACAACAACAACAAAAAGGACTGATGAGGGAAATGAATCTTTGTAAATCTCCAAAATAGGGCTGGGTTGGGGTGAGGTGAGGGTGGGAGGAAGGGAACTAACTACAGGAGGGAAGGGAAAGACTCTCAAATCATGGTGACAAAACTCCCACCATCTCATTACTATGCAAGGCCAATTGGAAATCTGCTTCAAATCACTGAAGGAAATGGTTGTGGATCTCAGATGTTCCACAGATTCAGAAGCCTTATTTTGAAGAAAAAGAGCACTGAATCACCAAAGGTGAGAAGAGAAGGCTTCATTCTGGAGTTTGGGGTGGGGGGGAGCAGGGGTAACTTGCCTGTTAAAGAAGTAAGTCACAAATTAGTCTTAGTATCAGTCTGTTGTTCAAGATAAGTTTTACTGGAGAACGGAAAAAATGGACTTGCACTTCCCACCCCACACCCTACTTACACTCCCCCCCTGCTATCTGCTGAACCACATTTGACCAAGAAGAAAAAAAGATGAAAAAGAAGAAATCCACGGTGAGAAGCAAGTTCAAGAGAATAACCTCAGAAACTTTTTCCTGAGCATTTCGTACTTTGGGTCTTTTGTCTTGCTCCAGTTCAGCCTTGTTCCTGTGTGTGTGTGTGTGTGTGTGTGTGTGTGTGTGTGTGTGTGTGTGTG
>CM053593.1:272997026-273029644 GCA_028646575.1 Pseudocheirus occidentalis
ATGAAGTCAACCTCCTTCCCATTTCTTATAGCACAATAATATTCCATCACATTCATATACCATAACTTGTTCAGCCATTCCCCAATTGATGGGCATCCCTTAAATTTCCAGTTTTTTGCCACCACAAAGAGAAAACATTATTTTCAAGAATGACTTTTTCCATATTAAACTCTGACTGTGATTTTACTATAGTACATGAAATTGTTGTGGTTGTGAAATAAATTTATTTTCAAAATTATGTTTTTAAAAATTGAAAAATGCAGACCTGAAATGTGAGGGATCTCTTGACCAAAGAATAGAAACTATGAGGAGGGGAATGTGGAAACAACCAACATTTCCAACATACTCAACATTCAGGACAAATTCAAGCCTGCTATTCCATGGAAGCCCAGGGAGTCATTTGGTCTTAAGAGAGTCCTCCTGACTTATTAGAACTGGTTCAAGGTCTCCTACATCTAGAGCAATTGGCATGGATCTATGACGAAATAGTACCAAACAGATCCAAACACAAAAGTCTTCCTCAAAAGTTTGTGTTCACGGTTATGTACCTTTCTTCTATCACCATACCCAAAGGAAGAAGGAATTTCCCTATCAAAGACAGCATCTCTGATATTCTTAGCCTTTAATTTAGCATTCATAATGTGGTAGGAAGAACACTAGATCTGGAATCAAAGGATTTTGGTTTGAATCCCAGCTCTGATACTTGATAGCAATGTAAATAAATATGTCACCATCCCCACAGGTTTGGAGTGCAAGGCCCCTTCTAACTCTATAGCCTATATCCAACAGTATCCTTTGCCCCCCACTCCCCATTTTCACAGCAGTCAATTTAAAGTATATAAATTATTTTTTCTACAATGTGAAAGAATTTTCAGGAAATGAGCTATATTCAAATTTATTAAGGTTTTTTAAATTTTATTTAAATGTATTAATGCCCTTTGTTTTTCATCACCTACACTCCCCAATATATCCTTGCCCACTTCCACTTCCACTTCCACTTCCAGAGATCTTTCCCTTAAAACAAAAAAAAGGGGAAATGAATAGTTCAACAAATCAACATATTAGCCAAATCCAATGTTATAGTCAGTGCTTGATACCCATAATTCCCCACCTCTTCAAAAAGGGGAGGGGCACTGCAGTTTTATATCTCATCTCTAAACTTTGCCATTATAATTTCACAGTATTCGTTTTTATTGCTTTGTTGCTATTATTCTTCCATTAACATTTTTGTAGGACAAGCACAGTATATATTATTTCTCTGGCTCTATTTCACTTTATATCAGTTCTATGTCTTACATTGTTTCTCTGTACTCATCATATGAATTGTTTCTTTCAGCACAGTAGTCTGTTATATTACTAGACAACTTCCTTAACCTCTCAGTATTCTAGGCAGCCTAGATTGTAAACTGAAGAGAAGATTCAGACCTGTATTGGTATAGAGAGATTCCTGTACCAATGAAATCATTATCCCTAATGTCAACCTCATCCTACATTTACATGCCACAATTTTGTTCAACCATTCCTTAATCACTGGCTATCAACTTGTATTCTTGTTCTTTAATTCTACTTAAAATTCTGTATCTTGTTTTATCACTTAGTTCTTTAGGCTATATATCACACAACAGGCTTTCTGATTTAAAGAGTATGGACATTTGGGGATGGCTAGGTGGCACAATGAATAGAGCACCATTCCTGGAGTCAGGAGGACCTGAGTTCAAATATGGCCTCAGACACTTAATACTTACTAGCCATGTCACCTTGGGCAAGTCACTTAATCCCAACTGCCCTGCATTCCCCCCTCAACAAAGCAAAAAAAAAGTCACTTTCTTAGCATAATTCCAAATTGCTTTCCAGAATAGTTGGAATAATTCACATCTCTACCAACACTGTGTCAGTATGCCTATCTTTCCACAGTCACTCCAACATTGACCATCTTTGGTCATGTTTGCCAATTCGGTTGTTGAAAGGGGAAGTCTCAGAGTTGTTCTGATTTGCATTTCTCTTATTATTAATGATTTTGAGCAATCTTTCGTATGGTTGTTAACATTTTGTAATTGTTCTTTTGAGAATTATTTTTTCATATTTTTCATAGGGGAACTCTCATTAAGTTAAAGAATTCTAAGTTCAGCCTGGCCTCTTTCCAGGCCTTTTTTCACCTCCAAGTCAGCCAACTCCCTTTGGTATACTCTATCTTTTCTTTGTTAGTTTATCCTTGAATGTACATTCCAATCTACTACCAGAGTTTTCTCTTAGCCTCTCTGGTTCCTGAGGAATTAAAAATAAATTTCTGTATAGTTTTAGTAACCCTACCACCCTTTTCCCCCTCCCCAAGTTGAAAGAACACTATTTATGGTTACCTTAACCCTAATTCAGTAATCACACTGAACATACAGTTTCCTAAAATTCACTCCTGCTATACTTGAGCGAACACCACCCTCTATAGCTACCCAGAGCTTTCTAAGACTTTTCCTTGCTGACCCCATAGATATCAAAATAGCCTTTACATTTGGCAACTAATTGTATATTACCTCATTATATATCTGCTATTTTTGAGTTTATTGCCATTTGAATTTATGTTTTGTTTCCAAAAATCATCTGTAAGATGTTTGAAGGCAGGGTCTGTCTGAAACTTCTTGTACGTTGTTCTTGAGTGTACCTGGTATGTTAGAGGTAGCTAAGTGACTCAGTGGATAGAGCACCAGGTCTGGATTCAGGAAAGCTTTTGTACAAATTCAGTCTCTGATTTTGACTAGCTCTCTGACCCTGGGCAAGTCACTTAACCTCAGTTTCCCCATCTGCAAAATGGTGGTAATAGTACCTACTTTCCGGGGTTGTTGTCAGAGTCAAATGTGAATATAAATGTAAATCACTTGGCATGGTATCTGGCAAGTAGGAAGTTCTATAAAAAGGCTTAAATACTTTTATTCCTTTTCCTCTTACAACTTAATCCCCACCTCACCCTCACACAAACCTCATCCTATTTCATTTATTTTGGTCTTCAAAAAACTGAGATTTTTTTCTAAATTTACCTGTAATTTGGGATTAGGAGTGTGTTGACATAGGATGTATCGCATTGTGGACATGCTTCCAGGGTAGAAGGCTGAATCAACAGGGTTCAGGATGGGGGAAGGTTCTAGATCAATAATTCCATCAATGTTACTGCTACCCACGCTAGTAAATGCCATAGACTAATAGAAAACTAACGAGAGAAAACTATACTATTTTGATCTTGAAATTTAATCTTCACAGCTAATAGAAAAATGATATTTTTTGAGCACAGTTTGAACTATTTTTATCTCTTGCCTTATTTCCAGATAGACCTGGATTTCATATGCCTACTAAGGTTCAGGAAGTAAATACAAGCCCTTCGTAAAAAATTTCTAGCTTGTAAAATGAAGCAGAATAAAATGATAATCAGTGTGGCACATGGACAGGGAAGGATGAGTTTGAATTCTGTCTGTACCACTCACTAACTCAATGTGTGTCTTTAGGCATATTATTCCACATCTCTGAGCATCAGTTTGTTCTTGTTTTAAAGGAAGATGTCATATTAAATCATCTTTGAAATCTCTTCCAAAGACTTGGTGCTAAGTATGTAGAAGCTATTCAACCAATAGTTTCAACTAATGTTATATGGTATCTTAATTTGCAAAAAGCTTTTACATAAAATATTATAAGATTACAATCTTAGATTGCAGATTTAGAAGTGGAAGGATTTAGAACTTTTGCTGCTTAGTTATTGAAGTAATGGCTGACTTTTTGTGACCCCATTTGGGGTTTTCTTGAAGTGGTTTACCATTTCCTTCTCCAGCTCATTGTGCAAACCAGGAAACTGAGATAAACAAGGCTAACAGACTTGCCTAGGGTCACCCAGCTAGTAAGTGTTGGAGGCCAGATTTGAACTCACAAAGATTAGTCTTCCTGAATCCGGGCTCAATGCATTATCCACTACACCACCTAGCTGCCCCCAGGAAAGGGTCATAGGTCATCTATTCCACTCCTTTCATTTTACAGATGAGGAAACTGAGGAAAGAGAGATGAAATAATATGCCCAACATCACACTGGTATACAAGAAAGCCAGGATCTGAACCCAAGTCTTCTTACTCCAAAGTTAGTGTTTTTTGCACTACACCTTGCTCCTTCTCCTTTAATTTGCTCCTAAAAGAAATCCATAAAAGACTTTGTTGATGGAACCATTTATATGCCTACTTCTCTACCAATGGTGATGAGGAAAGGAAAACTAACTAAGTGGTGGGAAAATCTAATTTTATTCATTTATATTATGACTAACCCTGTATTGGTTGAATAACAAGGAAGTTGGGGAAATAATGAGCAAGACTTTAATCCTTTGTCAAGGTCAAGGTCATATTAGTCACTTCCCAAGTTCTTTATTTTTTAGACAAGGCAGGCCTTGGGAACCCAATGTACAACTTCCAAAGGTGGGTCCATTTGCTGAATCAAAGGCAAATGATCGTCTTCCTATTAATTTGCAGAGCCTGTTCTAAACCAATGCATGAATACTTGAGATAAAGAAAGAGGGGGGAGAAATCCTGCTTTCAGACCTGACCCTCAATCCTATCCTTACTTCTCCACTAAAGACCAGCATCTCTAGATATCTCCAGAGCAATGTATAGTCCCAGCATCAACTTAAACTTAAGAACAAGAACTTGATTGGTGATTTCATTGTTGAAGTGAACTCCTTCTATCAGTGCAGGCCTGTACATTATCCACAATTTATAATCTCATAGAATTTCCTACAACACTCAGAGACTCAATGACTTGACCAGGGTCACACTGTCAATATATTTCAGAGGGAGGACATGAGCTCAGGTCTTAAGACTACCCCTCTCTCTCCACTAGGCAACACTGCAACCTCAAATTCAGCATGTCCAAGATCAAGTTTATAATCACCCCTGCTAAATCTGCTTCTTATTCTGATTTCACTATTTTCTATCTGTGGAAACTACACTTCCATGTCCTAAATCTTGAGCTTATCTCTGAAGCATCCCTTCCTCTGTCTTCGTAGAGGTAATCATCTAAGGTTAGGTAATGACTAGTTCTATCTAGTCCCATCTCAGCCAAACATTTGAGATAGTCTTCTTATGGTTCTTCCTGACTCCATTTTGTCCTCATACCAATCATTTCATTGCCAGTATAGTCTACCTTGTGCACATTTCTTCCCATGTCACTCTTCTATAATTTATTAATTCATCATTAACAAACGAAGAAATAAACAGATGGTTGAATATGTAAATAAATGGATGGATGGGTAGGTGAATAAATAAGTCAATTTATAGGTAGATAAGAAGATGAATAAATAATTAAATTAACAGATTAATAAGTGGGTAGATAAATGAACAGATAAATGGTAGGTGGATAAGTAGATAGATAACTAATTATATGGATAGATAGATGATAAATAAATTGAAAATATTCCATGATTCCTTAGCATACAAGGACCTAGATAACCTTTCAGCACTCTCCCATACCAAACTTATTTCATCTTATTTTTGTGATCTTCTGTCTTTGAGACAATATGGATTGTTTTTTTTGTTTCCTGAACATTCTCTGAAGTTGCCTGTTTCTGTTTCTTTGCTCATACTATTTATTCCCTTTACCTGACATGTCCTCTTCACTTGTTGAATTCCTACCAATTAAATGCTTCTTCCTCCATGAAGCTCTTATTGATACTTCTTTTTTTATTTTATTTCTCTTATTCTGAATTTCAGAAATAAACTAAGGATTTCCATAACATACTGGAATTTAAAAAATGATTATACATGAAACTTAATAGCTACTTGCTGTTCATTTTAAATCTGTAATAAAGTTATTCTCCTTAATCTATCCACTGCTCTTTATCCTGTCCCCTAGTCCTCTTATTTCTTTATAAGTTTAGAAGACTTTTATACCCTTTTAGAAATGTATGTTCTCTTTTTAACCCAAATCCAGTGAGAATAAGGTTCCAACACTACCATCCCTCCACTCCCCCACTACTCCTTCTGTATCCATTCTTCCTTTCAAACCCCATTTTCATGGGATAATTAAGATACACACAGTGTTAAAATGGAGGATTGGGACAGACTTTATTATGCTTCAGCTGATGCAAAAAAAAGGCAAGTGTAGTCATTGTGATCTCAAAGTTAAGGCTAAGATAAATTTAACTAAAAGACATAAACAGATATATTTTGATAACAAGTATCACTGATCTTTCTTTTTTTTTTGCTTTTTTTGGAGGGCAGTTGGGGTTAAGTGACTTGCCCAAGGTCACACGGCTAGTTTTTTGTGTTAAGTGTCTGAGGCCATATTTGAACTCAGGTACTCCTGACTCCAGGGCCGGTGCTCTATTCACCGCGCCACTTAGCTGACCCTATCACTGATCTTTCTTAATGGCCTTCCCCCTCAAACCTCTCATAACTCTTTGTTTTGCAACTTCAATGCATTGATCTTGTAATGTTACTTAGTGTATCTTTGTTTGTCCTATGCCCCACCCCCAGATGCATCTTACAGAAACTTTACAGTCAGTGGTTTGATGGCGAAATATTTAACAATTAGCTCTCTGGGGGAGAATATATACAGGTGACACACTTTTAAATTTAATCAGCATTATTGACATTCTCTCCATCAAAGTCTAGACAACCAACAAAACAATCAATCATGTTCTGATTTGTAGCATTTGCTAATTTCCAAGGTGTAAATGCTCACCCAGAAAATTGAATAATTGGTTTGAGTTTGCTCATCACACCCTTGATAGTGTATACACACACATACACACACACACACAACATTTAGTGCAGTACTCTGGATCTAGTATGTAATTAACAAGTGATTGTTGAAGGAATGAGTGAAACTTAAGACATTTCAAGAATAGAAATACATAAATTCAAGATAGAAGTAGCTCCCTCTGCAAGAAAAAGTCAGGAAAACATGCCAACAAAAGATTACTAGCATTTTGGTCTATTGGAATAAGCAATGGAAAGTTAGGAAGTCTGGGTTCTAGTCCAGATACTATCACTCCTAGCTGTGTGAGGCTGAGCAAGCCATAACTATTCTAGGTAGGGCTCACCTTTCTTCTCCACAAAATGAAAGAATGGAACTAGGTGATTCATGAGGTTCCTGATAGCTAGAAAATGTGGAATATAAAATAATCAGACAAAAGGATACCTTCAGATGCACATGAGCATGCACATACACACACATATCAGAGCTTCTGCAGAGGGATATGTTTAAAAAATCGAGCACTAATGAAAAATTAAACTTCCAAACTTAGTCATAAGGAAATATATGGTAAGGACAGGTTTTTCCAGGACAGTGTTTCAGTTCAAACCAGAACACTAATGACTAGCAGGGAAACGTTCCTTTCGTCCCACAGAAATGATGCCAGGGTTTAGTTCTAGGTGTAAAAGGATCCTCAAAGGCCATCTAGTCAACTCTCTCATTTTATATATAAAGAAACTGAAGTCCAGACTTCAAGTAAGTGACTTGCCAATGGTTACACAAATAATAAGTGACAAAGATATGAACACAGGGTGCTGTGATCTCAGTTTTCTTTCCACTGTGGTGTCTCCCTACAGGCAAAAACTATCAGAGTGATACGAACAAACCTGAGGTCAGAGTAAGTTCAGTGATTCCCTTTTATAATAGTGTTAGTATGAGTGTGCATCTCTGTGCACGTCCATGCACACACATGCACATGTATGTGTGTATTTGATTTACAAAGCACTTTTCTGACAAGATAGATCCTTGTGAAGTAGCCAGTGTAAGTAATGTTATTCCCATGTTATAGATAAGGAGACTGAGGCTTAGGTGATTTGCCCACAGCAACCAGCCTAATAAGCGTCAAAGCCAGTAGGGAAAACCTAAGTCTTCTGCCTGTAAATCCACTGCAGTTTTTCCACCTCTTTGCACAACTCTTTTGCTCTACCTCTTTAACCATCACACCCCACTTACTCTTTTAAAATTGTGTGGTACAATATTTTCTTTTCCCAGAAAATTGCTTGTGGCTTTTTCTCCAGTAAACTCAGTCTGATCATGACTCAGTTTTCAGATTAGCCATATGTTGGTAAATGATACATTGTGTTATCACGATTTAGAGGACAAAGAGTGAGAACATGAAGCATGTTACAACAGCCTACAGTGTGATGATGTGATGAAAAGGGGCAGTAGTTACCAAAACTCACAGTCCTGGGGGGTCATCCTTGACTCCTTATTCCCTCATCTTCTACATCCAATACGTTGCCAAATCCTTTCCATTTCATCCTTGTAGGATCTCATGAAAGCTCCCTTATTTCCTCTGTCACTACTACCACCCTGATGCAGACCCTGAGGTATCACACCTCACATCTGGATGATTGTGATAGTGACTGATTGGTCTCTGCCTCAAGCCACTCTCCATTCCAGTCTATCTTTCACTCAGCTATCAAATTTGTCTGACCTTGTCACACATAACTCTCCCCACCTCTATTTAAAAAAAAAACAACCTCCAGTGATGTCCTATCACTTCAGGATAAAATATATAATCCTCTGGTTGGCATTAAAAGACTTTTATAACTTGGGGTTCCCTCTTACCTTTCTAGTCTTCTTGCATCTTGCTCCCCATTCCCACCCACCCACAAAATATGCTGCAATCCAGTGACATGGGCCTCCTTGCTTTTCCTCAAACAGGACACCACATCTCCCAAGTCCAGGCATTTTCACTAGCTGTTCCCCATTCCTAGAATTTTCTCCCTTCCCATCTCCATTGCTTGGTTTCCCCAGTTTCCTTTAAGTCTCAGCTCAAATCTCACTTTCTACAGGAAGCCTTTCCCAATCTCCTTTAATAATAGCACCCTCACTCTGTTGATTACCATAAATTTTTCCGGTATATAATTTATTACACAGATCTTTTCTTGTTGTCTTCCCTCATTACACTGAGTTCCTTGAGAACAAGGACTGTCTTTTGACTTTCTTTGTATCTCCAGTGCTTAGCACAAAGCCTTGCTATATATAGTGGGTGCTGTTTTTTTTTAAATATTTGTTTCCTGACAAGGTATGCCACTCAGCTGGTATCTAGAATAGAATCCACTGAGTGTTTCATCTCAAGAAAACCACAAGAACAAGTATCCCTCAAACCTACCCAGTCTGTTATAAAAAGAGGCATTCTACAAAGTAAATTATTTCATAGTCTTTGTAAATTGCTTTTAAAGTGAGAAAATGAAAGAAAGTATTAATCAGTAAAACAAAGATTTAAAATCAGAAATATTACAAAAATGTGACATTTTAAATAGAAAAATAGTATCGCTTCTTGGCCTGTTTCTTTTTTTTCAACCATTATTTTTAAAAGGGATAGGGAGTGGGGAATAGTTCATCAGCAAGGTTGAGATTCAGAAATATTCACCAAGTTGTTAGTCTATGTAATCCAATATAGTACAATTCTCAAGGAAAAAAAATTAAGTTTTTAAATTGTAAGTGGACAAGGAGAAAATGGTTCATAAAACCTCTTGGTCTGGATTAGGCTCCTACCATATTCAAGCCACTGAAGATAAAAAGGCTAAAGGTAAAACTATCTTTGCCCTTCAAGACTTTACAGTCTTTTTTTAAATAGGTATTTTGACTTAATAGGTATAGAGAACTCCAAATAAGGAACTTTCCCTACTCATGCAAGTCAACACCTTCTCTGTAATTTACAATCTTAGAAAATTCCTGGGAACACTGAGAGATTTAAGTCACCTTCCCTGGATCATTCGATCACTTTTCCATCTGAAGTAGAACTTGAACCCAGATCTCCTTGCTTCCAAGGCCACCTCTCTCTTCACTAACCCCTGCTGCCTCTCTATCTACAGTCTCCTGTCTGTAATCAGAATGAATCTATTATTCATCAAGGAACTGAGTCCAAGTAACTTCACCTCTCCGAGCTTTGGTCTTCTCACATATAAACAAGATGCTTAAACACAACGTGAAGGAACCTCAATGGGAAATTATGAAGGACAAAAACAAAAACACAGAAATAATCACTCTAGTAAATATTGTTATCCCTCACATTGAGTCAGATCCTCTCTAACTGGCAAAGGACTACAAACTTGACAAAAAGCCGATGGTGTCTAAATGTAGATTGAAGCATACTTTTTCTCACTTTATTTTTCTTGAATTTTTTGTCTGTGTTTTCTTTCACGACATGACCATTAAGGAAGTGTTTTGCATGACTACACATGTATAACCTATATTGAATTGCTTGCCTCATAAATGGGGGGGGGAGAAGAAGGGAGAGAATTTGGAACTCAAAGTTTTAAAAATGAATGTTGAAAATTATTCTTACATTTAGCTGGGGAAAAATAAAATACTAAATAAATATAAATGCAAGAGTGGGGAAAAAAAAAGACTGCAAACTCATCAGAATTGTGCATGGAATGATAGAAAGAATCTTGGATTTGGAGTCAGGAGTCCCAGACTAGAACTTTCCATCTTTGCCAATAACATATAACCTAAGTGACTCTGGGCAAGGGACTTTATCTCTCCAGGCCTCAGTTTCTTCCTATTAATGAGAGGGTTGAACCAGCTGACTTCAAACTCCCTTCTAGCTCTAAAGTGAAGATCTCACTTTCGTCAGTTCCTTTCAGATCCAGGGAGATTAACAAACAAGTAAAGACCACCCCCAATAGCAGAGGAGAAAGCAGCTGCAACGTGAACATAAATTGTTCCAAGCACAGAACTCTATTTCCCCTTACTTTAGGGGAGGTTTGTGTCCAACCCTGAAGAGTCTGAAGAGAAGGTCACACTATTGTTATAGCTTTTGTAATTTTTCCAATGTTCCCCCATCAGTCTCAAAAAGAAATAAGTGTGTGTGTGTGTGTGTGTGTGTGTGTGTGTGTGTGTGGTGTGACTTGGGCAGGGAGAAAGCCTTTGAACTGGATAAACTGTTGAAGAATTTGAAATAGCTCTCCTAGCTGCAGGAAGAAAAATCAGTCAAGCAATAGTGAAATTTCTTTTGGCTCTAAAGCCTCACCATTTGAAAACTGGGGAATTTGTAATTATGCAAGCAAGAACTAGAGAGTGGAGGGAGGATATACATGGATAATTCTCTCCAGATTTCAAATAAATCATCCAAGAGAGCCCAACATCTAGCCAACTGAAACCATAATATGCAGAGACTCACTTCATTACTGAATTTTTTTCTACTGAATTCACATGCTGACTGTAGATGAAAAATGAAAGAATTGGCGGCTCATTACCTTGAATAAGACAAAGCAGAATCAGTTTGATCTGAGGATTGTCCTTGATCTCTAGTTTTGTCTTTTTAAAATCTAGATGGATAAGGAGAGAACGTTTTATAAAACTTCTTGGTCTGAACCACCATTTCAGGCTCTTCCTTCCAATAATTAAATTTATTTACTGAGAGACAGCATGACATAGTGGATAAAGTGCTGGTCCCAGAGGCAAAATAGCTTGAGTTCAAATCACTTCTCTGACACTTGGTGGCTGTGTGGCCCTAGACAAGTTAATTCTTCTGTGTCCCAGACAACACTCTAATATTATAAAAAGCTACAGAGTACAAGCTAATCTGCACTGGAGGAGCAGGGTCCTCATGCCAATGAACTTTCACATCTGGAACAGAACAAAAAAAATGTGAAGTGAAAGACCTGCACTTGAATCCCCACCTCAGATACTAATCATACAACTGTGGGCAAATCACTTAACCTTCAGAGCCTCAGCCTTTTCTTTTGTAAAGGGCCATAAGAATACTTTTCACTTCCTTCACAGAGTTATGCTGAGGACAGTATGATTTCTTATATATGCACATGTATGTATGTGTGTACGTGTATACACATATTTTCATTAAATATTTCCCATTTACATTTATTTTAAAAATCTTAGTTTTTTTTAGTTCCATATTCTCTCCCTCCCTCCAGCCTTGGCCCCACCCCTTGAGAAGGCAAAGCAATATATCAATTATGCATATGAAATTATGTAAAACATATTTCCATATTAGTCATGCCGTAAAAGAAAACACACACAAAAAACCAAGAAAAATAAAGTGAAAAAGTATGATTCAATCTGCACTTAGGTCTCTCTGTCTTCCTCTCTCCCTCTCTCCTTCTCTCCATAGCATTTTTCATCATGGGTCCTTCAGAATTGTCTCAGATCATTGTCTTGATCAGAATAGCTAAGTCTTTCATGATCATTGTTACAATATTGCTGTGACTATGTAAATGAATTTTCTTCTCAGCAGTGTGGCACACCAGAAAGGTTCTCTGACATCAGAAGGTCTGGATTCAAATCTCCTCTCTGACATTTACTCCCTGTGTATGATTGGACAAGTGACTTAATCCTCCAAGGCTTAAATTTATTCATCTGTAAAATCAGGGAGTTGTATTAGATAACCTTAAACCCTTTTAGTCCTTAATCTATGATCCTATGTGTCCCCAGCCTATGAAACACATGACTATGCACACTGTAATGTTGCCTCCCACAGATTGCTAGATGAGGAGTCAGAGGGTGTCGGTTCAAATCCAAATACTAGCATTTACTACATGTTTGACCTTGACTAAGTCCCTTTACCCAACTGGATTTCAGTTTCCTCTTTATAAATATTTGGTTGTATATGGGACCTTTCTTTTTATCTTTTATTTCTGTAAAATGAAAACACTGGACAAAGTGACCTCTAAAGTTCCTTCCCATTCAAAATCTGTGATGCTATCACCCTAAAGTTTATATATTTATATGTGTGTATATGTATAGACACAATAACAAAATATGTATGTGCACATGTATGTGTTATACATGTATGTATACATATAAATATATACATGCCCATAGGTGTCACATGTATACATATAAGCACATACATGCATGTGTGCATATGTGTAGAAACACAAATGAATATATGAATACACAGATAATATGTATTACATAAATACCCTAAATAACTACGTATTATCATTTCAAGATTCAAAGATTATATCAGTGTGACTACTACCTCTATGAAAGCAGATTACAACCCTTCCATGCTTTTTTTTTTACCATGTTGAATGAGTTGATGTGGCCTGGTGGTCAATCCCTATCTCCCAGTTACTAGGCTTTTTTGATAGACTAGAGTGAGTTGTACTCCTCTTTAAGGGTGAAGTCATCTGGGGGCTCTCTTTTAATCTTAAATTTGCAAAGGGTTTGTTTTGTTTTGGTTTTTGTAAGGTTAGAGTCAAGATGACCAGGGTAAGTACATTCAGAGCAAGGAAGAATTGCTTTGGGTTCTATTCTTATCATAATATCTGACAATGAATGTTACTTTCACAATTAAAATACAAAAGTTAAATAGTTGTGGCTATGATTATTGTTGCCTAGAGACAATTTTTTTTTGATGGAAGAATCACTGGCACTCTCAGGTCTTTGACCGGAAAAGTCTTTCAAGTGGGGTAAAATTATCTCAGCTGATATACAATGGTCAAACAAAGTTGCCAAAGCAAATTTTAGGAGAATTCAGCATTAATTTCTGGGGCCATCAGTGTCACACGGAGCTTGAAAATGTGCATGTTTTGATGTCATCTGCAAACTAATTTAGGAAGTTAAAAGCATTTCCATAGCCAAGGCAAAGATGTGAAATGGCCTCAACATCCTACAAAAGTAAAGAAAGAAATACCAAGTAAAAGTCAAAATTCTAGAACCCCTGTTTACTAACCTGGTCATAAATTAAGACAGTTGAATCACTGGTCCAACAATTTTAGAAAGCAATTTATAGTTATGATAACAAAGTGATTACAATGTCCACATACTTTTGACCTAGAGATTCCACTACTAACCCTATCCTCCAGGGAAATAAAAGATAAAAAGAAAGATCTCATATGTACCCAAATACTTATAGCAGCACTTTTGAAGTAGCAAAGAACTGAGGGGGAAAAGTACATGTCCACTAATTAGGAAACAACTAAGCAAAATCTGGTACAACAGATGATAGATTTAGTGTGGGAAGGGACTTCAGAAAACATCTAACCCAGGCCCCTTTGTTTGAATGGCTGAAGGAAGGAAGGAAGGAAAAAAAGCATGTATTAAGCATTTGCTATTTGACAGAGATTGTGCTAAGACCTGGAAATTAAAAATAAGCAAGTAAAACAGTGCTTGCCCACAGGGAGATTGCACTCTAATATAGGAAAACAATACACAGAAAGAAGTTAAGTTAGAGTTGTAAAAGGTAAGGGTAAGGACAGGTGGCACAGAGTGGAGATAGAGGGCAAGTAGCATGATGGGCTTGGGACTGATTGGGAGTTCCAGTGAGGGGAGAAGGGTTGGAGTAAAGACAGTAACACCTGCACTCATCATTTAAGAAATGGGTAAACTGAGAACATGAATACAATGGAATTAGAGCTTCATAAGAAATAATGACTATGGCGTGGCTAGGTGATGCAGTGAATAGAGCGTGGGCCCTGGAGTCAGAAGGATCTGAGTTCAAATTCAGCCTCAGACACTTGACACACTTACTAGCCATGTGACCTTGGGTAAGTCACAACCCCAATTGCACACCAAAAAAGAAAAGAAAAGAAATAATGACTATGAGGAAGACACTTAAGCTTGATAAGATTCATATGAACTGATAAAAAAAATAAGTAAATTGAGGGGGAAAGATACGCAATAACAATGTAAAGGAAAAAACAATAATAACCAAAAAAACCTCAACACTATGTAATTATAATGATAAAGCTTGACCTCAAAGGAAAGGATTCTTAGCAAAAAGAATCTTTCTTTGAAAAGGTGGGGAACCATCTGATATGGTGGATACATGGATTAATTTTACTGAATTCTTTTTCCCCTCATTCTTTTATTATTCTTTGTTAAAGGAAGCTGTCTCTGGGGAGGGGTGGGAGAAGTATTTATCTGAAAATCAAGATAATCCAAATATAAAAGATAGCAATACAGTTTTTTTTAAATAAAATAAGAGAAATCCAATGCACCAGAACTATTTTAATGTCCTTGGTTAAGGATAGGAAGCAAAGGGTTAGCATAGATCAAATCAAATCATATCAAATTATAACAAATCAAGGTGTAATCATCTGTAAGACATAATATACAGATTGGGTTTGGGAATGGCATTTTTTTTCTTTTCCTTTTTGGAGGGGCAATTGGGATTAAGTGACTTGCCCAAGGTCACATGGCTAGTTTTGTGTTAAGTGTCTGAAGTCAAATTTGAACCCAGGTCCTCCTGACTCCAGGGCCAGCGCTCTGTTCACTGCGCCACCTAGCCACCCCATGAAATGGCATTTTCTTAAAGTGAAAATGCTGCTAAATTCCAAATTCTGATCTGTAGGAACTGGAGGGAAAGCTCTTTTCTTTCTGATAGTGCATTAGCAAACAACCAGTTCTCTTACTCCTCACCCCCCCCAAAAGTGCTCTTGGAAAATAATAACAGAATGAAAGAGGCATCCTGCACATTCCACCCACCATCCTGATTCCTTCCAGGGTCTTTCTCTGTATGTTGTGTTGATTTAGTGGGTGTTAGATTTGATGAGGTTGTCTAGAGGAAATGATTGGAATATTTGAAGGGGGACAGATGTGAGGAGTTAAACTACTTAATATCTTACTCTTTATATAGCATTTGGATCCAAAGTGGTCATAGAGTATGTAGCGCTCTATAAATATCCAATCACATACAAATCAAGACATCACCCTGTGGTGTCATTGGTTCTCTTCTAAAACAAAGGACAAACAACAAATATCTCATAAATACTCATTGGGAGGTTGATTAAATAATTGATTGGTGTTCAGCTATAATTAAAGCTCTCCTCTTTCATATCCCCAAACTGCATATAAGTAGTACAATTATAAATATATTTCTATTTCTACCTAATAACAAATCAAGGGTCAACCATATATGCAGAAGATGGGCCCCATAAGTAACTAACGAAGATTTCAATGGCACCAAGTTCATTGATAAGGTTTTAACCTCTGTTCCTCCATAATCGCAACTAATTTCTCTACAAACAATGCAATGTTCTTCTGTTGTTGAAAAGTGTTCAGTGTGAGCTGATCTTGGATTTCATTAGTTGCACACATATGGTGGACCATTCATTGAATTCCATCAGAAGAGTATCCTGGAATTAAGTGAACCAACACTAATTTATTCTCCAGATTATCATATATCTTTTACAGATCTTTAACTAAAATAAGTCTTAGATCTTATAAGAGAGGAAGTTGCTTTTAAAAGAGATTAATTTTTATTTGCCTTTAAGGTGGTCAGTGAACCTAGTTTTGATATTCCATGTAGAATTTTAAGAATGATGACAAAACACAGAAATTTCTAGAGTCAAAGTGAAAGAGTTCATTCTTAATAATGATAATGAGTTTTAATAACTCTTCTTTAGTAATTAGAGTCACCCTAGGTTCTATAGTCAAGATGCTTCAAGAGTGGCATTAGGCTTTCATACTTATTCCCCCTCCTTGTGTACCACAGTGGGGATGAGTGGTTGAAGGTGGTTCCTTTCACTCAGCAATGGAATGGCTATGCCCTATCATCAACAATTTCTTCCTAGAACTTAGCTTTGGCCCATGCCAACTACTCTAGAGGAATAAATAAGAGGATAAAGACAGATATTTTAGCCTAACCTACTCAAGCCACTATGTAGCACAGTGAATAGAGCACCAAAGCCTGAAGTCAGGAAAATTTTCTGAGTTCAGATTTGGCCTCAGACACTTCCTAGCTGTATGACCCTAGTAAAGTCACTTACTCCTCTTTGCCTCAGTTTCCTCATCTGTAAAATGAGCTGGAGAAGGAAATAGCAAACCACCCCAAATATCTTTGCAAGAAAACCCCAAATTGGGATCACAAAGAATTGACTGAATGACAACAAAACCACTAACTGTTCTGTGGGCTTTTCACCATCATAAAACCATAGGAATAGAGAGATTATCTAGTCCTAAATTTCTTAAGCTTTTATGATTTAAAAGTCTGGTGAAGAATATATAACCTTTTTTTGGAATAATCTTTTTAAATGCATTAAGTAAGGACTATCTTATTATTATTTCCTTGTGTGTGAGATTATAGAGGAAACAAATTATATTGAACTATAATTATTAAAATATCTTTTAAAAAATTAAACTCATGGAGCCCAGGTTAAGAATTCTTAGTCTAGTTCACCTTCTTCCCATTTCCAGTTGTAGGTTCAAGTCAACTCAAAGCTGTAACTACCTCCATTCATAAAACTTCCAGAAAAGAAAACTCTACAAGTTACATTCATAATCCATAATAATGGATCTATCATTCAGGTAATGTTCTGCTCTTGTCTAGCCTAAATGTCTCCCATCTGCCATTTGAGATGCTTTCCTCTCAGTTGTTCCTCACTAGAACTGGAGATGGGCCCCAACACAAATTATAAAATGTCTCTTTGTAGAGTGAAAATAAGTGCTACTTTTGCCTTTGCTTATATTTATATGAAAGCTAATCCCTTTGTCCTTTCTCCATGGAAGTTAATTACCATGTTGGGATCTTGTGAGTAGAAATAGCCCTGGATTTCTGAGTTTGAGTGTCAGCTCTAACCCTTGCTAGTTACACACCCTTAAGAAGGCTGTTTAACCTTTCAGGCAGTCAGTTTTCTCATCTGTGAAATAAAGAGGCAGGCCTGACTGATGTCTTAGGTTTCTTCTGTCTTTCACATTCTATGAGTGTGCAATGCTCTTGATTAGATTTCCTCTGGGTTGTTCATGTCCAGCTTCAGTGGTGGGCCCTCAAACTTGTCATCACCCTAGGGGTGGTGACTAGTTGTTTTTCATTTCATGGAGGAAAATGCAAGAGGAAGTAGGTTTACATCATAGTCACTGAGAGGAGAGAGAGAGGAATGGACATATGCCAAATATAATTCCTGAGGGAAATTGTATGATATCCCTCTTCCTCAGTAAACCTTTGGGAATGAAATGGAACATTATTTCTCTGGGATGGTTTAAGGACAGACCCGGCCAAAAAAGCAGTGAGTAGTTATCAACATTTTTGATAACATGATACCCTACATTAATAAAAATATCTTTCCTCTCCAAGAAGTAAAAGAAAAGAAAATACAACTTATATTCCTAACACTTTTCCATGAAGCATATTCCCTGTTCCAAATTTTCCAAATGTTAGAAATATATCATAAATATTCCATTTTTTTCAAATACCAAGAAAATAGCAACAGAAACTGAAGAATTCCAGATATACAAAAGTCCATTAAATCTCGAAATACATATACATATATGTGTGTATGTATATATGTATTAGGAGATTTAATTTAAGATTAATACATACATTTAAGACATACATACATATGTGTGTGTATCTGCTTGGAATCAGGAAGATCTAGGTTCAAACTCCACTTCAGATGCATGGTAGCTATGTGACCTGGGTAAGTCACTCAATACCTCTCATCTGTAAAATTGAGGGATTGTTCTCATTGGATTCCAAGTTCCCTTCTAGCTCTAAATCTACAATCATATGACTTTAATGAAAAGAAGAGAAGAGAAGAGAAAAGAAAAGAAAAGAAAAGAAAAGAAAAGAAAAGAAAAGAAAAGAAAAGAAAAGAAAAAAGAAAAGAAAAGAAAAGAGAAGAAAAGAAAAGAACCAGAGGTCAGATTTATAAAGAGAGAATGAGGCACCTCATATTGCCAGTGAAAAGGATGAAGTAAAACAAATTATGAAAGAAAACTTTGGCAAAAAGACACAAAAACAGGGTCTATTGAATCCCTATTAAAATGCATGTTTTATACAAACTGTAAAGACTATTTGGAGAATTATCCTATTCCTCTGACAGATGTGGTTGACCTTTTAAGTAAAAAAAATTTTTGTGTGTTTTATGTGTGTTTCAGATCTGCAGAGCAGGATTTTTTCACTCTGTGTCAGGAGAATGTTTGCCCTGTGACTGTAATGGGAATTCAAATGAGTGTCTGGATGGCTCTGGATTCTGTGTGGTAAGTGGTAGCTCCCTTCATTCTGTGTCTAGTTCGTCCAGTCTCATTATTTTGAAAGTAGAAAATAGAACCCAACTGGTGAATAATCAATCAATGCATTTGAAACAGGGGTTATCAGAGGAAACTGTGGACTGTGATCTTTCCCATGGAGTTGGCCATGCTTGCTTTGCGTCTATGGAGAGGAACATATGTACTGGCCCCTTGCCAAAGGAAGGCACATGAACCTCTATGAGCCTCAGCCCCAGAAGTCCCTCACATGAATACTGTATTCACTACAAGGGAGTTCAATTACAACCAGTATTTTGGTGATTCCAAAGTATGTCCAGTTAACCCTGGGAAGAAGTAATAGTGCAACAGATTCAGGCAACTTTTCTCATTCATACATATAAAGGAAACTTCTTTGTTCATTCTTTTAGGCTGCAGCCCTCCCTTCTTTGCTGAGGGTGACAAATAATAAAGTCCCTTAAAGTGGCTCTATCTTTGCATTGTTTAGTCTAGATCAACTGAGTTTCTCTCCTCCCCCTACCTTCTTAAATAACCCTTACATTCAGGATGTCCTTTGCTGGGGTGTAGGCATCGGCAGATGACAAAACCTACTCCCCCTTTCCAATGCTCCCGTCCCCGGTTTCCTGTTATTTTAATACCAGAGACTATTTTTTTCCCAAAAAAATCATCCCCATGGAAATGCTTGAGTGAATGTACAACTTTGATCATTTGTATTTCATTCATTCAACCCCCAAACAGCAGGACTTAGCATCCCAGTAATTTTTCTTGGCAAACAAGGAAATCCAAAAGCTGGGAAGGTGGGGTGTTGGGGAGGGGAGAGGGGCAGTATATTCTCCCACAGGAAAAAATAGTGAGTGAGTTCACAGAAAAACTATTCCTCTTGCCAGGTGCCTAATGGTAGCAATAAGAAACACATCTACCTTTCCGATAAAGGTATTAGCACAAATGGGGATGGGGTCTTAGTGGTGTAGGGAGCATCTACTAATAGAATCCAGCACCATCTTTGAAATATATAGTTTAAAAGTAGGAGTTTTTAACCTGTCTTGTGTTGTGGATTTCTTGATACCCAAAATATAATACATTGAATCATTTTTAAAATCCAAATATGTTAAAAAAAATAAAAATTATTTTTCCCATTGAAGTTCAAAGATCTGTGGATCCCCAGTTTCAGGCTTGATTTAAAGAGTTGCCCAGAGTACTGAGAAGTTAAGTGATTTGCCCAGGGTCACACAACCAGAAAGTATAGGAAGATTTTAACTCAGCTCTTCCTTGGAACCAGATGGCTCGCCATCAATTACACCACCGCTGATTTTCTTTAGGCTAAATGATAGGGTATATTCATCACTATTAAAGTGTTGAATTTTCCATATCAAGTTTGAAAAGGTAAGTGGTAGTCTCCTAGGTGCCATGCCTAATACCTGATCATTATCACTAGCCAAAGAAACAGGCAAAGCAACAGAGTCACACCTAGAAACATTTCATCTTGGACAAAGGTGAGGCTCTAGGGACTGGGAGATGGGGGAGAGAGGAAGGAGAGTTGGGCCATGGCAATAGTGGTTCCATTATGGAAGACAGTCCCATGGAGTGGAAGTGAGAGGAAATTGTACCAAGAAATAAAACTGCTCATATCTGCCCATTTCACAGAGCCCCATTTGAACCACTGCAAATATCGAGGTGATGGAAAAAAGGAAGATCCCTGGGAGAGTTACACCATAGCAAGGGAACCAGGCAACACTGTGCAAGGGTCAGGATGTTTCACTAAACAGTTCCTGGGCATTGGGAATAGGGCCAAGTAAGGTAGCTAGGTCACCCACTCTATAATTCTATAAACCAGAAAACACCCAAGAAATACCACACATAATGCCACTGCTCCAAAGGTTTTGCCCAACCCTACATGTATGCACTTAAGAGACAAGGCCCCATTGTCCCACTTAACTTACTGCTTATGTAGCAGTTAGGAATGGAAAGACAGGATACATCAGAGCATACTATCACCAGTTTGTCTGTTTAATAAAGAAATAGAATGATTTATGGGAACAACAAAACCATTTCTAAGTCACGTGTATTTTTGGGGAGCACATGAACAAATTGTGAAGGTAGTATATGCAGTGTGTCATATCACTTAATTTAGATAAAGCCTAGTTTCTAACTGTTTGGTGTATTTTTCTTACTTGTCTTCACAGTCTGTAGCAGGCCAGCTCGTGGCTTTTGTCTTCTTTGATCCAGATTATTCTCAGCTGTCAAAGAACTAGAAAACAAATACAGAATTTCACATTTACAATTAGCACCTTATTTCATAGCTGGTAGCTACCTGTGACATAATTTAATCCCATCCCATTTTACAGGTGGGGAAACAGGGGTTCACAGAAATTCAATTTACAGTCATTAATTACAAGCTGTGTGACCCTGGGCAAGTCACTTTACCCCATTGCCTCACTCCCCCCCCCAAAAAAATGCAGTGATTAAGAGACTGCTATGTACAAAATAACTAGTCTAAGAGCTAGGGAGGCAAAGATCAAAAGCAAATAGTCCTTGCCCTCAGTGAGCTTGCCCACCTCTCTTGGGGAGGTGGGAAGGGTAGTGCCACAAATACTCAAGAAAATAAATACAAAGCATATGGAAAGGGAGAGCGCACTAATAACTGCAGACATCAGGAAGGACCTTGTGTAAGAGAAAGTTGAGTTATATTTTGGAAGAAACTAAGGATTACAGGGGACTGAGGTGAGCAATAAGGTCACCATTTGTAAAAAGCTATGGAGGCAGGAAATAGAATGGTATGTTTGGGTAATAGCTAGTGAACCAGTGTGAATGGAATAGAGAGTGTGGGAAGAGGATTAACACAAAATAAGATTGGAAAGGTAGGTGGGAAACAGATTTAGGATGACTTTAAATGACAGACATATTTTTAGGGCTAAAAGGGGCCTGGGGAATATATGTAAATTTTAGGAGGGTTCTAATAACCGTCTTCAAATATTTGAAAAGTTGTCACATGGAAGAGGGATTAAACTGACCAAAGAGCTAAAAAGAATGTGAAATGGGTAAAAGCAGCATAAAATTTGCAATTTTAGGTTTTATGTAAGGAAAAGCTTCTTAAAATGAGAGCTCTCAAAGCAGAATTGGCTACCTAGACAGTTTAGTGGTACAGTGAATGTCCCTGAACCTGAACATCAGGAAGAACAAAATTTTCAATACCTACTGTGTGGCCCCAGTCAAGTCACAACCTTCTGTCTGTCTCAGTTTCTTCATCTGGAAAATGGGGTTAATAATAGGATCTAATCCCAGGGGGTGCTGGGAATATCAAATGAGATAATATTTGCCAAGCATTTTGCCAATCTAAATGTTAGCTGCTATTATTTTTATTCCATTACCTCAGGAGACAGGGGGTGGCAGGATACTTCCAGTTGGCTGTGTTGAGCTACATTGCAAAGGGAATTCTGGTTCAGACGTAGGTTGGACTAGATGACCTTCCGACCCTGAGATCCTGTCATTTGCTGAGTCTGTATTTTTTTTTCCAGAGGCAATAATATGTCTCTGAAATATTTTGAGCAGTTGCTTTAGTTTCAGTGCTTTAAGAATTGTGTTTTAGGAATATCAATATGGACACGAGGTAGAGATTACAGAATGGGGAAGAAGGGAGAGAGACTAATAAAGAGAGTCTTGCGAAGTACAGGTGACTTGTCCGAGGTCATGTAACTAGGTAGCCCAAGAGATTGAGTGCAAGACCTGAAATCAGGAACACTCCTCTTCCTGTGTTTAAATATGGCCTCAGGCACTTATTGGCTATGTGACCCTGGGCAAGTCATTTAACCCTGTTTACCTCAGCTCTTCATTTGTAAAATGTGCATGAGAAAGAAATGGTAACCCACTTTAGTATCTTTGCCAAGAAAACCCCAAATGGGGTCAGGAAGAGTTGGACACAGCTGAACAACAACACCATACAGCTAGTTAGAGGTAGACCTGAGACTAGAACCCAGATCTTCAGCCTTAGTTCAGTAGTCCATCTCCAGTACCATACTGCCTCTTTTGTTGTTGTTGCTCCTGTTATTCAGTTGTTTCTGACTCTGTGATCCCATTTGGGTTTTCTTGGAAAAAATACCGGAGTTGTTTGCCATTTCTTCTCCAGTTCATTTTACAGATGAGGAAACCAAGGCAAACAAAGTTAAGTGACTTGCTCAGGGTCACACAGCTAATAAGTGTATGTGACCAGATTTGAACTCAGGAAGATGAATCTTACTAACTCCTGGTCTACCACTCTACCCACTGTGGTACCTAGCTGCCTCTTGCAATTTATTAAAAAGATAAATGTTTCAAACAACTATCAATTGGTTCAGCTGAACCAGTTTTTCACTCTTGCATTCCAAAACCTTGTCAACAGCTACCAGTCTTAGTCTCTCATTTCCCACCCACATTCCCCTTTAAAAAATCATTTGGACTTCTTTTCATATTGAAACCAAAAAAAAAAATCATTGTGCACATCTATCCCCAACTGCTCCTAATTTACTCTCAAGCTTGCTCCTTCCAGGTGAAGCAACTCATTGTGACAAAATATTTTTCACATTGACTTTCAAAAAGAACAAGACCATTTGTAATTGATCCAACAAATGGAAATCATCAGGTACCAGAGTACTATAATTTAAAATACCAGAGATATAATTTAGACAAGCAAGAATGATATTTCCTCATTAGTGAAATTTTAGCCTATAAATTAGAAGGTTAGAGAGTATTTGATGGTTCTCCCATGAGTTCAAGTCACCATGCATAGAAGATGAACTACATTCTAGGATGCTAAAAGAACTTGGAGATGTAATTACTGCTGAATTATCAGCAACATCTGGGGGGAGTGAGGGAAAGATATATGAAAAATCATAGAAAATAAGAGAGGAACCCCAAGAAAAGAGATGGTTTAATGTCTCAATGTTCCAAAAGGGAAGAAATGAGGTCTTCAAACTATAATTTGACAAAATTCTATAACATATCAGAGAGATCATTTGTGAATACTTAGTAAGGGAACCCATGATTGCCAAGAGCTAACAGGTTCATCAAAAACTAGTCATGGTAAGACTAGCATTCTCTCTCTCTCTCTCTTTCTCTCTCTCTCTCTCTCTCTCTCTCTCTCTCTCTCTCTCTCTCTCTCTCTCTAGAGGAGTGTTACAGACATAGGGTCTAGACCTGCAAATAAATGAAATAATGAGCTTCTGGCAAAAACCTTTCTCTATTTTTCCAAGAAGTATTAAATTTATTTTGATCAATACATAAGACTAACTTAGGAGTAATGGATGGAAGTGTGAGAGAAGTCCAATTTGGTTTCAACAATTTGGGTCATACAAAAGTTGGAAGGAGTTGGTTGAAGAGGCCATATTAGTGGACAGTCTCAAGTCATGACTGGATTGATTACCTTTAGGGCAATGGTTCTCAACCTATGGGTCATGACCCCTTTGGGGGTCAAACGACCCTTTCACAGGTTGCCTTAGACCATCAGAAAACACATATTTCCGATGGTCTTAGGAACCGAGACAGGACACCTCTCCTCTGTCTGTCTCCAATCAGGTCCACCCACATGCAGATATGCCCACATATGAGTATTAAAGGTTGCAGCATTAGAAAGGTTGAGAACCACTGCTTTAGGGGATGTTATAAAATGGATTTCTGTTTCAGACATGAGTTGGATTGAATGGTCTTTCAATTTTAAGATTCTATATAGAATGAGAAATTTTAACTCAGTCTAAAAGTAATTTTTCATTAAATTGGACTGCTTTCAAAAGGCAACTTTACAAATGTGATTGTGTATATGATAATAAGGAGGAAACACTTCCTTGAATTTCCATATGCATCTCTGTACCAGTTCTAAGTCCCTTTGGCTACAGACATGTTAGAGAAACATAAATGCCTCCATTCCAAAGTAGATGCTATATGAAAAGTAAGCATAAAGCTTTAGAAACCAGGAGCATCAATATCAGTTTCTCAGAAAGATTTTCAAAATGATTCAAATATTCAAGTGAGTCTCAAAACTACCTCCCCCACCCCAAACCCCAGTAGGTTTTTTTTTCACTTTGGGGAAGGTAAGTCTTCTGTTACATTACATCCTAATGAATTTTTTATTAGTCTCAAAGTCTAATTAAAACACTATTCACTAAAACCAAAGATGCTTTATCTCTAATTTCTTCAGACACTAGCATTTAGTTTATGATTTCCCAGCTCTTCAACATTATTTGTGCAACACAAACCGACCCATGTGAAATCTCTGGAAGACTAAGCATACACAATCAATAAATCAGTACATTCATTTGGGAATGTACTGAAAACAAGAAGAAATTGCTTCTCTTTCCTATTTTATGTAAAACTGTAAAATTGGTAGATAGATCAGCTCGTATAATCCTTTCATTAAAATTGAACAGTTGTCCAATCTACTGCAAATGAGAGGAAAGAGGCTTAATTCATCTTGAGCTAAGTAATAAAACAGTATTTACATCAGCATTTCATGATAAAGGGGCTTTAAGAATATATAAAACACTGGGGTTCCCTGTCACTCTCCTATAATGCCAGTCAAATAAACTGGTATAGAACATGGATAATCCAGTCTAGTGCATAATAAAACACAGAGCACCTCCTGGCAATAAGCCTGGGTCACTTTTCCACTGCAATATGACAAAACCAATTGGGGTATAAAACTACAAACCCAGTGTATTTTGGTGACCTGGTGCTAGGGACAATGAAGAATTGATCTAATTATATTGACTTTTGCTTCCTTAACTATGATCATAGCAATTTGCCAACAAACCAAAGCTTAGCTCTAAAATCAAGAATGGTTATTAATTAATACTTATGGCTGAATTAATGTTTTACATCAGATAAATAGATCCATTCATTTCCCATATAAAGATAATTTATGTTTAAATGCTTCTATGCATCAAGACCTCCCCTTTCTCTATCTCTATTATACATATATGTGAAAGAAAGCAAATTCCTTCTATCAATACAGATCAGCAATTGTTCTGAAACTTATAGTCTCAGAAGCAAATTAATAAGCATTTACTAAGCCCTTAATATGTGGTCAAGCACTCTGCTAAATCCTAAGGATACAGACACAGTTCTTGCCCTCAAGGAACTTATATTCCAATAGAGGAGACATAAATGACTATGCACAGGGCCATTACATTTAATAGAGTACCTAACCCGAAGTCAGGAAAACTCATCTTCCTGAGCATATCTGGCCTCAGACACCTCCTAGCTGTGTGACCCTGGGAAAGTCACATCACTGTTTGCCTCAGTTTCCTCATCTGTAAAATCAGCTGGAGAAGGAAATGGCCAACTACCGCAGGATCTCTGACAAGAAAACCTCAAGTGGGGTGATGAGGAGTCAAACGTAGCTGAAAAATGAACTCTCTCTCTCTCTCTCTCTCTCTCTCTCTCTCTCTCTCATATATATATATATATGAGAGAGAGATGTATCTATGCATATATGTATGTATATATATACACATATGTATGTATACAGACATAATATAGAGGTGTAAGTATGTGTGTGTGCATGTCTAAACTTGAGGCAGTCTCAGAGGAAAGCACTAGCCTTTGAGGAAAACCAGGAAAGACCTCTTCCAAAAGATGGACTTCGAGCTCATGAGTGGTGTGTTATATTTAGTTTGTCCTTCGTTCTCAAAGACAACCGTGACATCAGGGAGATGATGCCATGACTTGCAGTTGACTTTGATTTGAGTGAGGGAGGGCTGTACAAGGTCACCAGCCTCCCTTTCTACTCCAGAGCCATCTGGGTCCAGTGACCAGATATTGATCAGGATGACTGGAAATGACCCAGGATACAGTGACTTGAAGGAAGACAGAAGGCAGGGCCAAGGAGGGAAAACATTACAGCAATAAGAGCTCCATAAGACACTGAGAGTTGAGTGATGTGTCCAGAGTCCATCAGCCAGTACTGAAGACATGAACCTAAATCTTCCTGACTTTGAGGACAGCTGTCTATCCATTACCTCTCCACATATGTTTCCCTGAATCAGCTTCAAAAGAACCTCATTTAAGTGAAACTAATTTTTACCAAATGTTGTTTTTTATAAGTATTGTCATTTTTTTCATGTTTAAGAAACAAGGTAGTTGAGGACCTATGCAGGAAAAACTCACTGCAGAGCAAATGCCTGCAATCTCCTAAGAGGTATAGATGCCTCTCAGAGGAAATCTCATAATGGGCATTTTAGAGAAATGCAGCAGATGAGAGAAGTGTTTGTACTTTGTGAAGAAGGGTTGGAAGGGATTTGGTGATTCTACCCTTGAGGGTAATAGTTCCACATGACTGCCGGGGCAGACAAGGAAGCCACTAGCATCCATCAAGCAATAAGGGGCCATAATGGGGTATTGGCTCAGTTTTGCAACTGAATAGGTATTTCAAGCATGAAGAATGACCTTACCACTTACAACTGGTACATTTTCTCCTACACAGATGGACTTCATCTGTCCAACAAAAATGGGGACAAATTCAGGACACTTCTACAAACAAACTTGAAGTCCTGCCTGGTAGCTTCACGGAGGCAAAATAATTCAGGCAACATTCAACAAGACAGAAATACCAAAAAGAAAAAAAATTTCAACCATATATATATATATATATATATATATATATATACTCTGGGGCTAAGAACCCAGAGTAAACAAAACAGTCCCTGACCTCAAGCAGTTTAAATTGCACTAGGGAGATATCACATGTACAAGAATAAATAAGTATAAATTGGTATCATGAGGGACAGAGTATTATTAACCAACACCTCTATGAAGGAATTCTCAGATATGCAGCGGAAGAGCCAGGAAAGAACAGCGACGAGGAAGCCAGAGAAAGTACACAGGAGGTGGTGTCAGTCAGTCTCAAAAGCTACAGAGATATCAAGGAAGATAAAGTTCAAGAAAAACGTTATTGCATTGAGCATTTAAAATAATTTCACTTGAGTGATAATGTTGAAAGTTAGATTGTAAAATAGATTTGATAAATAGATTTGATAGACAACTAGGTAGTAAGATAGTCAAGTCTGGGATAAAGGAAAGTCATTAGTTTTGATCTTTGGGTACATCTCTATTATTTACTCAGAAGACTATAGGAATATTGATTTTTATTTCCTTTAAGGAAGGGGGTGCGGAACAACATGAGATTTCATTCTTTTCCAACTTTCTTTTTTCTTTTTAATTTTTTTATTCCAAACAACCACCAAAAAAGAGCATTTCTATATACACAGTAGGACATTATATATAAAACTGCAAATCTTGCTTTTTTTAAAAAAATCTATAGAATAAATTAAATTAATAAATTAAATCTATAGAATATTACTACTAAAGCTGCCCTGCTGATCTGTACTTCTTTGTAAAATTCCTTCTGTTCTCATTTATGAGTTTTAAAAAAGCATTTATGGTAACTGATAGTAATGCAAAATATTTATATTACAATTTTTTGCATTACTAGTGCTGACTCACCTCCTCAAAAAAAATCAAGAGAAAGAGAAAAATATACTATAACAAATAAGCATCATAAAGCAAAACCAATCTATACAATGGCTCTGTTAATATATGTATACATATTTCTATATATACATATTTTATATGTGTATACATATTTATGTATATATAATATGTGTATGTATATATGTGTGTGTGTACATATATGTATACATACATATTCATATACGTATACGTGTACATATACATATACATATGCATGTATATATATAAAATCTGCACCTTGTGTCTATCACTGCTCAGTCAAGACTTCAGTAACATATTTTATCACAGGTCCTCTGAGACACTGTTGGTCATTTCATTAATTAGAGTTTTCAAGTCTTTCAAAATCGTTTTCTTTACATTGTTGCTATCCTTTTATAAGTTGCTCTGCCCCTCTAGTTTTCAAAAAAGTGAAAAAGTTCCTTTAAATATATCTAATGAACAGAGACCTAGGTTCATTCTTGAACCCTGCACTGATAACATAACTCTCACCAAAGGGTAGCTATAAGCTGTCCTTATGTAAAACATCCTTGAAATAATTAAATATCCATTTGTATCCTATAGTAATGACTAGCCTTCCAGCAGTGGTTTTCCTTATCTGATTGGTCTATTAATCTTCATTTTAAACCTAGATCTATTAGAGAAAAAAACAAATCAACACATCCTGGGACATCTCTTATGCTTAGATGTTACTGAGGGAAATGGAAGTCTACCTTTCTGATGGAATATTAATACTGATAGCTGGATTCCTCCTTGTACAATCCTTCACTCTCAGTCAGTTCAAACCCAGCCTTTACACTGCCTTTGTAATAAATGAAGATTAAAATCTTCCCCCTGTCTGCATCATTGTGATGTAATACAGAGGATACTTCCAAAAAGCTAGAATCATTTCTGTTTGTAGCTTTTCATAAATAGCTAACATACGAATGTACCTTTTTTCTCTTTTTTTTAAAATTTTATTTATTTTTGGAGGTAATTGGGGTTAAGTGATCATGGTCACACAGCTGATAAGTGTCTTAGGCCAGATTTTGAACTCAGATCCTCCTGACTCCAGGGCCAGTATTCTCTCCATTGTGCCACCTGGCTGCCCAATGTGCAATCTTTTACACTTCTCACCCTGGACTTAAATCACTTTGTACTTTTCCTATGCATTTATCATGTCCTAATTTATAGTATGTCCATCTGTAAGCATTATAATATGCCAGCTAGATTTGACAGCTTTTTGAGGGTGGCCTCTGCATATTCATTGTCCTTTTACCTCTCCCAATACCTAATACAGCACATGACATGTAAAAGGTACTTAGTACGGACTGCCGAACATCCTAACAACCCACATGGGCAAGGGAGGCTATATTTAGCCATCGCCCTATTTTAAAAGAGTTTTTTTTTTGCATTCAGAAAGAAGAAAAATATAACAAATTAGCAATGTTCTTCTTTCCTACCTTCCCTATTCTTTATCTTCTAATGCCTTCTGTTGGAGATAATTGATCTTCTAATCTAGCCGTGTTTATGGAATCATAGAATTAGGTCATAAATCAGAGAGAGTTAGCATTTATCTACTCCAACACGGTGACTTTGGGTCAGAGAAATTAAAGAGCTTGCCTGAGGTCATATATCCGGTATTTAGTGACAGAGCTGGTATTTGAACCAAGGTCTTCTAACTCCTAATCCAGATATGTTTCCTACTCTACCACACACTCCACTGTGATACACGGGCAGTTTTCTTTTGATGCCATTTTTTTGTTAAGCAAATGGGCTAATCTTTTTGGAACCTCCAGAGCTAGAATTCAAACTCGTGACCATTCTGAATTTTAAGTGCTGATCTATTGGTACTGCTTTGCTGCCTCCAAATCATACTCGTACTGGAGCAAGCAAAGCATCTTTGAAATTAACACATTGAACTTAATATACTTAAAATTTATAGCTGACATCTATAAGGTATTATTACACTGTGCTAAACTCTTCACAATTATTTTCTCATTTCATCCTCACCACACTGGGAGATGGGTGCTATTATTATCCCCACGCGAGGAAACAGGCAAACAAAGGTTAAATGATTTGCATGGGGTCACTCAGCTAGCATCTGAGGACATTGAACTCAGGTCTCCCTGACTTGGGCCCAGACACCAATCCACTGCACCATTTTCCTATTTCTATCTATCTATCAATGATCAAGACTAAGGCTGGAACGACAGTACCTACTTACATTCCCAATCCCACTATTGATCGGCATGAAAGCTAGAACAGCTTCATTTATTTCCTGGACCATCTCATTCCTCCTTAGGGAACCGAGTTCCTCCCTCCCACCTCCAACTCCTCTGGGCCCAGCATATTGATGCCAGACTAAGCACAGATACTCTTATGGCTTAGCCCTCTGCAATTCAGAATTCCTAAGCTCAAATGATCCACCAGCCTCAGCCTCCCCAATCTCAGGAATTATAAGCATGCACCACCATGCCAAGCTTTATTATATACTTAAACATAAAAGCCCAGCAAACTGTACTTAATACACACTTGAAGTTTCATTTTTTTTAATTGTATGAAAGACTCTCAAGTCTCAAGTGCCAATTCTCTGTAACATTGCCTTAGTCTCATACATCATACTATTAACATGTTCTTGCTCCAAACTTTGATTGTCCAAAATGGTTTCCTTTCTTCTTACTGCATTACCCATTAATGGCACTCACTCTCTAATCTAGCAACATCTTTACAGACCCAGGACTGGCAGCCATTCTACTAGGCATCATTATTTGGTTTCTTGATATAGGCCAACAGGACTTTTTTGTTTATGCTGGTCTCTCTCTTTTTTTTTTTTTTACATAGAACTGTCAACGGAACACCACTGGAGAGCACTGTGAAAAGTGTCCAGATGGCTACATTGGGGATGTCATCAGAGGAGCCCCCAGATCCTGCCAGCCATGCCCCTGCCCCTTGCCCCATATGGCCAAGTAAGTTTAATACAAATGTTGTCCACTTATACATTTGTGTTTTTTTCTCCTACTCATTCCCTTCACTCCTTTGATGTATTGTTATAGAGAGGTGTCTTGGTTTTGTTTGCTTTGTTTTTTTTTACCCCAGTCAAAAAGTGACTTGTTCTCACACCCAAAAGGAGACAATGTTTCCCCCTTCTCTTACTTTTCTCTTAATTAAAAAACAGAATTTCATGGGGTGGGACCAAGATAGCAGTGTAGAAGTAGGAAAACTCTGTGAGCTCCCCCCATAACCACCTCAAATACTTACAAAATATGACTCTAAACAAATTTTAGAGCTACAAAATCTACAAAGTAACAGAGAGAAACAAATCTCTCACTGAAGGCAGCCCGGCAGGCCTACAGGAAGGGTCCATTGCAGCATGGTAAGAGTTGAGCCCAGCACCACATGAGTCCACAGTTTTAGCCCCAGGGCAGCCCTGACCAGCAATAGCCAATTCTTCAGGAGAGTGGATCACCAGTAGCTGTGGCAGGTTCCAGAATTATCAATCCATATGTCAAAGATGAAGTAAAAGGTCAGTGTGGAACTCTGTTAGAACTGGGGGAGACAGACGAGCCACTGCCCCCAGGGTGAGAAAGGAAGAAGAGGCAGAGGCTCTGAGGCCTGCCATGCAACTGCCTCCATGTGGCTACCTCAGAGCTCCTGGCCTAAAAATTATAGGAGGACTAAGTGACTAATCAGAGGGTAATTGCTCTTGCTTTAACCTGCTTGGATCTGGATAGTTGTCTTGGGTGGAGATTCTGGGGTGTGTGACCAGTGAGCCAGAGTTTGTGGGGGCTGTGTAGAGAGGGCATCCAATTAATAGCTCTGGCAGCTGCAAAATCCATAGCAGTTTGGGACAAAGCTCTCCTCTCTGGAAGCAGAGTTCTACTGTGTCAAAGAGCTCAAAAGACAAGTAAGTGAATGGCAACATGAGCTAGCAAAGGAAGCAAAGCAAGCGCAGCAATCAAACCTTAGATTTCTTTTGCGGGGACAAAAAGGATCAAAGCATGGAACAGGAGGAAGAAAATACAGTAAGATCTCCTGCAGCAAAAGCTTCCAAGAAAAATATGAACTGATTGCAGGCCATGGAGGAGCTCAAGAAGGATTTTGAAAATCAAGTAAGAGAAGTGGAGGAAAATTTGGGAAGAGAAATGAGAATGATGCAAGAAAATCATAAAAAGAAAGTCAACAACCTGACTCAAGGAAATAACACCTTAAAAAATAGACTAAGCCAAATGGCAAAACAGGCCCCAAA
>CM053593.1:273029744-273057223 GCA_028646575.1 Pseudocheirus occidentalis
CAAATTTGCCAGATGGAAAAAGAATCTCAAAAGCTCACTGAGGAGAATAATTCCTTCAGAATTAGATTGGAGCAAATGGAAGCTAATGACTTTATGAGAAATCAAGATACTATTAAACAGATCCAAACAAATGAAAAAAATAGAAGGCAATGTGAAATATCTCTTTGGAAAAACTACTGACCTGGAAAATAGATCCAGGAGACATAATTTAAAAATTATTGTACTACCTGAAAGTCATGATCAAAAAAAGAACCTAGAAATCATCCTTCAAAAAATTCTCAAGGAAAATTTCCCTCATATTTTAGAACCAGAGAGCAAAATAGAAATTGAAAGAATTCACCAATCACCTCTTGAAAAAGATTCCAAAAAGAAAACTAGGAATGTTATAGCCAGCTTCAGTAATTCCCAAATCAAGAAGAAAATATTACAAGCAGCCAAGAAGAAACAATTTGAATATTGTGGAAATACAATCAGGATAACACAGGATCTAGCAGCTTCTACATTAAAAGGAATCAGAGGGCTTGGAATATGATATTGTGGTGGTCAAAGGAGCTAAGATTAAAACCAAGAATCACCTACCTAGCAAAACTCAGTATAATGTTTCCGGGGAAAATATGGTAATTTAATGAAATGGTGGACTTTCAGGAATTCTTTATTTAGTTTTTTTTTTTGAGGGGGAAGGCAAGGGAATTGGGGTTAAGTGACTTGCCCAAGGTCACACAGCTATTAAGTATATCAGGCTGGATTTGAACTCAGGTCCTCCTGACTCCAGGGCCAGTACTATATTCACTGTTCCACCTACCTGCCCCTAAATTTGGATTTTGCTTTTTTTTTTTTTTGGAGGAGGAAGGTCAGGGCAATTGGGGTTAAGTAACTTGCCCAAGGTCAAATGACTAGTAAGTGTTACGTGTCTGAGGCTTAATTTGAACTCATGTCCTCCTGACTCCAGGGCCGGTGGTCTATTCACTGCACCACCTAGCCGCCCCCTCAAGCATTCCTGATGAAAAAAAACCACAATTGAATAGAAAATTTGACATTCAAATACAAGAAGCAAGAGAAGCATAAACAGGCAAAAGAAATCATAAAGAACTTACCAAAGTTGAACTATTTACATTCCTACATGGAAAAACGATAATTATAACTTATGAAACTTTTCTCAGTATGAGGATAGTTGAAGGGAATATAAATGTATGTATGTATATATAGGAGGGTATATGTACATATGAATACATATGTGAGTGTGTGTATATATGTTTACATGTATACATAGAGGGCACAAGATCAATTGAAGGGATGATATTCAAAAAATAAAATTAAGAAGTGAAAGAGGAATATATTGGGAAAAGGAGAAAGGGAGACATAGAATAGAGTAAATTATCTCATATAAAAGAGGCAAGAGAAAATTGCTACAATGGAGGGAAGATCAGAAAGGTGAAAGGGAATTGAATTCAGCTTAAGTTGGGAATAACATACACACTAAATTGGGTACCTTACCCTACAGGAAAGTAGGGGGGAAGGGAATAAGAGGGGGCATAATAAAAGAGAGAGCAATTGGGGGGAGGGTGGTTAGAAGCACACACTTTTGAAAAGGGACAGGTCAAAATAGAAAATAGAACAAGTCGGGGCATGATAGGATGGAGGGAAATATAGTCAGTCTTTCACAATTTATCCTCTATGGAAATGTTTTGCATAACTACACATGTACAACCTATATTGAATTGCTTATCTTTCCCTTAGGTGCGGGTGACAAGGGAAGAAGGGAAAGAATCTGGAATTTAAAGTTTTAAAATCAAATGTTTAAAAAAAATCTTTTTTTTACATGCAACTAGGAAATAAGATATACAGGCACTGGGGTATGGAGATCCATCTTGCCCTACTAGAAAGTCAGAAGGGGGATAAGGAAAGATATAGGAAAAAGCAGATTGGAGAAAGGGTATATTCAGTGGGATCACCGTTTTGGGGTAGTGAGTAGAGAACAAAAGAGGAGAAAAATTATAACTCAAAATCTTGTGAAAATGGATATTGTAAACTAAAAACAAATTTATTTTTAAAAAATACAACCAGAATTTCATTTAACCTAACTGCTTCTAATCATTTATTCCATCCTTTTCCCTGATGCTTCCAGCATGCTCCAAAAGAGGAAGATATTTGAACAGCTCCTATCGGTCTTTCAGAAAGTACCAGTCCCTTAAAGTCAACACTGTATTTATCATATCTAGTGATATTAATATGTGGGTAAATACATGGTGACAAGAGTGACAGTTAGACTTTCTGCCATTTCTTTATTCTCACACAAACTATGCCTCCTCACTCACTTTTGTGTCTCTTGCTGCTTTGTCTGTGTTTTCTCACTGACTGATTATCCAGATTGTACACTTGAGCTTTGTTCTTGGAGAAGAAGCATGACATGGAGATTATGGCACTGGGCTGGCAATCAGGAAGACTCGGGTTCAAATCCCACCTCAGGCACTTAATAGTTTTGTGAACAGAAATAGCAGCATTGATTTCACACAATTGTTGTGATTATTAAATGAGATAATTGCTTTTTAAAACTTAAATAGCTATTTAAATGCAAGAAAGTATTTTTATTATTACCTGAATCCAACTTTCCTGCCATATTACAGTTGTTGGGGTTGAACGTGTTCTATCTAGTATTCTAATGATTCCAGGTTTCACTTTCATTATGTAAGCGATCTTATTGCAACATCTACATTTTTTAAAAAATGATTTTTTTCAGACCTCGAGCTATTAGACAAATTCTCTAGGTGGGGGAGTAAGATGAATTAAAATGATAGCCTTTGGGGGTTCCTTCTAATTATATTATTCTATGATTGCATTTTCCCTTATGTGAATGACAAAAAATTTGTCTGAATCATCCAATACTAATTTGTTGGGAGATGAGGTGCGCACAATCTCATTCCCCATGCATCAATACTCCTCTCCTACATCATTATTTTTAAATTGCTATTGAAAAAATTATTCTCAATTTCAAGCCAGGATTCCCAGTGCCTTAGGCTCAGAGTAAGCCAAGGCTCCTCTGAAAGCTATGTTAACACTTTCAAGCCACTAAAGCAGTAAGTGTCTAGAAATAGTCACATACTAATCACTCCACAAGTTCCACTGGTGCCAAATATCTATTTTTTTTCCTTTATGTGTATGGATTGTGACTAGGAAATAGCCAAGACACCAGGAGAATTTACCTAGGTAGATATCAACTCAGAGACATAAGTAATTAAATAGGCCTGAGACAGATTGGATGACGTAAGTGAAGGAGGCAGATGTAAGAGGTTCTGTGGAGGTAGAATCCCCAGTACTTGACAACTGATTGGAGAGATGAGGGAAGGGAAAATAGGGAGCTGAGGATAACGCAGAGGTTGTGAAGCTGAGTGAATGAAAGAATGGTGGTGCCCTAAACAAAGACAGAATAGTTTAGAAGACTGTATTTGGAGGAAAGATAACTAACCGCTAATTGGAGGAGAAAAGAGAATGATGAGAGAAAGGGTGTGTTGCTTCATTGAAAGTATTGCTACAGTCATGTAGCAAGAGGAAGGGATAATAGCTGGATCATGAGAATAAAACTGAAAAAGACTTTAGAAGTCCTTGAATTCTTTTTATGGAGGAAACTGGAGGAAAAAATGAAAAAAGAACTCCAAATGAGGTTATGAAGAGTCAAACACAACTGAAATCACTCAATGACAGCCAAATGGAAGGATGCACCCATTTGGATGAGATCATAGATATCCTGAAGTACTGAGGGTTATGACTTGCCCTGATGTATCCATATTCTCCCATCTGGTCCCACTATCAATAATACATAAATTCATATTAGGATCTAACCTGTGACCTTTTGACTTTATTAGCACTGCATACTGAGCTAGAGAACTAACTTCAGATAATGATTAAGTCAGGAGCCTCATTTTTTTTCTTCTTCGTTCATGTTCCTTCTACCATAGCCCAGGAGTCTCAGGAGCTACTGTTCACTCAGAAAATTTTTGTGGCATGGTGAAAAGAAGCCTAAAGTTAGAGTTCAGGGACCCAGGTTTTGAGGGATTTGACTGGGTTTTTTTTATTGGTTCCACCAATAATGGCATCATAGAGAGCTGACCTTAGAGCCATTAAAGACCTAATTCTCATCTCTAATCTCAATTCTCATCTCTAATATATATTGACTGCATGACCCTTGGCATGTTACTTAATGTCCCAATGTTTTAGACAACTCTTTGAGGCTGTAAGTTGAAGAGAAGGTACCAACCTACAGTTGTAGGAGGCAGTTTCCTGATCCAGAAGTTCTCTATATTAATCAAGTCACAAGTCCAGTCCTGGTCACTATTCATTACAAAATCACTGTATGAACTTGAATAAATTATTAAATCTCCTTGGGCTCCAATGTCTTTATCTTAAAATTTGAGGGGAGTAGATGAGTGGGAGAGAGAAGGACAGAATAGATTTTAGTCCAGTAGTGACTAGAGTATGCCTATTGTCCTTCCAACCGTTAACAGTCTGTGATTTTGTAATACTGTGACCCTCTTCAGACATTGAGGTATCAAGAACGTGAGCACATATATTCAGAATTTGGGTTCCCATTACAAACAACCATTCTGAAAAGCAAAGAATATAACAGTTGAAAGATTTTTAACAAGAAGAATTTTAAAAATCCAATCTGTTTCTCTTATAAAGTCCCCAAGGAGCTTCTAAGAGCATGAAACTCCAGTTGGCTCTAAAGCAGCAGGAGATTGAAGGTAGGCTGAGAAATGATCCCAGGGTTATTTCCTTAGCCAACAAAAATCAACTTACCCTAAATTTTAATATAAACAGTTTAATATAAACTGAAATGAGCAGTGCCATATCAGAGCCTCCAAGTGCCTATACCCATTGGCTACACAGTTATTCCTGAGGATTGTCTGCATAGACTTATGTATTTACTTGGGCACTGGTCAGATAGTCTACCCTTTCTTCCCAGTCACTGAGATCTGTGGCAATAGTTCCAGTGAAAAGAAACAACATCTATTAGGAACATTGAATTTCAGGGGCAGGAGGAGGAGAAAGGATCAGCTTAAGGTATACTCCTCTAGAAGCTAATAGATGTTTCTGTGCTCTGAACCTAAAGAGTAAAGTTATGTTGTCTTGTAAGAGGAATTATTCAGGAGGCTTTTGATTTTTCCATGTTCTGTACTCTAAACTAACAGTGTTTCTCTTAGTAGTCTCAGTAATCCAAACCAACAAAATAAAGGGAGTTTAAAAAACAGAAAAGGGCCAACGAGGGGTAATTTGGTTGGAATGTTTATTAGCAGACTGTTACAGAAGATAAATTATCTGCATTGCCTTTCCCAGAGAATCACATATTGTTTTCTGAGTGGTTTTATAAACATCTCTGAACAAGGCAAATGACTCCATGCTTTTTTCCAAAGAACATTAGCTGAGAGGCGCTGGTAAGTGCAGGAATATGAGAGCACTACAGCCAAATTTCATTGCTTGTACAGTATCAGAGCCAAAACTAATTTAAAAGTCTTTAAAACATTCACCTTTGCTCTTTTTGTGTAGATGGATCCATGTGTAGAGGCCAAATCTTACAGATGTAGAAATATAACACTCAATTTTCCCTGCCTTAATAATCAGAAGACAGTTGTGCATTTCTTCTTACCCAAACATTTCTAATACTTTCCATCTCACTTTTAAATGATTTTTGCCTGGAGGGAATTGGGAATTAATTATACTAAAGAGAGAAGGTATAGAAGACAGGAGTCTCTTGGCCTGGGAATTCTATTGTTCTAGAATCTAGTAAATGCTGATTTTCATCATCAATGGTCAATATTTAATGTATCCACAGAGTACGTGGCAGATAAGGTACTGCATAGAATCCATAGATCTTAAGCTGTATATGCTCATTTGATTTGAGAAATTTAATATCTAAGGCACCTTCAATTATCTACACTAGTGGAAGGTAGCCAATGATACAGATAATCCATAATAGTAAACAATGGGAAAAATTACATTTGGGTTTAGAATGCATTTTTGTGCTTAGATTTGAATACAACTATGTAATATCATCCATAAAAAGAGAGGGTGATGGTCTGTGGTCTTTTCCAGCTCTAAATTTATAGTAGTTATGTAACACCAGTGGTTGTGGGTGGTTGTAGATGCTTGTGGGTGTCACTTAAGGAAGGTACATGAGCCAAATGACCACTCTCTTTCCTACTACCTTTTTTCTCTAGAGATCTAATCAGTAATCCTATGGAATAACAATCAGCTCATTTTTAACCTATGGACAATATGATGATCCTTCCAGTCCACAGTCTTCTCCTCTGCTGCTTTATAGAGTTTATATTAAGCAAAAAAATTAATATAATCACAATATCTCTAAGCCCCCAGTTACAAAATTCATAATATTTAGACAGAGGTTTGACTTTCTGTCCTAATTAAAAATTATGTCTGTCCCTGGCCACTTTGTGATCAAGATGACC
Source organism: Pseudocheirus occidentalis (assembly GCA_028646575.1). Lineage (NCBI taxonomy): Eukaryota > Metazoa > Chordata > Mammalia > Diprotodontia > Pseudocheiridae > Pseudocheirus > Pseudocheirus occidentalis. Next base: position 273,036,206 of record CM053593.1, read on the forward strand.
AGAAATGTTTGGGTAAAGAATCAAGCAGAATATGTTTGTTACAGTGTTTGTTAATGGACAGATACCAGGTAGGGAAGTTGGGGAAAGAAAAGACCTTTTCTTGGAACTTCTCTCTGTCCTTGAGGAACAGATACAAAACCCATTGCTTCAGCCAAAGATACCTGAAGGGATCAATAAGCCTCCATGATCCCTCTCTTCTCTTCCAAATCTCAGCTCTACTTTTTCTTTCTCATTTTTCTTGTTGCTCCTGTGCCATCAATTTGTTCTGGCTCAACTCATTATATTCTAGGAGAGGGCTGGTGATTGCTCTTGTTGAGTTATTGATACCATCTTCCCTGCCCCCACCTCAATCTGTCTCTCACACAGTGTGTATCTCTTTAAGAACTCCTGAGTATGTCTTGATCCTAACTTCAGGCTCAAAGTCTTCAATATTCCCAAATCACTGTCAAGAATGAGAATGAAGTGCTTGCCCCCTCTTCACTACACATCCCATGATGCCAGTCAGTTCTCAAAGTTAGTGTAGTGTTATTACACTAACATCCTATGATCTTATGATGATCTGAGAATTCACAATTCTTCAAGCAAAATAATGAAGAGCTGTAAAGAACTAAGAAATTATTGACATTAATCATCCCTGGCTAAATTGTTCCCCTGATCTCTACTGAGGGCTAGAAATTATGAGCACCATTTCTTGTTTAAAATGTATTCTATATACACTTTTTACATTGCTGTTACTTCCGAGTATCTTCTCCTGACCCCTGTGCAGGGGTCTAGTACTTCATAATAAAGAAGAATAGTTAAACAAAATGATCTAACATATTACAATGCATATGTCATTTGGCATGGATAATCTAACACCTCTACAAAGGGTTCTGAATCTAAGGTTCTCAATTAATCAGAATTCTTTCAACATTGCCTTCTTTTACATTACTAAAGTCACTTTTGTTTTTTAAAGTTTTCTTCCTTCACTCTGAATCAAATCTTTTCAAGTTTCTCTGGATCATCCTACATATCCTTTCTTATTACATAAGAATATTCTACTATATTCACAGTATATTAAGCTGTTCCTCAAATTATGGGCACCCATTTGGCTTTACTACCACAAAAAAATACAATCATAGCTGAGACTGATTCAAATTACTAATCCAAGAAAAATAAACTTTTCCTCTATTTGCAAAATTCACAGGGAAAATGAGATGGTTGTGGATAGCAGATTAATATTGAACTTAACACAGGAAAAAAGAACACTTCCATATAGGGATTGGATATGAAATCACGAATCTCTGTGACACACAGCTTACTTTTTTTTAAAAATATAAATTAAACATGTTACTTTCAAAGTTGTCCTGCTTGTCTATTTCCCTCTGAACTTATATGTTGCCTTCTGTGCATTTTTTAAATGTTTTAAAGAATCTTTTTTCTTTTCTCTTTTTACAATGCTATCATTTTCTTTTCCCCCCAAATCTCCCCCAAATAATAATTATATATGTGCTTGTATGTATATATATATATATATGCGTGTGTGTGTATACATAAATATAACACAACCCTTGGTAGAAATAAACATAGTTAAATAAAACAAATCCATACATGTGTTAGACCTAAACATACACATATGTGTATATACACACAAACATATATACATGTCTGTATTTTTTATACATTTAGATACATACATATGTACCCATCACATCCTGCTCTTTGGGCCCATCACCCAAGAGAAAGGAAATATGCTTCGTATCAGTCCTCTAGAAGCAGAACTGGTCATCAAATTGATTTTGTATTTCTAAGTTGTTTTCACTTACACTACTACTGTTATTATAGAAATTGTTCTCCTGGTTCTGTATGTCTCCATCAATTCAGGCAAGACTTTCTAGGTTTCTGTGAAACTATCCCTTTCAATCCTTTATTATGACACTATAATATTACATTATATTCATATATCATAATTTAACCACTCTTTGATTGATACATACCCCGCCTTTGTTTCCAATTCTCTCCTACAACAAAAATAGCTGCTATTTTTGTACAAAATCATCTTTAAAATTGGGGGGGGGCGCATCTAGGTGGTGCAGTGAATAGAGCTCCAGCTCTGGTGTCAGGAAGACCTTGGTTCACATCCAACCTCAGACATTTGACACACTCACTGTGTGACCTTGGGCAAGTCACATAACACCAATGGCCTTGACTTTTAAAAAAAACTGTTTTGTACAAAATATTTTCGTATATGGATTTTTTTTCTTCCCCCCTTTGCTCTATTTGAGATTTAGGACTATGTCTAGGTCAAAGGGTAACACTTTTGAGACATAGCTCCAAACTGCTTTCTAAAATGGGTGGACCAGTTCACAACTCCACCAACAGTGTACCAGAGAGCCTTTCTGCCCACTGCTCCTACAGCAGTTGTCAGTTTCCTTTTTTATCATCTGTTGGATCAGTATAATTAGATGTGAGCTAGAACCTCAGAGTTATTTAAATTTGAATTTCTCTAACAAATAATGATTTAGAACATTTGTATATGGATGCTGATGTCTTCAATTTCTTGCATTCCGAACTGTCTGTCAATATTCTTTGACCATTTTATCTAATAGGGAATAACTATCCTTCTTAAATATTTTAATCACTTTTTATGTATCTTTATCAGAGAAAGCATTATCAGAGACATTTATCAGAAAAATTTGCGGCCAAGGGTTTTCTTTTTAAAGTCCTTTTCTTGAGGACAAGGACAATTTCAATTTCATTTTGTCTTTGTATTGCCACTGTCTGCATGGGGCATGGCACATTTTCAGTGTTTAATAAATGTTCAGTGGGCAGCACCAAGACCTGAACTCAGATTCTCTAACTCCAAACCCAGTGATCTTTTTATGTACCATTAACTACCTTGGACAAAGTATTTAATGCCTTTGGGCCTAAATTCCCTCATGTATAAAATAAAAAATTTGGGATAGTTAAAAAAATAAAAATAAAAAAATAAATGTTCAGTGGTTGATTCAAGCTCCTAATGAATGAGGGCATAAAATAGATGAAGGATTTTGCTCCCAATAGGTCAGGTCATAATATATGTAAAGGGCTGTACAATTCTTAAAGCTTCCATAAGTGTTGATCATAATTAATAATCTAAGAATAAACTATTTTTTGTCAACAAAGGACAGGATCAAGTATAGTAGGTGATAAAAATTAATCTCATAGCAAGATTTTATGGCAGTCATTTGCAATGAGATAATCAAAAATTAAAGATGTCTTTCCATTTATATTATTTTTTTCTGATTCTTTCTTCCTTAATTCTAGTTTTGCAGTGTCCTGCTACAGGAAGAGTGGGGTAGTACGGTGCATTTGTAAAGAAAAATATGCTGGCCCCAACTGTGAAAGGTGAGTTAACAATTTTTGAAATTATATTTTTGTTCAACATCATATACTTTACCTTTCTTAAGCTGCAATAATAATCTTTGGTCTTCTGTAAACAACAATAAGTTTTCCTCTGAAAAGCATTGTGCCTTAATGGATGAAGAGCTACCATTGCAGTCAGAGTTTAGGTTCTACCTTGGATGCATATAGGCTGTGTGACCCTCCTTAGACAATCATTTAATGTCTCAACAATCTTAGCAACTCTTAAGACAAACACTGCAGTGAAGGTGCTGACTTGCATCAGTAGAGGGATTTCCCTTACCCAAAAATACCCTACATTAATAAAATCATAGACCCAGACACTATGCTTATCCCAGAGAATATATACATCTTATATCAGGTAACAGACTTGGGGAAGAGGGGAATGAGTTGAGTCTACCTTCTTCCCTGAAAAATAACTCAATTTTCATGAAGGTTTTAATGATCCTATACCATTCATCAGCACCCTGCTTGCCTTTTTGGAGCTTTCTACGTCTATTTATGGGTAGTGAAGTGGTACAGTGGATAGAGCACTGGGCCTGAAATCAGGAAGACCTGGGTTTAAATCCAGTCTCAGACACTACTAGCTGTGTGACCGTGGGCAAGTCACTTAACACTGTTTGCCTCAGTTTCCTTATCTGCAAAATGAGCTGGAGAATGAAATGGCAAACCACTGCAGTATCTTTGCCAAGGTGACAACTAGATAACAAAGGTATGTTTACATATGCACTCATCTCTGTAGTTAGAATGTCGGCCTCTTGAGAGTAGAGATTGTTATAGTCTTCCCTAGAGCCTAGCACATTGCCTGGCACTTAGTGCTATATAAATGCTTGATGATTGATTAATTGACTGACTAGATAACCAGCTTTCTTCCCTTTTTAAATTAAATTTTATTCTTTTCCAATTAACAAGTATTTATTTTCTCTCCTTCACACTCCAAAACAAACCCAAAACCTTTGTAACAAATATACTGAGTCAAACAAAAGAAATTCTCTCATTGAACATGCCCAAAACTATATTTCATATTCTGCGTATTAGCTCATTGCCTCTACATCAGAAAGTGAGTAATATTCCATGTCATCAATTCTCTGAAATCATAATCTGTTGCTATATTGGTCAGAGGACTCAAGTCTTTCAAAGTCATTTGTTTTTTTGATGTAGTTCTTATAGTATAAGTTATTATCTGGGTTCTGCTCACTTCACTCTGCATCAGTTTATACAAGTTTTCCCAGGTTTCTCCGAACCATTCCTTTTCTCATTTCTTATGATAAAAGTGTTCTATCATGTAGACATACCATAATTTGTTAGGCCATTCCCTAATCAGTGGACACTTCCTTAGTTTGCAGTTCTTTGGGACTAAAATAGGTACAATATTTTGTATAGATGGTTCTTTTTCTTCTTTCTTTGGAGTATGGATCCAGCACCAACTTGTAGAGTATTGTAGATTCTACTCAGAGAGAGGTTCCCACTACTCAGGATATAAGACTTTCCACCAAGTGGGGTCCTGAAGTTTCTGCCCCCTGCCATTCAGGCAGTTCAGACTATTCATAGGTTGTGTTTGTCCTTTGTTTTTGAAGAGGACCATGACATTGAGGAAATGATGACATGACTTGCAGTTGACTTTTAGGTTTCACTCAAAGGGGGCATCCCTTGACTCACTTCTTAAAGAGGCCTGTTCAACAAATGGGAGTTACCTCACTCAAAGTGAGAACCTGAAAAGACATTAACCTAAAAGGGCCAGGGTCTCCCATTGCATCCTGGGCCATCTCCAGTTGTCCTGATGATGGCCACTGGACCCAGATGGCTCTGGAGGAGAAAGTGAGACTGGTGACTTTGCACAGCCCTCCCTCACTCAAATCAACATCAACTACAAGTCATGTCTTCATTTTCCTGATGTCATGGTCCTCTTCCAAAGGACAAACACAACTACAACCCCTACCTAATGTTGTTTTCTAAGACAAAGGGACTTTAACTAAGAGAGACTCACATAGAGATCATTTCATTTTCCTCAAAAAGACCATTGTCTACACTCGGCTTGAGGGTTCCATTCAAGCCTTGAAGGGTTCCGCAGGGAGTGCCATAGAAGTATGATCTGCCTTTCATAGCCAGAGGTCATCATATGACTCTGGAAAGAACAAGAGCTCAACCTTGGTGAAGAAACTATGTTCCACCTAAGAAAGATCATCAATACACTGAGGCCAGGACTCAAAAAGAACACTATCTGTGGTATATGCTGTCCAAATCTTAACAGTCTAGTCTGGGGTTCCAGAAATGGACCCTGTGTCTAGGGAACGAATACAACCTTTGCACCAGAAGAGTTATATTCTTTTTCCAACATGACTTATCCCGTAGTCATTTTGAAATGTCAAATATGTAAAGAGAGGGAGAAAATCATCTGAGAAATCAAAAGGTTCCTGGGGCTTTGGGCTGGGTACCAAGACAAAATAGAGAACAGTTTGCTGAAAACATGATTGCATTTCCCCCCTAGGAAGACCTAATGGTGAATATCAGATCACAGCTGTGTGACAGCCACTACTATCTAAGGAGTAAATGAGCAGAGTGCCCAGCCCCTCTGATTGGCCCATTTTCTGGTCACTGAGTAATGGAGAGGATTATTAATAAGCCTTGGAGTCTCTCTCCTTAGTATCTGTGATTTAAAGTCAGTGTAGCTTGATAACAATTAATCAAAGTTACTACCTGAGTAGTGTTTGCTGATCCCTGTGAAAAGACTTAATGCCCCTGATCCAGTCCCTGCTGATGAAATGCAGGACTTTCAGCAAATAAATAGACAGATCTTTATTCAGTGACCCAGTACTGAAAAAAAAAAATTAGATCCCAGGTAACTTGCACCACAGGAAACAGTCAACAATCCTGCAGTCAATAAGCAGTTATTAAACATTTGCTTTGTGCCAACCTCTATACTAAGCTCTTTTGCTGTGGTTCTTCAGATTTAAACTGAAGTGTTCCTGACTCCAGGCCCAGGTCCCTGTCCACTGAGGGAAATAATTGTCACATCACTCCTGGGCTATGAGTATCACCTTGACTGAGACTATAACTACAGATAAGAGCAGGGACTAAGATTCATATCTGTTCTTTCTTCTAAAGCCCTTTACTGAGTACTTTCTACCCTCCCTCCATTTCTACCAAAGCAACACTATTTCAAGAACTCATCTTAAAAATAAGCATAATTTCATCATAAAAGAAGTAATCAATTCAGATCGCTAACAGAAGTAGCTAAGTGGCATAGTGGATCCAGTTCTGTTCCAGAACTCAGGAAGATCTCAGTTCAAATTTGACCTCAGATATTTACTAGCTTCGTGATAGCTTTTGTAACTGTGAAATAGGGATAATAATAAGACCTACCTCTCAGGGACATTTCTGAGGATCAGATGAGATATTTATAAGGAACTTTGCACAATGCCTGATATATAATAAGTGCTTAGAAATGCTCGTTTCCTTCCTATGTTGCTTTTAAGTCTACTGTTTTTAATTTGCTATTGACCCCTGGAATAGTACAAGACCTTCCGTTTTTCATTTAGCTGCCCAATAGGCTTAAGTCCATAAAAAGTTCCTAGATTTAGAGCTGAAAAAAACTGGAGAGATCATCTCATCATCTCATTTTATCAAGATCAAGGATCCATGATTTCTTGATTGTGGGCATTCTCTTCCTAAAGCAGATTACAAACTCTCCAGCTTGCTAGACAATCTTCAGGAGTTTTTATAAAGTAAAAATGCATCACCTTGAATCCAAATAGGTAATGAATTTGTGTGGTCCGCGGGTGACAGACACATAATCAGTCATCAGGCTATTTACTCAAAACCTTTACAATTTGGCAGGACCCAAGGTGGCTCCGTGCATAGAGTGCCCCACCTAGAGTCAGAAAGGCTTATCTTGGTGAGTCCAAATCTTGTGTCAGATACTTCCTAATTGTGTAACTCTAGACAAGTCACTTAACTCCATTTGCCTCAGTTTCCTCATCTGTGAAATGAGCTAGAACAGAAAATAGAAATTTACTCCAGTATCTTTGCCAAGAAAATCCCAAGTTGGGTCACAAAGAGTCAGAAACAACTGAAAACCAACTGAATAAAATGTACACTTCACATTCTACTGACATTATAATCTTCTAGAACTCCAAACTATGACTGTAACTAAGGTCAAGAGACAGCTTAGAGTAACAAAGCATGTAAGTTAGGATGGGAAGATCTGAGTTTAAGTCTTGTTTCTAACTCTTACTACCTCTGTGACCAGAGGCAGGTGTTTCATCTCTGCGCTGTTACTTTTCCTCTATAAAATGAGAGAGTACATTTAGAGGATGTTGCATTCTTTCCAGCTCTAATATATAATCTAGTCTATGTACATGAGGTTTCAAATAAAGAGAAAAAGAATTGAACAGAAAAACAAAACTTAGTCGTGTCCATGTAGAACTTCAGAGCTGTATAGAGTCCTTAGAGATCATTTAGCCCAATTTCCTGATTTCTGAGGAAATTGGTAAGTCACATTCAGACTACACCTGCACTTTACAAAGGTTTCAGATGGGAATGGATGATTTTGAACCTTGAAATGAATGCAAAACTTTGAGTAGATTCATCTATACCTAGTAAAGGACTTGGAGTATTCATTTGTATGTGTATAAAACAGAAAAGCTGGGGGCAGCTAGGTGGCACAGTGAATAAAGTACCAGCCCTGGAGTCAAGAAGACCTGAGTTCAAATCCAGCCTCAGACACTTAACACTTAGCAGCCATGTGACCTTGGGCAAGCCACTTAACCCCAACTGCCCTGCCTTCCCCCCCTCCAAAAAAGCAAAAGAAGGAAGGAAGGAAGGAAGGAAGGAAGGAAGGAAGGAAGGAAGGAAGGAAGGAAGGAAGGAAGGAAGGAAGGAAGGAAAGAAGGAAGGAAAGAAGGAAGGAAGGAAGGAAGGAAGGAAGGAAGGAAGGAAGGAAGGAAGGAAGGAAGAAAGAAAGAAGCAGCCAGCAGAAATAATGACTATTTATAGACATATGTTGTCTGGCTATCTCTTTCCCTACCCACTTATTTGCATAGACCCATGGGAGAGACTTAGAGTTCCAGTTTGGAGCTGTTTGGTAATCACTGGGCAAATAGCTATTGTCTGGTCATGACCCACTCTACAGAGAGGAAGATTCAGGATATGTACTGGATAGTCACCATAAGTTAGAGTTAGATCTCTCACCCTTGAAACCTAGTCCTGTATCAGGAAGATTTGCTGAAAGTAAAAGCTAAGCACAAAGGGCACAAATTGTCTGGTATTAATAATAATAATGATAGATAACATTTATATAGCACTTACTTTGTGGCAGACACTGCACTTAGAACTTTATAACTTTTTTTACATTCCATCTTCACAACAACCCTGGGATGTAGGTTCTATTATTATCCCTATTTTACCAATCAGGAAAATGAGGCAAGCAGAGGTTGAGGACTTGCCCAGGGTCATTTATCTAAGGCCAAATTTGAACTCAGGTCTTTCTCACTCCAGGCCTTGGGAAAGCTGCTCTTAGCCTTAGAGTAAGCATGCCTGTTCTTTCTGAAAGAACAAAGCAGTAATCCAACCAATGATTGAAAGTGAACATAAAACAAGAGAAGAGAACATGAGAAGCTGGGATGGCCACTTAAGCTCATGGGAGCCTGAAGCCTTTTCCCTTAGCAGAGGGAAAGTGTTTCCCTTTATCTTAAACATTTACTTTTTCTTTATAAACAGCGTCTATTTTGGTGGTCTGGGCATACTTACTGGAAATATAATTGAGAGAAGGAAATTGAAGGGAGAAGGGAGAGAAGAGAAGAAGAAGAAGAAGAAGAAGAAGAAGAAGAAGAAGAAGAAGAAGAAGAAGAAGGAGGAGGAGGAGGAGGAGGAGGAGGAGGAGGAGAAAAAGAAGGAGGAGGAGGAAGAGGAAGAGGAGGAGGAGGAAGATAAGAAGGAGAAGGAGGAGGAGGGGAGGGAGAGGAGAAGAGAGAGACAGAGACAGAGGAAGAGAGAGATGCACAGAGGAGGGGTTGTAACATCTTTGCAGAACAGAGAGAAAAAAATATGCTAAGAAATCAATCTAGGCAATGATTTAGTAATAAAATGGGGGCAAATAGTCAGTTAGTCTACTGGCATTTTTAAGCTGCCAGGCACTCTGCTAAACACTGATGATATAAAGAAAAATAAAGACATTTCTTCCTATTGAAGAGCTCACTATATATACATAATGGGGGAGATAACCAGCAATATACAGCAATATACAGGCAAATTGTATATAGGATCATTTGGAGATAATCAACAGAGAGAAGAGACTAGAATTAAGAGAGATTAGGAAAGGCTTTCTATAGAAAGTAGGATTTTAGCCAGGAATTCAAGGAAGTCAGGAGGCAGAGAAGAAAAGGGAAAGCTTTCCAGGCATGGGAGACAGCCAGTGAAAATGCCCAGAGTCAGGAGATTGAGTATCTTATGTGAGGAAGAGTAAGGGGGCCTTTCAGTGAGTCAATAAACATTTACTAAGCGCCTGCTGTGTGCCAGGCACTGTGCTAAACAAAAAGAGTAAAAGACAGTACCCTCAAGGCGACTGTATCACTGGATCAAAAAGAGTATATGGTGGAGCATAAGGTGTAAGAAGACTGGAAAGATGTCTTGGGGGTGGGGCAATATAGAGATCGTGAAGGGCTATGATTACCAAACAGAGGGTTTTATTGTTCACCACCTTGCCCCATCTTACCACTGCTACATACAAGTGAAGAAACTGAACCTAAAGGAGTAGATGTAGCTGAGCCTTTATCACAGAACTGGATAGTGAGACCAGGTCTAGAAGAAGGCCTTCTGACTCCCAGTCCAAAGCTTTTCTAAGCCTAGTTCAACAAATCTACCTTTTAGGTCTATTATAGACTGCTATGTAAACAGTGTGTCCTTGATTACATTTTCTCCTCTGCTCAACTGGAAGGATAATTAATTAGGGTCTACTTTTTATGCTTTTTTAAATGATCATGTTTTCCCTGTCTTCTTGGCATCTAAGAATATAAGAGAAAATATGAGGTAGCAAGTACATAGATCTTAAATTAAGTTCAGAGAATCATATGTTTAAAGCTGAAAGAAATCTTAAAAGAGCATTGAGTCTAAATCCTTCATTTTACAGATAAGAAAACTGAGGATCTGAGAAATTAAGTGATTTTTTCCAGGCTCATCCAGCTTGTAAGTGTCCAAGACAGGTCTTTCTGACTCAAGTTCAGCATCTTATTCACTACCCCCATGAAATGAATTGAATTGAATTTAAATGAACTGAATTAAAGATGACCTCTAGAGCTCTCTCAGGTTAGCATACAGCACTAGGTAGAAGATCAAGAATTCGGTATGATCTCCATCTTCAATATGTCAGCAGAATTCCTCTGGAAAGTAGTCCTCTCATTGTCCAGGGAATCCTCCTTGAATGAATCTATTTTCCTGGTATATTTTGGGATTTCCTAGCAGGTAGATAATGAGCCTATGTTTTTTTAGAAGAGATATCCCTGAGCCAGTCTTAGAGGGCCTGGGGAGTCTATTCAAGATCACATTAGCTATGTGATGTTTGACAAGTGACTTAACCTCTTCCCAGTCCTCCCATCTATAACTACTACCTCTTCTACCTCCCAAAGTTCTTGTGAGGATCAAATCATACATATGATGAGGCTTTGAAAAATTCTAGAGCACTGTAAAAACAAAAAGTGGCATTATCCCAGTTTTCTCTCTCTGTCACCAATACAGTAGAGATGGTGGAGACAGTCTTTGAGTCTTCAAGAATCAGGGTAATTGGCAAGTTACCACTGGTCACAGAAACCTTCAATGGTGCGTGATGGACATGATAGCTAAATATCTAGGGAAATCAAAGAAAAGAGAGGAGGAGGAAGAGGAGGAGGAGGAGGACGAGGAGGAGAAGGAAGAGGAGAAGGAGGAGATGGAGGAGGAAGAGGAGGAGGAAAAAGAAGGCACCTGGAAGTAAATTTGTGCCTTATTCACATAACCACCTTCAGAAAGGTGGTCTTGGATGCTGAAAACAATTATTTCTGGTCAAATTTGTTTTCCAAGAAATGAGTTCTTTCTAGTGGATAGTCAATCATTCTTAAAGACCTGAGCAACGACTAAAATCATGAAATTCAAATCTCACACTCATTACATTGGCCATTATTACCTTCACTCATTTCCCTAAATTCATTGAGTTGTTTGGCAAAGCTAGAAATAGAACCAAGGCTTCCTTTTCCCAGCCCAGTGCTCAATTAACTATAAAATTTCATGTTCTCCAGGGAAGGAAACACTCAGCACCAGAGGCAAGGTTATTAATATGCTAACATCTGTATTTTAACTCAAGAAATTCTGCAGCATTTATTATAAGTATGGATAGAGAATTGGGAGTAGGCTCTAGGCCAAAGATGAGGTCCGGAGATATTCTTGATGAGCTTCCATTGAATTATGGTTTGATGGTATATCCAAAAAGTCTTCTTAGGTGAATAGAATTAGCCTAGGAAAAGGTAAGGTGAGTTTATCCTTATGGCAAAATGGATATCAACAGGATTATAACTCTTTTGAGACCACATAAAGAAAAATAAAATGGAGAGGAAAGGATAAATTAAGTCTCATGGTTGGTGGACTATAGCCAAGGAAAGTGAGTTGAAAGCCTTTGACCATATGGTCTAGGAACTAAGGGAGTAGACTGGGAGGTCAGCCCTGTTGTTCATGGAGGAGTAACTTAAGGCTGGTTTGGGCTTCAAATTTCTTATAAATTTCATGGTTCAGTAGCATGAAAAAGTGTCAGTGAAGGAACTAATTTTAACAGTTTCTCCAGTTTTGCCTTTTTTCCATGTAGTTTTTATTCTCCTATTGAAGTCCTGTCTTTGTTCAAGATATCCAAATGCCCTAGTTTCTGTTTTACATTTCTCACTTATTGTATATATTTTACTATAAATTCCTTCAGGACAGGGACTATGTCCCCTTCATCTTTGTTTCTCCCACAGGCCCTTAGAGCAATACATCTGAGTGAGGTGCCCAATAAATATTTTTGATATCATAAACCTATAAACATATTGTTGATTTTTTTTCTTCAACAATGTCTTACCCCTCCTTTCTGTTCCTACTACCCCTGACCAGGAACTCACGACATCAATATTAGTCATTTTTTATGTTCTGAAATTAACAAATACCAAATAAAATAAGAAAAAGAGAATTGTACATGAAACAATGAATCTTTTATACACAGCTTGCTTCTCCTTTAACTATACTATTTATCTACACATAGTAATATGCATATGCATATATTAGATATGTATATACATATAATCTATGTAGATGTACATATCTAATATATGTATAATAAATTCAATATTATAATATTCAAAGCTGTTCTACTTATCTATTTCTTTATGCTTGTGTCTGTGCTTTTTTTTAATGTTTGAATGATTGTCCTTGTTTTGTTTTTTATTTGTTTCTTTTGGCAACCCTATTACTAATCTCTCTTCTTCCCCATGTCCTGCTCTCATTACAAAAACAAAAAAGAGAGATGGGAAGGAAGAAGGCAAGAAGGCAGGAAGGCAGGAAGGAGAAAAGAAGAGAGAGAGAAAGAAAGACAAAATCTTTGTAAAAATGTGGATTGCTATCAGGCTAATCATTATGTTCTACTTTAATTTTGCCAATCCTGCTTAAAGAATTTATCATCTATTTAGAGCTGCATGGAACCTTGGAGGTCATCTGTTATGACTCCCTCATTTTACAGATGAGGAAACTGAGGTCCAAGAAAAATAAATGACCAATTCAAGGTCACACTGGAAATAAAAGGTGGTATTTGAACCCAGGTGCTCTGACTCAAGTCAAAACCCTCTTCCCTACATGATTTTTAGTGGCTCTGAGTTTCCCACCATATAAAATCTAAACATTTTTATCTGGTTTTCAAGACTGTCCATTATATCACCTCATTTTGTTTCCCACTATTTCTCTTTCTTTTGCCTTTATTTTTGGAGGAGGGAAGGCAGGGCAATTAGGGTTAAGTGACTTGCCCAAGGTCACACAGTTAGTATTAAGTGTCTGAGGCTGGATTTGAACTCATGTCCTCCTGACTCCAGGGCCAGTGTTCTATTCACTGTGCCATCAACCCCCCACACACACATACACACACTATTTTTCAATATATCTCCTCTCTTATTTCAGACCTATCTGCACACTTGGTCTGAAAATAGAGTATGTCCCAAAAGTCTTAGAACAATACTGTTTCATGCTTTGATAGCACTAAGACTCTGGGGACCCTCTTTTAGTCATACCTATTTTACCTCCCTGACTTTCCTCCCATTGTTCTACTTGCTTAGAATGTTTCTTCCTCTCTCCTTTTCTTATGTTAATATCATCCATCATTTGAAACCCAAACCAAATTCCATTTCTTCCATGAAAACTAAATATTGCAACCTCCACTGAACTCCTTTATCTCTAAACTTTGATAGCACTTTCACAAAGTGAGTCTATAAAATAATATCACTCATTTTTAACAAATAGGACAACTTATAGTTCCAGTGAACATCATACCCTTCAAAGTAGTCAACTATATATTTACTCCATCCATGCTGGTATTGTTCAGAAGAAATTTCAGAATTCTTCTTTTTAAAATTGCCTTTAGAATCCCTGGCTACTTACACTAAATGTTATAAGTGGTGGTAAACATTTGTCTTTTGAGGCTATACTGGACTTTTAGAAAGGACAAAAAGCTATTATTAGTAGTCAATCAGAAAGGATTCTGGGAAGATGGCAGAGTAGGTCTAAAAATCTCAAGTTTGCAAGATTTTTCTCCACAAAGGAGATAAAATAGTGCCTATGGGCAAACATGGAGCCATGAAAACAAATAAGAGTGATGAAGGGGTGCTAGGTGTTACAGGGACCCCAATGACGAGAGTCCCTTGGTGGGCAGTCTGGAATGAATTCACAGGCTCAAGCATTCTGAGTCAAGTTGGTAAAAGTTTTTTGTTATGCTATACAGTGGGCAGAAGGTCTTAGGGAACCTTCAACCTTAAAGGAGTCAAAGGTATATTTTTATAGAATAGAATAATCCATAGTATAACCTGTGCAAATTATGCTAACTAGGCAAGTAAGGGTGGGATTAGGGAGGAGTTAAGGAGTGGTCAGTGCTTAAAGGAATATGCACTTTTAATAGCTACTATGCAGGTATATTGCCCATAATTCACTAGGAAATAGCCCAAGGTGGGGCTGCCTGAAGGTGTGGTTTTAGGCTTGAAAAGTCACTAAGTCAACTAGTGGTCAGGTCTGACTGAGAAGTTCTCACTGTGTTACCCATCAATGTCCTGTTTGACAAGATGGATTTGGGGAGTATACATATGTCCCAAGCTAATAAGGGATCCAGGAGGTATATAATGAATTAAGGAGTATACACGTGACCAAGTCTACAATACATATGATAGACAGATACCCATACACAACTGCTTCAGCCAGTACACAGTTGGGTCAAACTACTAAATTCTATAGGTACAGCTGACCACTGTAACAGGAAGAGAGATGAGTATTTTGTTAGGGCATGCTGCCTTGAACTGGGAAGAAACTGCCTGAGACAGTGTTTGGGGGCTAGGGGGATTTGAGGTGAGGGAGAAATGTGATTTTGCAAACTGTGGCTCAAGCACAGGCACCCAAGCACCCCATCAAGAGTAGGGTCAGAACCTGGGCCCTCTTTTGATTTTGGGGAGAAGACCCGGCAAGCCCTGGGGTTAGTTGATTTGGGAGGCTGCCTCCACCCCACCCACCTGAACTTTTATCCCCAGGAGACAGTAAGGGGAGTTGAGCTTCTGACCTAGGGAAGATCTAGGGAACTTTTGCTGACAAGGAACGCCAGAGTTGGGGGCAAGAGGGAACTAGCACATACCCACATGCACAGTGAGTGCAGAAACAGTGGGGCAGGATTCCACTGGCTGTGAGCACTTACAGGAGGCTGGAGGTCTTGGTTTGAGTTCAAGGTCAGAGTAGAGAACTGAAGATCAGAGGCATCATCCCCCATAGCCCAGGACTAGAGGTGATTATGAAAACTAAATTACCTCCCCCCAACTCTCCTACACACAAATGCACAAACAAAGGAGAAAGAATCCAACCACAGAAAGCTACTATGAGAATAGAGAAGACCAGAGTTTGTCTTCAGAGGAGGATACTAAATCAAAGATACCCTCTTCTGCCCCAAAAAAGTCATGTCAAATGGTCACATGCCCAAGAAGAATCCACGGAAAACTTTGAAAAAAGACTTTAAAAATCAAATGAGAGAGATTGAGGAAAAATTAAAAAGAAAAATTCAAATAATACAAGAAAAACAAGAAGATTATGACAAGAAAATCAACCAATGAGAAAAGGATATCCAGAATCTTAAGGGGGGAAAATGACTCCTTGAAAATCAGAACTGGGCAAGGGGAAGCTAGTGAAATTATAAGAGATGGAGAAATAAAAAAATCAAAATATAAAGAATGAAAAACTAGAAGTGTGTGAAACATCTTGTAAGAAAAACAAGAGATCTAGAGAACAGATCAAGAAGAGAAAACATAAGAATAACTGGACTACAAAAAAAAGAATCTTGATACAATAACACAAAAAAATAATTAAAGAAAAATTATCCTGAAGCATTAGAACAAGATGGAAAAGTAGAAAAAGAAAAAATCCACTGATCAACCCTTGGAAGAGATCCTACAATGAAAACTCACAGGAATATTATAGTTAAATCCCTTATCTCCCAGATCAAGGACAAAATATTACAAACAACAAGAAAAAAATTTTAATGTAAATTGCACCACAATTAGAATCACACAAGACCTAGGACTGGAGACACTAAAAGATCACAGGTCACAGAACACTATATATTGAAAAGCAAAAGAACTGGGCCTCTGGCCAAAAATATCTTACCCAACAAAAATAAACATAATTTTGAACAGAGGACAAATAGACATTTGGTCAACTGTCAGACTTTTGAAACTATGTTTAAAAAAAAAACCCTGAACTCAATAGTAGATTTGACATACAAGAGCCAAGAGAAAGATAAGGTACGTACAAATGACCACTTACAAAGGACTAAATAAGGTTAGAATGTTTACCTTTTATATATGGAAAACGGAAAATCAATGTCTAACATTGTTACTAGTAATTAGGCAGAAAGACTGGGGTAGACCTGAGAATGATATGACTTTAAAAAGGAAAACCATTCAAGAACAGCTAAAAGAATAATTATCTTATACAAACCAAATACGAGAGGAAAAGCCAATACAGAGAATTTAGAAGGGGTAGAGGGGTTATTAGTTCTAGAATTAATAATTAGTTATTAGTTCTTTAAACCTATTGAGAATAGGTTTAAAGCTGGCTGGGCTGGGGAAAGGAATACACTACATCTAGAAGAGCATAAAAGTCTTCTAAATTTAAAAAAGAAATAAAACTCTAAGGGGATAAGGAGGGGGGAGAGGATAAAGGTGTAGGGTACAGAAGGATATTTAGATTTAGGTGAGTGGGAGGGTAAGAGAGATTGCTAGAGTAGGGGTAGGGTAAGAAATAGGACAGCAAGGTAGCAGGTAGAAGTAAAGTAGAGGAGATAGGAAAGATAGGAAAAATAAGATATGCAAATAGAAAAACAAGATTAGGAGTAGAATCTCTTAGGGAAAAAATATGTTTATATATGTATGTATATGTGTGTGTATGTGTGTATATGTTTGTGTGTGTGTGTATATACATATATATATATATATATGGCTCAATTGTAGCCTTGGGGTGGCAGGTAGCAGGGAAGGAGAGAGAAAAAAGAACAAAGTAAAGTGTGTGCAGCAGAGAACAAAAGAAAACCTACCAGGAAGCTTGTTGTTGTGTTTGTCCTTCATTTTCAAAGAAGACCATGGCATCAGGGAAATGATGACATAAGTTCTTAAAGAGGCCTATTCACCAATTCGGTGTTACCTCACTCTAAGTGAGTATGTGAAAAGACCTTAGCCTAAAGGCCAGGGTCTCCCATTGCATCCTGGGCCATCTCCAATCATCCTGATGAATAGCTGGTCACTGGATCCAGATGGCTCTGGAGGAGAAAATGAGGCTGGTGACCTTGCACAGCTCTTCCTCACTTAAATCCAAGTCACCTACAAATCCTGTCATCATTTCTCTGATGTTATGGTCCTCTTTGAAAATGAAAGACAAGCAAGGAAGCAAAGGAAACATGGACAGCTTTTAACTTAACACACAGTATTTAATATATAAGCTTTCTTGAAATGATAAGTTATTGCTATATATTTTGAATCCTCTCCTATTTTCTGCTGAGGACATGACATTTTTTCTTTTCTTATTTTATATTTAAGTTTATAATGCTTTTTATTTCTTTTCTTATT
Source organism: Pseudocheirus occidentalis (assembly GCA_028646575.1). Lineage (NCBI taxonomy): Eukaryota > Metazoa > Chordata > Mammalia > Diprotodontia > Pseudocheiridae > Pseudocheirus > Pseudocheirus occidentalis. The sequence continues at coordinate 273,053,935 of CM053593.1, forward strand.
GTATTTTTAAGTTTTGGTATTTGTCTAAAATAAAAAACATTTTTAAATAGAAGTCAATCAGACAACAAGCGTTTATTAAGCACCTACTATGTGCCAGCTAACAAATAATGTGCTTACTAACACTAATGCAAGTTTCAATCCAAAATTATCCAAAAGTAACGAGAAGGATTCTGTTGACTCTGAAGGCAATTACAAAAGAATACACTTTGAATGAAAGCAGAATACACATTAGAATTCATTTTCCACCTATAAAGTGACAGCTTTGAAGGACCTCACTAATTTAGTTGAATTCTACTGGGGTTTTTTTAAGCTACCATGATAGTATAATTTTACACCATACTCAAACTGTAGAATCATCATAGGATTATATATTTAAAATTGTAAGGAAACTTAGGTGCTACCTCTACCAACCTTTACATTTTATGGATCACGAAACTGAGTTTCAAATAAATTACTTTCCTGAAATCACACAGGCAGTAAGTAGAAGAGCTGTAATGTACCCCCAAGTCCTCTGATACAAGCAGGGATGAACATACCCTCAATCTTGCCATTACCTGCAAATGTTCATGAACTCTGAAATTCAAGTTTCCATGTTCATGAACTCTAAAATTCCTTTATTGATCATAATCTGTTGCCAAGTTAACTCTTCTTCTGCCTTGCAAATTTTAGCCCTATTCTTTATTCTCACTATGATCTCAAGTCCCCTCCCCCACTTAATTCTTTCAAGGCCATCATGCCCACACTGACTATACTTACCTCCCTTCCACATCTTGACCCTTTGGTGAACCAGTTCGACTCCATAAGGTCCTCTTCTCTCTAGTCCCTTCCTCCCACTCCATCCTATGAAAGATATTGCCCTGCCAACCCTCAGTCTTGGATCAATCTACTTCCTCTGTTCCTACTCACATTCTGCTGAATGAAACAAGAAAATAGTGAAATTGTGCTGCCTACGTCTACTACAAATTTGTTATATAATTTCAGCTGAGCCTTCAATGTGACAAAGCAATGCTTATATACCTCCCTAATCAAGTCAGTGTCCCACTCAGCACGATGACTTTTCCAAACCTTTTCACTCTTCCAAATGTCCCGTAGACCTCTCTTCAATGTCTTACATTGTTCATCACCCTCTTCTTGAGACTCTCTTCTCTCTCAGTTCTTCAGCTCTTCATTCTCCTGGTTCTCCTCCTACCTGTCAGATTGTTTTTTTCTCAGCCTCCTTTGTGGGATCTTTATCTAACTCGTGTCCACCAAACATGGACATCCGTCAAGGATCTGTCCTGGGCCCCCTTCTCCTCTACCCTATACTATTTCAACTGGCAATCTCATCAACTCCCATGAATTCAATTATCATCTCTCTGCAAATGAATCTCACATCTGTCTATACAACAGTAACCTCTCTCCTGCTTTCAATTCATATATTGCCAATTGTCTACTAAACATCTTGAAGCAGATATCCCATAGACTTCTTAAACTCAACATTTCCGAAACTAAACTCACTATCTTTCCCTCCAAGCCCTCCTCTATTTTTAACTTTCCTATTACTGTTGAAAGTACCAACATCTTCCTAACCAAAAAGGCTCACAACCCAAGTGTCACACTTGGCTCCTGATTCGTAATCTTCCTATCCAATCTGTTGCCAAAGCCTCTCGTAGGGCAGTTCCTATGCTAAGCCTTGAATAACTCTAGGGTGTCTTAGAGCTAAAGATAAGGAGATAAGACATTCTAGGCATAGAGAACAATCTTACAAAGGCACACAGCAGGACTGGCAATGCCATATGTGGTGAACAGCAAGACCAGTTGGGCTGGAAATTAGAATGCTTGAGGGGGAGCAATGTGAAATCAAATACTTTCAAAATGTAAAGAAAGCAAGATCAAGTTCCTCAACATGTTGGTTAGCTCTTGTTGGAGAAGCTACATTGGAAAATGGACAAAAAGTTCACAGGAAAGTCATGAATGGGTTGCAATTGGCACAGATGAATGGGAAGGTAAATATAGATGAGGGACTGGATCCCTTTAAATATTGAATTATAGGTGCTCTTCTGATCCCCACATATTGATAGTATCCAAAGAATGCATAGGCTATATAGGGGTAGCAGAAGGAACTTGTACAAAAGAGGAGAGGGTCTTGACTCTTCAAGACCTCAAAAGTTATGGAGTTTGTTTATCAACATACTTAAGGAGTTGAAAAAATAATCCGCTGTCTCATCTTTGGTGAAAATTTTTTTAAATTAATTTTCTTAATTAAGAAATATTTTTGGATCAATGACAACTTAAACTGGGTTTAAAGTTAACTTGTTTTCCAAGCCAGAGGTTTTATAAGTCATAAAAGTTGTGAGTATTTTGAAACCAATTTCATTGATTTAAGTCCTTGACAAGGTTTCCCCCTGACTGAGAGAAATGTCTCTGTCTCTATGGAGGTGAGCCAACCTGAATATTAATAATTCAATTTTTGGAATGTGTAGTAGAAGAAGACCTGAGCTCTAGACCTGAGCTTTTCATTAGTGGGCTGAGTAACATATTTAACAAGTAACAGTTTCTGTGTGCATTGTTTTTCTCGCCTGCAAAATGGGGATAATGATATTTCATTACTTAATATGGTCAGAAAGTTGTAGTTAGGATAAAATTCATGTGCAAGTTGTATGAAAAGCATCGAACCCCATACAAATGAAAAGTAATTAGCTGCAACAGTATAGAAGTAACAGTAACATTCAATGCTTTAGCCAAAGGAGAAAAATATTTCTCTAAATAAATGAATGAATGAATGGCAGTCCTTTAAGTTTCTCCCAGTAAAATGTAAGATCCTTTAAAGGAGGTATTGTTTCATTTTTTATATTTATATTCCCTTGCTTCTAACACAGTTCCTAGGACATAATAGGCGTTTAGTAAATTCTTTTGAATTGACTGATTACTTGATTGGTGCCAGGATGGTAAGCAAGTCCAATATCATCATGGCCTTGGCTTCTGGTCAGTTCCAAACAAATCATAAACATGTCAGAAGTGGAACCCAGAGTGACCTGACACTTAAAACAAAGAAAGATAATATTTCCCAGAGTCGTTAACTAGAACTGGGATAGTACAAGCTGTACTCAGGAGCAGCAAAGGAAATAATGCCCTTGGACACATTTTTAAAGGTGGATGAGGAGCAGGCTAGCGCTTACAGCCAGTGACCCAGACGAGTGGATGCCCTCTGCTTCTGTTATCTATTCCCCTAACATATAGTGGGAGTGAGACTACAACGGTAAATTGCAGTAAAAGGAGACAAGAATATGTGTGGACCTTGATATCCGCA
>CM053593.1:273057723-273067723 GCA_028646575.1 Pseudocheirus occidentalis
TGGATGGATGGATGGATGGATGGATGGATGGATGGATGGATGGATGGATGGAAGGGTGGATGGATGCATGGATGCATGGATGGATGGATGCATGGATGGATGCATGGATGGATGCATGGATGGATGAATGGATAGATACATGAATGAATGGCAAAGGATCTCAGACAGTATTCCCAAGCATATCCCCATACACACACACACACACACACACACACTGCCGCCACACCACCACCACTACCACTACCACCACTCCAGCCTTTTAGGAGCAACAACACATGACCTGACAATGTTACCATGCTTCAAGACCCAGTGGCCACATCAGTCCTGCACAGTGTGAGGCAACACCACGTAAGCCTGTGACCTTTATTTCTCCATTCAAGGCCCTGGGACACTTGCCAAAGCAAATGATTTCAGCTCCTTCAAAATCTGTTGCAACAGGACAAAGCCCCCTTCCCTCTACCCTAGTTAAGGCTCTGATAGTCACATTGGAGCTTTTCCTTGTTTCATAATAAAATTTCATTTTTGTAACCTCTGAGCTCTTTGCTTGATACTAGAATTCTGGGTCCTAAAAAAATGAAAGGTCTATTTGATGAAGTGCAACTGTGCCAAATACACATCACTTCTCCCATAAGTCAAAAGGAGAAATACTATTCCATTCCTAATAAAAATTGAAGCCATTCCCAGAGAAAGTAGACTTTAGCACAATTTGTGCAGTTAGTGCATATCAGGCAGCAATTAGTAACAAAGTTTTTCCTTTTTTAAATAAATAAAATTATATTGATATCTTTTAATATTGATTAAATTTTCTGCTGTATCCCTCTAAAGAGTCATACCATATAATTGTCTATAAAAGGAAAAAAAGCTGAGGAGGGTAGGAAGAAGCAAAACTAATTAATCCATCAAAGATATCTGACAATGTATCCAATGCTCCACATCTATGGACCCCATCCCATCTCTGCAAATCACCTTAACCCACAACAGCTCAGAACTTCCATGCCCAAAGAATCCACCAGCCTCTGCCTTCCCAGAAGCAGGAATGACACCAAGCCTGACCACTTTGTAACCCTTAAAGCATTACAGGAATGAGAATTAGTATTGTGACTTTAATTATCATATTATATCGGTAGTCAGACAAGAAGATTCTTAGTGATTATTTGTTTTTCTTTTATTAAATTATTATTCCACAGTACTAGGAGAATTAACCTGCTGGGTGAAAAGAGATGGATGCATAAAAAGTCAAGAAATTATTGATGCTAATTATTTGTGCTTTATGATTCCTCTTCAGGTGTGCCCCTGGTTACTATGGAAACCCCTTACTGATCGGGAGCACCTGCAAGAAATGTGACTGCAGTGGAAATTCAGATCCCAATCTGATATTTGAAGATTGTGATGAAATTACTGGTCAGTGTCGCAACTGCTTACGGAATACCACTGGATTCAAATGTGAACGGTGCGCCCCTGGATATTATGGGGATGCCAGGATAGCCAAGAACTGTGCAGGTATTTAATCCCAAATTTCCATATGGTTGCATGGCTTTCATATACACGTCCCCTTGGAAAACAATTACCCTATTTAAATGATAGATCTCCCACGTCGAAACCCTACAGCTGCCATCTTCGAGTCTTTCCCTAAGTAATACTGCCTTCTATGTAAAGAGCTTCACAATTTCATCAATGATAAATATTTTTGCTGACGTAATTCAAGAAATATAAAAGATAAAGCAAGAGTCATGACCTGGGAAACAAATACAAATATACCTAGGCAGAATATTTTTTTCACATATGTTTGTTGTTGTTATTAAGTCATTTCAGACTCTTCATGACCCTGTTTGGGGTTTTCTTGGCAAAGATACTGAGTGGCTTGCCATTTCCTTCTCCAGCTCATTTTACTGATGAGAAAAATGAGGCAGAGTTAAGTGACTTGCCCAGGGTCATACAACTAGTAAGTGTCTAAGGCCAGATTTGAACTCAAGTCTTCCTGGCTCCAGACCAGGTACTCTATCTATTACGCTATCTAGCTGCCTTATGTTCATATCCTTCTAAATCTAATCAAAGGTATTGAGAAACTGGAAAATGATTTTGTGAGGGTTTTTTTCAACATTAATCAAATGGAAAATAATGCATAAGTTATTTATTGACATGAGTCAATTTTCCCGAGATGCTCAATTCTTCCTCTATTTGTTTTCTAAAACTTCACATTTCAATGACACAGGAGTCAAAGAGAGAGCTGAGGGTAAGGAGTGGGATAGTGGATATTTTTCCATATCCCACTTTCCAAAAATTTAATTAAGTATTTCAGTAATACTAAGAGAAATAGTTCTAATTAGAATTTAACTAGAACCCAGTACATAAGATAACCTTTTCATGGTTTTTCTTTGTCCTGCATCATGTAAATTGTTCCCAATGGTTTTCTTTAAGAATAAAAAAAGAACATGATTTTATATTTCTTGGGTTTTTTGTGGAGCAGATAATAGAAGAGAAGAAGCAGTAGGGAAGGAAAATAACATTCTATTAGCATTAGAACTTATAGATGTGGAAGACACTTCAGAGGCCATCTAGGCCAATCCTCTCCCTTTACAGATGATGAAACTAAGGCTTAATGAGGTTAAGTGACTTATTCAAGGCCAAATAGATAATAAGTATTAGAGGTGAGATTTAAACTGAGGGTTTTTTGGATCCTGGAGACAGTATGAATTCAACTTACCATCGTACTATCTAATACTACTACGAAAAATTCTTATCTGAATGAGAGGTTGTCTTACTAAAGCTAAGTGGCTAAAAAGAAAAGAAAAAGCAAGAAGGAAAATAAATAAACTTGCAAGACCTGAAAAAGATAGTAAAGATAAACCCCAAAAGCTAAAAAGCCTGAACTAAGACTGGTGATAGCCAAACTGAAGCCATAAATAATAATAATTACCTGCATTTATATAGCATTTAAGAATTTGCAAAGTGATATTGTATTGTTTGATGCAGAACTGTAAATGACTTAACTATTCTCTGCAACACAATGATCTAAGACAATCCCAAAGGACTAATGATGAAACATACTATTCACCTCTAGAGAAAGAATTGAAATTGATTGAATACAAACAAATGTCCTATTTTTTACTTTCTTTCATTTTTTTTATTTTACTTGAATCTTCTTGTACAAAATGGCTATTAGGAAAATATTTTACACAATTGCACATGTATGACCTGATCGCTTACTCTCTCAGGGAGGGGGAAGGAAAAAGATAGAATTTGGAACTCAAAACTTTAAATAAAAATGTTTAAAAATTGGGGGGGGAGAATTTGCAAAGTGCTTTTACAAACATTATTTTATGTTCACAATAACTCTGGGAACTAGATGCTATTATTATTCCCATTCCACAGATGAGGAAACTAAGACAGACAAAGGTTAGTCGGTTTGCCCAGGGTCATACAACTAATAAGTATCCAAGGCTGGATTTAAACTCAGGTCTTTCTAGCGCCAGATTTAGCATTTTATTCACTGCACCACCTAGTTGCCTCTAATCTTAGTATCTCTTTTAAGATTTTCATTAATCTCAGTTTAACCTACAAGATAATCGATTGTTCTTAGAAGATCAGCTAATTTTAAGAATATTCTGCAGCAATAAGCCATTATTTCCCTGAACTGATCAATAAATTTGCATTTTATGGAACAGCTAAAACATCATAAATCTGTTATCTCTTTGAAGTTGATTTTCTAGATCCAACCAAGCTGTCACAAATCCTTATGATAGTTAAGAAGTGAGAAAAGTTATAGTTTTATTCAAGTATAGAAAGGTCACCGTGCATTTTTTAAAGTTTTGCAAATGAAATCCTACTTTTATATCTGGTGAAGAAGGAAAGTCTAGTGGGTTTCTGGGGGTTTTGCTTTGTTTCATTGGAGTTTTTTATTGATTTTAAATTTCAATGACTAAACCACAGTGAAAGTCAAGGAAATAAAATGACAGATAAGCATTGGGAATCTTGTCATTTCCAAGCAATCCACATATATCCATTATGCATATAATTGGTCTTAGTGTCCTCTTCAATGTTCATAGGAAGATTTGAAGGTTAAGTATCTAGTTTGCCCAAGTTCACATACCAAAAGAGCTCAGATTTATTCCTTTGAGTCTTCTCTGTAATTGCTGTACTACTCAGAAATGCTCTTATCTGTCAGTAGCCACATAAATAATCAATGCTGGAGTCTGGAATAAACTGGAAAAACATTTTCATTAAGGATACATGGTCTACTTTTGCCAGTGACAGATGTCCACAGTAGGATGCAAGGAACATAAAACATTTTGGGATCTAAGCATTTGCATCGTCTAGTCCCAGGGTTCTTAACCTGGGATCCATGGAGTCCCAAGACATCTCTGATTAGATTTCAGGGGTCTGTGAACTTTCATGGTTTTTTTAAAAAGCTTGTTTCAGTATAATTGGCTTCTTCTTATTTGATATGTTTAAAATTATTCTGAAGAGGGGTCCATAGGCTTTACCAGACTATCAAGGAGGTCCATGTAAAAGTTACAAACTTCAGGTCTAGTTGGGAAGAATCCTTGATAATTTCTCTAACTTTTTCCCTCAATAAAAAATTTGCCTGGAGACAGCTACATTTTTCAAAAATTTCCACTCTTTCTCTGTGTCATGGTTAAGGCAGACCCCATGGTAAGATATCATAAAGTCTTGGTGTGAGCACATATGCACAGAGATGCAGAATGTGAACAGCAAACATGAAAACTCCAGTCAGTTTTCTGACTCAGTAATAAATCCAAAATCCTCATTCTTTGTTTTTATTTCCACAGTATGCAACTGCGGGGGAGGACCATGTGACAGTGAAACTGGAGAATGCCTTGAAGAAAGTCTTGAACCCCCTACAGGCATGGACTGCCCAGCTATAAGTAAAAATAACAATACCTGATTGACTAACCCCCATTTTATCTAATACCCTGCAGTTGTGGGCTTTTATAAAGTATATCAGTATTAGTCTCTCTCAGAAACACTTGAGTCTGTGGTGTTAACCTTGTCTGTACACCCTTTGGCAGAACGGACCACAAACAGAAGCATATAGCTAGATATATCCAAGGCCCACTTAGTACCAATTTACAAATAAGGGCGCTAAAATTTAATAACTCCTTTAAAAAAACAGATTTTATCAAGGTTCCTTTAGATCCAGCATCTCAATGGGGCTGGCCATTTCATAATAGTAATAATAAATTGACAATCAAACATTTTATAATTCATGGGATTGTTGAACCAGATGCTAAGCTTAATTTTATTTTAGATTTTATTATGCATCCATATTCCAGTGTTTCCTGGGTTCCCAAAGTAGTATGACTAGTGAGTAGTATCTCAGAAACTCTGGTAGATTCTATCACACAAGAAAGTTTCTGAGTATGAGCTGATGACAAATTGACCATCATACAGTCTAGCTAAATTTGGAAAAACTCATTGATAATCTTAGCCAGGTGATCAATTCTGTCAACCACAGCAGCACAAGCAGGTCCTCTTCTAATGGGCAGAAGATCTTTGATATGCCCCCAGTGGAGTAGTCTCCACATGGGTGAATTTGTGGATCTTTGGAGTATTTCTTTGTAATTCTTTGAAGATCTCAATATGATTTATAACTACTTTTCCTCTCTGAAGAGCCCTGGGACAGCTCTTAATAATAATACTTCGCACCTGTGCAAGAATTCAGTTTCCAAAAGCACTTTGAGCTGCTTTCTCACTTACTTAATCCTCACAGTGATCCTGAGAGGTAGGCTGAGCAAAAATAATCATCCCTATGTTACAAATGAGACAATGGAGAAGTGAAATGACTTGGTCCAGGTCGTACAAATGGAGAAACTGAAATAGTAGATAATGTGACCCCTCCAAAATCAGGCCAGATTTTGAGTGGAAACAGGAATAAAATTCAGAGTTCTGAATCTGGGTGACTTCATTCTCTATTGAATCATTCCTTTTTCCCTATTGATTTAAAAACCAATAGGCACCCCCTCTCAACAGAAAGGTTTCCATTTAGGGGGTTGTTTTTGACTTTATGATTAAAATAAAAATCAGCCAGGACTAAAATATTCAAATAAACAATGACATGAAGGATAGTCTTAATTTTGAAAGGCATTGCTTTGCTAACAAGTGAGGATTTCAGCCTAGGCTAGAGCAGAGGTTATTTATGAAACTATTCAAATGAGCCAGAAAGTCCCACCCACCCTCAAACTACCTCACTTGTTAGTTGGCCTTGGTGCCAGAAATTCTCAAGGATAGACTCTCTTTTCATGACATCATTCAAAAAGAGACCTTTGATTAAAATGTCAGTATTTTACCTGAGACTTAACACATTAACAACCATTAACACATTAACATGGACTAATTGATGCCTTAAAAGGTAAGGTAGATTTGGTACAGCTGACACATGGGAAAGGGGAATTACTGATTTCTAGAAAAAGCACATTCCATCAGGAAAACTGGAAATTATGACATAATTTTTGAGGGTATCAGAAGGATGCCTGGAAATATTTTGACAGCAGAGAAGAGGGTTCCAAATTAGGGACCAACCAGGAGAACAAATTGAGGATTGATTCTATAAAGAACTTCACCTACTGCACAACTTTGCCTAGGCCCAGCCCTAAGTAAAAACTTCCTCTTTCTCAGTAAAAGAGAGTGAGTTTCTTAAGTAAAGCACCAATGGACCTTTTCTGCTAAGAAGGTGGTCACTGATAAATAAAGTGGATAAATGAAGTCAACCCAAGGGTATAAAGAACAATTTTAGTCCCCACCCCTTGGGTAGCCCATACTCCTTTTAGTGGAACAGATATTCAGAGATGCTCTATTGGAGTGTGGAGGAGTGGCTCTGCAAACTGATGATTAAAAAATAAAGTTCTGAGGGATCGTATATACATGTTTAATCCATAAAACTACATACTTATTGCCATAAGAAATTGGATGAAATGGATCCCTCTTCTCTTCCACACACTCCCTCAAACCTCACGTTGCCTTTTTACAATTATTTTTTGCCACCAAAGTTCATTTTAATCTTATTGCACTAATCTAAAAATATTTGCCAGTAGGACCTGTCTAAAATTAGCTGATTTTCATGTTTTTGTGGTCCTGCATCCTTCTCATCATCATCATCATCATCAATAGGCATTTGTTATATTCTTACTGTGTGCCAGTCATTATACTAAACAGCAGGGATACAAAGAAATACAAAACTTTACATTCTAATGTGAGGGAGGGAAAAGGCAGGAGAAGACAACATGCAAATAACTATGTGCATAGAAGATATGTATCATGTAAATGGGTTGACCATCGAGATCAGGACCAATTTCCATGAGACAGATAGAAATCTACTCTGGATTTTTTTTTTAATGAATGTAATAACATTCAAGAAAATACAGGTGCCTGATTCATGACCCAGCAAAGTCAGTATGCTTTCAGTTTTAAATTGCATAGTGACAGAAAATGACATTTTCCTGTTTTATCACCAGGCTGTGACAAGTGCATCTGGGATTTGACTGATGACCTACGATTAGCAGCCCTTGCTATTGATGAAAGCAAATCAAATTTGTTGAGTGTGTCATCTGGAGTAGCTGCTCACCGGCATGTAAATGAAATCAATGCCACAGTTTACCTCCTCAAGGTATGTTGTGATTATAGGTCTTTGGCTCTATTTCCATTTTAGCCTTGTAAGATAAATCCTATCAACACCATCTAGTCCCATTCTGATTGTTTAGAGCTTAGCCAGCCTAGGAAAGTCATGCAAAACGGATTGTACACATAAGTATGCACTGAGCCTCTTAGGTTCATGGGATTTAGAGTGGGAACAAACTTCAGAGATCATCTTATTAATATAACCCTTATTTGCTAAAGAAGGAAATTGGTTCCCAGAGAGGTAAGTGACTTGGTTAAAGTCAACTAGAGAATTTCAGAGTTGAACATGAGCAGTGCTGAAACTACCTTATAGGACAAATTGTTAAGTTTCCAGTGTGAACTTTTATACCTGAGAAATCAGCATATACTGCAAATCAGGACTAATGTATAATTTTTTTTTTTACTATCTATATATAAGAAAGTGATAGAGCAGTGGTTCTCAACCTTCCTAATGCCAAGACTCGTATGTGGGCATATCTGCAAGTGGGCAGACTGGCCTGGAGATGGATAGAGGAGCAGTGTCTCAGTTCCCAAGACCACTGGAAATATGTGTTTTCTGATGGTCTTACGCGACCCCTGTGACCCCTGTGAAAGGGTCGTTTGACCCCCAAAGGGGTTGCGGCCCACAGGTTGAGAACCGCTGTAAGAAAATGTTAACAAGGCAAATTAAACTTAAAAGTATATTAGGAAATTTGTTTTTGGAGAGATGGTTATTAAACATTTACCAGCATACCCCTGCGACTGAGGATTGAAAACACATCCTCCAGTACCCTCTTTCCATTTGACCAATGTTCTCAAAGACAAAAGATATACGGAGAGTAGTTAGAAGTTATAAACATAACTAGTCTAGACAAGAGAAAATTTGCCTCTCAATTCTTTCTCATTAAGGAATTCCAATTAAGCAACTTCAATAAAAGGATTATTTTAGTAGGATTTGAGTTGGCCTCAGCTTTCACAGTTACCTATTAAAAAGAGAAGACCCCCTCATTTTACAGGTAGCTTAACTAGGACTCATAGAGTTAAAATGATTTACCCTCATTAGAGGTAGAGTAACCATGCCCTTTAATTTCTCCTTTGATTATACCACAATATCAATAGGATCCTAATGTCCCATTTTGTTCATTAGCAATAACCTTGACGCTGCCTGGGCCTCAATCTGAACTCTAAGTCCAATGCAACAATTCCTAGATGATGCTAAACAGTTGTCCTTTCCACATCATGACTTTCCCCAACATAGTTTCAATATATTGCAAGTCAGCATAAGAAATTACTGTAAATGGGAATTTGGGGGGGAGTATTGCAGAAGCCACAAACAACATGTGAAGGCTACCATATGACAACAGAAAAAGTTCAGAACCTCAGTGATACATAAAACATGCCTATGACCAAATATTTAATCCAAATTTGACGATAAGGTATATAAACAGCCAATAAAAGAAAAAGACTTCTTCTCTTATACAAAGGGAAGGTCAAAAAATTTTATATGGATTTTTCAGATCATGGAGCCACAACTTCCCTAAACCCTGTGAAGTAGAATAGATAACTGTATATTATGAGCTAAGACCCTAGAAGACAGAAGAGGCAAGGATCAAATCATACCAGCATTAGATCTGAATCTGTCTTAGACAATTATATCCTTTGTGATAAACTAGGGGGAGATGAATTTATAAACTCCATTCTCCATTGACCCTGGAGGCAAGTTCCCAAGATAGCCTCCTACTCTGCAATTCTCCAGCAGAGAATGGAAAATTCACTAACAAGAGTGAATTTAGTACCTCCATCTACTCTAAGAAGTCTTATAAGAACATTGCTTTATGAATATTTCAGAAAAATTGATGCATAAGTTGAATCAAATTTTTCAAAACGCATTTTCCCCCACAGGCAAAGGTTTCAGAAAGAGAAAACCAATATCTCCTAAGAAAAATACAGATCGGTGATGCTGAGAATACAATGAAGGGTCTTCTATCTGATTTGGAGGAACTAACTGAAAAGGTATGTGTTCATCTCTTGGAGTCAGTTTCAGAGATAAACCAAAATGTGGGTAAATGCAACAATTTATGTTACTATTCTTTAAATGGACTCACCGTTATATACCAAAAATAGTAATAATAATAATAATCTTTAACTCAGGTTTGAAAATGAGCTGTAGTCCAAATATCTTAAAATAAATCAGGGCCAGCCTAGAGAAATTCTCCCTTGTTTTTCTTTTCTTGTTCCTTGGTCTTTTAGAAGCTTGTTTGTGGAGAAATAAGAAGTAGTTTTGCTGCATATGCTCCTGTTCTCTTATTCCAACGATCAATAGGGAGGTCTAAGTGAGGTTATTAAGAAGAGGTGGTATCAATTAAAATGGTTGAGTCCAATGCAG
>CM053593.1:273072723-273108707 GCA_028646575.1 Pseudocheirus occidentalis
ACCTCTCAAGACTATGGTTTTTTCATCTATAAAAATGAGGACATTGAACAAGGTAGTCACTATGGCCTAGATCTATTAATATATCATCCCATGAGATTATATTTATTACTATTAAATTTCATGTCTTGTATTTGTCTTCATTTTTGTCTTGCCACTAGACTTTGATGACTGTGGAGGAAAGAGTGAGGCTGACAGCTTTGCACAGTTCTGCCTCACTTAAATCCAATTCACTAGCAAGTCAAGGTATCACCCTTGTGATGTCGTTGGTCCTCTTTAAGTGCAAACAACAAACCATTAGATTTGCCAACTGTTCTAGCCCATCCAGATCTTTTTGAATCTTGACTCTTTCATTATGCCAGTTATCTCTCCCATCTTTTTATCACCAAAAAACTTGATAAACTTGGGTCTGTGCCTTGAGGCAAATCATTGATAGAATATGTTAAATTTCACAGCAGCACACATAGCTTTCTGGGGCACTCTACTCCAGTGTCTCCAACCTCTATCCAAGTTGACACCAAAATATTTATGACTATTCTTTGGGTCCAACCTTTTAACCAGCACTGAATCTATATGTCTAACATTTAATTCATATCTCTCCATCTTTCTCATAAAAATAGTTTGAAACAACAAATACTTTGCTAAAAATCTAAGTAAACTATACCAACAGTGTTCAACTCACCAGCCAGCCTAATAACTGTGTCCCAAAAAAGGCCACTGAAGTTAATTTGGCATGGCCTATTTTTGATGAAGTTGTATTTCTTTGGGATGACCAATTACTTTCAAGGTGTTTGCTAACTATTCCTTTAAAAACAAGCCGAGAATATTGCCAGATATTGAAGTGAAACTCATTGGTCTATAGTTAGCTCCCTATTTTCTTCCCTTTTTAAAAAAAAATCTAAACACTAACCTTCCTCCAATCCAGCATCATTTCTCCCAATCTCTACAGTCTTTCATAGCTTATTGACAATGGGTCAGCAATTCCATCTACCACTTCTTTCAGAATTGTAGAATACTAGTTTATCTCAGCCTTGTGAGCTAGCTAAGTGCTCCGTTATGATCTTCTTCCTCACCTTGGTTATTACATGATCATCAAGAAATGACCAAGAAACAAAGGCAACCAAAATAAACCATCACTACATATTGTATCCAATAATTACACCTTTCAGGTAAACTCTAATCTATCCACTTTAGATGCTATATTGTGAGGGATAAGTATATTTTTTTTTCTCTTTTGCTGATGCTTAACTAATGAAAAAAGAGGTTGCAGTGCCCTCTTGTGCTTTTCCAAATGAAAATGTTTCTTATATGACAGACTAAGCCATGTATTGTTGTAGCCATTTTTTTAAGATTTCAGTTTGAATCAAATGATAAAATTAAAAATGATCATTTTTAATTATTCAGTAATGATGGGGGTGGAGACTTCTTCACAAGAGGACGTTCCAAACCAGGAAAGTAGACATTGTGTCTTCCCAAATGTGGCAAATTCAAATTGCAAACAAAAATGTAATTTAGATTAATGTTTAAAACTGAACTGGTTAAATGAAAAGTTAATCTGAAGGTAAAATTTCGCACTTTGACTTCAGTATTTGGAGGAATAAGAACAGGAACTGTGGCAAGCACCCACAGGAAAATAAAGACAAAAAGGAGCAAAACAAAATACTCCACAATATATCCTCTGTATGGATAAAATACATTTTCATGAAGTCTATACCACAGGACCTCTTCCCAGGTCCACAAAAAACTAGCATATTTAGGGAGGGACAAAAATTTGGTTCAAGGATATGTGCATTTATTAAGTGCCTCCTATGTCCCAGGCACTATTCTAGATGCTAGATTAAAAGACAAAAAAAAAAAAAAAAAAAAAACGAAACATTTCATTGGAAAAGGTTTTCCCATTATATTCTGATTCTTAACTACCAGTATAACCTTGTACAAATCACTTAACCTCTCTGTACCCTAAGCAACACACATAATCTCAAGTGAAAAGCCCTGGACTTAGAAGCAAAAGCCTTGGGTTCAAATCCTGGCTTTAGGGCTTGCTAGCTACATGACCTCAGGCAAGTCATTTAACTTCTCTAAGAAAGTTTCCTGGTATTTAAAATTATGGGGGCGGCTAGGTGGCAGTGAATAGAGCACCAGCCTGGAGTCAGGAGTACCTGAGTTCAAATCCGGCCTCAGACACTTAACACAAAAACTAGCCGTGTGACCTCGGGCAAGTCACTTAACCCCAACTGCCCTCCAAAAAGCAAAAAAAAAAAAAGCAAAAAAAAGTAAAATTATAATAATAATATTTCATTACCAACCTAACTTCAAAGGGTTGTGGAGGGAAAGCATTTCAAAGTATAACACCCTGCACAAGCCTGAGCATTTATTCTAAATTAACACTGAATAATCTGACTAATTGACTCAGCATAAAATCTTCAGGCATCATTTGCTGTGAAGCCTCTCCTGCCTTCCTGCTTTCCTAGATGTCTCAGTTTTGCCATCCCATTAGATTGTAAACTCCTTGAGGGCAGAGACTGTTTTTTGTCTCTTTTTTTGTATCTTGATTAATTAGCCTGGAACATAGTAGGTACTTAAAAAAATGTTTATTGAGTTGAATCAAATTATTGGATCAGAAGGAATTAAGCCTTGTCAAGGCAAATGAGGCAAAGAAGATTTAAGGGGAGCAAAAAGACATTACAGAAAAAATATTCTTCAAGTTCCACAATAAATCATGGTGGTCATTATGAGCCCACCATTTCAATTGATCCCAGTTGATTCTACGTTTTTCTCAATAAAAGATAACATGATATAGTGGAAAGAGGGATGGAACTAGAGAAAATTGAAAGAGACCTGGATTCAAATTCCCTCCTTCATTGCTGAATGGCTATGTGACTAGGCTCAAGTCATTTCAGGGCTTTGACTCAGTTTCCCCATCTGTAAAAATGAGGATAATAAAAGTGTCTATCTCCAAAGCTTGTTGTGAGGCTCAGATGAGACACCATAAATATAAGCACTTTGTAAACCTTACTTTACAAACATTTGGGGATAAGACAAGGACTGGATCTGTGGTGTCATTGGTATAAGGCAGGGGTCTTTGTGTTTTAAAAATGTAAAAACCATTCTTAGCTGTATGAAAAGTGATGGGGAGTTGATTTGGCCCTCAGGCTGTAGTTTGCCAGTCCTTGTTATAGGTAATTTCCAGGTAAGGAAACTGTTACCAAAACTGATCAGCAATTTGTAGTCTTAGGAATTTGGTTAGAGAGGTTAAGTGATTCACTCACTGTCTTTCAGCCAAGCATGTGTTGGAAGAAGGATTTGAATCCAGATCTCCCTGACTTCAAAGTCATCTGTCTATCTACTATACTGCAATGTCTCTCTTATGAACGTTAGCTATTATGGATACCAGTGCAGTGGCTTCATCTTGCACCTCATTCAGGTTCTGCAGCCTGTTCAGTATTAGGAAGTAAAATTGTATTTCACAGAAAGTCAACAAAACAAAGTAAATGGTAGACCAGGCCAAAGACTTCCTTCTCCTTTGTAAATACACTCAAGGACTCAGTGTTTCTAATAGGAACAGAAATGAACGCTTCCTGCACACATTGCGCATAAAACACAAAGTAATACTCAGTCCTTGAACAATTTCCATTTATTGAACTCAGCTTCTTAATTCCCCCTCCCCTACTAACACACACACACACAGACACACACACACACACACACACACACACATATACTCACATTGGATTTTGACAAATAGCATTTTGAAGCTCTTGAACATAAGATCCCAAGTGTAGAGAAAGGAATTGAATGTTCAGAAGAAAACTCTATTCACCAGGAGCCAAATCTGCTTGAGTAGTTATTTGTACACAAGTACCATCAATGTTGATAGAAATTTGGAATGAAGCACTGAAAGCAGTATTTAGCCCAATGAGAATAATCCTTGAAATCTCTGCTGTAATTCAATCACAATGGTGATTGAACTACCCAGGAACACTGTCATTCGGCCTCACCTTGTTGCAATCTTTTCTTTGGAACTTTCAACTTTTTGTTCCATGTATTGATCTGACTGGTTACAAGTCAAACAAACAGGAGGTATTACATAAATTTAAGGGGGAAATGACATCAGTTAATTAACCAGTAAAAATTTATTAAGCACCTACTATGTGCTAGGCATCTGTTAAGCCATGGGGACAGAAAAAGTGGTGAAAGATAGCCCCTTCCCTTAAGGATCTCATAATCTAATTAGGAAGACAACATGCAAGCAAATATGTATATATAAGCTATATACAGGGCCTCTAGGTAGCAAAGTAGATAGAATGAGGAGTCAGAAAGATTCATTTTTGTGAGTTCAAATCTGAGCTCAGACACTTAGTAACCGTGAGACCCTGAGCAAATCATTTAACCCTATTTACCTTGATTCTTCACTTATAAAATGATCTGGAAAAGGAGACGGCAAACCACTCCAATATCTTTACCAAGAAAACCTAAAGAGGGTCACAAAGAACAGGACAGGCCTGAAAAACAACTGAATAATAAAACAATACAGAGATTAATTAGAAAAGAATTAACAAAGGAAAGCGCTAGAATTAAGAGGGGTTAAGGACAGGCTTCAGTTTATGTTACTGAAGTCGTAAAAATATGATCTCATTTTGAGTCATTTCCTGATTCTAGAATCAGTAATCACATCAGTCTTCAATTGTGTCTTCTCAGCTCATTTTGTATGCTAATTGGACTTTTGTTTTCCAGGGAAGTGAATGGTTACCGCTCACACAAGCACACACACACACACACACACACACACACACACACACACACACACAAAGAAGATCCATGCTCACAAATTTAATCTTGTGTTTATATGGATTATTCGTAGGAAAATCAAGCCACAAGAAAAAGCCAGCTGGTTCAGAAAGAAACCATGGATACCATTAACTATGCAACCCAGCTTGTAGAAGAAGCCCACAATATGAGGGATAAGATCCAAGGTAAATACATTCTCCTCTGGTTAGACTTAGCAATATTTGCTTCAGTGGAATAATATTACTGCGTCAACAGTACAGCTCTGAACTTACCTGACAAAAAATAATTCAGTACTTTGATGAAAATTTTATTTAAAAAAAAAGAGCATAATGGGGCCAGAGCGGGGGTATGCTGGTAAATATTTAACAGTCAGCTCTCTAGAAAAGAAAATGTACCACTAACACACATTTAAATTTAATCTGCATTAACATCTTCTTCATCATTTTCTTAAGTCTCTCTAGACAATCAACAAAACAATGTATTAAGCCTTAATTTGTAGTGTTTGCTGATTTCCGAGGTTCAAATCCTTAATCCGAAAATTTAGCAATTGACTTTCCAGTTCTGGTGTGCTCCAGTACGACACTGGGCCAGAATGTCAGCCTCCCTTCCAATCTAAGGCTCTTTCCCTAGTAATCTGTCCTTCTGAGAGCTCTCTTAAAATTCAATCCAAAATATAAAATTTCTTTTCACAGAAGCAGAAATCAATTAAACAAGTCTACAACGTTGAGACTTAATGGTGACAGTCAGATAGGTCATGTCTTCCCTTGGACCCCTTAGACTCTGCCTACAGAGGATTCCTACTGAGCTATTGCAGAATAGAGCACATGTGGATCTTGAAAGTATGCTAAATTTCTACTTTTCCACTGGAAAGAAACATAGGGAGGGGGGAAAAATAGAAAAATCCATACTGGGAGAAATCAGTAAACCAACATGGAAAAATTCAGTAAAGTTATGGGAGAAGATATGTTTTACCTGCACATACCCAACTTCTCAAAATTGCACCTAAGTAGCTTTACCCATCACCTACAAATTCCTAGCTGTACCATTCCTAGGAAGAAAATGAAAAGGAAGAAAAATCTAAACATCTAGATCCAGCAAATAAAATCTCAAGTTCAAATCTGATTCCTTTGGAGTTTTAGAACATATATGCTTATTTAATAGCTGATAATTTTTAGGAAAAAATGTTCAGAATGTTTTGCTTTGCAGTTAATTCGAAGAAATCAAACACCGTGATACTTCCCCAGGAGAGGAAATTGCACACCTTGGTATCACAGAAGTGCAGCTTCCTGCCCTTTGACATTTACAGAGAAGGCATTGTCTATAGTCAATGGAAGGAAATTGGTTAATATGAACTGTCATAAGCTCTTAGCATGATAGGTGGCCCATGGGGCAAAGTATACAATGAATTCGAAGTCTCCCAAATCTGGCAGAAAGTACCTGTATCATAAAGTGCTATAAGCACTTCCCCCTCCCATCAGGTGGTTTTACTAACTTGGCCATCAACCTGTATAAGTGGTTGTTATATCAGTAGGAATCACTTCTCAGTAATAGAGCAGTGACTGAGAACAAGGATTCTCTTTCATGTTTGCTTTAGAGTGGATGGTCCATAAGGCAGGCTTGATGACAAAGTAGATAAAGAATCAAGAGTCATGAAGTGCTGAATTCAAGTAAGGTCTCAGACTGTTATAAACGTGTGACTTGGGCAAATCACTTAACCTCAGTTGGCCTCAGTATCCTGTCCTCAACTATAAAATAGAGTTTTAATAGGAGCACTTATCTCACAAAGTTCTGATGAGGATCAGATGAGACAATCATTTTAAAGCACTTAGTCTGCACATTGTTGTTGTTGTTCAGTCGTTTTATTCATGTCCAACTCTTTATTACCCCATTTGGGGTTTTCTTGGCAAAGATGCTGGAGTGGTTTGCTATATCCTACTCCAGCTCATGTTACAGATGAGGAAACTGAGGCAAACAGGGTAAATGACTTGCCCAGAGTCACACAGCTAGTGAATGTCTGAGGCTGAAACTAAACTCATGAAGATGAGTCTCCCTGATTCCAAACCAAGAGTTCTATCCACTGCACCACCTAGCCGCCATACCTGGCACATGGTAAGTAGTTTATAAAAGGTGGCCATGTTATTACTATCATTACCTTGCTACTTTAAAATTCACTTAATCTCTAAAATCTTTCTTTTACCTTCAAAGCATACCCATGTTATTGTCAGCAAACATGATTTTATAAGTTCCCAGATGAAGAATAATGGTATAGGCTAGGGGTAAGGCAGTTTTCTGGTTGTTTGTTGCTGTTCTTTTCACTGTCTCCAGAATTATTTTTTTTTCTATACAAAGGGACATATGAAAAAAGGGAAGTGCACCCCAAAGCAAATGAAAGTAAGGAAAACCACAATAATAAATTATTATCTTTATTCTAAGATGTCAAGGACATCTTGGTCCAATGCATATATCAAGCTATGATTAAAACATTTGCTGCATTTCATTTGCTGACTATCATGTTAAAAACAAATGAAAAGTATTTGAAATCTCTGACTCTCTAAGACTTTTACATTCATACAGAAAATGTGTGAGTTTTGTTCTTCATAGCGTTTTGATGTGATTAATAAAGTATTTCAAAATGCAGAGAAAGGAAAGATGTTTGAGGGTTAGCAAGTTGTTTGGTTCAAACAGAATAAAAGAAGGCCCTCATCACCTGGACTATTGCAATACCCTCCTAAATGATCTCCCCTTCTCAAGTCTCTTTTCTCTCCAGTCTGTCTTCCACACTATTGCCAAAGTGATTCTCCTAAGGTGAAGGTCTCAATGTCACACCCCTGCTTTATGATTTTCACTGGCTCCCTATTGCCTCGAGTTTCAAATATAGACAAGTATTTGACTTTTAAAACTCTTAGCAGCCTGACCCCAACCTACCTTTCTAGGGTCCTAATATAATATATACCTCTTAGAGTCCAAGCAAATGAGCCTTCATGCTGTTCCTCAAATATCGCCTTCTCATCTCCTGTCTCTATGTTTTCAAACTGACTCTCCCCATTTCTTTCACGCCTATTTCCTAGAATCCCTTAAAGCATTCACACCTCAGCTCAAACCCCACCTCCCAATGAAGGCTTTATCACGGCTTCCAGATTTGTATTTATTCTGCATAGACTTTTCTGTGTATATGGTATCTCTTTAATTAGAATACATAGATATGTGTATATAATATGCATATGTTCAAGAACAACTGCCAAGCACAGAGCCTGACTCAAAGGAAGCACTTAAAAATACTTCTTAATTGCTGATTGCTCACTTGGGAATCAATTTCAAATAATTTTTATTTGTTTTTAGCATTATAACAATTAAGAGTAGTGTAAGATGGGGGCAGCTAGGTTGCACAGTGAGTAGAGCACCGGCCCTGGAGTCAGGACGACCTGAGTTCAAATCCGGCTTCAGACACTTGACACACTTACTAGCCGTATGACTTTGGGTAGGTCACTTAACCCCAATTGCCCTCCAAAAAGCAAAAACAAAAAACAAAAAACAAACGAGTAGTGTAAGATGTACAAAGGCAGGTGAGAGTAGTTGTGTGGCCCAATGGATAGAGTGCTAGGTCTGGACTCCTGAAGACCTGAGTTCAAATCAGACCTCAGACATTTACTAGCTATGTGACCCTATGCAAGTCACTTCACCCTGTTTGCCTCAGTTTCTTCAGCTGTAAAATGAGCCACCAAAGGAAATGACAAGCCACTCCATTATCTTTGCCAAGAAAACCCGAGATGGGGTCACAAAGAGTCAGGCATGACTGAATAACAACATTCTTTCTTAGGCAACATTCGCTCTCAATTGTGGGTGTTTTGAATATTAATTTCAGTCATGGTATAAACTTTATCTGGTCCCACATTTCTTTATATCCTCAGAGCTTTCTCAGCGACCATTCTCGCAGTAAAAGCCTCTTCATCTATTTTTCTTCCCCTCCTCCAGTATATATGAATGCTTTATGGCATCTGTGGAGACGTTCCTTGTGACTAACAGTCTATAAAATAACTGATGGGGACGTGTGAGCTATTATTCACATCCAGTCCAGTTCCCTGATCTAAGCCTGATTTATGGGACTGCAGTGTTTGCTTACCCATCACCCCTCACCAACCACATCAATCATAATAAGGCCCAGACACCTTTTTATTTATGTTTTGAAGGTAGAATAACTTTCCCTGGTAGCTATCTTAGAAAGAGGTGGCGATCACAGAGCATGATGTACTGGTCAGAGGGGCTCACTTGGGAGTCAAGAGGCCTAAGTCTGACATTAGCCATCTATGTGGCCCTGATAAAGTTATTTAATCTCTGTTAGGCTTCGGCTTCCTCATCTGTAAAATGAGAGAGTTAGACAAGAAGACCTTTAAGGCCCTTTTCTGCTCAAGCATTCTAGGGTCCTGAAACATTCTACCAAGACTCCGGGTCTCTTGGAGGCAATTCAAATCACTCAGGATGTCAGAACTGGAAGAATCATAAATCTAAAAGTGGAAAGAATATTTAAGGCTAATGCACTCATTCTACACATGAGGAAATTCAGGCTGAGAAAAATTAAGTGACTTTCCCAGAGTCAATACATGTCCAAGGCAAGACATGAACTCAGGTCTTCCTAAACACTTAAAACAGTCGCCTGGCACACAGTAAATGCTTAATGAATGATTGTTGACCGACTGACTCAGCTCCATCTCAGTGCCCTCTCTAGCTGCCTGCTTCAAGGTGCCTAAGAAGCAATCTAACCCAACCCCACAGCTGAAAAAATGTTTCTCTACAATCTACCGGAAAGAAATCCAGTATTCCCACAGCAGTATAAAGTTTATACACAATGATTTTGGAAGGTAGTAGGGTAATCAGGGAAAATTTAATGGAAATATCACTAGAAAAGAATTGAGTGTAGAATGGAGCTAGAGGTTCCAAGAGGCAGAGACGGGGAGGGAAGGCATTTAGGTATGGGGGACAGCCTGTGCAAAGGCCCAAAGGTAGGAAATAAAATATCATATATAGAGAAAAGCAAGCAGGCTAGTACAATGATAGCTTTGAGTACATTAGAAGAATAGCATATCATTGGCCTAAAAGGTAGTAACAATAATTATAGCTAACATTTCTATGTGCCAGGCACTATGCTAAACACATTACAAATATTAACTCATTTGATCCCAAAACAACCCTGGGAGGGTAGATGCTGTTAACTCCATTCTATAGATGAGGAAATAGACAGACTGAGGCTAAGTGACTTGCCCAGAGTCACACAGGTAGTAATTGTCTGAGGTCATATTTGAATTCAGGGCTTCCTGGCTGCAGGACTAGAACTCTCTCTACTCTGCCACCAGTAAGCAGGTGAAAGCCTTTAAATTCCAAACAGATAAGTTTATATTTTATCCTAAAAGGAAAGGGAAACCCCGAAAGCTTCTTGAGCAGAGCAGTAATAAAAGGAGATCATACCTTAGGAATATCAATTTGGCAACTGAATGGAAGCTAGATTGGAGTGTGAGAAGACAGCACATAAATTACACACAGCCCCTCGGAATATTTTTCCGTATATTTATATTTCACAGAAAGCACTAATTAGCACAGCCTGATGAGTGTATCTTAAATATTAGCCATCTTGGCCCACTGCAGAAAAACACTAGGTAGACACCATGCAAATTTTTCATTCCTTCAGTTCCAGTTTAGAAATACCATGACTGAATTTGCAAAGAACAGCTGTTTTGATTCTCTCTATCCTTGGACCATAATGGATCCACTTTTATTCTATTATTTTGATAAATAAACAGGCTATGTCCTGTTTAATGCTTGCATGGGCAATGTTGATACTAAAATAGGCAACCCAAAGAGATGATTTATTCCTCACTATTGGAAGTCTTTATGCTTAGTCTGGATGACTCCTTGTTAGGGAATGTTAGAAAGGTGATTCCTAGTCATATATGAGTTGTGCTCACTGGGGTCCTTTCCAAATTGTGTGATTTGCTATGTGGATGCCCCTGATCATGTTCTCATCCCACTACCACCTGTGGGTTCTGGCCATCACTTACACTCCCACATGTCTTTTGTCACTCCTACAGCACAATTTAAAAATAGCTAGGTAGGTTTTCCCTGCTGCTTTTCTCTGCGCTCAGAACAAACATCTGTTCTTTCTTTTAGAGATCAGCAACAAGATGCTATATTATGGAGTTGAGCACAACCTCAGCCCGGAAGAAATCTCTGAAAAGCTGGCAGTAGCAGAGGATATGCTGGAAGAAATCAGGAGCCGAAAGCCATTCCTCCTTCAACGCGACCTTGTGGATGAAGAGGCTGATGAAGCGCAAGAATGTAGGTTTTGATATCTCTGACTGCCTCTTCTTAAGCCTGACTATTGGTCTGTCCTAGAAAAGAGGTAGTTTTCCATGCAAAAATACTCAAACCCTGGCATTCCAAGGCAGATGGAAGGGTACTGCTTCTGCTACCACTTGTAGTAATGGCCACTTGTTGTCAAGGATGTAGTGGAACTAGGAGTAACTTTGCCTACCTACTATTCGATCAACTCATTTCAATCCAACTCAAACAATTAGGAAGTGCTTATATAAGACATGCAAAGCATCATGGGAGACACTGTGGGAGATAGGCCCAAAGTTTACTTAAGACAAGGTCCCAGGAGTTGACAATCCTGTAGGGAGGGAGATTAGAAATGTCCACAAATAGTTGCAGCTCTCTCTCTCTCTGTCTCTCTATCTCTCTCTGTCTCTCTCTCTCTCTGTCTCTCTCTCTCCCTCTCTCTGTCTCTCTGTTTCTGTCTCTGTCTCTGTCTCTCTCTTTCTCTCTCTCTTCTCTCTCTCTGTCTCTGTCTCTCTTTCTCTCTCTACATATATATGTGTGTGTGTATATATATACACACATACATATATTTATATGCATGCATACCTGTGTATGCATGTATATGTATACACACATATATTTTATGTCTGTGTGTATGAGCACGTATACATGTATGTATCACAACTATTTGTAGATATCTAATATATACATATATACACATATACATGATATGTATACATAAGTGTATGTGTATACACACACACACACACACAAAACAAAACAAAATCAGAGTGATACAGTAACAAAGACACTTGCTCCACCATCAGAGAAACTGGGTTCAGGTGCCTCTGATACTTATTACCCTTGTGATTTTGGTCAAGACATTTAGCATGCCCGTCTTGTTCTAACCCCCCACCCCCCGCTGCTGCCAGTCTCAGTTTTCTCGTGTGTAAAAGAAGAAAATTAAGCTAGATAGCTTCTGATGTCCCTTCCAGATCTAGATCTATGATGCAGTGATTCGAGGTATGAAGAGGGGAGAAGGGAAAGGAAAAATATATTTATTAAGTGCCTACTACATGCCATCACTTGCTAAGCACTGTATAAATGCCATCTCATTTAAATCTAACAACAGGTACCATTTTACAGTTGAGGAAACCGAGGCAAGCAAAACTTAAGTCATTTGCTTAGAGCACTACAACTACTGAGTGTCTGAGGCAGAATTTGAACCTAGGTCTTCCTGATATGCAAGCCCAGTTCTCTATCTTTTGCCCCACCTAGTTGCATGTGTGAGAACAGAAACCTCAATGCTACTCAAATGATCAGTAAAGGTTTCACAGGGAAGAAGGCTTTTGAATTGAACTTTAAAGGATAGGGAGAAATCCAATGGGGGCAGTAGGACACTTCAGGCATAAGAAATAATGCAGGGTATGTATGGCCCATGGAAAATAGGTCATGTCTCTGATTCAGACAAATCAAAGCATGTAATGGTTTCAATTCACTATGTTTCATGAAGAAATCATCACCAGCAGTGGGATCTGGGGCTGCCACTTAGAATGAACTCTCCTTGCTGTTTTGGGTTGTGTAGATTGGCCAGTGGATGCATCTATCACATTTCCTAAGTGCATAGAGAATACCTTCTTTGATTTAGCAGTGCAAATGCATCTGTTGTCCGCATTTTAAGTGGAAAGATAAAATGCAATGCATGAGTGGGATGGAGCACAGCTCACTTTTCAAAATGCTGGAACAAGAACATGTAGACAATGTGTGCATTTGTTTTTCTTGAAAAGAACCAATAACAACAAGCAATAGATATTTACATGTAGTGTTTAAGGTTTAAAAGTAATAGTTCATATTTATATTGTACTTAAGAATAAGAATTATAGGGGCAGCTAGGTGGGGCAGTGAATAGAGCACTAGTCCTGGAGTCAGGACCTGAGTTCAAATCCAACCTCAGATACTTAACACTTACTAGCTGTGTGACCTTGGACAAGACACAACCCCAACTGCCCTGCCTTCCCCCCTCCAAACAGAATAAGAATTCTTATTCCTATTGCATAGAGAATGAAACTGAGGCTCAAGAGTTTTAGTGACTTGCCCAATGACACATAACAATGATCAGAAAGCTGAGATTTAAGCTAGCCGTGTGACCTTGGGCAAGTCACTTAACCCCAACTGCCCTCCAAAAAAAAAAAAAAGCAAAAAAATGTAATTAGGAAATGTTTAAGATAATAAATAATATTAAAAAAAAAAAAGAAAGCTGAGATTTGAGCTCATGTGTCCTGACCCCAAATCTGTGTTCCTTCTACTCCCCCAAACTGTCCCTCTAAGCATTTTACCAATCTTATTTTATATAAAGTATAAAAATGTGCTATAAGTCTCTTCAAAGATTTTTTTTCTCTCTCTATTACATAACAAAATCTTGACGGTTAAGATCTGACATAGGGAGTAAGCTTTTGCTGTTAAATTAGAAGAAAAAAAAGCCAAATAAACAACTAAGCTGAATAAAGAACAGAAAAGAAATGGCTAACAACATTGTTTTACTTCTTCTCTGCAGTATGTTGGCTCCCTACAATTCCATCAGTTAAAATCCTAATAATTCTTATTCTTCTATGTAATTAAATAAGTATGATAAATAGATGACAAGGAATAAGTAATTAGTATAGTTTAAAAGAGGATTATTTCCATGTAAAAATAATTACCTAGATAGAAGAAATAGTCAAATGCTAAACTTGGTAACTTGTTTCTAGATCAAAGTATACATGTTTAGGAACAA
This sequence comes from Pseudocheirus occidentalis, assembly GCA_028646575.1. Lineage (NCBI taxonomy): Eukaryota > Metazoa > Chordata > Mammalia > Diprotodontia > Pseudocheiridae > Pseudocheirus > Pseudocheirus occidentalis. The sequence continues at coordinate 273,086,591 of CM053593.1, forward strand.
TTACATTCTTCCTGTCTGCTGTGTGAATATTCCCAAAGCCTTCCAAATATCATTATTACCTTAACCATAACAAAAACAACTAACATTTATGTAATGTTTAAAGTTTACAAACTACTTTATGAATATGCATATCTCGTTTATTCTATGCAAGCCTATAAAATTTCCAGAACAGATACTGTCCCTAATAATGAGCAAACTGAGACTCAGATTAAGTGACTTAACCATGGTCCAAAAGTTTAGTAAAGTAATGGATCTAGGACTCAAATCCAGGGCAAAATGCTAGTGTTGGAAGGCAATAGGGAACCACTGAAGAGTATTGAATAGAGGTGTGATCCAAGCCTGAATTAGACAAATTTGTATGTGAGTGGTATGAAGAATGAATTGGACCAAGTATATGAATCTTGAAATTGAGCCAGAGAAGATTCTGAGTGTGATCTCTATCATTATGGCAGAATTGGACAAACCAAAAATACCCAATGGGTCTGATTGACAATGGTTTATCATGACATCTGCGTAACCAGAAGGAGCTGAATTTAATCCTCTAATATACCCCACCTCAAGGAATTGCTCAAGAGAATGCTGAAGTCTTTGCTTTATAGAGAGCCCTTGATTAAACGTGCTTGCAAGTTGAATTTTTTCTAAACATTAAATAGGATGAAAGGAATGAACTTAGTTTCTCTTTACAATTTTTCTCAGTGTTGTCCCTCGCCGAAAATTGGCAACGGCTTCACAATGACACAAGGTCGCTGTTTCCTGTTGTACTAGAGCAACTTGATGACTATGATGCCAAGTTGTCAGAACTTCAGGAGTCACTGGATGAGTCTCTTGACCGTGTCAGAGATGCTGAAGACATGAACAGGGCCAATGCTGCCAGACAACGGGACAATGAGGTACAATAGAACCCTGATAAGAATAATTGTATGAAACTGTAACTGCCCTGATATTCCATTGAGAAGAAATAAATAGAACTGAAAGCAGACAATATTACAGAGAAGTGTGGCTAGTAATGTTACAAATATCAATGTTTTTCTTTTCCTTTCTAACTAAATATGTATATGCGGATATAGATATAGATATATAGATATGTGTATATGTGGAAGGGCAGCTAGATGGTGCAGTGGACAGAGTGCCAGATCTAGAGTCAGGAAGACCTGAGTTCAAATGTGACCTCAGATACTCACTAGCTGTGACCCTGGGCAAGTCACTTAACCCTGTTTGCCTCAGTTTCCTCATCTGTAAAATGAGCTGGAGAAGAAAATAGCACACCTCTCCAGTATCTTTGCCAAGAAAACCCCAAATGAGATCATGGAGAGTTGGATATGACTGGAACGACTGAACAAAGTATATATGTATGTGACTATATGCATGTACATATGTGTATATATGTATATGTAATTTTTGTCAAAATTAATATTCACTAATAAATTGATAAAAATGAGATATTTGTAAAATGCTTTGCACACCTTGAAGCATTATATAAATACCAGCTAAATCTCAGCTAAAATTCTACCTTCTGTAGGAAATCTTTTTCAGTTTTTCTTAATCTTAGTGCCTTCCCCAGAAAATCACCCCTATTTTAATTCTGTTTGTAGCTTGTTTATACATAGTTGCTTGCATTGTGTCTTCCCCACTAGAATGTGAGGTGTTTTGTGTTGTTTTTTTGGTTTTTTGTTGTTGTTGTTTTTGTATCCGCAGTGCTTAGCACAGTGCCTGATATAGAGCAGACATTAACAAATGCTAGTCGACTAGTCACATGAGTAGAACACTACCACCACCAGCAACCTTTTTGTAGAAGAGGAGCCAGGAATAAACCCACTGATATAATTCAGATAACCAGGGTACTGGATTGGATCTGCTTTGTTACTGTGTCTTACTACTTCTTTTGAGATATGCTGTTTGTATGATGTAGCAGCAGCAACAAAATCAATCCAACACCAATTTTTTCATTCCCCGAGTTCTTCATTGACAGCAAAAGGCAGAGTAAGGAAGGCAAACTTTGTGAGCCCAAGAGCCAACTGAGCAGCCTCACCCCTCACTCCTCTTCTAACTCAACTCTGGCCAAACACCTTTTCCCCCTCTTCAGAGCACACTCTGTTTTCAGTTTTGTCTTTGTATCCTCCACACCTGCTACAGGAAATGACAAACAATAGGCACTTAATAAATATGCATTGAGAATACTAGCCTTTCTAGAAACATGCATTATACTTTACCTCTGAAGCATGGTTCATATTGTTTCTTTGAAATGTTACCCTGCTCCATCACTGCCTACATAAATCATACCTATCCTTCTTCTACATCAAACTTGTGTGTCCTTCTCTAATAATGACTGTCTCCAATTATCCCACTAAAAGTGATCTCTTATAACTTACTCTTATAGCCTATAGTGGATACTATTAATCTACGGCTTATCATATACCATCTTCGTATCACAGTAGTTTGCGTTCCTAACATCTCTACTAGATTGTGAGGCCCTCTATGACAGGGACCTTATAGTTTGTGCATCTTTTGAGTAAGTGCTCAATAACTATCTCTTGAAGGACTAAAGCTTCCTTGAACATTGTGGAACACATTCACATGCAATTGCTATATTAATTGCAGATAATGGCAGGAAAGGCTTCTATATAAACTATAAGTTTCCTGAGGGCAGGAACTATTTTTAGTTATTAATTTTTCTTTTTGTATTCCAGTGCCTCACACAGGGTCTGGTAGTAAGTAGGTGCTTAATAAATGCTTAGTGAATGAATGAATGAAATCATTAATATCTATCAAGTAGGTTTACACAACACTATTAGCCTCTTTTAAGGCATTTGTTTATACTTACATAAGAAAAATTTCCGTTTCTTAAAAAGCTAGCATAGTTAAGACTCTTCACTAAAATAGACTAGCTTTTTTTCTAATTAGTTAATTCAAATAAATCATTCAAATAATTAATTAATTATTAATTAGTTTAAATAAGTTTGCTTTGGTTCTAGTGAAATTTGACTTTCTGACTTTTACAAAGCAGACCTGATTGTCTTACATTCCTTTATTTTACTTGTGCCTGTCCTGTAGGGTAGCACACTTCATGTGTTCTCAAAGAATGATACCAGTGAAGGACTAAGAGACAAGAATGACAAGATTTCTGCATATGTGCCTGTTCAACGATGTTGCCTCAGTGCCCACCAAGACTAACTTTGTACTGCACTTGGCTTGATGTATACAAATAATATCAACACAATAGAAAATCTCAACATATTTTTCATCTCTCCTGGTCATTACCCACAAGGGTAAATTGACCGGTGATGAGTTTTATGAGCTGAATAAAGCTTCAGTTTAAAAATTTAGAAGCTGGTCTTTAGAAAGTATAAGAATTCTCAAAAATAGAATTTCCTTTTGTGTTAGATTCCCATTATTCTTTTGGTTTCTCAGCAAAACCAGCAAACCACTTCTCCCATGCATGGAATAAAGCCTGAAGCATGCGGAACATGACAGTAATCGTGCTGTAATAGACAAATATTAACTTCATTTTTTTTTTCAAAATTATTCTTCATTGTTTTCTACTTCTTTAAAGAGGATGCAGATTTCTTCATGAGGCCCTTTTCATTTCAGCAGTCTTTGTCTAATACTGTAAAGAGGTACAAGTGCTGTAATGATTAGCAAGCCAATTTTGAAGCCAGGAAGTTCTGGGATCAAGTCCTAACTTTGCCATATTTTGGCTGTGTGACCTTGAGCAAATCACTTAGATAACTCTCTAAGACTATAAGTTGCAAAGGTGTCTATTGATACTGGTAGAAGGAGTTTCCTCATCTAGAAGTTCCTTATGAGTCTTATCTATTTGTTCATATGAAAAATTGAAAAAAAAATTCTTTACTAACTTGAAAAACTGATCAATCCTGCTGCAGGGTTCCTTACTCAGGACTGCCAATATTAAGCTGTAACCTACAGTTGGGATAGATCAACTATCTATTTTAGAAAATTAACCACAAATGCTTTTTCAAAGTCCCATTTCAGACTGTCATCCAAGAGAAACTACCCTAAATTGAGCCAAGTCATGCAAATAGCCTAGACAGCAGCAAACTTTGTTTTCAATTGCTTGTTTCTACTCCCTCCCTTGTCAATCAATGAGTCAGTCAATAAACATTTATTAAGTGCTTACTTCTTGCAGTAAGTAGTAAGAGCAGTAATAATTCACTGGAGTTATAAAGGAAAGGAAGGAGGGAAGAAGAAAGGGAAGGAGAGAGGATGAAATGAGAGGAGAGAAAGAGAGAAGAAAGAGAGAAGAAAGAAAGAAAGAAAAGAAGGAAGATAAGAAAGAAGGAAGAAAGGAAGGAAGGAAGGAAGGAAGGAAGAAAGGAAGGAAGAAAGGAAGGAAGGAAGGAAGGAAGGAAGAAAAAAACATGTACTGAGTGCTTAACTGTATGCCAGGTACTGTGCTAAACTCTAGGATTCCAAATATAAAAGAGAGTCCCTGTGGAGTTAAGAGTGAAACGAATTATCTTTCTGTCATCCTAGGCTGCTACTGATTGAGTTCCTACAAAGACAGAACTGTATAGGTCTGAGGTAAACACGAGACAATGCAGCACCTTTCCCGTGGGAAGGGAAGTGGATAAACAAAGAATGCCCTCTATTTATGGTAGTGGTAGTAGTTAGGATTGGGGGGGGGAGGGGAGGGACACTTTGTCTATTTTGTCAGCCAGCAATGTGCTTAAAATAAGTAGGGACCCACATTCCATTTCTACTTAATCAGAGATGGCTCTGTGGAGAAAAATGGAAGAGAAGACAGCTTGGAAGGAAGGCTTTATATGCAAATGGATAATTATCCTGCAGAGGTGCTAATGTTCTCTGGTCTGGAATGGTGCCTTTGTGAATGTTATAACTTCCTACTCCAATTAAAATTGTCATTTTCAAAATAATTTCTTATTCTTCACTGTTACTAAATGTAAAATAAATATTTGACTTTTCACCTCTAAAGTTCAGTCCAGTTCAACTTAATGACTATTGAATATTAACCCTTTCAGCACCAAATCTCAAGAGACCATGCCTAAGTAATTCAGTTCTGCCCTCCCTAGATTCATGTAGTTTCTTCACCACCTTTGCTATTTACACCTTCCCTTCTCCTCCAAACCCATCCTTCTACTTTCCATCTTTCCTCTGAAAATTCTAACTGAATCAACTCTACCAAGCCCTTCTGCAAAGTCCATGTGATTTGGCTGCTTTATTATTTTACTTACTATCTTTATGACTTCCCAGATCATAATTCCCTTCTCTGGTTACCCTTCCCCTGTTATATGCTGTCTCCCCTGTTAGAATGTAAGCTACCTGAGGGCAGGCAATCTCACTTTTATATTTGTATCCCCAGATTAGTACAGAGATAACACCTTCTATATGTCTCTCAACAAATCAACAAGTCAATAAGTATTTAAACTCTGGGGATACAAATATAAGCAAAAAGAAAAACAGTTCTTGCTGGGGGAGCTGGACAGAGGTGTGAGATAGGTTGAAGGAACTGGAGGGGGCAGGGCAGGACAGAGAGGTAGAGGAAGTCTGGGGGATCATGAGGAGTAAGACCTAGAGAGGAATGGGGACAGGGGTAGCCTGGGCATCCTCCTTAAAATGGGGGGCTCTGGGAGAGGCCAGTCAATTAGAGGGAGAGTATGCAGGATAATTACAATGTGTCCAAGTCCAAGACTGGAATGAGCTTGTAGGGTGGAAAGATTTCTAAGGCATTATAGAGAAAGTTCAAGAGCAGAGTCAGTAGTGCAGCCTATGGAGAGGCTTTCTCCCTACTAAAACCATAAGCTCTTTGAGGGAAATATGTCTTCACTTTTGTATTTGTATCTCTATCCGAAGAACAGTGCTTGTCACTTGGTAAGCATTTAATAAGTGACTCCTTTCATTTATTCTCGTACCTGCTACATTTTTAAATCTTTGTTGCTTTCAAATCTCAAATGTATGTGGGACCCATAAGTAAAATCCTGTTTAGAATCATAACATAACTGTTACTAGAATCTACTAGACCCTGCATTTGAAAATACAATTGTAAATATTTACCAAAACCTGATCAATTACCCTCTCTATACGCTTATTAAGTACTCCAGGGGTTGTTGTGGTTGTTGTTGTGGTTGTAGTTGTTGTTGTTGTTGTTTGTACTTCATTCTTGAAGAGGACCAAGACATCTGATCTGGGAGGTGGTGCCCCTACATGCAAGTTAATTGGATTTAAGTGAGGGAGACCTGTGCAAAGGCACCAGTCTCACTTTCTCCCCTCCAGCCATCTGGATCCAGTGACAAGATACAGATCAGAATGATTGGAGGTAGCCCAGAATGCAGTGAAAGACTTTGACCTTTTTAAGCTAAGGTCTTTAACAAGTCTCAGTTTGACTGAGGCAACACCCAATCCGTGATTAAGGTTAGGTAAAAGAAAAAATGAGCTGTTGAGCATCCTTTGACATTAGGAAGAGCTCACAGGGAATACAGAGCAAGGGTAGAATTCAACACACTAGCTTTTAAATAATAGAGGCATTTGCAACTTTCAATTAAGACAATATTTTACTTGAAGCCAGTACTTTATTAAATGCTCTAATTAAAGTTAGCATTTCATACTAACTATATATATATATGTATACTTATATATAAAGTATATATGATATACTTTAATTAAGGTTAGTGTTTGATTTATGTGTTGAAGAACAGAAGCAATTAGTACTGAGCATTTGTATTTTCTATATATTTAGTACACTCAATTCATTGTACTACGTATTGCTTAATAAGAAATCAAATCTGTATTTTTATTCTCATGTTTCTTTTACAGTTGATATCACAAAGACACAAATTCCTATCAAAAGCTCTACCTCCTACTTTTAGGTACCCTTATCTAATTTTTTTTTAAATTTCTTCCTCTTTCCCATATTCTCTCTGTCCAGAAACAACATGAAAGAGTCAAAGAACAGGTAGAGGTGGTGAACACTTCTTTGAGTGAATCTACAGAATCTCTGGAAATCCCTCGTCTGACCATCTCTGAACTAAGTGATGTCATTAAGGTAAGTAACTGCCTGTGTCAATTCAGTACATTATTACATACTTGAAAACTGGATAACTCAGAGATGGAAAAGGAATTAAATTTAATTAATTAACTAAAATTAGATAAATAATTAATTGAATTGAAACCTGATTAGTTAACATTCCAATATAAAGCAAGTTAATTGATTTCTGGCCAAATCATATCACAAATTTTGTGTGCAATTCTGGTGGCCACATTTTTAAAGGGACACTGATTGATCATCTGAAAAGCACACAGAGGAAGGCAAATGGAATGATGAAGTGCTGTTTGAGAATCACTTGAAGGAATTGGTTGTTTTTAACCTGATAAAGAGCAGACTTAGAAGGAGCATAATAGCCCTCTCTGAGGTTTGAAGCACTATCAGCTGAAAAAGAGATTAAACTTGTTTTGTTTGGCCCCAAGGGGCAAACTTAGAATCAATGCCTAGAAATTGTAGTCTGTGCAATGGATAGAGCACTGGAATTGGAATCTGGGAGATTTCGGTTTGATTCCTCCCTCAGATGCTTACTGGCTTTGTGACCTTTGGAAAAATCCCTTAACCTCTCTCATGATCAATTTCTTCATCTGTAAAATAGATATCTTGACTTACATGACCTTTAAAGTCCCTTTCAGCTCTAAATCTATGGTCCTATGATTTGTAAAATGGGAATAATAATAACATCTACTTGACGGGATTGTGAATACCCAACGAGATAATATTTGTAAAATGCCTTGAAAACCTTAAAGAACTATACAAATGTTGTTATTGTTTTTTATTGTTATCAACAATAATAATAAGGTAAGAAAACTGGTCTTTCATACAACTTATCACAGAAAAGAAGATAGAAAATGAGATGGCTAACTATATAAATGCAACCATACAAGAGCATCTAAAGATCCCTGTAGATACAATTTAGCCCTTTGAGTTAATTTCCAGATGAGGAAGAAGGATAGGCTATGTCTATAGATGGCATTGCCACCTATGGCTTTTATGAGCTAGTTCACTGAGTCTAGGAAAGAGACTCAAAGAGAAATCTAGCTCCTGACTTTATAAGGAGACATATAGAGCTGAAGAAAGGCAGCTGGAACTGGGACCACAGAAAGAGGCAAAGAAAGGGGTCAGCTATCTAGGAGTCATGCTGTTTGAATAAATTAGGCATGAGGTATTTGAAGGTAGAAGTTATATACATAGAAACCACCTCTCAGACTACAAACTACCCAAGATGGTAATCTTATATTTCCTTTCTCCCTTTGAACTTCTTCATGTGAACCTGAAGCTTTTTTTACTCTGGTCTTGGGGAAAGGATGTCTACATTATATGTTTTAAATATTTACTTCTTTATAAAAAGTGTTAACCATTGGTATTTCATGGTGGGGTATATTTTTGGAAAACAATGGGGAAATATTCCCACAGAATGAATGGAGTTAGTTCTAACACAGATATTTTGCCAGAAGTTCTGTCCCTGGATGAATTACAGATTCTTTGATACTACTTCCCACCCAAAGTAGAAATAAAGTGTATGGACAAGAAGACAGTAGCATAAAGGAGCAAATAAGAGTGGTTGAGCAACCTTCATCACCATTTCCTTAACAACAATAATATTATTAATATGTAGATCTACCCAAAGTTGGGATGGGCTACCTCAGAAACTAAAAGGGGTCCCCTTCACTGAAGATCTTTAACAAAAGGCTGTATGAAAAAAAATTTGAGGTATGTTGTAGAGAGAATTCTTTTCCAGATATGTGTTGAACAAGATGGGCACTGAAGTGCCTTTCAACTCTGATACTTATGATTGGAGTTTTCACTTTTCAAATGATTTTATTGTCTACCTTATGGATTATCTTTAATTAAGATGGGTTTTTAGTTTCAATAAGGTTCAAATTACTAAAGAATTGTTAAATAATACAACAATGTTATCGACTATGCTACCATGAAATTTATTTTAAGCAGCTTTCACTGTTTCTGACATGGAACATTATCTTAAGGCTACTTAGTCAGTAATGGGGAAATATGTGAGCTACTTTTTAGACTTATAAAATTTAGATCTGATTTTTTTGAGTTGGATAACTTTTTCATGAATGATACCTAATCATGAGATAAAATGTCTTACTAAATATCTAATAAGAGTCAGTAAAAAGAAAAGACCAAAGATAAGATAATTTTGTAAACAAAAGATCCAATTTCAGATTTTCATAATCTATAGTTAATGGTCAATTTCATTTTCATCAAACTTTTATTAAATATCATAGTGTCCTTCTTGCATCATTCAGAAGATAGAGAATGCACAGTATGATACAGCAAAAACTAGAATATAAGCGAGAACAGTGTTTTTTAGAATACCTTGGTCCCACATGTATTCTGAGATAAATTTAATTGCTCTTCAAATTTGAGAGAAAAATGGTTGGTGGAGGGCTATTTAGGGAGTGTTGGTGTTTTCTAGGAGTAATAATATTGAAGTTCTATTAAGTTTATTTTCTTATTAATTTTCAATTTTATATTTTCTTTAGAATGCATCAGGGATTTATGCAGAAATAGATGGAGCCAAAAAAGAGTTACAAGATAAACTCTCCAATTTGACTACCCTCAATCATGACTTGGTCCATCAGGCTGTAGAGCATGCACAGGACCTTCAGCAGCAGGCTGAGGAGTTAAATAGGTAATTTCTTGCTCTCACCAATGTGAGACCAGGACATGCTACATAAAATATTTTCTCTAAGGACATCAAGTACTTTCCTATGTTCTCATTCTCTTATCAACCATAGCTTTTATACAAAGAGTTTAACTTTCCATACACAAGATGTTAAGTGAAGCTAATTGGGAATTAGGAATGAAACTGACTTCCAGTAAGTACTAGAGTCATTCAACTATGCCTAGCAGGAACTATTTGATTTCAACACCTATTAAGAGAAAATCAATTGACAATTTTCCTCATAGCACCTCAGAGTGTGCCATGTACCCTTTGGGCAATCAATAAATGTTAGCTAAATTGTAAGAATGGAATTGGAATTGACTTTATGAACCTGAAGCAACAGAAAAACAGTGAGAACATTATAGAGAGAACTTGAAAACTAGAAAATATAAATAAGAACAGGTAAAGCTAGTGGATAAAACAAGACACAATGTTGGTTTTCACATTTTCACCAACTCTTCTTAAACCAGCTCTTTATTATCAAGAATTTTAAGTGTCTTCAGCCTTTTTTCTTTTTATTTTTACCCCTTTAGACTTTCAGATCACTCCAGGGTAGGGTACACAAATCTTTTTAAGTAATACCTGTATTTTGAGAAATATTGCATTTAGCTTATGTACAAAAAGAACATTTATTAAGAGATTTCTGACAGTGTTGGAAGATTTTAAGTAAATTCAAGGAATAGTTATCATAGACTTACAATATGTAAGGCACCATGATAAGAACTGTTGTTCAATCATTTCAGTCATGTCCAACTATTTGTGACCCCATTAGAGATTTTCTTGGCAAGAATACTGAAGTGATTTGTCATTTCCTTCTCTAGCTTATTTTAGAGATAAAGAGGCTGAGGCAAACAGGGTTAAGAGATTCGTCCAGGGTCACACAGCTAGGTAAGGGTTTAGGGCCAGATTTGAACTTAGGAAGATGAATCTTCCTGATTCTAGTCCCAGCACTAGCTGCCCCAAGCACGGAGGATACAAAGACAGAAATGAAACCGTTCCCAATCTCAAGGAGCTTATAATTAGTTGAAAAACCATTATATTGCTGTTTCTGAGGTCCATACTATGAGATGTTTTAGTTATTTAGTGACTGTCTTTGCACACCAGGAATATAAGGGACCTATTTTTTTAAAAAACTGAATTTGTAGTGTGTCAGAGGTGTCCTAGCCCTGACATTTGTGACCATGTGATCATGAGCAAGTCACATAACCTCTCTAGGCAGCTCTAGGTAGCCCTCTATAATTATGTTTTACAGAGAAGGTACTGATTAAATTGTTTAGGAAGTTTCTTTACTAGAAGTTCCATGGACCAATGAAATTATAGGTCCAATCCCTATCTCTATCCTTTTTAGTAAATAGCAAGTTTCCAGAGAAGGTATTAAACACTTCTATGAAAGTATATCATCTCTAATGTGATCCACAAAATGTAATAATCTAATAATCAAGCACAGCCAAAATCTACAATAATCGTGACTCTAAAAAGAGGCAATAAGATGATAGAGCACATGAATAGAAGTCAGAAAGACATGGGAAACCCTAACTCTAATACTAGCTGGGTCACTTAACCTCTATGGGCCTTAGAAAACTCCTGAAGTTTCTAAGAAACTATCTACTAGTTCATAGATGGGTTTACTTCTGTCTTAATTCTGTTAGTAGAGAAGCATACTCTGTTAAAGAAACCATGGAGCATTTGTGTATTGTGTAAGAGACACAAAGACACATCTACATTTATTGTCATGAATATAATTCAGCATTTATCAAATGGGCACAGTCTGTGATTTTGTATAGCAGAGACAGAAACAATACATTGAGAAATGTCCACTTTCAAGAAAATTATCACCATCATAATCTTTATTAATGTACATTTGGTGTCTGTCCCTGAGGTTAAATCAAGCATTCCAATGAAATCCAACAATCATTTATGAAGTTATTATGTTTGGGGAGTGGGAGGCAGCTAAGTGGCACAATAGATAGAATTCTGGTTCTGGAATCAGGAAGACACCTTCCTGAGTTCAAATCTGTCCTCTGACTCTTACTAGTTGTGTGACCCTGAGCAAGTCACTTAGCCCAGTTTGCCTTAGTTTCCTCATCTGTAAAATGGTCTAGAGAAGGAAATGGCAAACCACTCCAGTGTCTTTGCCAAGCAAACCCAGACTAAATGAGGTGACAAAGAGTCAGATACAATAGTACTCACCAGGTTCTCTTGTTATAAAGACAAAACAATATAAAAGAGTGCCTGCATTCAAGGACCATAGGGATACATAATATATAAAGAGAGAAGAGTATATATGACAATTTGAAAAGAGAGAGATGAAAAATTTCATGGACCTAGAACATTATAAACATTGACACACAAACAGAACAGGCAACTACTGTGTAGTGGGAAAAACAAGTAGAATTAGGAACTGGAAAACTAAGTTCAAGTCACATATGATACTTATTGTGACTGTAGGCAAGTCTCTTTACCTTTCTGAAACTTAGTTTCCTTATCTGCAAACCTGAAATAATCCTGTATATATTCCATCCCTCACAGGAGCTACTGAGAGGAAAATACTTTTTGTAAGCCTTAAAAGGTTTTAATAAGTGAATTTTAAAATTATTCCTAATTATAATCATAATTAAACAGAGTCATTTGACTACATATTGTCATTTATTTTTGCCCATTTTATTGGTCCTTTATATGTCAATGTGATGTACTATGTTAGTGTGAGTGACATCCAGTTAAACTAGGTCCTCCCAAGGACACTTCTAGCTGAAACTGAAAAAGAACAAAAAGTTAAGAAATGGAACAGACTTCCCAGCATTTCTATAACAATCTATTCCCACCATCAGGGATTCAAGTGTATATTACAAACAAATTTTGAAATTGAAAAAAAAAGAAATGGCATGGAAGAAGATGAAGCTGGGAAGATCATATGTTCCTGAACAAATATATACTCAAGAAATCCATGTTGAAGGCATCACAGATAAAAAGCACTCCAAGATCCATTTTCAAAATCATTAAAAGAAGAAAAGAATCAAAACGAATGGGAAACTCTCACAAATTATTTTATTACCTCCAAAAGAAGGCAAGCTGATGATCTCAACAACTACTGACCCATATGCTTATTTGCCAATTTCCACAAAATCTTCATGAAAATAATCTGCACATATGGAAGTATACTTGATGAAAATATAAGAAGAGAAATGACTTTGCATACAATTTTCAGTAGCAGATCACTTTTCCATAGTTAAATAATTGACTTGTGGGTATGAGGACTCTAAGATCCTATTGTGTTTATAGTTTATTCAGATTTTCTGACCACATTAGAGAAAGACACCACTTTAAAGGCTCTCCTTCAACAAGGTACCCCTCTGTATGCATTGAAATCATTCAAGATTCCTTGATCACAGTTATATTAATACAATCACAGTTATCACTTTGTTCAATGATACTTGACCAATATTTAAAAAGCAAAAATTAGAGTAAATAAATATTAAACAAAGCATAAAAAGAGAGACGTATGCTTGCAAATTACATTCATGAGTTGTCACAGATCAGGAGTAGGGAACCTGCAGCCTCTAGGTCACATGTGCCCCTCTAGGTCCTCAAGTGCATCACCAATCCAATTCCATCAAAGGATTGCACTTGAGGATCTAGAGGGACACATGTGGCCTCAGGATTGCAGGTTCACCAGTCCTGTTGTAGATGATGGTCCCCTTGCTTAATGCCACCAACAAGAGGGTAAACCAAGAGTCCCAGGAATAGCACTTCTTCCCACCCCTTTACACAGCCCACTTACTACGCCTACTCCTAATCCTATGCCTGAAACCATTGTCCAGAGGAGCAATCCTTGTGGAGGTGGGGCCTGGTAACTGGTAATTGCCCCAGACCCTGTCTTATTGAACCATTTGTTTCATTGATCTTCTCAATGGAAATAGCATTTAAAAAAACTACATTTCCACCTACTTTGTGCTGCACTCTAAGGACCCCTGGTGCTTTTCATCTGACTTAACAGCTGTAGCCTCCCATCTGTGGGGTCTCCCTCTATTAGAATGTGAACCCCACAAAGGCAGAGAATGTGTTTGGCACATAGTAGCAGCCTCAGTTGAATAGTAATAGAAGCAGAGGAAAAAGGCTACAGATATATAATTGTACCCAAAGAAAGAAATGGTTTACAAAATCACTGCTGGGAAATATACATTGAAAAGCAAAAATAAGGAAGCATATCTGCAACCTTGAAGAGAGAAAAAAATTGAAATGTTCCCAATTTCATAAAGAGGTCTTTCTCAATCACAACACCCAAGCTACCAGAGTCTTCCTTTCTATGATTACCTTCCAGGTACTCTATGTATCTTGTATGTACCTTTTACATATTGTCTCCCCCATTAGAACATAAGCTCCTTGAGAGCAGGAACTGGTTTTGAGTTTCTATATATCCCTAGGACTTAGCACAGTACCTGGCTGGCATCTTGTAAGCAGTTAATAAATGCTTTGCTGATTGATGGACTGAAATATGGATTTGGAAGGAGAAATGATAAAAATGAAAAACATGTTTTTTCCTCCATCTTTTTCACAGGAGTCTGCACAGACTGGATACTAATGGGTTAGTACAGAAAGCACTAGATGCATCAAATGTCTATGAAAACATCATCAACTATGTCCATGAAGCCAACGAGTCAGCAGTACTAGCCTTGAGCATTACAGATAGAGTCAATGATGTAAGTCTTCTTCTTAGATGCATGTCAAAAGTGTAGGGAGGTGAAGAAGAAGAAGAGGAAGAGAGAGGAAGAGGAAGGCAAAAATGGGGCAGGTCAGGGAAGGTCAGGGGGAAAATAAAAGAACAAAGACTGGTTTTATGATATTTCAGTTTGAAATATTTGGCTTTTGAAATTGTACTATTCCAGTAATGACAGATCAAAGGCATCATATTCCCCCCCAAAATGATTTGACCTAAATCCATGGGGAAAACACTGCAAAGAACAGATCAGTCTTGTAGATTAGATGCCTACTATATAGTGAGCTGTCCTTGAAAAGTACTTAAGGGGGATGTGAGGGGAAAGGGAAACTTAGAAACACCGGGGAACTTATTTTCTCAGTCACATCTGACCTCAGTCCAAGCTAAGAAAACAGAGTTGGAGGAATTTGGTGGAGGGTGTCCAGGTGAATTAGTGTATAATCTAACCCCCAAAGCTGTGAAAAGCTAAGTTTCTGCTGTGTTCTCACTCTCTTTTTCCCATTAATTTGTAGGCTGTAGGTGGGATTGACACTCAGATCACTTACCATAAAGATGAAAGCGAAAATCTTCTCAGTCAAGCCAAGACATTGCAAGCAACAGCAGAGTCTAGTAAATATATTCTCTACCTACTGATTTTTCCTATAATACCATTATTGAGTTTGGAAAAGCATTTCAAAATCCTAACATTAAAACAGAATAATACATTAGTATTTCCTGATAAGATTTAATGAGTGAAAAAGAAAATAATTTATTTTTAATATAATATAGCACAGTAAACTTCCTATTATCTGGAATTATAAGTGGATAGAATGTTCTGGATAATAAAATATTTTTGTTATTAAAGTTGTCATTTTCAAAGAATACAATATTTTAGCTCTAAAACTATTCATATTCATATGAACATTCCAACCTATTACCATGATATAAGTAGAGATCCGTTGAGCATCCAAATTGAAGATATCTGTCCTTGCACTTCCTTTCTTACCCAAATAGTCAAATTATTAGCTCATCCTATATGAACCAATAATTCATGGGGGTGACTGAGTCAGGAGAAAGTGGAGGCATGTTCTCCCCCAGGACCAATGGGAATATGTGAGCCCCATTCAGAAGCAGGGCATGAAAGATACTGTCCATCCACTTTTCAGAGAAGCAGCTTAAGCTAGACAAAGTATCAACTCCTTTGTATTCCCTAAATTTCATATTACTAAATTTTGTTTTATTAATTTCAGTCATATTCCTTGGACCTTGAACTTTCTTTTTGCCTGACAACCTGTACATGAAATCATCTCACCTGCCCCACAGTGACCAAGTTAACTGGTGTATCCCAGATTCCTGGTATAGGCCAAATCTGACACATCCCATCTAGTTTTTAGATTCTGAAATAAAATTGCATTGAATACAATTTAATCAATCTTAGATGATTCATTAGATCCTTCAGGATCTCACCTGATGGCCATTGTTATGAACATTAATTGTGATTATCCAAGATATTACATGATCATCATTTATGTTTATAATCAAATATATCACCCTTAAGCACTATAAGATTCTAAAGGATCTTCTGAATTATCATGGAAAGATCAATTTTTTTATGTAGCTTTTTTTCTAGAGGTCAAAAACTTGATAGAATGGACCAATCTGGAAATATTTGGTCAAAACTGGAAATATCAGCTCTCAATTCTGATATTAAGTTCTTCTGTGCTCATATCATCTTCAGTAATGTATCACATTAATACCTCAAAGATCTGTGATTCCATTGGTGAATGCTCATTCAAATCTATCTACCGAGGGCACTTTTATTCCATGACAAGTAAGGTCCCTTCCATGTCTGAATTTATAATCATAACATTTAATAGAGAAATCTTAGAAATTCAGAGATGATAAGTGATTAGACCTTGGTCACACAGCTAATGCCAGAGGCAGAATTTATACATAGGTCCTCCTGACTCCAAGTTAAACTATCCAACATATCCATTATGATATGCTACTATGAAACTATAATATAATTATAATTAATAGAATGTTTAACCTTTGTTCATTTCTGATTGGTCTTCAATTGACTATAAAAACTAACATGATTATTATATTCCTCTGTGTCATAGCTACTATGTATTTTCCCCATTTCTATCAAGTAGTTAATAGTCTATAATAATTTTTTTAATTCACTATGGTACATACCACTTAAAAGAATTCTTTGATAAGGCCCATTTTCCTCAGAATCATTTTCTTTCATAAGTGTCCAAGTGAGAATAGCCCTCTCCATCATCTGTCAAAGTCTCTAATAGTATGAAAACATTACTGTTAAAAGCTGTAATTTAGAACTTCTGGTTGTTTGGTTGCTGGATTTTTGTATTTTTATCCACAATTGCTAATATAGGATTTGGTATATAGTTAGTACTCAAATAAATGCTTGCTGATTGATTGCAACTCTAATACCCTATGGCAGTGGTTCTCAACCTTCCTAATGCCGCGATTCTTTAATACTTATATGTGGGCATATCTGCGTGTGGGCTGATGGTCTTAGGAGACCCCTTTGACCCCTGTGAAAGGGTCGTTTGACCCCCAAAGGGATTGCGACCCACAGGTTGTGAACCACTATGGCTATGTCATCAGTTTATTAAAGGTTAACTACTGAGCAGGTCCCTTTTGAGTGTTTCAAATTTGCAAATTCAGTTTCAATTCTATAAACCATAAAATATAGGTTAGAATTTGAATTTTCCATGCAATCACATTTTAAAAGTTTATTTTTCAAGTCTATAACAACTTTTTTGTATTTTTTGCAATCCAAGAGAACAGCAAATGTATTTAATAAGTTTTTGAAATTGTTTATTTAATCTTTCCAAAGCAACTGTTATTTTACTGAATCAAAATTGTTTTTTAATCTCACCATTAATTCTTATTTCCTTCATGTATAAATTTGGTCACCTTGTGGCAAATCTATCAGGGTCATCCTGCAACAAAGGAATAGATTTTTCTAGTTAAAGATTTTGAAGACAAATGCTTCTCTATCACTACATTGCTTTTCTCTCCCAGGGTTTGAAGACAATAATCAATTGAAATTAACCAGGGCACATGAGAGTTTCTGCCACAGCTTCTTAAATGTTTTCATTCCCCTTTGATAATATGGAAAACAGACTTTGCCAAAGTATTTCTTCTCTTTTCAACAATGTGTCATTGAAGTTCATGAGAATAACCTCTTATAGACTAGAGATAGAATATTTCTTCAGGATTCCATGTTTTATGTTCATAGAAATCTCTCTCTAGCAATGATATATATGCTCTTTTCTAAAATTCATAAGACTTATAACCTTATTCCATGGGCTTGCCTCTTCAGACCCCTCCTCATTATGGTAGTAGGCATTTTTGGGAGGTGGGGGAGACAAGAGGAAGAAATGCATAAGTGTACCTCACTTTATGGAATAGGTATATTCCTGAAAAAGTATGCATAGATGTAGCTCACTTTACACAATAGGTATGCGCCTAAATTAAATATTGGAAAATCCAATGCTATTTTTACTATTACATTATAATAAATGGATGTTTTAACGTTTGTTCATTTCTCATTGGTCTTCAATTGACTGTAAAAACTAATATGACAGTATTACATTCCTCTGTGTCCTAGTTATTGTGTATTTCCCCCATTTCTATCAAGCAGTTAAAACTCTATATTTTTTTAATTCACTATGGTACATACCACTTAAAAGATTTCTTTGATAAGGCCCCTTTTCCTCAGAATCATTTTCTTCCATTAGTTTCCAAATGAGAATAACCTCTTCATCATCTCTCAAAGTTTCCAGTTACTTTATTTATCCACTCTTTCTCCAGCCTTGTACCTCAGCAGATTCCTTTTGACATTAGAAATAACTTGGTAAAGGAACTGAAAATTTGTTTGAAAAAAAAAATCATATGCTTGTACCCTACTATGCCTAGCATTCAGCATAGCATAGAGTATATAGGTGTTTAATGTTTGCTGAGACTGACAATGAAATTAAGTAAAATTTCTGAATAGTATTTATTAAGAAGCTCCTCACGATCTATGAAATACTCAGAACCACCCAGAATGGCAAAAACAGATACAAACTATGACTTCTTCAGGGTGACATAGGTAAGTTCATTCATTCATATTAAGTGTCTGCTATGTACCAGGCACTGGTAATAAAATAAAATAAAAGTAAAGTAAAATAAAATAAAATAAAATAAAATAGTATAGTAAAATAAAATAAAATAACAAAAATAAAATAAAGCTAAAATAAAAAAAGGAAAATAAATAAATAAAATAAAGGTTCATATTCCTAAGGAGCTTAAATTCTACTAGAATAAAGCATGGCACATAAGGACAATTGATTACTAATAAACGTTAAAATTCATTGTTTACATTATTTAACGGCAAAGAGAAGCGGCAAGGGTCATTCAGGAAGAGAAAGGGAGTATGGTGAAATATAAAGAACCTATTTTTTTTTAATGTTAAGAGCCAATCTTTGCCTGGGACTTTGATAATGTACCAAACTAGAGAGATGCCATAGTGCAACAGAGGAACAATTGACCTCAAAGTTAGGAAGAACTGAATTCAAATCTTGTCTTAAGACAAACTGCACTCTATAACTCTGGGCAAATCACTTAAGCCTCAGTGCTATAAATTACAGAGGAGGTACTAACCTACATTGGAAGAGGGAGTTTTCTCCTCCCCTCTATGCTATTAAAATCACAAGTTCAGTCCATATCCCTATCCCTGGTGACGAAGTGGAGTATCTACAACAAGGCAAACAGGACAGTGAAAGATCTTGAGTCCATGACATGTAAAGATCAACTGAAGGATCTGGGTGTATTTAGACTGAAGGAAAGAAGACTCAGCAGGAAACATGGTAGTTGTCCACAAATATTTGTATGAAAAGTACAAATAAAATATTACCACATTCTTGGTTTTCTCAGGACAGTCCTAACTTGCAACCAAAAGTCTGTACTTATATACCTAAGTCCAAAAATTCATTCTCTTTAAATTATTTGCTCAACTCGTCATAACTCTGACTACATCACACTGATATCTGATGCATTCAGGTCTTCTCCAGTCTTCTAAACTGGCCATTTTGATCAGCTGATCAAAACTTGAGTTTGAGATGTTCTTAGAGCTAACATTTGGCTTTGTACATGCAGCCAAAGTCTTTTTCGTCCTATAAATGAACAGCATTTATTTATTTATAATAAAATAATTTTATTATTCTATTTATTTATTTATTGCTGATTGACCCCTCAGAATAATTTAACCCTCACTCACTCAAATCAGAGTCAACTGCAAGTCATATCATCATTTCCCTGATGCCATGGTCCTCTTCAAAGGACAACAAACACAACATCACAACGAACTGGTATGTTTTTAATTCTTTACATATTTTCTATCATCAAAAAAGAGATGACTATATGAAACATATGCTCTCACAGATGACACAGCAGGAGAAGAGCAGGGTTTAGTGATGGTTGTCATTGCTTTCAATTAAATTAGTATTTCTGGGCTCCATCAGAACTTTTTCTCTTTTTTATCGAAAGGTGATGAGCAGACTGTGGCCGACACCAGCCAGCGTGTGGATGGAGCCCAGGCTCGAAAGAGTGTTCTGAAAAACAGGCTAAATGAAGCTATTAAGAAACTTCAAGCAGCAGAGAGAGGTAAGAGACAGTCAATACAAGCAAGACTTATATTTTTATTGATCATATTAACCATCGAATAGACATGAAAGAGAATATTCTAATGAGCACCCACAGTATTTCAGCAAGTAGCAGCCTCTTTAGAGCTTATGCCTAATGCCCAAACTTGGCCATCATTCTTTGACCTTAACTGTTCATAGAAGTCTCTGCAGCACTCTACACTCAAATTCTTATCATGTTGATGTTGTGATGGTGAACTCACAGAGCCATACTAAAAAGCCTGGCATTTGACTTGCCTGATCTGAAACTATATTGTTATCTTAGTGAAGTAAGTGATAAAAAGCAGGAGCTCATTCCCAAGCAACGGAAGGGTTACAATTCCTCTTCCAGTTTCACATGTTACAAGAAAAGGAAGATTTGCCAAGCTGAATCAAACACAGTGTATTGTGATTTACAAAAACCCATTGGAGTTCCCTATACTGAGAATGGTGCATGGAGTGGAGACAGGGAGATGAAAGAACTAAATGGATTCCCATTTTTTAGAAAGATTCATTACAAAGTAAGAAAAAAAAAGAAAACTCGCCTAAGATCAATCTAAGAAAGTGAAATTTGGGTTTCCTGTGAACTTCAAACTACTTTTCAATCATTCATGGTGTTAAGACCTCAGGAGTATATTGCCCTTTGCAACTCCCTTATGATTTCTAACCTAAAGAAATTGTCAGATTCTTTGTGAATTTATTTCTAGATCTAATAAAAGAGCAGTGTGATGTTCAATTTTAGAGGGTT
Source organism: Pseudocheirus occidentalis (assembly GCA_028646575.1). Taxonomy (NCBI): domain Eukaryota; kingdom Metazoa; phylum Chordata; class Mammalia; order Diprotodontia; family Pseudocheiridae; genus Pseudocheirus; species Pseudocheirus occidentalis. The sequence continues at coordinate 273,107,435 of CM053593.1, forward strand.
TAAAAAACCCTCTTGTCTATTAATAATGCTTGTGTGACCCAGGATCCACAATAAAAGTTCTGAGTTTATACCAGTCTTCACATTAACCCAATTCTTTCTGACTTGCATCCACGCATAAAATCTCCCCTAGGAGGAGCAGTATTGAACTGGTGTAGAGCTATATACAGCAAAAAAAGAAAGTCCCTCTGCTCCCTTGTAAGCACTCAGGTAAACAATACTTTAAATATAGGACAGACTTTATTTAACCTTACAGAAACATAAAGTACTCACACCTGGATCCATAACAGTCAAAATAATTCTCCCTCTTTCTCTATTGATTTTCATCTTCTCCAGGAATATGTGCAGTCCTATTGACTGGCAGTATTAACTTGGTGCTGATCATTTATCTCCCAATAGGGAAAATACTTAGGGTGCCTTAACATGTCTCATAACTCACGGTCTCAGTGCAAAGCAAAAGTCCAGGTTTTTTTCCTTCACATTGATGCCACTCAGGTCAAACTGGCTCTATTGGCATTGTCCAGGAATGGGCTCTCAGACTAGACACAAAAAGTTAGGTCCATAAATGTCAACATCTGCCATTCTACCACTGCTGACTTGCATTCCTGTTGCTCCCAATATGTTGCTCTAAAGTTGCCTCTGTAGAATACCATCCCAGTGGCCACTTCCTTCCCTGGAGAAGCCTCGCAGATGCATAAGTTTCTCCTTTAGGGAACTGAGTCTGATTCTCCATTTGTAGCCTTTGTCCTTAGCCCTCCAGCAGATCCAATTTTATCTAGACTGATTCTGCTTTCCCCTTTAAAGTCCAAGTTCAAGGATGTAGGAACTGATCAGGAATCAATTAATCATCTTGAATGTGGTGTCAAAAGGTCAGTGGGAATACTCCTTATCAAGGAGACATCTGCAGTACCAGAACAAAGATTTCATCAATGTTAACCTTGATGATAAGGAATCAACTTTGTCAAGAGAACTTCATATCTTATTAAGGGTTCAGGTCATAATCTACATTTTGTCTCTAAAGGATTGGTACCCTTCTGAACACAACTACAAAACACTTTTCACACAAATACAATCAGATCTAACTAGTTGAAAAAACATCAATTGCTTGTGGCTGGGTTGAGCTAATATAATAAAAAGGACAATTTTACCTAAATTAAATTACATATTTAGTGCCATTCCAATCAATCTACCAAAAAATTACTTTATAGAGCTAGAAAAAATAGTGACAAAATTCATTTGGAAGAACAAAAGGTCCAGAATATAAGGCAATTAAGGA
>CM053593.1:273109207-273130529 GCA_028646575.1 Pseudocheirus occidentalis
TTTTCAGCCTTAGAGAGTCACTCTGGGGTCACACAGACAATATGTCTTAGAGGGGAGGACTCAAATTCAGGTTTTTCCAATTCTGAGACTTGCTTCTTTATCCAATCGACCATGCTGCCTCTGGAATTCCCAGGCAATATAGTTCTATGCTAACAGTTTGTTATCACATAGATTTGAATGTGCTCCAGGTCAAATAACATCCCCTAAGATATAATAAATACAGATCTTCTGATTTGACTTGATTAGCCTATAGTGTAGGTGCTGCCCTCAAACATTAACAGGATAAAGTAATTCTGCTGTAACAGACATTTTCTTTTTGGCTTTCATTAAATGTTTATCTTTTAGGAACACCATGAAAAAAAAAACAGAAGAGAGGAAACAATGAATCAAAGACATAAGACACAGCTTGCTCTTTCCTTACTCCTTAGTCATATCAGCTCCCACTGAGTCTTCAGTGGAAGCTGTTTTCTGGAACAAAGAAGATTCTACCAATTATGGTATGAAAAGACCTTATCCCAATAGCATAACTCACACTAAGTGCTTCTGGTCAAATTTCTCTTGCCCACGGATACGATATATTTATATTGAACTCACTGGGGATGCTGCACATATAGGGAATGTATGTAAGAACTGAATCAGCCCTACCTCCTCACTGTGCATCATATACACTGAAGCCTCAATTAATGAATCTTACTCAGTGGTGAAACCCCACTGATCAAGGGGCCCTCAGCCACCTGCAGTGGTTGTATTATTCTCTTGCAGAAATAAAATATTTCCTAAACTGATCTCCAGTGTTCTAGAGCAGACCAGGGAACATACATGGATTCCTTTTGATTTCTTATGAGCATACACCCTCTTGCTCTTGATGTGCATTCTGAAATTGGTGTATTCTGTTCACATTTTGTATGTATTGCATATACTTTCTGAAACGAGGCAGGATATACATTTTTAAAACATAAATGTCTTAGATTTAAAGTTAATATGAATGTACTACTAGCTTGAAATTGTTATTTTTGTTTTGGAATCAATGTGACAATTAGGATGAGGCGTTTCCCCCAGCATCCTGTAAAAGCAAATACTCACCCCCGCAGCATAATAGAGTAGTAGTCCATTGGGCTGCAGTGTCCGGAAATTAAAACCACCTTCAAAGGCATCGAAGAAAGATATTTTCTGGCTTGAAGCAATGAAACCTTGTCCATTGAAATATGCTCTGCGGGATATCTGCGTGCCAATTAAAGAATACACATAGGGCATGCTGTAGTTTTAAAACAATTAGGAAATGCTAAAACCAATGCTACTTTTTTAGGTTTTTAAAGACTAGAATTTTCGTGTGGAAAAAAATTCCCATTTTCCCTAGTCAGTTTACAGCGACATTTAGACATATTCATAATCTGTCAAAAGAGCCTTTCAGCAAAAATAGCTATATAAGCTGCTTAATTAAAATGCTTCCCTGGGTCCTGGAAGAAATGTGACCTTGATGAGAAGACAGGTCTTGCTAAATAAAGATAATAGGCTATAGAAGGATATAATAATTTTTCGTTAAATATAGTATATAGCAAATGGAATAAATAGAAATGAAAGGGACCTGCTAGAAACAGGAATTTGGTATACATGTCAAAACATTCTGAAAAGGCCAGTTTGCAATACTGAGTAGCTTAAGAAATGAATGTTATCTCTTTTATTTTTTTACCCCCTTTTTAACCCATATTTTAAAATTCTCTGTTACCAGTTACCAATTAATCAACAAGCATTTATTAATCATTAATTGTGTGTTGGGTACTATGCTAAGCACCAGGGGTAGAAAGAAAACATCTGACAGTCTTTCCTGTCAAGAAGCCTATAGTCTAATGAGGGAGATGACATTTCTTTAGACTTAGTTCTATGTGAGATACTAGAGAGGGATACACTGGTTGGGTTAGATAGAACATAAACCCTCAAGGAACATTTTAAACATTCAGATGAATTGAACTAGACTTTTTGCTGACTTTACAGATGTTTGGTTTTTTTTTCCTAATTGTGTTAGAGCAGGCATACCCCAAAGGAGAAATACAGAGCCTGAATAAACAGGAAAAGAAAGAAGTGATTGTAATAGTATGGGGTGTGCAAAGAAGATCCTTGAGGACTGGGACTATTGTACCCATTTCTTTGGTAGTACTTCAAACTAGATTATGGTTATTACCTTCTACATCTCTAGGGTTAGAGGCACAGTATCCCTGCGATCTGGAAAATCTGCATAAATTTTTTTAGCCCAGCCTTTGTACCAGAGAAGGAGACTGAATTATTATAGTATTAAAAGATAAAATATTTTGATTATATACAATACTATGATATATTTTATGTATTTCTGAATTTCTAAACTTTTTCTATGTTGTCTGCTGGGCTTTGCATGTCATCTCTGGCTTCTATAAAGCTGCTCCCCAATTTCTATTTAATTTCTTATGCCAACCCATGATATATCAAAACTACAATGGGGAACATCTGGATTTGGTAGGGATAATTGTATATCATGCTATGTAATCACTCAAGGAATGTGTGGAACTGACATTGTTGATTGACGATCAGGTCTCATTTCTTAAGCCTTCTAGTACTTGGGCCTATTGATCTGGTTGGAAGACTTAACTGTTCATGGGAGGTGAGCCCACCCTTTTGGAGAAGCCTGTGTAACCCTTCTCACTCTATTTGGACAGCTAATGTTGCAGAGATTTTCTCTTTCTTGCAAACAAAAGGACTCTTCTAGTGTCAGTATATCAAGTGTCTTGGATTCAGATTACATTTTTTTTTTCAATGAATGAACATTTATTTTCTCTCCCTTCTCCCAATGGAATAAAACAAAACAAAAAACCTCATAACAAATATGGATAGTCAGATTGAATGCTGAAAATGACCAGGATATGAAAAAAAGAATTCCCAGAGCATATTTTTGCTCTGGGAATTTTTAAACCAGAACTTTATAGTCATGTCAAAGACTAAAAGTATTTTGAAGTGTTTTTTTTTCTAGTGCTTCTTGTTGCCTGGCAGCATTCTAAACCAGACATGTGACAGGCTTTGAAGATAATGCACTGTAAGACATCAAATATACCTGATTCTGAGCTTTATCAGTTGTTTTCTGGAATATTTGCAACTATGTAGATCTCACCAATTCAACTGGATTTTGTCACATTCAAAATTAAAGCCATGTCAAATCATAACTCTTTTCAACAACTTAAATGTCACATATCTGCTATGTGCAAGGTGCTGTGTTAGATTTTGTGAGGGTGACTGTCCTAAGTAACTTGCTAGTCTAATTGACTAAGTATATTTATAGGTATGCACTTTGCCACAGTATGTCGGCCCTACTTAGGAGTTCATTTGAGAGACAGAATTCTGTTGCTTCAGATTGAGTGGAAGGAATAGGGCTTACACATGGGTAGGATTAGATGCTATGCTTCCAAAAATATGAAATAAGGAGGAAGAGTAGATTCCCCAAAGTAAACATTTCAGTTAACCTCTTGTACTTTAGCTCCTTCTTTTGAAGAGGGAAGCAGTCAGAACAGATGATTTTCAAGTTTTTTTTTTCTGGCTCTATCATTCTATTTCTAGCTAGGAAAATCAACTATTATTAGTAGCAGGAGAACCCAGAGTCTGTATGCTATTTCAGAGGAGATAGATTGAGGACTTACAAATGCACTTGTCATATAAATCAAGCTAAATACTGATTGATACTTACAAGTGAGTCTTCTGGGCAGCCATAACCAACTCCCAAAGTTTCTGGTTGCTCCAATAAATTGAAATCCTTCTTTTGGAACTGAAAACCTTTCATGCAACCCCTGAAGTTGACATCTAATGGAAGGTGTACTTTTATGTTACTGCAAAAAAGAAAATCAGTTTAAATTCAGTTATTCTAATTTTACCATCATATAAGACATTTAGCCCATAGATATACCATTGAAAAGGAGAGTTGTTTTTTAAATGACATAATTCTTATCTGTCTCTCAGTAAATGTATTTATAAAATGATTCTAAAATGTAGAAAGAATTTGATGTATCTTTAATCTTTATGTAACATTTGATAATCTACACCAATTATTGGGTTTGAACAGAACTATAGAGAACTTAACATATAATGAAGAATTTTAAATTAATCTGAAGTTACACGATATTGTTACTTTACAAATCCAATACAGCTAAAGTTGAACACATTACTTTTCTCCCATAGACCAGTTCTTCACTTTGACTTTCTGTTTCCTTCAGTGGCACCACCATTCTCCCAGTCCCTTATAGTGAAAATTTTGAAATCATCCCTATCAGTTTTATTTCTCAGTGCTTCTCTAAAGATTAAAGTGATGCAATTGTGTGAACTGACAACTAAAAAAAAGTAATATTAGGCTGTCTTAAAAGAGGGCTAGAGTTACAAATGAAATAAGTGATAGCTTTGCTATAATTTTCCCTGATAAGACCAGAACTGAAATATTCCAAAGGTGTGAAGACTATTGGCCATATTATATAAAGATTGATTGAAGAAATTAGGGATATTTTAGCTTGGAAAGTAATTTATTGGAAAAGCTGTGAGATGGAAGGAAGAATTAGACTTAATTTGCTTGGGAATTGGGGGGGCAGAACTAGGAGCAAACGAGACAAGGTACAGAGAGGAAGATTTTAATTCTATGTAAGGAAAAACTTGCTAACAATTTGAGTTCTCTCATGGAAATGGGCATCTCAGGAGGTGGTGGATTTTCCATGACTGATGGTTTCAAATGGCAGCTTTGAGACCACTTGTTAATGTTATTGTAGAAGGGATTTCTGCTTAAATGTAGGTTGGACTAGATAACTCATGGGCCTTTTCCAACTGTGATGTGTAAAAAGTTTTAGAGACATAGCTTCTGGGTAATTAATCATTTTATTGGTCATGCTAGCAGGTAATTAATAAAAAGGATGAATGCACTCTCAAATGCCAAAGACCCCTCATGGAACCCACTCAACACTTACATGCCCTTGGAAGTGTGAGTGTTCCTGAGGGTGGCAATCAACTCTTATTGATGAACAATTAATGAGAAGAATGAATTTTATAAGTGAGGTGGACCTATTCTAATGAGGGACTGGGGGACAGTGACTTTGATCACTCACTCCCAGACTACCTCTAGTATCAGGCAATCTAGACAAAGGATCTACTCCCCCTGCCCAAATGTGCCAGAGTGGATCAGAATTTTCCTTAGATTCAATTCTTGTAAGGTTTTCTAGTTGGGTGGAGCAAAAGCTCCACATTACATAAGATAGTCTAAAAGTGGGGTGAGTTTTTGGGAAAAGTCAGGGATCTCCATGATAATTTATTATTTAATAATAATTTCTCTTGCAATCATATGATTTGGGTATTTGTTGGCATTATTATAGCAATAACATTATTAAAGACCCCCACAGATTACTAATTAAAGAAGGTCCATTAGTACCAGGCTTTAGAAACTAATAGGCAGCCCTGTTTTTTCCTGTGGTTTTTACTACTTAGAAAACATGGTCAGCTGCTTTCCATGGATCTTTTTGAGTACTTCAGTGTGTTTGAAATAACAGTAGGGCAGGTGTCCTAGACTGAAGCGCCATATTGATCTATGTCAACAAATATTTAAGTGCTTGTGTACCACGTGAGGAGGTACCATGTGAGTTCAGGTGATATAAAGAAACATGAAACAGTCTCCACTCTCAAGGAATTTCTGTTCTTTTGGGAATGACAACATGTACATAACTAAGTATATACAAGGTAAGTTAGGGAGTTAGGGCAGTCAAAATTGGGGGTGGGGGAAGGAAAGAGTTCATGTAGAAGGTGGTACTTAAGCTGAATCTTAAAGAAAGCCACAGCTGTGTAATGAGTGCAGCCTAGGCATGGAAGATAGCCCCTGTAAAGGCACAGAGATGAGAGTACTGAGTGCAAGGAATACTAACAAGGCCAGTTGGATTTTATAGTAAAAGAAGGGGAGTAAAGTTTAATAATATGTTTGTCTAAAAGGCTATTTTACAGAGAGCACACATAAGGCAAGTGCTCACATGGAGGTCAGAAGAAGCAATACAAAGACACTCTCAAGGGGTCTCTGAAGAACTTTGGAATCGATTGCATGACATGGGATACACTGGCACAGGACCACCCAGCATGGTGTGCCTGCATCAGAGAAAGCACCGGACTCTATGAGTGAAGCATCAAAGAAGGCACTGTGTTCTATGAGCAAAGCAGAATTGCAACAGCTCAAAAGAAACGTGAGATGAGCTAATTTAGAGAGATCTCCACTCCAAATGTTCACATGGGCTATTTGTGCTTGACCTGTGGTAGAGTCTCCCAAGCTCTTATTGCTGATCAGACACAGTCAGACACACTGTACCTTGACTCCCATATACTGATGTTGTTTTGATCTTCAAATCAGAAAACCAGACTAGGGCCAGGTTGTGAAAGACTTTTAAAAGTTAAACAAAGGAGTTTACATTTGATCTTATAGACAACAGGGGATCACTGGACTCTATTGAGTGACATGGTTAGATCTGAACTTTAGGAAAGTCGTGTTGGTACCTATAGGAGATGTGAGAATGTAGAGAGACCAAGGAGGAGCCTACAGCAATAGCCCGGGTGATAGGTGATCTACACTGCATATTAATCATCTTATATTTTACCCACTATGTGAATAAATACTGATTTAACCACAAAACTCACCTAGATTTTAAGACTTCTGGAGGAGCCCCTCCAATGTATATATCTGTAAAAGGTATTTTCATTTTTTCATTATCCATGCTTTTCACATGCCGTCTGTCAACTACCAAAATCATCTTTTTATCATTGTGGTAAATGATTGAAATCTGAAAGAAATAACAATACAAGTTCAAGTAATGGCCAATTTAGGAAATCAACATATCAGAAATGATATACTTTATGTAAATACTTGTACAAAAAGCAGGGAAATCTTTATCATCCCTCCCCACCTGCAACTGCTAATACCTTCTCCTTTCAGATTAACTTCCATCTACTAGATAGATATCTTGAATAAATCTAGTTATTCATGGGTTGCTTTCTCCATTTGAATGTAATTTCCTTGAGGGCAGGTAACTACTTTTGCCTTTCTTTGTAGCCCAAACACTTGGCATAGTACTTGGCCCTGGGTGGTATAGTGGATAGAGTAGCAGGCCTCAAGTCAGGAAGACTCATCTTTCTTACATCTGGCCTCAGATACTTACTAGCTGTGCGACCCTAAGTCACTTAACCCTGTTTGCCTCAGTTTCCTCATGTGTAAAATGAGCTGGAGAAGGAAATGGCAAACTACTCTAGTATCTTTTTCAAGAAAACCCCAAATAAATTCACCAAGTCAGATGCTACTGGACAAGAACAACATTGTAAGCACTTAATAAATGCTTGTTGAATGACTGAATTTTAGTCAGCTGTGGATGGGTAACCCATGTGGCAGTGATGGTAGAGGCTGATCATCATGATGTCATTGCTAGTGTGGGACCTACCTGGGCCAGTTTGGAAGACTATGGGGTGTGTGTGTGTGTGTGTGTGTGTGTGTGTGTGTGTGTGTGTGTGCTGTGTATCAGAGTGGGAAAGGTGGCATGGTAAGAAAGAAGCTGCTACAGGTGCATATAAGGTAGTTCTATCAGAGGACATGCTGTCTCCTCTATGCTCCTTTGTTTTGGTCTTTTTGGAGGTGGCAAGGCAAGGCAATTGGGGTTAAGTGACTTGCCCAAGGTCACACAGCTAGTAAGTGTTAAATATTTGAGGCCGGATTTGAACTCAGGTCCTCCTGACTCCAGGGTGGGTGCTCTATTCACTGCAGCACCTAGCTGCCCCTCTCTATGCTCCTTCTGAGTCTTAAGTTCATTCACTGGAAAGTGGGGATAATAAGGTCATCATGCAGCCAGAAGATGGTTGGTGAGGTGCTGCAAAGCTATTTTCCCCTCTGGGCCCTAGATGAGGGCTGTAATCTGTTTGCTTCTTGGTTGCATGGTAACCATCACTTCTGACTTAGTAATTATTCCCTAAGCTGGCAAAGTTGCTAATGCTTTCCTCTTTTATTAAAAACAGAACCCTGGAAATTAAAAGGAGTGACATTCCCTAACTGCAAGCTTTTCCCAAAGCTGACTGATCTTGAAAACCCTCATGACACACCTTTCAGGGGCTCCATTAAAACAAAGATAGCTTACAGGGAAGACAGAACTGTCTTTCTAGGCTCAGACACTTACTAGTGACCCTGGGCAAGTCACTTAACCTTCTTTGCCTCAGTTTCCCCATCTGTAAAATGAGCTGGAAAAGGAAATGACAAACCACTCCAGTATCTTTACCTAGAAAATTCCAAATGGGGTAATGAGGAGTCAGACATGACTGACAACAACAAAAACACTATAATGTTTTAAGGCTTGTAAAGTACTTTACAAATATTCTCTTATTTAATCCTCACAACCACCTTGGGAAGTACGTGCTGTTATTAACCCTATTTTATAGATGATAAAAATGAGGCAAATAGAGATTAAATGAATTGCTATGAGTGAGACAGCTAGTAATTTCAGAGGCCAGAATTGAACTCAGGTTTTCCTGATACCAAATCCTGTGCTCTATGTTACCTAGCTGCTTCAAACCTCAAAGTGCCATACAAATATTAGTTATCTTCATCATCCTTATCAACATCATTGTTATTTCTTTCAATTCCTAGATCAAAGATTTTAAGAGGAATTCTATAAATATGATTCACCAAAATTTCAATCAATCTACATGCATTTATTAATCACCTACTGCATGCTAACCATTGGGGATACAAAGACAAAAAAGGTGAAATGCTCTCTACTTTCAAAGAGCTTAATTGATTGTTTTTTGATTGATTTGATTCATGTTTTTATGAGCTGTATTTAGAGCTGGCATAAGCCCTTTAATCAAGAAGACATTTTTGAACACGCCAATAATGCCTCTTTTATGAAAGCTATCAATCCTCATTTAGGAACTAGTATACTGGCATTGGATAAATGGTGAATATTCTGCTTTGTGCCTTAATGGAGTAGTCCATCCCATTCCATTAGTAGGACAAGCTGCTTATGGAGACAGATGTCTAAGCAGTGAGGCAAAATATAGTGCTATGTCCTCAATTATTAGTACCTCATGGTATTTTGCATCATTAATTGGTGCTTTCTTCAGGGAATCTTCTAGATGCACAGGACCACTGCCGAACCCAAAGTCATAAAACACATTCAGGTAGCCATTCCTCATTTCCAGGCTGAAAAATGTACTCTGTGGATACAAAATAATATTGATAAATGAGATGATAGACTTGTATGGGGACAGAGTTACAACTGAATTTGATAAATCATGGCAAGTCCTGTTTGTATTTCTACCAACCCAATAGCAACAGCTATTTCCTAAGTTAATATGATCTTTCTTCAAATGCCAATGCATTGTATTAGTATCTCAAAATCACTATCCGCTCTTATTTTCATGACTCTATGTAAGGAGTAACTCTTCCATGGTATGAGTTTTGAAGCTTGAATGCATTAGGTTGATCATTTTCATTTCCTGAAAACTGGGTAAATTAAAGTCTGTGGACTTTATTTATATAGCTTTTTTTTTAAGGTAAAGTTTCACAATTACCATAGAATCACAGAATGGTAGAGTTGGAAAGAATGTTATAGACTGTGTAGTTGTCTAATCTAAATAGACAAGGGACTCCCGCTATAAAATACCAATCATGTAGTGACCCTCTCTCTCTCAAAAGACCTTTAATTAGGAGGAACTTCCTGAGGCAATTCATTACACTTTTGTGTAACTATAATTGGTAGAAATTATTTTTCCTGATGTCAAGCCTAAATTAGTCTTTTTGTAAATTTCTGCCAATTGGGGGCAAATAATACATCTAAATTCCGTTTCTTCATGATAGCCTTCAAGTGCTTGGAGACAGCTATCATATCTCCACCTTAATAATCTCTTCTAAAGGTTAAACATCCTCAGTTCCTTTAATAAACCCTTACATGAAATGATTTTCAGGCCCTTCACCAACCTGGTTACATTTTTCTGGACATTTTGTAGTTTATCATATGCTAAAAGACAGTGCCCAGAAGTGAACACAATACAAAGACCATATTGAAGCATGGCAGAGTATAAGGCTCCTTTCATTTGTTGCTGGAAGCTTTGCCTCACAATATCAATGGAGTTCACATTAGCTTTTTTTTTTTTGGCTACTGCCTTATATTGCTGCCTCATTTTGAGTTTTTAGTCCAGTAAATCTCACCACTATCTAATAATGTCTCCCCCTCTCATATTTCTGAAGGTGGGTTTTTGGAACTCTAATTATGACTTTACACAATGTGTCTTACCCCTAAAAAGATAAAATGGAAACTAGTGAAATCAAAGGCACAGTGAAGAGAACATTAAAACTAATAAATGAAAAAACTAGTCATTGATAGGAAGATCTTTAGTGAAAGAAAAAAAGAATGGAAAGATATGACAGAGAATTAATAATAAAACAATTCCTAAATTCCATTTGTAATTTCCCAGTATGTTATAAGCCGGTTTAACATTAAATGAGCATTTAAACTTGCATGTTACATTGAGGCACTGAATTTATAATAATAACCACAATATTATTGTGAATTTTGACCATGTATGTTCTAGAAACAAAGCCACTTTGTGTCAGTCAAGTAATTTACTCCTTTACTATTCAGCTATACTGGAGGTGTTTTATATTTATTTAGAGCAAAGTTCAAAAATATCAAGATTCAAGTAAATATGTAAAGCCATCGAATTGGAAATTTGGTATTTTCAGCAAAGCATCAAACTACAGTGGCCATCACAGGCTTTTTTAGGAACACTGGAAGGTATTTTAATCCCTTTGCTCAAACTTTATTAGAACCTGGCACATAGGAAGTGCTTAATAAATGCTTGTTAATAGATTGACAATGCTGATTTTACTTGAAGTTCTGTTCTCATATTTTGTTACTTATTTTTCATTTCTGTACTCATTTTAGACTTTGTTTTAGTTGCATAGAGGCATTTAGAGGATTTCATTGTTACAGCAAACTATATAATGCCTGGTCTATATATCTCAAAGAACCAACCCATTTGGTGTTATTTCTACCTTAAAAATAATCCAACTTTTTCTTCAAAAGTAGAAATGCAATTTGATGGCAAAGTCCATTCTCCCAAATCTACAGATTTGTATTTATGTGGATTAAAGAAAACATAAAAATTGAGATGCTCTGACTAAAATGCAGACTTGTTACTCACCCCATTCACCATGAGGAGCACCAGTCCATTGGCTGTTGGTGTTCTAACTTCAATGTCAAAGCGTGTCACTTGTCCAAATTTTCCTCTCCTTGTGATATCCCTCACCACAGCATAACTTGAACCATCAAAGAAATAACTGGCCGCCCGACTTTGAGTGAAGGCCAGCTTATCCCTGAAATAGACAAGTAAAAAACCAGAAAATAAGATTACACGTATCTTTTGTCCCACTCAAGGGAGATGCTAACTCTTCAGTCTGGTGCCATTTTCTTAATGATCTTCATTAAGTTTAAGTGAGGTACCACTATTTCCATTACAGTAGAAAGGAAGAAAAGTTAGTTAAATGACTTCTCGAAATAGAGTGTTTTGCCCAGCTCCCTAAACTAAGAGAATAGTAAAACTTCTTAGAGATTATTAGTCTCCTGAATTTCAAGGCTATTTCCTTCTTAGGTTCTGTGATGTATAAAAAATTTGAGAGACATAATTTCTGGCTAACTAGTCATTCTATTAATTATGACTATGGAATAATTAATAAAAAGATGGTCATTTGGCTATCTCTGATAAACCAAAGATGGATCATGGTGGCCTATTGACACTTATGTGTCCTTGGAAGGATGGGTATTCCTGACAGATGGCAATCAGCTCTAATTGGTTAACAATGAATAAGAAGAATGAATTAATATTCATTCATGAATATTGCAATACATAATGTAATAATATCCAAATGAAACATAGACCTATTCTAATGAGAGGTTGGGGAGAATCTGACTTTGATTACGTCATTTTTACTCCCATACCACTCCCAGCCTTGGGCAATCTAGACAAAGGATCTACTGCTCCTCCCTCCAACCCTGAGTAGCACATAATATGCCAGAATTCAGCCAGATTAAATTCTTTTTACTCTTTAATCCAGTGGTTCTCAACCTTCTGAATGCCATGACCCTTTAATACAGTTGTGGTGACTCTCAACCATCAAATTATTTTCGTTGCTACTTCATAATTGTAATTTTGCTACTGTGATAAATTGTAATGTAAATATCTCATATGCAGGATGTATTTAAATTGAACATAACCCACAGGTTGAGAACCTGTGCTTCAATCAGTAGTTGGATGGAGTCTGAACAAACTAGAGGAGAGTGTTAAAATCCAGTCTCATTATCAACCCTATTCTTCCTGGGTTGGTTTGACCTAGTAGAGAATGAGGAAATAGGAAGGGAAAAAAGTCTTAGTTCCAATTCTATAATTGGTTATTAATATTAGAGAGAAATAATTATTTCTTTCATTTCATAATGTAGGATCATATACTTAGAGATGGAAGGTATCTTATATTATTTCTAGTCCAGCTCTTTCATCTTGCTGTGCCTATACAGGAAAAAAAAAACTTAAAGAGACAGGCATGACCTTCTCCTAAGATCAAAACTAGCTTTTGCAAAGGAGAGCAGCTACACCAAACGTCTGTTTGTACCTGACCTCTCTTACGCTATTCTCTAGTTATGCAATTTCCTTTATTTTAAAGATATCTTACCTTGCACTGGGTATTGATTTTGAAGGGTCCATGTTGTAGATGTGCCTAAAATTGTATAAACTGATCACCTCGTTATTCAGAGTGGCCAACTCCAGATAGCCAATGAAACCAGGCAGGTTCAAACTAGCAGGGAGCTGTGTTGTAGAGAGAAGGGATATGAAAAGAAATACACATACACACACACACACAACAAATAAGGACTCCAATGCAGGGAGACTGTAGGCTTAATAATGGCATGCCAGGAGACTCTAGGACTAATAAAGACACTAGAACAGAGATGGTTGAGTAAGAGGACTTAATATTTCTGTTGACATGAACATCTAGACTGTGGGACTGTTGTGGAGTCAAAAGTGAAAAATTCTGCAAAGTCTGTACATGCCTAAATATCACAAAAACACAACCAGTTTCCCAGATCCTGGAGAGCAGGAATGATTTTATTTTATTTTATTTTTTTTGTCTTGTATCCTCAGTGCCAAGCACAGTCTTTAGCACATATTAAGTGTTGAATAATGACTTATTGATTGATTGATACTTAGGTACTTCCTCCAACTTCTGCCTGGGAAGTATGGGCAGTCAGTTAAAAATTTTATGCTTATCTTCTGGATGGAAATGAGACTTAATTATTTAACACCTAGGGAGTTGGAAGGCAATTACCAGCAGAACTATCAAGGGCAAATGAAGAAAGGATGGTTGCTCTATGGGTGGTGCTGTTGAAAAGCTATTTATTCTTTAAAAAGGAAACTACCACCTAGTCTAGTGTCAAAGATGTTCTTAGAACAAAAAGTGTTAAGTTGTGAAGGAAGACTTACAAGTTTGCAATAACTTCATTTTGATCAAATTACTTCATTTTGATCAAATAAACTTTTATTTAAAGTCACTGTGTTAGATCCTAGCAATATAAGGAAGCAAAAGACCTTTCCTAGTACTGCTTATAGCCTAAGGGGGTGTCGGTAGATGAAAGAAATAAAATGTACCTGGGTATATACGATACAAAAGAATATGCAATAAAGGCAAACACGAGATCTGTACAAAGTATTTTGAGATTATTTGAGGACAAAGAGATTACTTTCATTTCTGTGTGGAGGGGCAGGAGGTGTGGGGAGGGGTGTGATGAGGGAAGGCTTCATTGAAGCAGGTGAACTGGATTTGTTTCAGAGTGGCACAGTGGATAGAGCCATAGGTCTAGAGTCAGGAAAACTCATCTTCCTGAGTTTAAATCTTGTCTCAGACATTTACAAGTTGTATGACCCTGGGAAAGTCACTTAACTTCTATTTGCATCAGTTTTCTTATCTGTAGAATGAGCTGGAGGAGGAAATGGCAAATCACTCCTGTATCTTTGCCAAGAAAACCCCAAATGGACACAGCTGAAACAACTGAACAGCAACAACACGACAACAAAATTCCTGTGCTTGTGGAACTTAAGTTCTGGTCAAGGGATAGTATAGATTTGTGGATCAAAATGATGAAATAGAAAGAAAGGCCACTAATCCATACATAAAGATCCCTTCAGGCCACATATTGATTCAGTTAAAAAAGAATAATATTGTCCATGCTTTACTATATTTTTTTTTGTTAGCTATTTCCCAAATATATTTTAATTTAATTCCAGTTGCACTCAGGAGTACTGTGGGTTATAGGTGGCTTGTGTGCCTTGCATTTGATACTTCTGGTATTATCAATATAACACAAAAGTCATTCTAGGCCTAGAAACTAGCATTAACATAGAGGCAGAAGAACACAGCAAGTGTTAGTCTAGATCAGTGGTTCTCAACCTTCCTAATGCCATGACCCTTTAATACTCGTATGTGGCCCTATCTGCGTGTGGGTGGACCCGCCTGGAGACAGATAGAGGACTGGTGTCTTGGTTCCTAAGATCATCGTAAATATGTGTTTTTTGATGGTCTTAGGCAACCCCTGTGAAAGGGTCATTCAACCCCCAAAAGGGTTGCGGCTCACAGGTTGAGAACCTCTGGTCTAGATGATACATCTGGTGGCAGAGCAATAAAATTGAAAAGGTGAGGTGGCACCCAGTGGTGGAGGGGTAAAATTTTAGGCAAAAGAAATTGAAGTTTTTTTTTTTTAGTAAGAGAAAAGGAAGAACTGAAGCTATCTGAGCAGAAAGAAAGGAAGCAAGGAAGCATGCATTTATTGAATGCCCACTGTGTGTAAGGAATTGAGCCAAGAGCTTTATAAATATTGTCTCCTTTGATCCTTATAGCAACTCTGAGAAGTAAGTCCTATCATGATCTCCATTTTATAGTTGAGGAAACTGAGGCAGAAGTTAAGTGACTTTCCCACAGTTGTTAAGTTTCTAAGGCTTTATTTGGGCTCAGCACTCTATCTACTGTGTCACCCAGCTCATGACTCGGTGACTATTTTGTATCTTCCCCATGGAATGTAAACCCCCTTGTAGGCAGGGCCTGCTTAATTTTTGACTTTGTGTCCTTAGTGCCTAGCACTAAGGAAAGTGAAGACTTAATAAATGCTTGCTAATTAACTGATGAATTGATTGATGAGCTTAATGGAAACACCTTTTCAATACTATAAAACTCTTTTCTAAGTCTGTCCTTGCCAAGGAAAACTCATCTTTCACTTGGTCTGCTCAGTGAACCTACTCTCCAAAAGTGAATGTCCTATACATATAGCTAATTTCTCCATTCTTGTACTATGTATTTTTTTCCCTGATAAATCTCACAGGACACTTTAAGAGTCTTGTTATTTGCTTATCTGTCTATATGTCATATTTATTTATATATCTTCTCTAGTACCTAGGCCAGGGTATTGTATCAAACAGCTGCTTAATACATATTTAATGAATAAGCGAATGCATATACCTTATTAGTAAGTGGGTATTTTATTTGCGAATTAGTCTTTGGTGGCCTTGGTTACGGTGAATCAATCCCCCAGAATCTTATAATCCCTGGAAAAACTGAGTGAGTCAGAACTTGCTAAGCTAAGCACAAGACTCTGAACTGTGGTGTTCCCAACAAGATATAGCCGTGCTGTGTGGTGTAGGTCAAACTAGATATAGCCTTATTTCTATCATGCATTTCATCACCTAAAGAGACACCTGAGTAGGAATTAGTTGAATTCTAGAATTGACATTGTTGACAAAGAATAGAACCACTAGCAGTGGGTTGAAAATATAACACTTTAGTGATAACGTAAGTAAAAATGAAACAAAAAAACATATTCTTAGGTGCCAGATTCAGCATCCTAGTCACCAAACTAAGGTGCCTCTTTTTTGGGTGTTCAGACCTGTGATATCATTGGTATAGGGAACTTCCCAATGAGGAATTAAATGTAGACTGGCAATTCTTTTCCCTTTTGGTCTTAAAAAGTGACCTGGGGACAGTTAGAGCTCAAGTGTCTTGCTCATTATGTATCAGATATGAACACATGGTCATTTTATCCCTGAAGCCAGCTTATTGGACACTGCCTCTCAAGCTGCTGCTTAGAATGAAAATTATGGTCACCTTGTAACTGAATCATTCTAAACCTAAGTGGCTTGTAAGGAAAATTATTGCCTTTAGACAAATAAGCAGTAGGTACAGGGGTGGCTAGGTGGCACAGTGAATAGGGCATTGGCCCTGGAGTCAGGAGGACCTGAGTTCAAATATGGCCTCAGACACTTAACACTTATTAGTTGTGTGACCTTGGGCAAGTCACTTAACCCTAACTGCCCTGCCTTCTCCCCTCCAAAAAAAAAGAATTGAAAGTAGTTACAGTTTGTCTTACCTTAAAATTTGGTGGCACTCCACCAACATAAAAAACAGTGTCCTCTGGCTGCAAATCAAGCAGGGAGTCATCACCAGAGACTTCTCCTTTCTTGATAAACTTTTCTTCAGCTGTGCTTGTCAGGCTTGGGACTGTTAGGAATATCTTTCCATGTTTCCCTACCCTGTCGAGATAAATTCAGTTTGGTTCAACAAATATTTCCCAGCCATCTACTATGCATCATCTATTGTACTAGGCCAAGGATAGAAAGATTTAAGGAAAAAAAAAGACTGCTCATGCCTTCAAGGAATGATTTACAACTTTTATTGTTCAAATAAGATATAGAAAAGTCTCTCTCTTTCCTCATGTAAAAATGCTCTTAGCAGGTATTTTCCTCATTATTAAAAGGCAATGCTTAAATTCCATAGTAATAATAAATATCCATAATCTCCAGAAATCAATGGGAGGAAAGAAAAGACAATATCTTGTAATAAATTCTTTTGTTAGCTGACATCTAAATAAATAGAAAGTTTCCTATTTGGAGGTAACTTTTTTTTTTAATCTTTTTTTTTTCCTGGAAGAGGAAAAAGAAGAAAGAGAAAACAGGGAAGGACATAAGAAAGCAAGAGAATAGTTATACTGGAAGAGAAAGAAAACATACAAGATACAAATGGAAAAAAAAGTTCCTGATAATTTTCTTTTCTTCCTCTGTGTGTGTGTATGTTTATATGTTTATACACACACACATACATACATATATATATATGTATGTATCTTCTATTTATCTATCTCTCCAACTAGATCCTCATTCATACAAATAATGAATCCTGTGAAGTGGACAAATGATTTAAATTTTCATGGCATATTTCCATTGGACTAGAGTCAATGACTGTATTTTACATCATAACTTCAGATAGTGTGAATTCAAATACATGTGTTTGGTCATTTTAGTTGTATCTGACTCTTTGTGATTCCTTTTGGGACTTTCCTTGCTAAGATACTAGAATGGTTGATCATTTCATTCTCCAACTCATTTTACAGATGAAGAAAATGAGGAAACAGGGTTAGGGTTAAGTGACTTGCCCAGGGTCACTTAGCTATTAAGTGTTTGAGACCGTATTTGAACTCAGGTCTTCCTGACTCCAGGCCTGGTGCTCTATCTGCATCACCTAGCTGCCAGAAAGGACCTAGTTGTCTACATATCTATTTCTCTCTTCTGTCTAAGCTATCTTTATATGCCATTGGAGACAGGGTCTATAGGGTAAGGATTTAATACACTCACATGTTCTGCTACACTCAGAAGAATATAATAAAACTAGGTTTTTTGGAATACTACTGTACTATAAAAAGTGATGAGCAGGTTGATTTTAGAAAAACATAGAAAAGTTTGCATGAAATAATGAGGAGTGAAATGAGAAAAACCAAGAGAATGTTGTATATATAACAACAATACTGTTCAAAGAATAACTGTGAACTACTCTAATGCTCACATCAACTACGAAGGACCTGTGAAGAAAGACGCTATCTATCTCCAGAGAAAGAACAGATAAATAGAAGTACACATAGTATTTTTTTTACTATATATCATATATATCTATTTCTATAATTGCACATATATCTATATCCATATCCATATATCTATATATATCTATATATATCTATCTATGTATCTGCGTCAAATGGTGGCCTTTTCTACTATGGGGTGGGGAAGGAGGCAGGGTGACAGTTCAGAACTTAAAATGTAACAAAAATTAAATTAAAAAAAGAAACAAACTTGGTTCTTATGACATTTGCAAAACAACTTATATCAGACTTTCACTTTACCTTTCAATTTTGACAATACTGAAGTGAGCAGGCCAAGTGCTAACCGGTTTAGAGTCCAAAGGAATCTCCACATCCTTGTTTCCCAGATTATAAATGTACACCAGGTTATCATTCTTGATGGCAAGACCTACATAATCACTTTTTGCCTGAAACAAGAATGAGGCTGTTACAGAATACAATAAACCATGTCTTCTGCCTTTTTATTCTTATTCTAATACATGGACACCAATACAGAGGCAGTATTTAGAAGGGGCACCAAGTTCTGATTTGATATGATCAGCCTACCCTGTTCATGTAGGTTTGTTTGGACTGTATTGGAACTGGATCCAGACTTCTGATAGCACCCTGGGAATAGAACTGAGTTGACTGTAGAGGTGTTTCAATAAAGCTGCTGAACAGGAGTATGCTGGTATTGTTTGCTTGATCAAGGGAGCTAGTGTTGACTGATAGCATAATTCAAGACACTTTGTTTCATACAATATTTCATGGCAATGTAATATGAGTGAACAGAGGTTGTTTTGAAGATTTGTGCCCCTGAAGGATTTACTTGAAACCCCCAGAGCTAGCAGTGAAAAGTTCATGTAAAGTGACCCCAGAAAACCATACATAGAAAGCATTACTTGTTCTTGAGTCTCAAATTGGGTCTTTGTCACTAAACTCACAGTCATTTTGGATGAATCCATTCTGGGGTAGGAATTTTGTATGTTTGGAGACATTGGCTTAGGATCATATATTAAGAACTGGAAGGAGAGTTGGAACTTACGTAATCACAGGATCAGAGATAATAGATTTAGAATGATTGTAGTGGACATGATCATAGAGTTCATGTTCAAACTTCTGTGTTCTATAGAAAATAAGATGGAAGTCTAGGGAAGTTAGGTGACTTTCCCAAGGTCATACAAGGTCATGCTTTCCCAAGATAATGGACAGAGCTGGGATAAGAGCCCAGGACTCCTGACTCTAAATCTAGAGCTCTTTATAACATTCCAGAAAAAAAAATTAGAAAATTTTTAACCTTTCTTTTTACGCTTTATTTTTAGTTAAAAAGAAAACTTGATTATGCTTACATTTTTGCTTCCAAGATATAAGATAAATCTATCTGCATTCTCATTCTTCACTGCTTCCTTTGCTGGAGGCTTCATGTACAAACTCATGGAAGTAAAAGTTTTCAGGTCATCCACACTAGTTTTGGTGTTGACTTCAACTGCTGACTGACCATCGAACATCATGGAGACTTGAATCTAGAAATACAAAATGTTAAATGTTGTCTCATGCTAGATATTGAGTGAATGGTAGGAGTTGGTGACCATTTGATATGGCTCATATGGAAATGTTTTACATGATTTCACATGCATAATTGCTATCATATTGCTTGCCTTCTCAGTGGGGGGTGGTGGTGGTGGTGGAACTTGTTCTCTCCACTACTGATTTTCTCTTCAAATGATCCTGAGGATCCCTTTGTCTTGTGGCTTACATGAGATGATGCAGCCCTAAACCCTGAGGCTAGCAAATGGTACAAGGATATGAAGCTAAACTCTTTGCTCTAAGGATCACACGGGATTGATTGCTTCCTTTCAATGCTTTACCTTGCTGGCTACACTCCTGGTTTGTGCAATGAGTTCTCTGATCCGCCGAATACTGTCTGAAACGTTGCTCGCAGGCCTCTTCTGCTCTACTGTGCGCAGCTGATCCAGGAGCTGAGGGACGACTTCAGTCAAATTTCTTACTGAAGTTAAGAAAAAACGCAGACTAGCTATTAATGTCACAATGTCATTTAATTTCCAGGAAAATGGATAGATAGATAGATAGATAGATAGATAGATAGGTAGATAGATAGATAGGTAGATAGACAGAGAGATAGACAGACAGACAGAAAGATGGGTGGGTGGATGGATAGATGGATGGATGAATGGACAGCATAGATAAATAGACAGACAGATAGGTAGGTGGGTAGGTAGATAGATAGAACATTAATTAAGCAATTACTTTGTACCAGGAATAGTACTATAACCAAATGAGACTTAAACTGTTACTTTTAGTGAAATATCAGGAAGAGTGAAAAACTAAAAAATGCTTTTCATCAGAAGATAAAATAAACTGGAAAGCTAAGCTTATGATCAATATTTGTCTAAGGGTGTTACTAACTATTTTGGTCTCTGTATTATAAAGTATGAGGTAAATTTTCTTAGAATAGAAACTCCTAGAATATAAAATCCAATCTTCTGCAAAAAAACCTTTCTCAGTCCTCTGTCCCTCTGTGATTATCTACAATTAATCCTCTATACAGGCTGTTGCAAAAGTCTTAGCGCAGTTTTAAATTTTAATAACTTAAAACCATTCTAAGACTTTTGCAACACCTAGTACATAGTTGCTTGTGTGCTGTCTGCCCTATTAGATAAGGAGTTTTTGGAGGTCTGAACTAATTTTACCTCTCTTTTTATTCCTAGCATTTAACACTGTCTTGGTACATGTTGCTGCTCTTGTTGTTATTGTTGCTGAGCCATTCAGTCATGATCAACTCCTCATGATGCCCATGGTTCAAATTGTCCATGGGATTTTCTTGGCAAAGATACTTGAGTAGTTTACCATTTTCTTCTTCAGTGGATTAAGGCAAACACAGGTTAAGTGACTTGCCCAGGGTCACACAACTAGTAAATGTCTGAAGTCAGATTTTAATTCAGGTCTTCCTGACTTGAAGCCCAATGCTCTATTCACTGATCCAACTAGCTGTCCTGGTGCATAGTGGGTGCTTAAATTCTTCTTGCCTTGACTTAGAGGGCAGGGGCTATGCTATGCATACATACTGTAAATACATGTATTACCAAAGAAGAATTGGACAGAAATAATGGTGTAAAGGATACCATCAGAGAAATTGTTATGTAGTAAGGGTTAGAGTTAACTTGGATCACTTATGTGGTCCATTAGTATGAATGTAATGTCAAAGATTTAGAGGAAGGTCCTAAATGCACTGGGTGAACTCTCAGTAGGGAATTTACTGTCTGACATGAAGAGAGTTGCAAAGGATGAGAAGGCATGGAAAGGCTATG
>CM053593.1:273131029-273151260 GCA_028646575.1 Pseudocheirus occidentalis
TTGATCTACTCTGTTACCACCTTGGTCTTCCCTTCCCTGACAATTTGCCAGATTGATGTGGACATCTAATAGATTTTGGCCCTCCTTACTACAGTTCAGAACTCCTGAACTTAAGTGTCTACCAATTTCAGTCTAGCCAATAGCAGAGATTACAGGCATTCGCCAAGATGATTGGAATGCAAATATATTCTTCACTTCAGTAGAATATAAATTACTTGACAGCAGGGATTTTTGGGTATGTGTGTGTGTATGTGTGATTTGTTTGAATATTCCCAAAGTAACTTTACATAGCATATACTTCATAAGTACTTGTTTAATTTAATTCCATCCTGGAAGAACTGGTACAATTGAGAAAAAAACATAGTTTGAGTTAAAAACTAAATGTTGAAAGAATCCATATTTGCTGGAGAATAGCACATTTTTTTTGAGAAAGAGGCCCAAGAGGGTCTTGGTGGTTTGGTGATAACTTGACCAAAAGCTTATAAAAGGAAAGACTGTGGAGGGGGCAGGAAGAGGGAGAGGGGGGTGTGGGAGGAAAGAGAGGGAGATAGAAGAAGGAAGGAAGAAAGAAAGGAAGGGAGTGAGTGAGTGAGTGTTTGCGTCTCTATGACAAAAAGCCATGTCTTGGTAGGTATGGAGAAATATTGATCCTATAAGGAGAGGGATTTTTTATTTTCCAGAAACAACTTGAGCAAAGGAACTTACTGTTGAGAGGCAGCATGTATTATATCTCTCCTTATACATGGTGCCAAATATTATCTAGAATAATTTGAATAGTTACTGCTCTTTGTCTCATCCCTGATGGATTTTATAATCATTGATATTTATAGGGAAGAAAATAGTTGTGTCATATTTGCAAAGTGAAGATATATTATGGTTCAGAGAAAAGATCCATAAAAAGAAGATTATTGAGGTCAGCTATACTAAAACTTTGAAATGAGTACATTAGATATACGTGGATAAAGGAAAGCATTGTTTCAATTCTTTGGCAATTTCATCATAACTTGTGTTGATCACAGTCTGTGCTCAATACATGCTACTTGAATGTTACAGTTTATTTAAATATATTTCCAAATCTTTGAAAAATAGTACCCTAGTTAACAGTTCTTTTATTCCAGAAGAGTAAAGGATTGAGAATCAGTAGACCTGGATTCCAGTTCAACCCCAACACTGTTAGATGCATAATATGTAACCTTAGATATGCTCAGTAGTAACCTGAGGAGTTTGGTCTGCATAGGCTTTTACTCCCTTCCACTGCTAACAATCTCTTATTTTCCATTCATCCTTTCCTAGACTCATCCTTTCCTAGAGACTGTTTCTGCTTTGGAAGTAAAATTTTAAAAACTTGCGCTTCTAAAAATCACCAACCTTCCTGCTAAAATGGAGGAATTCTTGAGGGCCATAATATGATCTACTATTGTATCCCAATCACATAGTACAATAGGCTGTAAACAATAGACCCTTAATAAATGTTGAAGTGCAAACAGGGAAAGATATTTCTTAAACCTGAGAAATTTTAAGATGAAGAGATTATTTTTTCACCTTCAGAGGTCAGGGAAAACTTTGAGAGGGCACCTAGATTAGAATTTGAATTCCTTGAAGGCAGGGACTTCTATTTTTTTTGTATTATCAGCACCCTAGAATAGATCTGGCATTTAATTGGCACTCTGTGAAGGCTTAACGTTTGAATGATGAGTGTGGCCTTGAAGGGAGTTACTTTAATAGAAAGAGATGATGGAAACACTCATTCTAGAGATAGGGGACAATTTGAGCAAATGTATGAAAATGAAAGAAAATAGTACAGGGTGGGAAGGGTTAGTCTAGAACAGTCTGGTTTGGCCAGAATGTAGAATACACGAAGAAGAGTAAGATAAGACTGGAAAGTAAGGTTGGAGCCAGATGGTATCCATATTATTCATCCAGCAATAGGAAACCACTAAAAGGTTTTGAGGAGAGAGAGAAGGAATGATAGCTCAGAGGGAGGGAGAGCAGTTAGGAAGCTCTTACAATAGTCTAGGCGAAGAGCAATGAGGACCATATCTAGATTGACTGATGGCCTTACTGGAAATTGAGGCGAATTCTAGAGACATTGTAGGGATGCAAACAATAGACTTCAGCAACAGATTGGATGTGTGGGATAAGTGGAAAGAAGAGGCAAAAAAGACTTCCTTTCAAGCCAAGATATTTGAAATAACTTTATTTGGTAGACAATGAGAAGTAACTTATTTCCAGAGAGTTTCAGAATGAGGGTTAAAGTAGGATTGGAAAAAAGAAAAGTCCATCAGATTTTTGCTTGAGCATTAGGGCATTTTGAACAGCTAGGATTGGTTGTACAATATAATTATAATAACCCATAACTGCACAGTAACTTACAAAGTGCTATCTTCACAACAACTCTGGATAATAAATATGGAACCAGTGGTACTAATGATGATAATTATCTGGACCTATGTTGTGCAGTGGAGAGAGTGCTGGGCCTGAAGTCAGGAAGACTCATCTTCCTGAGTTCAAATTTGGTCTAAGACACTTACTAGCTATGTGATCCTGGGAAAGTAATTTAACCCTGTTTGCCTCAGTTTCCTCATCTGTGAAATGTGAAATGAGCTGGAGAAGGAAATGGCAAACCACTCCAGTATCTTTGCCAAGAAAACTCCAAATGGGGTCACAAAGAATTGGACATGACTAAAATGACTGAACAACAAATAATATAGTTTTATTGGTCTAGGCTGTTTCTGGTAAGGAAACTCCCTTTATCAGTGTTGATAGATTATTGTTCTGTAATTCATAGCCCTAGAACCTAGCTTGGCGCCACTGAGAAATTAAATGATTTGTGGGGTCACATAATCAATAAGCTGCAAGAAAGGACTTAAAGCCAGGTGCTGCTGACTCAAAGGCCACTCTTTATTACTCCAAAGTGTCTCTCATAAATATGATCCCTGTTTTGTAGATGAAACATATTCAGAGAGGTTAAGTACTTCAGGTATGATAAAGCTATTAACAAGTAGAGCCAGGATTCCTAACCTTCACATTTATGCCATGTTTTATAGTTTCATAATAACTCAGTGTGTTAACTAGAAGGACCAGAATTTAAAAACCCTGGAGGACCATCATTTCACACAGTGCCTTTGCACATACTAAAAAGAAAGTAGAATGGAAAATTTTATTTCAGAGTAAAATTCTAGTGTTTGAATGTAATTATTTGTCTTTAAAGTTCATTTGCACAGATAGAAGAAATTCTAGTAAAGTATTAAACATATTTTAAAATTTTCCTGTCAATTGACTCATCTGTTCCTTCCAGTTAAGTAGTGAAAGTGTTATTCCCCCTCCCCCAACCCCTCATTTCACAAATGAAGAGGTCCAGAGAAGTTGTGACTGACTTTTTATGACACAGAGTTAGCAAATGTAGAAGGTGATCTTAGAATTCAGTCCTCAGTGACCTTTCCATTATGTCAGGTTGACTCTCAGTGTGTTTGCCATTTGTGGAATACATGTGGGCAATTGTTGACCAACTTGTGGTGAATTGATGCTGAGAAGCAAGCATTGAAAAGGGAGATACTACAGTGTCCCAGTTTTCTCTGCTGGGCACACTGTTCATTCTTTCACCATTTTCTCTCTGCCTATTTTATTTCTCCCCTCCATTCTCCCAAAATCAGTGTTTTTATACCTACATGGAAACAGTGATTCTGTCAAACATTTCACTATAAGGCTAGGGGGAAAAGCAACCCCCTTTCTCCCTACCCACCCCCACCTTAGATTAGTAAAACATTACTGAACCAACTCTTTCCTGTCAGATTATCAGTGTCCTAGAATAGATGTTGATTCTAGGAGAAAAGGAGCCTACATTCTAACCCAGTCAATGCCATCCATCACATCAAGTTCATAAAGACCTGAAGAGTGAAAACTGAAAGGTAGAAAGAGGGTGTTCATTCAATCTTGACCACCCCCTTCTCTGCTCTGTTAGTCATGCCCTTCCTTGCCTGTGAAATGCTTGTGGTACTAGAGTCCCAGGAGAATTTGAGAATAAATCATGCATATAAAACTCAACCAAATAAAGGGGGGAGGGGTACATTTTCAGGGCATTTCGTTACTCATATTTCAAATATTCCCTCATGGAAAAAAATTTGTATATATACACACATATATATGCATGCATATGTATTATAGTAAAATACAGATGTATTATAGTAAAATATACAATTATACATGGAATATGTTATATATAACATGTATGTAAATGTATATATACACAAAATATACACAAGTCTATAAACACACATTTATAGCTATATTTAGTGTATATATGTAGACATAGGCATACATGCGGTCTTCATGATGAGTTTCCATGTAGCTGCTGTATTGAAGGTGGAGTATGTATGTGGCTTGAGGTCTGTTTGTATTTTGTCTATGAAGGGAATAGTAAACGTTGTGGCCAGGGATCAGCCTTCTTTGTGGGATCAGTATAACATGAGGCATTATGTGAAAATATGTAGTGGAAACG
The DNA here is from genome assembly GCA_028646575.1 of Pseudocheirus occidentalis. Lineage (NCBI taxonomy): Eukaryota > Metazoa > Chordata > Mammalia > Diprotodontia > Pseudocheiridae > Pseudocheirus > Pseudocheirus occidentalis. The sequence continues at coordinate 273,135,528 of CM053593.1, forward strand.
TAACTGCCACAGTCTCCTCCTTCTGCCCCCCTTTCTGAAGCATGTAATTTGACTCTGCTTGAAATGACTAAGGGCCTCTGTCTGTCAGTTACAGAAAACCACTGGCCTTTTCTAGCATTTGGAACCATTTCTTTAGGGAAATTACGGGACTATTAGAATCAAACAGTGTTATGGAGTTAACTTCCTAGGGGACATTCTTCTGGTTGGCAGGTAAAAAACTTTAGCAAGAAGATTGAATTAACTATTAAGTTGAAAGCATCCAGTAGAAACAAAGTTTTAAAAACATATGAAAGAAAGAGTTTAAAGTTATTATTATCATCATCAGCACTGTTATTATTCTCATAGAATTGTAGATACAGACTTAGCAGGGACCTTAGAGTAATGGTGATCATTAATATAGGGCTTTAAAGTTTGCAAAGCACTTTACAAATATCGTGTCAAATGACCCTCAATGCTGTGAGGTAGGTACTACTATTATCCCTATTTTGCAGAGAATGAAACTGAGATTGAGAGAGGTTACATGACTTTCCTAAAGTCACCTAGAAAATAAAGTAACACTGCTCTCATCAGCGGTGCATCAGATGATGTATAAAGTTCGCTTCTTGTTTCATCATTTAATTTCATGTTCTCTAAATATATACATTGATGGCAGTGGTTCTTTCCCTACCCCACCCCATCCTGGGAAACTCACGATGGAATGTATTTAGTATACTCGACCTTGTCTCCCATGAGCAGGCATTTCATTCAGGGACTTTCCGTTTGGTAAGCAACAGGTGGGGATAATGTTTCCCAGTGGTTAATTTCAAGCCTGTGAAGAGGAGGTTCACTCCCCACATTGTGGAGTGTATCCAAGCCCCAGATTGCTCCCCAGTGTTGAGATATTAAATTGACCATAGTTCATGCTCATTACCTTCTCATGTAAGTCTCATTTCCCACCCTACGATATTGCTGGTGTGGTCAGTTCCTCTAGAATTTCTTAACTGGAGAGGCCCTACTCCCTTGGAAAACAAAATATGGGGATTTGTGGATCTTCCTTTTATGCTCTTAAGGTTTCTCTATGTAGTCTGGTCTTGAATTTTAGGGTCATTAGTATTTGAGGTTTACTTGGATTCAGGTCCTGTCTCTGATGCTTATTTGACCTGTATAATCTTGGACAAACCACTTAAATTTCCTGTGCCTCAATTTTCTTATCTTTAAGAAAGTTAGATGTCTTCTGAGATCCTTTATAGCTTTAGAGATATAATTCTATGGTATAGATTTCTGTGGCATTCTCTCTCTCTCTCTCTCTCTCTCTCTCTCTCTCTCTCTCTCTCTCTCTGTCTCTCTCTCTCTCCTCTCCTTCTCATTGCCTCTTCCTTCCCATAAACTTCAGTGACTTTCATTTGCCTCCTACTCAGTATCTCCCACACACTGGATTGTCTGACCAATACGGCCCCTCCACCCTTTACTCTTAGATCTTCACCCTTCTTCCTCAGGAAATAAATGTCTATACTTTGTTGTTACCTATTTACTCCTAAATAAAATGAGTGTTTGACATTCAAGCAACAGACTTTTTCATATCTATGACACCAACAACACATTCCAGTTTAAGGGATTCTTTTTAATCTAAAACAAAGTCTGGGGATAATCTTAACTTTTTGCATCATGTTTGGGACTCACAGTAACTTCATTTTCATTACAAGTCATAGGGATTATAAATCTTGCACTGGAAAGCACCTAAGAGTCCATTTAGTCCAACTTCTGTATTTTAAAGTGGGGGGAAACTGAGACCTAGAGAAGTTAGATGATTTGTTCAAGGTCATCCACACAGGCAGTAAGCATCCAAGGTATTGACTCACGATTGACCTTCTCCCTGCCCGATTTCTCTTAGGAACTTTTCCATCATCTAATATAGAAAAGAACTGATATTACCAACATTACAACAGTGGATTTCCTTTCACATTAAAAACTTCACTGAAAGTCTGAGTCAAGGAGGAGTCAGCGACTACCTGGGAGTGCTAAGGGACGTAGTTTCACTGGGACAGAATAATTCTATTGGGCAGGAGTTTTTCCTAAGTGCTGGCAAGAAATTCAGGGGTTTTCCTGACCAATGCCCCATACCAGTCTGCTATTCTGTGGGGCACAGGCTGAAGGTACATGCTTTTTTGTAATGTGAAAAAAATAATCTATCCACTGTGAAAACTTTCCCCACAGAAATGTTATTGATCGTTTTAGAAAACCTTTCAAAGCTGACTTTAATGCAGGTGAGAATGAAGAAGGATGGGTAATAAAGAAAGGAAACCCACACAACATACAAGGAGAAAGTTTTCACTTGAGAGATAAAACAGTTACTATACCTGAGCAAAAGGCACCGGACTTCCAGCAGCTAGTGATGGTTCTCTGTTATCAGTCGAGTCTTGTTTGCTGATTGCAGAACTGCCTTCAATATCAAACTGAAAAGCGCTGCCCTCCACTGCTGCAGTGCTGGAGGAGAAGCATCCCAAGAAGAGCAGTATAGGAAAAGCATAAGACCAGGCAGAGATCAAAGCCATTTCCTTCTTTTACATCCAGGAGTGTGGTTACATCCAGGAGTGTGGTCTTCTAAGAGCTTAGTAATTGTTTACCCCCTTCTTCAATCAGCCCCCCTCAGTTCAGTGGTGCCTCAGTTATTTTAACTTTCTTTCGGTTTGTAGTTTCCAGATGTGGCACTTTAAGACAGCCTAACCAGCTCCTTATTAAAAAAAAAAAGGGAGGGGAAGAGGCAGAGTCTTTTGCTTCCTCTTCTCTGTAAGTCTCTCTCTCTCTCTCTCTCTCTCTCTCTCTCTCTCTCTCTCTCTCTCTCTCTCTCTCTCCCTCTCTCTCTCTCTTTCTCTCTCTCTCTTTCCCACCGTTTTGTGTGCCTATTGCTCTTCTTTTCCCCTTAGTCTGATTGAATAATATACAGATTGGCAGTGCTTAGGTGGAGAGTGTCAAAATGAAGATTGTATTCCAGGAAAACCCCACTCTTTCCCCAGCCACCTTATCTCCCCTCAGTCAGGATACAGACTGACTCTTTATTCTGCTTCTGGCTTCCTTCAGGCAGTCACATCACACTCACTCCCTTTTACCTTTAACTATGGGACCCTCCCACTCTCAGTTTGCCAGTCAGACACTGTCCTCTGGTTATTCCCCTTGACCCTCACAGTCACCTTTCCTGATTTGGAGATTGTCCAATGGCTCTAGATGAATAGTCAACTCCTACAGATTTACTTTAAAAAAACAAAAAAATACAACCACCATTTATTTAGTCAAGGTGCCAATTTTTTTTTCTCTCTAAGAGCCACAGAGAGGAGTGGAAAAAGATTCTAGGGAAAGTGGCCAGATTTAGACTATCCCAAATAACAAGGGCAGGGTGCCCACTCTCTGACCAAGTTTTCTTATTTTCTACAGGGCAGAGTTGTGGGGTTTTTTGTTTGTTTGTTTATTTATTTATTTATTTTACACCAGAGAGTAATATCTTCACTTCAAACTCCTAGGCCCACCCCTCTTGATCCTGACAGCTCCTTCTCTCCTCACCCAGCACTAATGTAAGAATATCATTCATTCCCTGCAACTTTGGAAAATGACTTCATTACTAAAATGCATGAACTTTATTTACAAAGAACATCTTGTTTCCCCCCTAAAGAGGTGCTTTGTAAAGCCCCAGGAACAAGGCCTGCAGTGTATGAAAGACTGTCAAATATACTGCCCACAGCCGATCTCATACTTTTTTTTTTGCCTGTAATCTCATGAAGACTTCATCTGTATAAGTAACATAACCTTTCCAAGACTTTTGGACATAGTTGGCATATAATTGTACTGATGGTGTTAGTGGGCCACTTACTACTGTATCCAGTAAGCACCTAGTTTTCCATTGCTCTCATAAATCAGACTTTTAAATTCTCATGAAACCTGGGATTTGAGAGATTAGATAGGGCAGCACTTTTCATTCACATAAAACCTTGGCTAATTTAGACATTTAGCAATGTTTTCTAGTCGCCTAAAACTGGAAAATCATAGAATTGCTTATTTTCACATAACCTTTGCTGAGTGCCTATGGAAGTATTGATTTTGCCAAAGTATTCACTTTGCCAAGAAATTTGGTGAAATTCATAATATTTGTAAAATTTTAATTTCTTTTTTTAGGATAAAAGTGCTCTGGAGACAACTTATTCTTTTAGTCTGTAAGCACTTTTTCAATGGGAGTAGGTTGATTAGGTGATATTGAATGAAAAGGCTTAAGAAATGTCAAATGATTTTGTACTGGGAACTTTAGGAGACTGGTGCTAGAAGATGGGGCTTTAAAGAAGAAAAATGGGGATTCAATTATTATCCTTATTTCTATCATTTCTTATCAATTATTATCCTTATCTCTATCATTTCTTATCAATTATTATCCTTATCTCTATCATTTCTTATCAATTATCCTTATTTCTACAATTTATCAATTATAATCCTTATTTCTATCATTTCTTATCAATTATTATCCTTATTTCTATCATTTCTTATCAATTATTATCCTTATTTCTATCATTTTCTACTACTATGTTGAACTCAGGTCTTCCTGACTCCAGGCCTGGCACTTGATCCACAACAGTGCCACCTTAAAGAAAGTATTGAAACAGAAAAGACAAATCCAAATTTTACTGATGATACTGGCCTTTTCACCTTTAGGAAAAGGAAAAAACCAACAACCCTCAATTGAAGGATTAAATGCACTTCACTCTACTTTCGGTCATCAGATCATGGACAATACACTTTTCTGATTCATTGTAGGAGCTGTGGCGTCTTCTCCATTCCCACCTATCCAGATTTCAGTTCTTAAGAGGAGAACAAAGCAGATAGCTGTGGGAATTAAACTTTGATCATATGTGTATTTAAATGTATTCCCCTCTCTCTCCCCTTTCCCTGTTGTCTTTCCCTCCTTGAGTATAAGCTACTTAAGGTTAAGGACTTTCTTTTTGCTTGTATTTGGATTCTCACCATTTTGCACAGTGTCTGGCCCATATTATAATTTAATGAATGTTTATCTATGGGCAGTTAGGTGGTGGTGTTGTGGATAGGTTGCTGGGCCTGGAGTCAGGAAGACCGGAGTTCAAATCCAATCTCAGGCATTTACTCTATGAAGCTTGACAAGTAAGGTGCCTATGTCTGCTTCAGTTTTCTCCACTATAGAATGTGGATCATAATAGCACCTGCCTCCCAGGGTTGTTGTGAGGATTAAATGAGGTAATATTTGTAAAGGGCTTAGCACAGTGCCTGGCATGTATCAGGTACTTAAAAAGAGCTTGTTCCCTTATCTACCCTACCCCATACCAATCTAGATTTGAATACAGGATGGTAGGATGATAGACTGAGCACTTTGGAAAGGAGCTTAAAGCTCATCTAGTCTACTCCCCTCATCTTACATGTAAAAAAAGTAAGAATTAGAGAATCAAATAACATGCCCAAAGCCCTAAGAGGTAATTAGTATCTGAGGCCAGCTTGGGTCTTCTTGACTCTAAACATATCAAATGTTCCACTGAACTGTAGGCTGCAAAAATTTCTTGGCTGTATTTCAAAGTCAATACAAATAAGGTTTGAAATCTCTGTTTCATGGGATCATAGGATTTAGAAATGAAAGGAAGAGGCCTTAAAGATCATTGCTTTTGAACATTTTTTTTTATTGTGGAGGAAACTAAGTCCCTGATGAGAGATTTGCCAAAGTATATATGCATAGTAAATGACAGAGCTGGGGGTCAAAAGCACTGGTCCTGGCACCAAATCCAGAGTTCCCTCCTTCAAATAAATATTTTTTAAATATTTTATTAAAAATGTTTATTTTGGGGAGGGAACTCTGGAGATATATATATATATATATATGTGTGTGTGTGTGTGTGTGTGTGTATATATATATAACTCCAGTCTCCAAACTCTTTGATATAGGACTCTTTTCTCATTGGTGGAGTTTAATACTTCATGCCTACATAATGGGTGTAATAGAGTTCCAAGAACAGGAAAACTCAGTTCTCTAACTTTCGTCTTCAAACTTTCTCCTGGTCTGTTCAGTCACTTGGAACCCTTACGGCCTCTGGCTTCCAGCTTCAAGAGAGAAGATGGAAGACGCCACACCCCACGTGCAGCTTCTGTCTTCTCTCTGGAAGCTAGGCTAGTAAGAAAATTCTAGGGAAAAATGAGATAAAAGTGAACAAAGTGTGGTATTTTCTGTGACTTTTGTAAAATTTTTCTTCTCAAGCATATTTAACGTTTGTGTCAATAATTTCATCCAACAACAACAACACAACAATTGCCACTACTTGGAGATGTGATGTGTGTATGTTAGTATACGTATGCATTATGTATTTATGTATGTATGCATGTATATATATATATATGTATGTATGTATATAATACTTGGTTTCTGCCTTAATGAAGTTTACAACCTAATACAGATATATAACATAAGTGCAGGTAACTATAATACAAAAGAATACATAAATGAGTAAGACAGATGGAAAATGCTAAACAGCTAGATAGCCTGGTATATAGAGTGTTGGAATTGGAGTTGAAAAGATCTAGGTTCCAATTCTTCCTCAGATATTTGTTAGCTGCGTGATTCTGGGTAAGTCATTTAACTGCTTCTGTCAGGCTGTTTCCTTATTTATGAAATGAGACTAATAATAGCACTTCAAATGATATAATAATAATACATAAAACATTTTGCCAATTTTAAAGTGCTCCATAAATATCATGATGGTGGTGATGACGATGATGACGATGATGACAACCTGAGATTTGGGGGAGAGAATATTTTTACCAGTTAAGAGAATCCAGGAAGATCTCTTGAAGGAGGTAAATTCTGCTTGTATTTTAATATTTGATCAGGAATTTGATACCTTTGGAGCAAGAGTAACGTACAATTCAATAATAGGGAATATTGTGAGAAGACTAAGGCTAAGTACAGAGTCCATATTGATCATGGAAAGTAGTACAGCATAATAAAAAAATTTGGAAAGGTAGGACAGTGACTAGAAGCATAGAATGATACATTTTTAGACTGTCTACCAATGTGGTGATTTGTTCTACTTATTTGTTAAAAGGAAGGGCTTCATTGAAGGTGGAGCTAGTGAGTAATGCCAGAGATATAACAACAACTACAACAACAAGAATCAATAAAACATCTAAAAATAGAAGAAAAAAAAGTTCAGAAAGGGACAGGAGGAAACAGAACAATTTCGTTCTTATTGTGCTAAATTTAAAATCCATTTAAAAAGCACCCAAAGTCTATGGGGAAATAACATTTCCTAATCATTTCCCAGTAAAATGAGTTCAAAGAAATACACAGCTTCATATAGAATATTTTTATATTCAAATGATTATGTTTGTTGACTATTGCTAGGGTTCATAATGAAGAAAAGTTAAAAATAAAACAATAAGAAGGAAGGGCAGTGCTTTGAGTGCCAGGATAAAGAGTTTGAACTTTAATCAAGAGATAATAAGGAACCACTCAATGATTTTAAGCAGGGGAGTGACCTGACCAGAGAGGTAAGTATCCAGCACTGGGCTGACAACTGAGTGAAGGATGAGCTAGAAAAAAAGGTAAGACCATGTCCCTCCCCACCCTTAATAAATTCCACTGGCTCTCTGTTATCTCTAGAATGCACAAACTGTTCTGTTTGGCAGATGCCCTTTACAACATAGCTCCAATAAACCTTTGTAAACTTTTGATATGTTGCTCACCTTCAGGCACTCTACAATCCAGCCAAACTGTTCTTACTGTTTCTCGTGGGTTAGATGCCTAGATTTGTAGGGTTTGTTTGCATTCTTGTCTCTATAACCCTACTGACTGGCATATTATTGTTTAGTTGTTCAGTGGTGCCCAACTCTTTGTGACCCCATGGACCATAACTCACCAATACTGTCCATGGGGCTTTCTTGGCAAAGATATCAGAGCAGTTTGCTGTTTTCTTCTCCATTGTATTAAGGCAAACAAAAATTAAGTGACTTGCCCAGCGTCACACAGCTAGTAAATGTCTGAGATTGGATTTGAACTCAGGTCTTCCTGACTCGAGGCCCATCACTGTATTACCCACCAAACCACCTAGATGCTTAATGTTATTAAGCACATAGTAGGCACTTAATAAATGTTAGCTGGATTGAGTTGAATAGAATTGAATTGGATTAAAATGGATGCATCATTGGTATCAATACTGGATTGAGATCAACCACTGGAAAAAAGTGCTAAAATGTGTTACTATGATATCCTGAGTGGATAAGTAAGCAATAGGAGTATCAGAACTGGTAGTTGGTATGATTTTTTTTGTTCACAATACCCATCTTTTAGAATATTTTCCCATTTATGAATGAAAGTTGAAGTTCAGGCTGTGTGTATATGAGGATTAGATTCAGAACCAAGGGAGGCATTGTGGAGTAGAAGAAAACAATGAATGTGGCATGAAAGGACCTGTTATCAAGTTCAAGTGCTGCAGTTTGCTGGCCTTATGAACTCAGGTCATTCAATGTCTCGGAGCTTAAGCTCAAAGTAAGAAGGGTTCCTTTGAAGACATCCAATAGAAATACATCATTTTACAAATGAGGAAATTGAGTCTAAAGAAGTCGAGTGACTTGCCCAGAGTCATGCTAGTAGTAAATAACAAAGCTGGATTTCACACTTAGGTTTTCTAACTCCAATCTGAGTGTGAAATGGGGATAATATTTGCACTTTCTATCTCATGGGCAGTTGTGAGTGCCAGATGAGATAAAGGTTGCAAAGTTTCATAAACATATAGTGTCATATAAATGAATGTAGATAATGTCAGTCAGGAGCTTTGCGAACTTTGAACTATCACATAAATGCTTGATTCTATTATTATTATTGTTACTAATACTGGGAAGATATTAGTATATGTACATGGATGGAGAGCATTTAGAAGTTACTGTTGCTTAATATTCTTTTCTGTGTAACTACTAGTTTTTTGTTAAGTGTTAGAAATTTTTCACCCCCATCTCACTACTCAGTAATTAATTTCTCTTTTGCTTCTAGTAGTGCTTATCTTCCTCACTATTCCTTTGGAAGTTAAGGTTCCATTTAATTAGTATTTATTAAATACCCACTAGTATGTTAGGCTGGAATTCAAAGTCACCCCAGAAAGGGAAATAGTCCCTGATCGTTAGGAGTTACATTTTACTAGTAGTATCAGTTGCCCTTGTGGTTATTTATTTTTTATCTCAGTTGTTTCAGTCATGTCTGACTCTTTTAAAAACTTTAAAAAATTAATTAATTTTAATTTGTTTTATTTTTTTACTTTTCATGTCTGACTCATTGTGACCTCATGTGGAGTTTTCTTGGCAAGGATACCAGAGTGGTTGCCATTTTCTTCTCCAACTCATTTTATAGATGAGGAAACTGAGGTATACAGGGCTAAATGACTTGCCCTGGGTCATACAGCTAGTAAGTATCCGAGGCTGGATTTGAACTCAGATCTTCCTGGCTCTAAGATTAGCATTCTATCAACCATGCCTCCTAGCTATCTCAACAAGCCTTATTTTTACAGCTAGACTTTAATCCCTCTGAAGGCAGCAACTTTGTTTGTACTCCTTTTTATCCTCAGAGTCCTGCATAGTGATTTGCTAACAATAGGTGCTCAACAAAATTTGTTGATGATTTTGATTATAATGAAGTGAGCAGTAAATCAAGAAGGAAAAATCAAAGGTCAAAGAGAGAGGAAAAAATTCAATCAACATTTTACCTCTAGCCAACCTTGTGATCTAGGTATGCTCTTGAATCACTACATAATACAAAATGAAAGCAAAGATTATTTGAGTAATGAGATCAATGGAAACTAGAAATACTCAGCAATCAATGGAATGATGGAATCAAGAAGAAATCTAGAACCTGGAAGGAACATAATGCATGGAAATTTGACTTCAGAAATGGAAATCTGGAAAAATGGCAGATCACCAGTGCCATTTCAACATCTCAGTGCTGGTTGGCATCCATTGAGAAAAGGAATGACCTACCCCTCAGTTGCTGTTCTGTAACTTGGAATGTTATTGCCCCCCTGTGGAAGATAAAGAAGATGCCTTTTCAAGCACCTACATAGAATTATCTCTGAAGGATACTACACGCATTTCTCTATCAATTAGTCACAAAATAATATTTGAAATATTACATGGGTTGACCACAGCTGAGGAGAAGGCTATTCACCCCCAAAGAGGCTGCACAAGGTATTTCATTAGAAAGAAATACAAATTGGATTTTGGTTTATCAACCAAGTATATGGGGAGTTTGAATTCTTGATCATAAATAGCTAAAGGAAAAATAGAGTACAATGTAGCCAGTGTGGCAGAGTGGAAATAATCAACAAAGACTTGGAATTTGAATTTTGGCTGTGTAATTAAAGGCAAGTCATAACACTGCACCTCCCTCCAGTCTTATTTTTCTCATGTGTAAAAAATGGAGATAACAGGATCAATCTCAAAGGGCTGCCATGTGGATCAAATGAAGTCCTTAAAGAAAGTTCTTTGTAAACCTTAAGACCTGATATAAATGGAAATTATATTCACATTAGAGCCAGAACACATTCTGGGGTGGGGGTGGGGGTGGGGTCAAGCAGAAGTGAGGAATGAGAGCTGCCCTTGTATCCAAAGGACACAGGAATAAAACTTATTCTATGTAGTCTTATAGAATAGAGGGGAAAATGATAGTCATAGAGTTTGAAGCTATCAAGTCTGACTCTTGTATTTTATAGATGAAGGAACTGAGACTGAGGGAGTGAGGTTAAGTGACTTGTTCAGTATCATACAGCTAGTAAATCCATAAAGCAGGATCTGAAATCAAGTCCAATGATGATAATGGTGGTAGTGGGGAAGTTACTGGGAGACTGATGTTCGCTCAACATGAGAGAACTTCTAAGAAATTAGAATTGTCTATAAATACAATAGCTATCTTGGTAGAAGAGTGAGGTTCTTGTCATTGGAAGTGTTCATAAGAGATACATCCATCAGGATGTAGAGTGAATTTGTGCTTTGGGTGGAAGGCTGGACTAGGTGTAAGATTCAATGAATCTATATGATCTGTGCCAAATTTAGCACTGTACACAGGACACTATTCTGGGCAGCACACATATTGTAACTGCTTAACATAGGATAGACTAATATAGAAACACAATTGCCAGGAAGGAAGAGACAGATATTCCTCCAACAACACAGTCATGTGAAAAATTGATCTGGGACGTGGTTATCTGATTCCAAACAGCAAGTTAGAGAGCCAAATCAGCAGAAGAAAGATTCTGAAGGTATTGTTTTTCAAATACTTTAAAGGGACAATCTTTATGACCTCTGACCATTTAAAACTCTGCATATAATATTCTGAAGACCTAACTCAAGCTGTCAGTTCTCCCTAACCTACCATTATAACTCCCTCCTTTAAGTATCAGAATCTTTTCAACCAAGTTTCTTTCTTTTTTTAAAAAAATATAATATTTTATTTCCCCCAATTACATATAAAAACAATTTTTAGCATAAAAATTTACTTTGAGTTCCAAATTCTCTCCCTTCCATACCCCTTCACTTGAGAAAGCAAGCAATTTGGTTTAGGTTGTACATGTGTAGTCACGAAACATCCGAAATAGATTTTTCTAAAGATCTCTTTTCCATTATAAACTACTTACAGAAGTATGTTAGTATCTTGAAAAAAGAGGAAAAGGAAGTTCAGAGGGAAGTGTGGACAAACAGGACAGTCTTGAAAGTTACAGGTTAAATGTATTATATTAAAAAATTAATACTTAAGAGATTTGTGCTATCACATATAATCTTTTTTCTCTCTTCTATGTTTATGGAAATGTTACATCTCTCTCTCTGTCTCTCTGTCTCTCTCTTCTTGATGTTTGTTAAATTCAGAATTAAAAAAATTAAAAAGGTTAGTGCCTTGAAGACAGGGACTGTCTTTTTTATCTTTGTATTCTGTTGCCTAATACAGTGCTTAATAAATATGATGAATTAACTTGAATTATAATATCATGATTCCCTAGACCTCTAAGGAGCTGTTTTTTAATTTCAATGATTAGTTTAAACTTAAACAGTATTTTATCCACACAGAAATACTAGCTGTTCCCCAGAATGGACATTCTCTCTTTCCATTTTGTACATTTGTATCAGTAACATCCATTTGGAGAGTGACTTTCCTTCTCACCTCTGCCATTCAGAATCTTCAGTGGGCTTTATGCCCACTGTTCTCTGAAGCCTCCTCTGATTCCATTAGGTTATTAGTGCTCTTTAAGCATCCTCAACTTATCCCAATTGTACTTGTTTGTATTCAAATATGTATCCTCTTCTTTCCCACCCCTGGTAGAACGAAAGATCTTTGAGGGCAGAAATGGAAGGAGGCAAGCAAGGTTGGTTTTGACAAACATTAAGGCTGCCTCTTTCTTAGAAAATGAAAAAAGCAGAAAAACAATGGGTAAAGATGTAGTGGGGAAGCTAGGTAGCACAGTGGTGCTGCCCTGGGAGTCAGGAGGATCTGAGTTCAAATATAAACTGACACTTACTGGCTGTGTGACCCTGAGCAAGTCACTTAACCCTGTTTACCTCAGTTCCCCATCTGTAAAATGAGCTGGAGAAGAAAATGGCAAACCACTCCAGTATCTTTGCCTAGAAAACCCCGGATGAGGTCGTTAAGAGTCAGACACAATGGTACGCTTATAAAAATTTTAAGTGCAAACCTCTATCCACTCTGTTGCCCAGCTGCCTACATCCAGAAGACAAGGGGTAGTGTATTCCACTTCTTTGGAGGTCTTCAACAAAAGAGTAAATTGTAAAAAGGATCCTTGATCAGGTATGACTTAGACTGGAAGGTGTGTAGGGATTGTTTTGAGATTCTGTAATTCTGATTCTGTGGAAGTGATTGGGAGTTCTTGCTTGAATCCAGAGTATATAATATAAAATATATGGATAATATGTGTTTACAAAAGTTCACAAAATTCTGGTGAAATAAGAAGATATGAAATAATCATTTGCCTCCTGGTCTCTGAGTCCCTGGCTCTACAAGCCCACTTATACTTTTTTGTACCCTGAGACTTCATACCTCTTATAGATTTGTCTAGGATTGCTGATAAGTCTGATTCCCCAGAGGTGGCAGATGATATATCTGGTATTTGGGTTCCCAGGGCCTTGACTAAGTTCAGCCCTGGTGCCAGCTCCAGTCTTATCCCAAAATTCCAGGGGATAAGCTAGACTTTAGATATTGCTAAAATTAATAGTCTAATTTTAGAAATATCTAGCCTATTGGTCATAATCCCATCTAATAAGTGCTCAGATGCTTACAGGGTCTGTTCTCATCCTGGATTTTGGTGGTTTGAAAGTTTATGAAATACAAAGGTCGGTATGTACATCCTTCTGTCTATGACTTATAGTTGGAATTAATATGGAAACTTTCCACAATAAGTAGTTACTCTTGAAATACCTGAACATTCATCAGTGTGGTATAGTAGAATGAGCACTAGACTTGGGGTGAGGAAGACCTGGGTTCAGATTCTGCCTCAGACACTTAGTAGTTGCGTGAACCTGAACAAGTCATTTAACCTCTGTTAGTCTCAGTTTCCTCATCTGTAAAATGGGTATAGTAATTCCTGTAGTAGGTAGCTCCCAGAGTTAGCTTACTATGTCCAAAAGCACTTTATCCTAATGGGAGAGTCTCACCTATAACTGTCTAATCTCAATTCCAATATCCCATAGACATCTTAAACTCAATATGTCCAAAATGGAACTCATTTATCTTTACCTTTCATACCCTCCTATCTTCCTAACTTCCCCATTTTTGCTAAGGGTATCACTATCCTCCCAGTCAAATAGTCTTGCAACCTAGAAATCATTAAAAAAATTTTTTTAAGTTTTTTTCTAGAAGTCATTAAAATTAATTTGTTTATATTTAGTTTTCGACATTCATTTCCACAAGATTTTGATTTCCAAATTTTCTCCCAATCTCCCCCCTGCCCCACCCCAAGATGGTGTGCATACAGATTAGAAGTCATTCTAGGCTCCTTGTTTCTTTCTTACTCCCCTTCCCCTATATGTATTCTGTTGCCAAGACCTATTGATTTTTACCTCTGTTGCTTCTCTCCTTTATGCTCTGTTCTTTACTTTTATATTACCACAACCCTGGAGAATGGTCTCATCATTTTATACTTGGATTATTCCAGTACCTTCCAGGTTGGTCTTCCTGTCTCAATTCTCTACCTTATTTCTCTCTACCTATTCCAATTCATCTTCAACTTGGCTGTCAAACTGATCTTCCTAAAGTGCAAGTCTAACCATGTTACCTTCTTCAGCAAACTTCCATGGCTCTCTCTCTCTTTTTTCCGATGTTCAATCTAATGCCTAGCACATAGTAGGTACTTAACAAATGATTATTGCCTGACCGAGGTATTATTTGTATAATAAAATTCTTGAGAATGTGGGAGATGTAATTTTGGAGGCTTCTGCTGCTCATCTATTGCTATGTACATTAATTTCAACCAGGGATTGTTTTCTTTATTGTATCTGCATCCTCAGTACCCAGCTTAGTACCTGGCACGTAATAGATATTTTGCAAGTACATGCTGATTGATTGAGTAAATAATCTCTCTTGTGTTATGATACTATCCATGGTTCACTCTGGGATCATCAGAATTTATTTCATGTCTATGTTTCCATAACAAAAGCTGAAGGGTTCTTGGCTCTCACGCATCTACACAAATATTTACAGCACATTTAAAGACAGCTTGTGTTAAGTGGTAAAAATAGTGGTAAAACCTAAGAGTTATAGAAAGTCAGAGGAGGGAAGGAAGATTTCTAAAGGAAGTGATGAGAGAAAGCTCCAGGGAGGTGGTAGGTAGTATTTAAGCTGGTCCTTGAAAGATGGATAGGATTTCCTTAGGTGAAGGGTGTAAAGGTAAGGGAGGACATACCAGGTAGAGAACAAAGGGAAAGCAAAGGCAAAGTAGTGGTTTTAATTTGTGGTTCTCTAATTACAACAACACATGAAAGAAGACACTATCTGTATCAAGAGAAAGAATTGATAAATAGAAGTATATATAGAATGTGTGTGTATGTGTATGTGTTTAATGGTAGCCATCTCTAGAGCTGGGGAGGAGTGAATGAAAAAAAGAAATTTACATGATAACTTTATTAATATTTAAAAGGAATAGCAAGTTGTACATAATAGATTTGCAGTTTCATGAGCAATCATCTTTTTATTATGGCATGTTATTGAAATGTTTATTTTATTCCATTAATTAAAAATAAAATAAATAAAACTTTAAAAAATACAAAGTGGTGGGAAAATATAGGATATGTTGTGCTTAAATATGGCTTTAGGAAGATTTCATCAGGGGAGGGATGAATCGTTTAGGAGACAATGTGTAGGTAGTGTCTATTTATAAGGCTTTTATAATAATATATATGTTAATAGACCAGAATTAGGCTACTTAAGTTATTGGTATATGTGCACACGGTCCCCGAATTATACATTAAAATGATTTTTTAACATGTGTATTTGTTTTTAAAGTTTTGAGTTCCAATTTCTATCCCTCTCTCCTTTTCTTTCCTCTCCCCCCTTGAGACCATAAGCAATCAGATATAGGTTATACATGTGCAATCATGTAAATATGTTATTGATTTCAACTTGCTGTATAGACTATAGAGAAAACTAGGTTTCTAAAATATGAAATATGGGGGAAATCATTGATTTCCTTGGAGCTGAGGAGAATTTTACCTTGCC
>CM053593.1:273151760-273188469 GCA_028646575.1 Pseudocheirus occidentalis
CTCAGCATCGCACAGTTAAAAGACAACTCTACAAGTCTCAGGATGGAAGGAGATGTCTACATTCAGAGAAAGATCCAGAAAGATCAGAGTTTAAAAGGAGACTGAAGCAATGCATGCTATCATTCTTTTCTATGTTCCGCTTTTGTTTCTCGTTTCTCACTGTTCACTCCATTGGCTATAACACCTATACAACCAGACTATTGTACAATGTGAAAGAGTTTGCAGGTCCTATACATGATTGTATGCCACCATGGCAGGGGTGAGGGGGTGGGGAGGAAGGGGAGAAAAATCTGAAACTCAAGTGACTCTGGAACTGAATCTTGTAATCTAAAAGTAAACAAACAAGTAAATAAAATAAATTAAAAAAAGAAAATAATGTTTTTACTTGAAGTCAGAGTGATTACAGAATTTGTTTTGGTTCAGTTGTATTTCAGTCATGTCTGAGTTTTCATGACCCCATTTGGAATTTCCTTGGCAAAGATACTGGGAGTGGTTTGTCACTTCCTTCTTCAGCCCATTTTATAGATGAGGAAACTGAGGCAAACAGGGTTAAGAGACTTGCCCAGGATCACATAGCTAGTAAGTGTCTGAGGCCAGATAAATCTTTCTTACTCTTGTCCCTGTACTCAGTGTACCCAGTGGATACATGGAGTCACCTCACTTCCTGATTACTGAATAAGAGAGCCTGAAACAAATTTGGAGCCTCAAATTTACTTGTAATCAGACTTCCATAGTAGGATGACAAATCTAGAGAGAGAAGGGACCTTAGAGGTCATCTAGTCCAATACTCTCATTTTACACTAAGGGCACTAAAGCACAGAGAGATTAAATTGAAATAGATAGTAATTGGGATAGTCAAGATCTGATCTCCATTTGCATAACTTAAGTTCAGGCCTCCTAATTCAGTGCATTTTCTACTTCCATTTTCTACTACATTTTCCAGGGCATATCTTTCTTTATAGCTCTAAGACTAGGTGTAGGTGATCAGCATCTCTTTACCATTTTTTTCTTGGTTCTTTCCAAAATCTTGAATTTCCTCATATTCCCAGTACTAATGCCTCACAAACTCGATAAACCAACATATAACTCTGTGTCCCCTTCCCCTTTTTAATCTTACCAAACTTTACTCACATTTTATGCAATTTTTCATTATCTTTAGTGATCTTTCTAGTCCTTTTGAAGTAAAAAAAAGGTCCTATTCTGGCAGTAATTACTTTAAAATTAATTCCTCAGTAAGAGGACAGTTAGATATTTAAGTGGTCTCATTAAGGGACATTTAATAATTAGAAAGTAGCCTAAAAGACAATGTCTTTTACAAGACCTATATTTTTTGGGTAAAAATGATAGCTGAACTTCTAGTTGTCACTTTATGATTGCAAAGAAATTTATATTCATTGATAGGAAAGATAGAACATTTGAAATAATCCATCTGGCAGTAGAATTAATTTATTTTTAGATTTATTTCAGAATGTTTCTGAGAACAGAGAAAAACCATGAAGAGCAGAATGAATTAGATAATCAAGACAGAAGCAATTGGACACAAAAGCCCAATATTTGATAAACTCAAGCACACAATTCATTGTGAAAAGGATTCTATTTGATAAGAAAGCAGTTTGCAGTTTGACAGGAAGTAAATTTAGACCAGCAACCTGTACCACACACCATAAAGAGTTTGAAATGTCTACTTAATTTAAATATATGGTCACATAAAAAGTAGATGATTTTCATATCTATGATTGGGGGAGAATTTCAAAACAAAAGAGGGATAGAGGTTATAAAATATAAAATAGAAAATTTCAATTGCATTAAATTTAAGAAAAGTTTTTGGACAAACAAAATTAATGCATCTAGAATAAAAAGATTAAAATGTTGAGTGGGAAAAATCTTTGTACATAATATCTCATAAAAGTCTGACATTCAAGATCTATATATAATTAATATAAATGTATAAGACTGAAAACTAGTCCCTAATAGATAGGGGAGCAAAGGATAAAAATAAACAGATTTCAAAGGAAGAAATGTAAACTATCACAAATACATGGAAAAAAAGACTCTGTAGTTAGAGATATACAAATTCAAATAACTGACGTTTTACCTCATGTTCATCAAATTGGACAATTGATACGCCATGTAAATAATCAGTGTGGGAAGGGATGTGGGAAGAAAGGAACACTCTCTCCTACAGACAAAATATAGGGAATTAACACTTGTGGAGATACAATCTGACAAATGCTTCTTTAGCTGTTGCAGCACATATCTCAGCAATAATGGCTACTTGAAAATGAAAGTTTCTCGCCATTAAAATCCTTGGCTCCATCAAATGACTCATCAGCAAAAACTGATTTTATGAGTATAAAAACCAATAAAGATGATGCTTTAGTATTTGCTTTGCTGTTGTACACTAAGAAACCCTGGGCTTTTCCATCTGAAGTAGCAGCTTCATATGTTATCCCACCCATTGGAGTGTGAGCTCTTCGAAGGAAGGGAGTAGGTATACTTTTCTCCAGCATGGATCACCTTGCATTGCAGATAATATGTATTTAACAAATGCTTTTTAAATTTAGTCATTTGTGACACATTTGGTAGAGTTTTATACACAGAGTCAGGAAGACCTGAGTTTGAATGTGACCTCAGACATGTGCTAACTGTATGACTCTGTGCAAGTCACTTGTTCTGTCTGCCTCAGTTTCCTCAACTGTAAAAGGGGATCTATTAGCAGCACCTACCTCCAGGATTACTGTAAAGATCAAATGAAATTATATTTACGAAGTGCTTAGTACAATGTCTGGCACATATTAGGTGATTAATAAATTCTTGTTCCCTTCCCTTCTATCTTCTCTCTTGACTCTGACACATACTAACTGGGTGGCCCTGGCCTTGTTACTGAAATTTGTAGTTCCCAAGACACTTTGAACCTATAGATAAACTGTTACACTTAAATATTGTGCATTATCTGAAGTTCATATTGACATACATCAGACTTTATATTTTAGGGACAATTTTACTGTGATTGATAACATTATGAGAGAAGTGGCATAATTTTCCTTCTTCAGTTGATGGAGTAATTTTGAAAATAATATGATATGATATGATATGATGTAATGTAATTTAATATAATGTAATGTAATATAATACAATACAATATTATATTATATCATATATTAAATCGCATAATATAATATGATCAATATAACACAATATGATATCATATAATATAATATAACATGGAGATGGGTTTGCATTCAAAGTTTGGGAGTCTCCTACCCAATTGTTTTGACAGATGTCTCCACATAAACATAGAAGTTTCAAAACCACACAATTATGGGAATTCCACCGGTAGAAAGTTTTCTTTCAAATATTTTCCATTTTTTCTTGCCCTTAAAAATGTACACATAGTTTAAACAAAATCAATAAACCTATTTAAATAGCTAGCTCTCCCTTCACACTTTTACCTTTTGGAATCCCTGGTTTTCTTCAACATTCAGTTCAAACATTGTCTTCGTTCAACCTTTCCTATTGCCTCCAGCCTTTCTCCCCAGACTACCTTGAATTCATTTTGTATACATTTGTATATGCACATACTGTCTCTCCAGTGTTAGAAGAAAGTTCTAGGAGGGCAGAAATTGGTTCAGATTTGTTTTTGTAGCCTACGCCTTTAGCACAGTGGTTGGTGCTTAAAAGTTTGTTGACACTTAAGTGTTTTCTGATTAATTTACAATGATGCGTGAGAAGCAGCTAGAAGGTGCAGTGAACAGAGCACTGGGTCTGGAGTCCTGAAGACCAAACTCAGGCCTCAGATACTTGCTAGCTGTGTAACCCTGGGCAATTCACTTTAACCTCTACCTGCCTCAGTTTCCTTAACTGTAAAATAGTAATAATTATAAAACCTTACCTTAAACAGTTGTTGTCAGGCTCAAATGAAATACTATTTGTAAAGTGCTTACCACAGTGCCTAGATAGAATCAAATAGATGCATAATAAATTCTTGTTCTCTTCCTCCCTACTCCCAAATTAGAAACTTTTCATTTTGACTAGTTGCTGTGATAGGCAAACTTACAGAGAGCTAACCAGTTTACAGATTCAAGCTGAGTCTGAACAGGGGGCACACCATACATTCTCAGTTCTTTCAACCAGTCCTCATATATTATAACCCACTTGCTAATCTCCTTCACAGAAATCCATAGACTTGCAGTCACCTACAGACTCTAAACTTATTTACCCTGATCTTGTATTTGATGAAGACATACACACACATATACATACAGACACATACACACATACACACGCATATATTACCATCTGTTCATTATATGTAATGGTTGAATGTGTTATTCTCTGATCTGTATTATAGTACATATGCATAGCATGCATGCATTTTTGAAGTCAGTGTCATCTTTTGTACAAGGTGCATTTCCAGTGGAGCAATATTGTGTAGTGAATAGAAGACTGACCTTGTAGGGAGGAAAAATTGGGTTCAAGCTAGGTGGTGCAGTCGATAGCATTCTGAGCCTGGAGTCAGAAAGATCTGAGTTCAAATTTGAACTCAGACTCTTACTAGCTTTGTGACCCTGAGCAAGTCACTTACCTCCATTTGCCTCAGTTTCCTCCTCTGTAAAATTAGAAGGAAATAGCAAATTACTCCAGTATCTTTGCTAAGAAAATTCTAAAGGAGATCACAGAGTCACACATGACTGAAACAACTGAACAACAACAACCTGCTTCTAACATATGACTGTGTGATGATAAGCAAATCACTTAACCTCTCAGCACTTTAGACAGCTCTCTTAAACTATAAATTTGCAGAGCAGGTCTTCTTGTTAGAAAGTTTTTCCTGGGGTGGCTAGGTGGCACAGTAAATAGAGCATGGACCCTGGAGTCAGGAGGACCTGAGTTCAAATCTGACCTCAGACACTTGACACACTTACTAGCCATGTGACTTTGGGCAAGTCACTTAACCTCAATTGCCCTGCAAAAAAAGAAAGTTTTTTCCTTATGTCAAATCTAATTCTGCTTCTCTAGAACTTCTAGCCCTCATTCCTAATTCTGCCCACTGGAGCCAAAGAGAACAAATCCCATCCCTCTTCCATATGACAGCCTTTCAGATACCTAAATGAAGGTGTCATATTCCTCCTCCCCCATCCCAAGCCTTGTTTTTTTTTTCTAGGATAAACCGCTTGTTCCTTCTTCCCTCACTTTTCAGATGACATAATCTTGTGTCCCTTTCCAACACAGGTCACTGTATGCATTCTCAGTATGAGTTCTAATTTGTTAATGTCTTTAATGTTAATGTCCAAACCAGAACACAACATTCCAGATGGGTTCTGGCTGTCTGAAATTTCACTGCCCTCATTTTATACAGTTTTTAATCTCTTATTCCAAACTAAGATTAAGGAGGCTTTTTTTGGCTGCCATGTCACACTGCCTTGTCAAGTTTGTTTAGAAAATCAGTAGCTTATTGGTGTAGTAATGATAATAATATCTAGTATTTACCTAATACTTTAACTGTGCCAAGCAATTACACATAGCATCTCGTTTGATCCTCAAAACAAGCCCGTGAGGTAGGTACTGTTATTATAGCATCTCATTTTACAGATAAAGAAAACAAGGCCAAGAGAAGCTGAGATTTGCTCAGGGTTACAGAGCAGGTGGTACAGCAGATAAAGTATCTGGTCTGGAGTCAGAACAGAACTGAGTTCAAATCCAGCCTCAGACACTTACTAGCTGTGTGACCCTGGGCAAGTCACTTAATGTCTATTTACCTCAGTTTCCTCACTGGTAAAATGTAGATAATAATAGTATCTACCTCCAAAGGTTGTTGTAAAGATAAAAGAAATAACAATTGTAAAGCATTTAGCATGGTGCCTGACATGTTGCAAGTACTATATAAATGTTAACTATAACAATTATTAATACTAAATAAAATAATTTAAAATTCATATTTCAAAATTTTAGCACTTTTAGGCTAAAACATACCACACAACAAATAATATATGATACTCCCTCTGAAAGCCCACCCTCATTAGGAGTTAGCCTGAAACATCTGGAAGAGAACATCTGTATCCATGATGCCTTTCTCTCTTCCAGTTGGATGGATTTGATAACAGTGTCTGAAAAAGGATGCCCCTTGGAGGAATACAGTAATATGCTTGCAGGTGTTTCCTCCTGTTGTTTGGAAACAGATGTTTGGTGAGGTACAGTTTATGACAACTTGAACAATGAACATTTTTCAGACATCTGTCCGGCTCAAACTGACAGGGAAAATTGTAATTCGGAAATTACAGCAATAGAATGGTAACTCCATAGAGAAGCAAAACCATTGCTAATAGGATTCTATCTTTGTTTAGAAAACAAAAGAATGTGTGACAATTTGAACTTGCTTTTGAACAATGCTACTCCCAATACCTTCATTCTTTACTGTGATGATAGGTTAAAACCAAACCAAACCAAACCATGGAGGACTAATATCTCATTGACCATAGTCCTTGGGCTAAATTTCTGAATCCTAATTCCAGCTTGATGTGAAATACCTTGGACACTTTATCTGACTTTGTCCCAAAGTTCCTTCTTTAAAATGTCGGTCATGGAGTGGAAGTCCATTTCAAAGAGTGAAATTTTGCTGTAGTAAGCCCTCAAAATACCCCTCTACTTATGTGCTAAGGGACTCCAGTGATCATGTCATTTTGAAACATTTCATAAATAAACCTGTCAAGAATGAAATGCTGGTTTGAAACACTTGGATGATGATGTACTATTTTGAATTTTGAAAACTTTTGGAGCCATTAACACTTTCTTTTTCTTTGATTTATTTATTTATTTGGGAGGAGTGAAGGCAAAGAAATTGGGGTTAAGTGACTTGCCAAGCTAGTAAGTGTCAAGTGTCTGAGGCTGCATTTGAACTCAGTTCTTCCTGACTCCAGGACCGCTGCTCTTTTCACTGTGCCACCTAGTTGCTCAACACTAACACTTTCTTGTAAGATGATTGCCACTGACTAGATATTTCAGAAAATTTCTTAATGGTTTGATTATATTTTTGAAAAATGTTCATAGACATAGTTCTTTTCTCTTTATCCATTTCTTTAATCTTTCATTCATTCAATAGTCATTTGTTAAGCATTGTAAGATATGCAAATTCAGAGACCTCAAATGTTCATATGGGCTACTTGTGTCCAACCTGTGGTAGAGCCTTCCAAAGCTTGTATTGGTCTAATCAGCCATGGTCAGACACATTGTACCTTGACCCCCAACATAGTGATGTTGTTTTGATCATCTTCAAGAATGAAGGACAACAACCAGCCAATCATTAAGCATTTAAGGATTCTAGGGCATGCTAAACTGCAGTAGGCTTAAAACTACTGATCATGTGTCAACATGAAGTCCAACACTGAAGTCCATCTACTCCAACCCTTACCTGAACAGGAATCCGCTCTGCAAAATACCTCACAAGCAAATTCTGCCTCTGAACCTTTTATCTATTGTTCCTAATCCCGCCCTCTGGGGAACATAATAAAAAGTCTCATACCTCTTCCACATCAAAGTCCTTGAAATATTGGGGACAACTACTGTGTCCTTCCCTGCCCTTCCTGCAAGTCTTTTCTATAAGATGAGCCTCAGCAGGTCTTTTAACCAATCCTCAAATGACATATTTTGCCCCTTGATCATATCTGTATGTTAGTTATGCCACCTGTCTCCTCTGAATGCTTTCTTGGTTATTACTATGGTATCCAGAATTAAACAAAGTTGTTCAGGCATAGCTCTGCTAGATCAGAGTACTATCACCTTTCTAGTTCTGCATGTTTTTGTTGCTCAGTCATTTCTAGTTCTGTGACTCTCTCTGAGATTTCCTTGGTAAAGATACTGAAATGGTTTGTCATTTCCTTTTCTAGCTCATTCTACAGATAAAGAAATTGAAACAAATAGAGTTCACTGATTTGCCTAGGGTCATACAACTAGTAAGTGTTTGAGGCTGGATTGAACTCAGGTCTTCCTGACTCGACCTGGCACTCTATCCATTGTGCCACCTAGCTGCCCCTAGTGCTGCATACCAGTTCTCTTAGTTCAAGCTAAGATTATATCAGCCTTTTTAGCTATAATAGAGCAGAGTAGACTCATATTAAACTTATTGTATTCATAATGAATAGACTCATATTAAACTTAATATATGTCATAATCTTTTTCAGATAAACTGCCATATAGCAATATCTCAGATGTCTTGTGTTTGTGAAGCTGATTTTTTGAATCCAAGTATAAAACTTTACATTTAATGCTACTAAATTATTTGGCTAGCATTCTAACTTGTCAAGATCTTTTTGGATCCTTACTTCATCATTCAGGATGCTAACTATTTATGGCTAACTATGCTAACTTTTTAGCTTTCTGTCTGTTGCAAATTTGGTGAGCACATGCAGAAATAGTGGAAAATGAATATTACAAGATTATTAAGAATAAGGTTGATTCCAAAGAGAGATACAAAAAGACATTTCCCCCTGATCTGTAAGTCAAATCTTGAAATTGTATTCCAAAAGGTAATAGATTTGCTCTGGCATGACCTATTTTTGATGAAGTTGGCACATTAGCTCCTTTCAAAAAGAGATTATTTTATTCTTTAAACTTGTACCCCTAGTATCTGGCATATAGAAGGACCTTAATAGATACTTGTTGATTGGTTGGTCATTTTTCTTTCTAGATGTTTGTTAACTATCCCTGTAATAACTGGTCACAGAATTTTGATAAAAATCAAGCTCACTGGACCACACTTTAAAGATTCTATTTTCTTCATTTTTTGAAGATCAGAACAGCATTTACTCTTCTTTAGTCCTGTGGCACTTCTTTTCTCCGTAATATTTCAAAGATCATTGAAATCATACCCACCACATTTTTTCAGTTATTTTGGATCTACTTTGTCTGGTGACTCAAACCCATCAAGGACAGCAAGGTAATTTCTTACTATTTCTCTACTTATAATTTTTTTGTCAGACAAGAAGCGTTTATTAGTGATTACAATTTGCCAGGCATTGTGCTAAGCACCAGAGATACAAAAAAAGGCAAAGGTCGGTTTCACTTTCCTATTAACCAATTTTTGTTCCATCCTTTTCAGACTCAAGATTGCCATTCTTGGCAGAGAAAAGAGAAGATTTAAAATTGATCTGCTCTTTCTCTATGGGTCAATATTTATTGTTGCCCCATCCAACCTTACTAATGGTCCTGTTCTGTCTTTGATCTTCCTCTTTTTCCTAATTTTATGCAAAAGCCTCCACACTTTTTTGTTGTCTTTGGTATTTCTCACAAATATCAGGTCATTCTGACCTTCAGTGCTCCTGATACTCTTAAAAAACATACCATGCTTTTATATTCTTCTTCTATTATCTGCCCCACCTCCACTTCTGTTTGTTATTCAGTTTTTTTTAGTCATGTCCAGCTCATTGTGACATGGTCTGGGGTTTTCTTGGTAAGCACACTAAAGTGATTTGCCATTTCCTTCTCCAGATCACTTTACAGATAAGGAAACAGAGGCAAACAGGTTAAAGTTAAAGTTAATCTACTGAATGTTTGAGACTAGATTTGAATTCAAGAAGATGAGTTTTTCTGACTTCAGTTCCTGCACTCTATCCATTGTGCTACCTAACTGCCCAATCTTCTATATCTTCAAACAAAACAAAATAAAACTAAACTAAATTATCAATGATTGCTTTTTTCTTGCCTTCTTGAAAGAAATCATTTCTCTTGAATCTTTAAGATTCTGTTCCTGAAATTTTCTCATCTTGCTAGGTTGACCTTCCTTGTAGAATTTTATTCCAAGGGATATAAATCCTTTTTCTGGATCCTTTGGAATCTGATCTCTCAAAATCTAGACTACATATGTATTATAGATAAACAACCCTATGTAAAAAGCAGCATGATGTAGTCAGTAGAAAATTGGTCTTGAAACCAAGGAGACCTGGGTTCAGGTCCTACCTCTGACATATACAGGCTGTAGGCATGTCACTTGATATCAGAGTGCAGAAATTCTCTAAATTATGGAGAAAGTACTGACCTTCACTGGTGCAGTAAACTCCCTATGCTACTGAAACCATAGCTCTATTTCATACCTATCACATACCATGCTTGAAATCTGGCTAGATTCAAAGATTTAATACATATTTTCTGCCCTTTCAGGAGTTCATAGTGCGATAGTGCTAATTAAACAAGTATAGAGACAGACCACGAAAAGCAGAGGGGAAATGACTATACTATTTCCTTCCTCTAAGATAGTTAGTTTTGATTGAAAAACAAAACAAAATCTCTCCCATCTGGTCCTATCCAACCCTTCTTTCCCCCTTCCTCTTTTTTGATTACTATATCAGTTTATATTCCACAAAAGGACTATAGCTGTGTTTATATTTCCTATATATTTCTCTCTCCAAACATCATATTAATAATATAGTCAAAAGCCATATGTAATTCTGCCCAGTTTAAATTTTTATCCTTGTGTAATTTCAAATTGATGAACTATGCAAAAGCAGCTGCATTTTCCTCACCCAGAATTCTGGAGTTCGGTTTTCTGACTACATTTGCTTGCTAGTATTTTCTCCTTGCTACATTTCAATTTTACTGGGAAATATTTGCTGGTCTCCAGGTATTCATCCTATTACAGCATTCCCTACCCCCCCCCCTCTCTTGCCTCAACACTGATGTGGTAGACTTGAAAGAAGATTTCTGTAAATGGTGGGGATGAATAAAGGAATTTCTGAGGTGCCTTTCATCTCTAGATCTGGGAGCCTCTGATTTACACAGCAAATCTTGGTGAGTATAATTTTTATGCGTAAATCTGCAAAATGTACTTTGTCACCCTAACAGTAACAAAATGATGCAGGGATATGAAACCAAATAGATAGTGACAGCTGACAATGTTTGATTTAAAGCAAATGTGTTATCTATCACTTGAAGAAAAAAAGGCAGTGATTTAAAATACAGTTAATAAAAATCTTCAGTTACAGATGTTTCCAGACCCTTTTCCGGAGCCAAGAACACAGAATACCATTCAGCAACAAGCCCAGATTTAGAGATGGGGTTAGTTCCAATATAAACATTTCTCAGCTAGGCATTCACCATAAAAGTGCACATTCAATTTTTCCATATACAGTGGGAAAGACAAAGTCTTTAGCTTAAAAGGCACTTTCCCCTTCTCCCATAGAGAAATACCCCCTGGCTTTAGTCCCCTGGTGAAAAGCATCTGTGTATTGTTTATGTCAGGTTATTGTGTTCATTTATTTCCCAGACATGACAAAGGACATTGGAGTGTGTCCATGACCGTGGTAAGAGAGTTAGGCATACTGGTTACTTAGTAACACATCCTGTGTCTTCCAGGGTTTCAGGAATTTTTTTGTGCTTCTTCCTTTATAGGAAGTACTGATAAAAAGAAACTAGAATTATTTGTCATGTTTCTATGGCTCAAAGCAAGAGTGATATCCTTTTATCTACTGGCAATTTGCTTCCTTGTAACTGATTCTTCAATAAGTTTATTATAAAAAAACAACTCAAGTGAATAGTGAACTGGCCCTGGAGTCAGGAAGACCTGAGTTCAAATGAGGCCTCAGACACTTACCACTTACTAGCTATGTAACTTTGGGCAAGTCACTTAACCCCAACTGTCCTGTCTTCTCCCCTTCAAAAAGTTAAAAAAATTGGTTTACATTTAACTTTAAATAACAGAAATAGGGATGGCTAGGTGGTGCAGTGAATAGAGCACTGGCCCTAGAGTCAGGAGGACGTGAGTTCAAATCTGGCCTCAGACACTTGACACAAAACTAGCTGTGTGACTTTGGGCAAGTCACTTAACCGCAATTGCCCTCCAAAAAGCAAAAAAAAAATCCCAAATAACAGAAATAATATGCTTACTATAAATTTGAAAATTAATTTTACCATATATCATGAAGAACAGGGCATTCATTTTTACACCTATATAAGGTGTTGACTTGAACTTCTCAATATTTATTTGTTATGGGGGGCATCTTGTTGGGAGGCAACAAGGAAATTAGTAGGTAGGGCTAAAGGTGCAAATAGAAAGAAAGAAAAGCATTTAATAATGCATTAAAAAAAGAAGCAGAAGTAGACTTATACCAGGCAAATTTGCTGCCTTTATGTTTGATTGAAAAATACACCTAAAAACGCAGTTAAGAGAAGTTTATGGCTTCATTATAAGCCCCTTTTTTGTTCCTGAAATGTTTGTGTTTGTTGATGATGGGGAAGTTCACAATAAAGAAGAAAATTGGTAAAGAATAAGCTGTCAGGGTAATTCAGCATGACAGGAATGAGTTACCTTTCCACATGAATTTGCTATGAGCAAGCCTCTTCTGCAGGACCCCTGTGATTTGTGGAAGCAAGTGTGCTAGGTTTATGGGGAGAAGAGTCGAATGCAAATCTTCTCATTAAACTATTCATCAAATGCTTTTGTTTTGAAACCAAACAAAAAAACCAAACAAATACAACATCCAAAATAGTTCATAAATTACTTGTATTGTCATTATTTTCCTTTGGCTCTCTATTTATTTCTGTAGTTGTAAAGACATTTCTTCTTTTTTATGTGCTAACAGTTGTTCCGTAAACACTTGTTTTTAGTTCTTCTTTCACCTTGCATTAGTTTTTTCCCCCAAATCTATAGTCTTCATCTTTATCTATTTGATGGCATGGTGGTATTCCAATATGTTGGTAAATTATAATTTCTTAGTCACTCCTCAGCTGTTGGACATTTTGGTTGTCTTCAATTCTTGACAATTACAAATAACACCGATTTATCTATTTTTGAAAAATTGCTTTTATAAGGAACTATCTATTCTCACCCCACCCTCTTTTTATCTCTCCGAAGCTGGGAAGTATGAATTTAATAGCAGCAGTTATTATCCAAGGGAGATAACTTCAGACCTCTGGATTATGAGATGCTTTAAAAAAAAGTATTTTAATCCTTTATGGATCATGGATTCCATTTTTATGGGCAATTCCTTTACCCCTGAAGATTGCAAACCCTCTGTGTTTTAGGAAAAGGTTTAAAAGATGAGTGCAGCTCAAATCATTCCTTGCCTGTGGCCAGTCTTTTATAGATGAACTTTTCTGCATTTAGCTGCTGGACTTATAGCTTTTTGAGGGCAAACCTGTGTCTTATTCAGGCTTTGCATCTCCTCTTAGCTCTCTGCACACAGTAGGTACAAAATTGATAGATGTTTGTTACTGTTCCTTGGTCCGTGGCTGACATACCTACAACCTACAATCCTTTCTGAGGTCCCTAAGCACCCAGGATCACCTCTGTGCCCTAACTGGGCACTGAAGCATGACTTCAGTGGAAGAGAGTAAACAGAATTTATTTCTCCTTGTTGTTCAGTCATTTTCAGTTGTTTCTGACTCTATGTGACCCTATTTGGAGTTTTCTTTTTTTCTTTTTTGGTATTTTTTTTGATGGAGGAAGGCAAGGCAATTGGGGTTAAGTGATTTGCCCAAGGTCACATGGCAAGTAAATGGTTAAGTGTCTGAGGCAGGATTTGAACTCGGGTCCTCCTGGCTTCAGGGACAGTGCCTTATTTACTGTGCCACTTAGACACCCCATATTTGGAATTTTCTTGGCAAAGATGCTGGAGTGGTTTGCCATTTCTTTCTTTAGCTCATTTGACAGATGAGGAAACTGAGGCAAACAGGGTTAAGTGACTTATGCAGTGTCACATAACTAGTAAGTGTCTGAGGCCATATTTGAACTCAGGAAGATGAGTATTTCTGACTACAGGCTAGCGCTCTATCTACTGTGCCACCTTGATGCCTGTTCCCAAACCCCCCGTCTTTGCAAAGATGGTTAACAGGTCAGAGAAAATCATGCTGGAT
This sequence comes from Pseudocheirus occidentalis, assembly GCA_028646575.1. Classification (NCBI taxonomy): domain Eukaryota; kingdom Metazoa; phylum Chordata; class Mammalia; order Diprotodontia; family Pseudocheiridae; genus Pseudocheirus; species Pseudocheirus occidentalis. Next base: position 273,165,603 of record CM053593.1, read on the forward strand.
ATCCTAGGGCACAAATAATTCCATGAGGATGTTAAGCCTTTCTGAAAAGTTGATTAATATTTTAGGACATCATGAGGAAGATTATAGTTTCATTTCTTTATAAAATACTCTAGTGGCCTGGGAGAATAAGGTTCAGAATTTAGCTAACGCATTAAGAGAATCTGGATCAACCATAAAATTATAGTGATTTTCTTGTTCTAAAGTCAGTATCATTATGGTAATATGGTATAATGTATATAGGACTGAAGAGACCAAGTGTGATTTCAGAAGACATGGCAAAACATGCCTTCTATCCCTTGGAAGGGAGGTAGGGGCCTATAGATACAGAATAAGATGTACACTGACTTGGAAAATGTGTGGATTTTCTTTGTACTTATGGTACAGGGTGGGTTTGCTGTGCTTGTTATAAGGAAGGGTGTCATTGGGAAGTGAAAGTGATATATGTAAAAAGAGAAAAAAAAGTCATCAATAAAACATTAAAAAAACCAAGAATGATGAATTTGGCTGAAGTCAGGAAGAGCTAATTTCAAATTTTCTCTACAATACTTACTAGCTATGTGACCGTGGGCCAGTCATTTAATCTTACTCATCTGTAAAATGGGGGCAAATAATATCTATAACACCTACCTCACACAATTATTGTGAGGAACAAGTGAGATATTAAATACAATAGTATATATAAAAGACTGTAGCCATGAAGTGGATAGATATGAGCTCAAGACATTAGGTCAATGAATCTGCCTGAGTTTCCTCGACTGTAAATTAGGGATAATAACGCCTACCTCACAGAGTTGTTGTGAGAAGCAAATGAGTCATCTGTGAAATAACTAGCACATAATAGGTTCTAAATAAATCCTAGATAATTATTATTATGTTTTGTATTGATTTATATGTGTAGCTGCTGTTTTTCCTTTAGAGAATATAAGCTCCTTGAGGGGCAGGGAATGTTTCATTTTGGTTTGGTCTCTATTTCCTCAGAGTCTATAATAGTGTCTGGAACAAAGGAGGTGCCTAATAAATGATTATTGAATGAATAAATGACTAGCTAATCAGCTGAGGAATGATTTGGAAATTTAGGTCTACGAATATAAATAGAATATTATTATACTGTAAGAAGTGATTAAAGGAACAATTTCAGAAAAATCTGGGAAGAAATCTATGAACTGATGCAGAGTGAAATGAAAAGAAAAAGGAGAACAATCTATATAATTTTGTTCTTAATCTATGTTATAAAATAGCTATCTGTCTTTAGATACCTACATTGTATAACCACATGTAGATAAAGGTAACTATACTGTAAAGAAGTTGTATCTATATTGTAAAGATAATTCAGTTATTTAACAAGCAACTATTAAGTACCTTCTGTATGCCTGGTAGACATTGTGTTGGGCACTAGGAATACAAAGACAGAAATGTAATAGTACCTTCCTTCAAGGACCTTACATTGCAATAAGGAAGGCAAAATGTGCATATTTAGGTATATACAAAATAAACACATGGTACTTTTTTTTGTTGTTGAGGTAGGGGAGGAACATAGGAAGCTCATGGAAAACTTCAAATAGAAGGAGGCAATGATAAGCTAAAAATAATTAAATGAGAAAATATATAGAAAGGCAGCCAGGTGAATGAAATGGATAAGAGAACTGCACCTGGAATCAGGAAAACCAGAATTCAAAGCCCACCTCAGCACTTACTAGCCATGTGATCCTGGGCTAATTATGTAATCACCATTTACCTCTATTTCCTTATCTGTAAAATGGCAATAATAACAGTGTTTATCTCCCAGGGTTGTTCTGAGTATAACATGAGTACTATTTCTAAAGTGCTTTACAACCTTAAAAAACTATATAAATGCTAACTATGATTATTAATAATTATTATTGATTTATATTATTATATTATTATTAATGATAAGATATTAATTTGGAAAATTCTTTGTATAACTCGTTAGTTCCTTATTTGACTTAAGGCAGCTTAAAGTCAGTGCAAAGATATAAGTCTGCTATCTGTTTTTTGAATATCCTACTATTAATGCTGCAGTCACAGGAAATAATAAGAAATCATTGAAATGGATCAGGAAATATTTTTAATAAAAAATTTAGACTGTGTCTCATAATGTCTTCTTCTGAAGCCCTTTGGAAGATTCAAATGAAGCTCATAGAATATCTGTACTACTTTATGTCTTTCCAAAGAAGGCACATTTCTAGAAAATATACCTAACTCTAACCCCTCAAAAAAGGGGGGCATTGTATATTTCTGAGCAAAGGAGAAAAGCAATATCAGTTAAGCATAAAATGAAGTATTAATACATCCTCATTTTTTTTTGGAAGGGGGAACATAGAGCAACTAGGTCACACAGCTAGTTTTGTGTTGTGTCTGAGGTCGGATTTGAACTCAGGTCCTCCTGACTCCAGGGTTGGTGCTCGATTCACTGTGCCACCTAGCCACCCTTATTTTTTTTAAGTGTCCAGCATGAATTATCCGTTTCTTAAAAATATTTTAATTTATTTTAAACTTAAGTACAAAATGAGATAAAATATTGCCATATACACAGCAGAACATGAGAGAATTCAATACAAAACAATAAATATCCATTTCAAGAAAACCTATATAATAAATACTACATATTGTTTTGAAAGCTGCCCAACTTTCCTTTGCTTCTTTCTAGGTTTTCTTTTGTTCTCTGCTGTGAATTTTTTATTTTATTTTTTCCTCCTTGGCCTCCTAGGTTCTTCCTTTATCTCTACAAAAAAAGTACTATATGTTTATTTTGTATATACATAAATATGTACATTCTGTCTTCCTTATTAGACTGCAAATTCCTTGCAGGAAGATATAATTATATTTCTGTCTTTGCATATGTGTGTGTATATACATGTGCACATATATAACATATACATATATGCATACACCTACACACATAGATATATAAACATACACATATATAAACTCCTATAATATATGCAAAAGCATATGATGCTTACTTCCACTTGTCATCTGTTTCTCTGAAGGTGGATAGCATCTTCCTTCATAAGTCCAAACCTTTCCACGTTTTTGTAAATCAACCAGCTCATCATTTCCTCCACCACAGCAATATTCCAAATTATTCATATCCTATCTAAGAGATTGTCTAGGAAAGTCCCCCCAACCCCAATTTTCTGTCTTTATATTCTTGACAGCTAAGTTTTATTTATACAAGAAAATTTTAATTTAAAATAACCAAAATTATCTCTTTTATACTTCAACAGTGCTTTCACCTTATAATACATGAATAGTCTTTCAAAACAATTGAAAAAAATACAGACAAGGCGATGTTTTTCAAAATAATTGGTCATAGCAAACCATGTTTTGTCATGGCTTACACTGATGTGTCATGAGTCCAAAAAATAGGAATTGGAAAAAAGAGTTTTCCTTTTTCATCTGCTAAAGTCATTGCAGTCATAGTTTTAGGCTAGAAAGTAAACCCTGACCTTTTAATCTAAACTCAGGTGAGTCAATCATTTTATGAAAACTACTATTTTCTGTGAGGAAAAGGGAAGAGAACAATGTACATTAGCCCCTTTCTGAAAACTAGACTCTGGACTGCCTTCATTTGAGTCGTTCTGTGTTCCCAGTGCCCTTCCTGTTTTAGAGACAACCTAAAAGTCTCCATCATCCTCCCTGATGTCTGCCCTTATTCTTCTCAGGATGTCTTTTAAGTAGATACTGTTTGGGGTACTGGTATAGTGCTTTGAAAAATACCAGGAAAAAAATCAAAGACAAAACTAGATGCTTTTGTTTTCATGAGGAAGAAAAAATGTAGTCAAAGCATTTTGAAGATTCCAGTAAGGGACAAGTTCTTTTTTTAGAACCAAACATTCCAGCCTTCTTGGTTCTATCTGTAGGTCACATATGGCCTCAAGGTATGGCATCCATTGGAGACTGAGTATGAGAATGCTGTAAATGGAAGTAAGGACAGGAGATACTTTTGTCATGAAGCCTCAGACTAGAAATGTCACAGCATGGAACAAGTCTCAGATTGGAGAACTTTGGTCTGATTATTGATGTTCATTGGACTATCATTTATTGTGGACATAGAAGCCCTAAATTCAAGGGTGGGGAACATATAGGCCCACAGCCTCATGTGGCCTTCTAGATCCTCAGGTGTGACTCTGACTGAATCCAAACTTCACAGAACAAATCCCCTTAATAAAAAAGATTTCTTCTGTGAAACGTGGACTCAGTCAAAGGCTGTACCACCTGGAAGGCCATGCATGGCCTCAAGGCTATAGGTTCTCCACCCCTTGCTTGTAGTCCCTGTTGATGGGTAGGCTGCGGCTGATATATCCCACGAATTTGACAGGCTTGACCTATACTAGAGCAAAAGCAAATCAGCTCATTATAGCACCAATATGGTGGAGCCCTAAGAAGTGGAGGGCCACCAGGTGACCTACATTGGGGAATGAATCAGTTCAAGTTGTAAAAATGGAGGTTAAAGTTTCAGTGTGGATTTGTATTGGGATAAGGCTATGAATAACCATCACACTTTCAAGCCCAAGGGAGATAGAGAGACTCAGTCTCAAAAAAGAAAAATATATAGAATGTAATTTCTTATAAGCCTCAGGTCTTTAACTCCATCATTATAGTATGCAGTAAGAATGATCTCACAGGGTGCACTTAAGATCAATGATTATATCATAATAACAGATGTTTATGCGATAATTAAGGACTAGATAGCTACACACACACACACACACACACACACACACACACACTAAAGCATTCATTAAGTGCTTACTATATGCCAGAAACTGTGCTGAATGCTGTGGGGAATACTTAAGAAGACAGTCTTTATTCTCAAGAAACTTAGAATCTAATAGGAGAAGACAACACACAAAGGGATGCTAGAAAGGGGGAGGGTGGGGAGACTGTAGGAAGTGTCAGGGTGGCCTGGCTCCCAGTTATTGGAGGTGGGGGAGGGGAGCCAGGGATGGAGTCCAAATTTTTGGTGGAGTGGAAACGGTTGAAGAATGAGGTCATGACCAGGAGATTTCAAGAAATGGTGTGGTGGTTTCATCCCAGGCTAAATAAGTTTTCTTCCAAAGATTTTCTTCAAAATAATTCTATACGTGGGCAGTATATAGTACCTCATATACTATAGGTGTAGTAATGAGTATTACTATACCCATTTTGCAGTTGGGGAAACTCAGGCTCAGAGATGTGAGAAACTTCCCAAAGTTCACATCAACAGTGTTAGAGTTTGGATTTGAACCTACTTTCTTGACTCCCAAGCTCAATGTTCTTTTCACAACAGCATGTATAAGACTACTATTCAATATCACGGGACTAAGTATTTAAAGAATTAATCTAATTACTTTAAAGTTGAAGAATTATTGTCTTACTCTTTAGTGGCTTGGAGGGCAAGTAGGGATAGAAAAGGTTTTTTTTGTTTGTTTTTAGAATTGGAGAAATGTTAGGATGCTTGTATGCAGAAGAGAAGGAACCTATATCAAGGAAGAGATTCAAGATGGATGGAAGGGGAAGGTGATGACCGGTGCAGTATCTTGGGTGAGATAAGAGGGAATGTGACTGAATAAATAATAAAACACATAAATAAAATATTTTCATAACGCATCTGTGCTCCAAGTTGCAATACAGAACTCAGTGAACTTTTTTGGGCTTTGTTTTTACACATATTTTTTGAGTGCTTCACTGCTGCGGAAAAAAATGTGATGTAATAGAAGCCATTTATAAAGCGTTAAGTGTAAAGTGTAAAGTGCTTAGCACTTTAGCACTTAGCTCTTAGCTTGTGACAGGAAGTGGCCCATAGTAGGCTCTTAATAACTGGGGCAACTAGGCGGTGCAGTGAACAGAGTTATACTTGAATTCATATTGGGTCTCAGACACTTACTACTTATGTGACCCGAGGCAAGTCACTGAACTCTGTTTGCCTCAGTTTCCTCATCTGTAAAATGAGCTGGAGAAGGAAATGGCAGACCCCTTCAGTATCTTTGCCAAGAAAACCCCAGATGGGGTCACAAAGAGTCAGATATGACTGAAACAACTGAACAACAAATTGTTTACCAATTATATGCTTGGAATAAAGACAATTATGTACAGTATCTGTATCTGCTTTAATGGAGAGTAGGTTCTGTTATGTCAAAGTCACATAAGAAGGACTCATTGAAACATTATAAAGTCAGAAAGGAGGTGAGGGTTTGACAGAGGGTGGGAGATCAGAGCTAAGTTCTAATTAGGTACATCCCAAATCCACACACTCCTTGATGAGAAGTCCATGTTAGGTGGTGCAGTGAATAGAGCACTGGCCCTGGAGTGAGGAGGATCTGAGTTCAAATTAGGGCTCAGACAGTTAACACTTGACTAGCTGTGTGGTCTTGGGAAAGTCACTTAATCCTACTTGCCCTGCCTTCCCTGTCCAAAAAGAAAAAACCCAAAACAAAGAAGAAGTCCATGTTGCCATGCATAGGAAGGCAGAACTGAATACTCTGATCCAGTGACTTTGACCTCTTTGATGTTTCTCCCTTGGAATTCTTCACCTCCCAATTCTGGCCATTTTCATGAGCTGTCTCCTATGCTTAGAATTCCCTCCTCATCTTTGTCTCTTGTCTTTCTGATTTACTTCAAGTCTCAGTTAAAGTCTCACCTGGGGGTCATCTCCAATTGTCCTGATATACGTCTTATCACTGGACTCAGATGACTCCAAAGGAGAAAATGAGGTTGGTGAACTTGAACAGCCCTCCCTCACTTAAATCGAATTCACTTGAAAGTCATGGCATCATCCTCCATGGTTCTCTTTGAGAATGAAGGACAAATGACAATGACATTCTACCTTTCTTGATACTCTTTAAAGCTAGTAACTTCCTTCTGAGATTTCCCCCCAATTCATCCTGTTTGTATATAATTATGTCTGTCTATCTATCTGTATACCATTGTATACAATTATATATACCTCATATATAACCTGATTTGTATATAATTATTTGCGTATTGTCTTCCCCTTTAGATTGTGAGGTCCTTGCCAGAAGGAACAGGTGCTTTTTTTTCTCTTTGTATGCCCTGTCCTTAGCACAATGCCTGGTATATAGTAGGAGCTTAATAAATGCTTGTTGACTTGACTTGTTGACTTGAGATTCCCTGAAAACCATAGAGAGTACACAGCTTTAATACTTCTGCCTTGTAGGGCATGTGCAAACTCCTTAGATGAGTAAGGGAGTCTGTAGTTTTTTATCCAAGCTGTTGAATTGTTGAATCTGTTGAATGGCATTACCAGCTGATTAAATAAAGAAAAAATTCCTAGTAATTAGAGCTATCCAAATGGGGAATGGGAGGCTTCAAGAGGCAGTGTGAGTTTTTCCTTTCTGAAAAGTCTAGACCAGTGGTACCAGGCTCAAATGGAAATGGAAGCCACTTATCTATACATGACGATGAATGGCTGCCTAGTGACTTAGTTTTAAAATGTAATATTATAAGTGTTTTACTGCATTTTTATTTATTTTGCCAAATATTTTTCAATTACATTTCAATTGGGTTTGTGTTGTTTTGGATACTTTTAGTCTGATTATTTGTCTGTTACGTTCTTCTGAGAATTCTTTTTTTTTTGGTGGGGATGGATTGGATGAGATGGCCACTTATGTCCCCTCCCACTACAAGATTCTGTGATTTATTGAGTTAGCAGGTGTATGATCAAGAGAAAGTAGATGTCAAGCCATATATACTTGGTGAGCAAGTCAGTCAGTTTTTAGAAAGTGAAGTTTTCAAACTTCCATTGAGAAGATAGTGGGAAATTTAACCAATACATTTGTAGTTTAGGACTCCTTAGGGTCTCCTTTAATTCAGCTTAACAAAGTAGGCAATAGAAAGTCAATCTTTTTCTAGCTTTCAAGAGATTTTGAAGTGTTGTTTAGGCTTAACTTAGTGGCACAACTTAGTGAAATGAAAATTCAAGGTCAAAAATATAGTTTTTGAGTATTTTATCTTTTCCTTCCATACTGCTTCTCCCCATCCCCCATCAGATTGAAGATAATCTTAATTACTAGCCTAGGTGATGCAGTGGATACAGTGCTGGGCTGGGAGTCAGACAGACTCATATTCCTGAGTTTAAATCTGATCTTGGACATTTACTAGCTGTGTAACCCTGGGTAAGTCACTGAACCCTGTGTGTCTCAATTTCCTCATTTGTAAAAATAACTGGAGAAGGAACTGGCAAACCACTGAAGTATCTCTGCCAAGAAAACCCTAAATGGGGTCACATTGAGTCAAACATGACTGAACAGCAACAACAAAGTCTTTGTATATTTTGGAGGTTGTGTTTTGGGAACATTTTAGATTGGGTGGGACCAGTAAGTTGTAATGCACAATATTTCTCTTGAGCAGGACAGAGAGATGTCTCATTTACTCAAAATCGGTAGGAAGGGGATTTGTTATCACATTGAAGAGGGAAGAGATTATGACCTAATATATAGTAAAAATATATATTCATACATATACACATGCATATATGTTTGTATGTGTGTATGCATGTACACACATCTGTATGTGTATGCACTGTGTGCATGTGTGCATGTATATATGCATGTGTGTATGTATGTATGTATCTATCTATCTGAGAGAGAGTGTGAGTGTCTGGGATAACTGATTCAGAATTGACCACATCTTTTATGAGATTTAAAAACATTCAGTTATCTGAATCCTCACCCTACCCCCTTCTGAAATTTCTTTGTTGTGTGTTTCCAGGTGATGCTTGTGACAGGAAGTGGAAGTTCCTAAATTCCTAGGAAGGGGCCAAAAATATCATCAGACAGGCAACAGGAAACATTAAAAATATCTCTCTGGAGAAATCCAATTGTTGTAAGATTTCTAGCCCATTGTTTCTAGATATGGTAAATTTGGAGCAACTTCAGAGATGTGGTCAAGCTGTTAAGCCTCCTGATCCAGTTTTACAGACTGGATGTTAAGCTAGGACTATTTGTAGAATATTTCATGTTATCTACAAGAACTTGGTCAGAGGACACTCTTGGGAAATTTTCCATTCTTTGTACTAACTAAGGGTATAAATCCTTAAAGTTCTAACAAATATCATAGTCTAGACAACCTCATCTTGTGTGGACTATTGTAATAAACTCCTAATTTATAAAGTGCTTACTATGTGCAAAAGTAATGTGCTAAGCTTTGGGGTTATTAAAAGAAAAGCAAGATGATCCCTGTTCTCGAGGAGTTTATCGTCTAATCAATACAGATAGGGATTTCAACAGCAAGTTAGAAATACATAATACACACACTGACATATACACAAATGTGTGTATACATACACACATATACATGCATGTATATAAATTTAAAATCCTTCATGGATTTTCAAGGGCATTCAAAGTCTTTCATAACCTACCTCTCCCTCCTTTCCAGTCTTCTTATACCTTATACTCCACCACATATCCTGGATTATAATGATTTTCATTGGCCTTCTCTCATCCTTGAAATTCATTCCCTCCTCATCTCTGCCTCCTGGTTTCTCTTTCTTCAAGTTCCAACTAAAATTAGACCTTCTACAGGAAGCCTTATCCAATCTGTTTTCATTCTAGTGCCTTCCCTCTGTTGATTATCTTCAGTTTTTCTGTATGTGTACACACACACATACGTGCACACACACACACACACACACACCTTTTTGTACTCAATTATTTGCTTATTGTCTCCCCCATTAGACTGTAAGCTCCATGAGAGCAGGGACTGTTTTTTGCCTTGTTTTGTATCCTCAGGGCTTAGTACAATGCCTGACACATAGAAAATAACTTAATACACATTTATTGACTGCCTGGTTGAAAGATCCCATGGTCCTTAGAGTATAGTGCAAAACAGACTAGATAATTAATTTTCTTTAATATGCTTTTCACTGATAAAATCGTACCATTTTTTCTGATATCAAGCCATCTGATGATGCCATGGACTTTGGCAAGAATTTTCTTTTTCAGAACTTCAGCAGCTATGGTTAATTGGTCTGTCTCCCTACATTTAGCTTCTCTCCCCAGTGCTTTCCACATAGTTGCCACATCAATATTTCTAAAGCAAGAAGTTTCAATGATTCCCTCTTCCCTTTAAGATAAATTGCAAAGTCTTCTCTTTGGCATTTAAAATATAGCAAAATCTGGATGAAAGTTCCTGATTAGATCCAGGCCAGTGTCCAAACCTGTGTGCCTCTTTGGGGGGGGGGTAGGGAGGGAGCTGAACAGTGTCATCCAAGGTGCTATAGCTTCCATCTTTGAGTCATCATGGGCTAGGATGCAGATTACAATCCTCACACCTTACATGCACATCATCCTGAGCTGCTAAGGCAACTTTGTCCTACTGGTGGAAATATTATATCTTAGGTGCTTCCTGAATTCTCTGAGCAATATTTTACTTACAAGTATCCACCCAAAACTACTTCTCTGCAAAGACAGAGCTTCTACTGTTATGATTACAGTGTAAAGAACAGGGTTGGCAATGGCAGAGAAATCCTGAATAATTGTGTTATTATCTTTGGTCTTTCATTTTATTTACCCATTCATTCATTCATTGAACAAATACCTATTAAGTGTCTGCTACATGGAAGGTACTGTTTCAGCAAGTTGCGTGTCACTCTTTTAAAACAGTAAGATTTATGAAAGTAGTAACTTGGTTTTATGCTTATTATCTGCATGAGGGTACATCCTCAGGTTTGGAGTCTGGTAACTGGGCAACTTGATATAAGCTACCAGTATCAGACAGGGACCCTCACAGTGACTGTAAGCTTTATGACCTATTTTAAATTACCTTCAATTCAACAGAGTCAAAATTTAATTAAAAATTATTTATTAAGCTTAAATTAAATCTTAATAGATATATATTGGGCTTTGGTGTCACAAAAAGCTGTTTTCAAATTTTGTCTCTAGAACATACCAGTTATATGACTATAACTGGATAAGGCATTTAACTACTCAATGCTCTGGGTAGTTCTCTAAGACTATTAAGAGAGGAGTAATATATATATATACATATATATATATAGTAATATATACATATAATATATATCTATGTCTATCTATCTATCTATCCATCTATCTATCTATCAATCTATCTATCAATCTATCTAGGGTGTATGTATGTATATGTGCGCGTTTAACCTCTCAGCCTGCAAATCACACTACAAGGCAATACTCTAAATAGCTCTTCACAGAGTAACAGAACTCATCTTAGCATCAATGAGCTCCTAGTACTTGCAGAACCTATCTTTTGAGTCAGATCTCTCAACTGACTCAGTCTTTCTTTAGTCACTCAGCTCTCAGCAGGACAACACTTCTCTTTTAATCACTACAGTTCCCAGAAAGCAGTTCAAGAATTATCCGCTTGGCTTCTTTGATTATTTTCTGTATCTTCTTTTCTTGGCTTATTTTGACTCTTCTTATGCTCAGCTTCTTCTCCTCTCCTATTTTCTGTCTTCACCCACTTTATCTCCCACTGGCTTCTAGGTGCCTCAAACTAGAGTCTTCTGTTGTTACAGTGACTCATTTCTACTTTGTGATGAAAAGTTTAAAAAAAGCACCTTTCTGCCAAGTGCAGTCCCAATAACCTGTATATATTTGCCTCACATTCCCCAAAGTTATTTTATTTATAAATATTGGTTATATCCTTTGAAACTCTGAAAACAATAATACGTAAATGAACTGATGGACAGCAATGCATTGCAGTTTTCTTTACTTCAGTCATGGCTCTGCTTTCAAACAGGTTCTCTCAGTACATTTATTTACAGGGCACTTTATTCTCAAATCGGTCTCTTTTTAAGCTAATTGATCTGGAGAGAATATTTTTTCTTCTCAAATTGATTTTGTCAGTGTTCTACACACAAATGTTCTTTCTCTAACCTTTTCAGCAACTAAAATATCTATATTACAAGGGGACAGTACTTTACATTATGATCCCGCTAGCTTCTAGGTGGGCAAATCATGGATCAAAGAATTGGTTGATCCTTGAAAGAAGAAACTGGATTTCAACAGAGGGAGATGGAGGCAGGAGAGGAAGTGGAAGAGGATAATCCATTTTAGGGATGAAGCATGGAAATGAATAAAGACACAAAAATAGGAGTGAGAGGAATGAGAACATGGAGATGGAGTCCAGTTTAGCTAGAACATAAAGCATGTGAATATAAATGGCATGAAATTAGGCTGAAAAGCTTTTGAACAATGGAATGCAGGATGAAGGTAGTGCATTAGGAATAGAATATAGGCAGCAACACAATGGAGTGACTGGAATTGGGAATGACCAATCAGGAGGTTATTTCAATACCCTACTGGAAATGCCTTGAGGGTGGAAATCCTTTTTTTTTTTTTTTTACAAAACTTCATATATACTCCATGGCATACTATAGCACTTGACACAAGCCAACACTTCTTAAGTGTTTTTTTAAATTGAAATGAATTGAATAGTTCAAGGTTTGAGGAGTTTAGTATAGGGGAATGGGGCTTTGCATGTGGAGTCAGAGAACATTGGTTCATAGGACTATAGGATTATAGATTTAGAGCTAGGAGGAAACTTAGAGGCCATTAAGTCTAACTCCCTCATTTTACAGATGAAGAAACAGAGGCACAGAAATGTTAAATGACTCTATTGTGTTTTGGGAAGGATTTGAACCCTGGTTTTCCTGACTCCAAATTCATTTTCCTATATCTCCTTTATCACTTACAATTTGTGGCATCTTGGACTTGGGGTTTCAATTTCTTCATCTGCAAAATCATGGGGTTGGACTATATGATGTCTAATTTCCCTTCCATCTGTAACTTTATTTTTTAAGTTTATTTTATTCTGGACTGAAGAAATAAAATAAGCATTTCCATAACATAATAAAATAGAAAAAAGAGATGATTGCCCATGAAACTGAAAATCTATTATATGCAATTTGCTATTCCTTTTAAATATAGAGTAAAGTTATTATGTAACTTTTTTCTTCCTTTTTCCTCCTCCTCCCCCTTTCCCAGAGGTTGTTATCATTAGACATACATACACAAAAACACATGCACACATATGTGTAAAATTGTTCTATACATACTTCTATTTATCAGTTTTTTTCTGGATGCCAATAGCATATTCTTTCATAGGTACTTTGTAATTAATTCAAGGTATTTGTAATAGTCAAAATGATTTATGATTCTAAAGTCTTATGATACTGTGAAGCAAAAAGGTTCTGAATTAGAATTATGGCAGCTGCTTTGAAAAGTAGGGATGGATTTGAGCATTATTGTAGCTGAAGTAATGATAGCAGTTACTGATTAGATGAAGGAGGTTAGGGAGAGGAAAAGTTTGAAGATGGTTCTCGGGTTTTTAAGCCTGGGTTTCTCAGATGATTATGGTGCCAATAGAAAGAGGGAAATCAGGAGGGACAACTTTTAGGAAAATAAGAAAGAATTTAATTTTAGTCACAGGGAGAAATGTACTGCTGAGAATAGGACACATCTCTCCTTGAGTCCATTTAGGATCAGAATGCTACTTTTTGTCAGACTGAATCTACCTCAGAGTTAGCACCATGGGAAGTCATAAACCACTGCATTATAGATACAAATATTGGCTTCTAACTTAACTTTTGCCTTCCAGATTCTCTCTCCAAAATGCATTGGTTAACTATTGTGCTTTGCAACATTGAAAGGAAGTATTCGGGGGGGGGGGGAAATTATTGTATTTGAAGATCAGTGGGTATATCAAGTTAGATTCCCACCACTCATTATTATTAATAAATCATTGTGTGCTCTATTACGTTCAAAATGTAAGGGTGGAAAAATCATTTGGGCCGATACTTGTCTCACATCCAATTAAATCTTTCACTGCTTCCCTGCCTATTTTACAATCAGTTCCAACATAATTCTCATCTCTAGACTTACTAGCATTTGGTATTTACCTCTCTATTCTCATTTTTTCCCATGTCATCACACTAGTCTCTTCCAACCTATTCTCTTTTCATTTCCTTCCTGTTACTCATTAGTTATGTCTCCCCTCTGCAAGTTCAGGAACAGGTGTTGGACAACTAATTGGCAAAGAGCCAGGAAACTTGGAGAGGGTTGGGATAGGCATAGAGATAGCATTGAAGTGCTCATGTCTACATCCTTAGCTTCTGGAGCTACAAATCCTGTGAACTGGTCAGGTCATAATGACTATGCCTGGTGTGTAAGTTCTAATACCAGTTCTGCTCCTAAGATACTACGTGACCTTGGACAAATTGTTTTCCATCTTTGGGCTTCAGTTGTCTCAACTGTACAGAGTATCACTATTCTGCCTTGCTGTGAGGGAAGCCCATTATAAACCATAAAGCATTATCTGCTAGTGAGAGGCGGCATGACAAAGTGGACAGAGAGCTGGCTTTGGAGTCAAGAAGGCCTGCATTTAAATGCTCCCTAATATAGTTCCCCTTTATTATCCTGGTCATATAATTAAATCTTAATAATAAATAATTTATTAATTACTTAATAATTAACTGTTGTAACAATCATTAATAATTAATCATTAATGATTATTAATGTATTAATTATTTAATAATTAATTGTTTGATTTAATCTTTCAATGTTTCAGGCAATTTCCAAAAGAGTATAAAGTGCAATAGGTGCTGATTTGCATTGAGAGAGGGAGTTGCTCATTGAGAGTTCTCTAAACTATTGAAATGACAGGCATGTTTAAGACATTATTTGTAAAAGGAGGGGATTAGTCTAGATATTTCCTAAGCTCTCTTTAGCCCTAAAATCGTACACACACACATGTATAGGATCTTAGGGTTCCAAGGGATTTGGATTATGCATCTAGGTATATTGCAAACATTCTATCTTTCTCTGTGAATGGCAAAGGGTCCATGGTCAAAGAATCTTCCCCAGATCAGTGTCTGAGGAGCTCTCTAGTTTCTGTGTTCCCAAATGTTAAAGGAATAGCTTGGCCAGCATGTGTTTCTGTTTTTAGTCTAGTCCATTTTTCTAGGTAGCCCAACTCTGATAGCAATACCCGTGTTCCCATTAAAAGTAAGAGCTAACATTTCTGTAGCACCCCGTGCCAGAGCACTGTAAGTACTTTACATTTATTTCATTTATTTCATCTTCACAACCACCCTGAGAAGTAGGTGCTGTTATTAACACCATTTTATAGATGAGGAAACTGAAGCAAACAGATATTAAGCCACTTGACTGGGTCATGCTGCTAATAGGTTTCTGAGGTCATATTTGAATTCAGGTCTTCCTGATTCTACACCCAGAACTCTATCCATTGTGCCATCTAGCTGTCCCAATAATTTCTCCCTTTGAGAATATAGTCTTTGAACTTACTTATCTTAGAATCATAAATAGGTTGGGGCTGGATGGGGCCTTAGAGGCCATCTAATCTACTCTAGTTCCCTTATTTTACAGAAGGGGAAAATAAGTCTAGAGAGTTAAAATTGATTTGCCTAGCAACATAGCTAACAGAAGAACCTAGTATAAATGTGAGGGTTTGATTGGTGGAATCAATCAAATCACCCTACTCCCATACTTAAACTAACTGACAAGATGCTGCACCCTAATACCTCAGATAAGAAGACATCCCTCTTGAAGCAAACATAAGCTTTAGATTAAGGTATGAATTTATGTATTCTCTGAAGTCATTGGATGAACTAGTGTGATGTGGAAAAGGAGATGTGCTTAGATTTGTTGAGGAAAAGTGGTCATGCCCTATGGGTTTTCATTTAAATAGGAAAACAGCTCAGAACTTAGAGATTCAAGTGTCCTGCAGTGGAGAAAAGGGTGTACTGCTCTTGAGAAAAAAATTACGTGGGGGAGAGGGGGAGGAGGAAAGCTTAGGTCTTGGTCTCAGTCTACTCCCACCTTGAATGGAGAAGGTCCTAATGAACTTTGAAAGAAAAGATGTTCTTGTCTTTAAAAAAAATCTTTTGTTTTTGTCATTGTAGTTCTAATCCTTGAGGTGTCCTCAGAACAGCTGAAGTACTTTAGTATTGTAAACAGAGGACAAACTAGAAATATCTCAGAAAGGCAGCTTCAAGATTCTACAAAGAGTTCAACAGAAAGTTACCACCATATCTAAAGGGCACTTCCTGAATACTCATTCTGAATACTTCAATACTGAAGGAGAGGAAAGGAATTATAACAACCAAATAACTATGTATTATACACTTTGCTACATGTACTCTTTAAGCTTGAGTACACTTATTTCTGGACTCTCTTTTAACTTGTGGGGAAGTTTGCTAACAAATACACTTTGGGGGGGGGACGTTTTATACCAACTCTTCTTACTATACTATCTTAGTAAATACCCCTTTCTGAAATCCAATTATTTCTGGCTGCTAACTGGTAATCAATGGGGGAAGCATACCACTAGGGGCTCATAAGCTTTGGTGTTAGACAGATACCACTTAAAATCTGAAGGCTACCCCTAGCATTCTGATGAGAAATAAAACAGAAAGGCTCTGGGGCCAGTACTTGCCAGTTTGAGTTTGTGTTGGAAGAATAACCACACAGATAAGCTTAAGGCTTTTCTTGTTATACTATATTCTACAATAATTCTCTAGTGATTAATTAATACAAGAACAAAGAGAAATATCAGAGTAACAATGAGAAAACAGGAATCAATGCCAACAATTTCTCACTAAAGGCTATGTACCTATCTTCATCTAATTGTCCTTATGTCTAAAGTCTAATGTAGTAAACAAGTAAACATTGAAAACAGATTAGGAATTTCTCCTGTTTCTGCTTTTCTCACTCAACATCAGATAACTCTCTCCAGGTTATTATGAAGTCCATCTGCTCCTCATTTTTTTCAGCACAATAGTATTCCATTACATTTATACATCACAACTTGTTTAGCCATTCCCCAACTGATGGGCAACTCCTTGATTTACTATTCTTTGCTACCACAGAAAGAGCTGCTCTAAATATTTTTGTACATATGGGTCCTTTTCCCACTTCTATGATCTCTTTGGGATATAACCCTAGAAGTGGTATTCCTGGGTCAAAGGGTATCCACTTATTTATAACCCTTTGGGCATAGTTCCATATTGCTCTCCAGAATGGTTTAATCAGTTCACAATTCCACCAACAATGTATTAATGTTCCAATTTTTCCACATCCTCTCCAGCCATTTTCATTTTCCTGTTTTGTTATCTTAGCCAATCTGACTGGTGAGATGTGGTACCTAAGAGTTGTTTTGATTTGCATTTCTCTAATCACTAGTGATTTAGAGCATTTTTTCATATGCTTATAGATATCTTTAATTTCTTCCTCTGAAAACTGCCTGCTCATATCCTTTGACCATTTATCAATTGGGGAATGACTTGTATTCTTATAGATTTGACTCAGTTCTCTGTATGTTTTAGAAATGAGGCCTTTATCAGAGACAAATACAATGTGTGTGTGACAATTAACTTTGATAGACTGGGCTCCTCTCAGCAATGCAAGATTATAGGACAACTCCAAAAGTCTCATGATGGAAAGAGATATCCACATCCAGAGAAAGAACTACCGAGTCTGAATGCAGACTGAAGCAAACTACTTGCTCTCTCTCTCTCTCTCTCTCTCTCTCTCTCTCTCTCTCTCGTTTCCTCTTTCTCATTGTTCACTCTATAGGTTATAATCCTTCTTTATAACCTGACTAACACTTAATGTGAAGGTATCTGTAGATCCTACATCTGATTGCATGACACCATGGGGGGGGTAGGGTCCAGGAGCAGGAGGCAGAGAAAATTTGAAACTCAAGGGATTGTAGAACTAAGTGTTGTAAACTAAAAGTAAACAAACAAACAAACAAATAAGAACAGATTAGGAAGAGTGCTGGGCCTTGTGGAACAATTGAACTGGTTTCTAGTCCTGGTTCTGCTAGTAATTAGCTGTTTAACTTTGGGTTCTTTGGAACTCAGTTTCTCCAGTGGATAAATATATGATATTTACATATTAATTATATTCATTAATTGTTTCTAATAATCTAATTAATAATACATAAAAATTTATATAGTGCCATAAGATTTGAAAAGATTTTTACAAATTTTATTCTCACAATAATACTCAGTGGCTGGTGCCTCATATTTTATAGACAAGTAAACTTAAGCAGACAGTGTTAAGTGACTTGCCCAAGGCCATACAGCTAGTATGTATCTGAGGTTGAATTTGAACTCAGGTCTTTCTAACTCCAGGTCCAGGGCTCTATTTACTCTACCCTCTATCTGCCTCAAAATTAGGAAGTTGGACATTTGAGAAAAATTTCATAGCTCGATTATTCTAGAATTTCTAGATTCTTTTGTCTTTGGTGGGGCAGCTAGGTGGTGAAGTGGATATAGTGCCAGGCTTGGAGTCAGGAAGACTCATCTTAGACCCTTGCTAGCTGTGTGACTCTAGGCAAGTCTCAACTCTGCCTCAATTTCTCATATGTAAAATGAACTGGAGAACAAAACTGTTCTAGTTATCTTTGCCAAGAAAACTCCAAATGGGGCCACAAGGAATCAGAAACAATGGAACAACAACAGCAAAATTATCTTTGGCATCCTTGCTAGAACTAAATAATATGTGACACATCATTATGGGGGGATGTCTTGTGTTCTTTCAATGAGAATCAACCACCTGCAATGGAGTCCAACATGAATTCTAGATTCTACACTATGGCACTGGGTAGTGCTGTAATGAGACTCCGGTGGTCATAGTCTGAATTTCCTTTGTCACTATCTTACTCAGGGAGCTCCAGTGGCTTCCTTCCATCTGTTGTTCAGTCATTCAGTCATATCTGACTTTTTGTGATCCATTTTGGGGCTTTCTTGGCAAAGATACTAGAGTGGTTTGCCATTTCCTTCTCCTGATCATTTTACAGAGGAGGAAACTGAGGAAAACAAGCTTAAGTGACTTGCCCAGGGTCACACAGCTAATAAATATTTGAGGTGAGATTTGAACTCATAAAGATGAATTTTCCTGACTCCAGGTCTAGCACTCTACCCACTGTGCCAGATTAAAAAAAACAACTTATTTGACTTTTACAACCTTTAACAACCTGATGTTCATTTATCTTTCCAGCCTTGTTTACATTACCCTCCTTGTCACAGTCTATGGTCCAACTAAAGTAGTCTTCAATCTTTTCTTCACACATAGCAGGCATTCCATCTCTCATTTAGGTGCTTTTGCATGCTTCCTTTTCACATAGCCTCTCTTTCTACCTTTAAGACTCAATTTTAGCACCACCTTATACCAAATTTTTCCTAATTATGTCAGTTGCTTGTGCCCTTGCTCTCAAACAAGCTTTTTCAAATTTATTTTCTTCATACTTACATACATACATGCTTTCTTCCCTAATGCAATGTAAACTCCATGAGAGTTGGGATTTTTTCATTGTTAAAAATATTAAGGCCTCAATTACTGGCACATATTAGAACCTTTATAAATGAATGTTGATTGATTATTTATTTGGCCATTTTGGAACTTTATTGCCAATGATCATTACACAACTTTCCATTATACAACTTAATTCTTCTTTCCTTTCCCGTCCAAAATAAAACAAATTTATTATTATTATTATTATTGTTATTAATTTTTACATTTCAAATTTGACATTGTAACATGTCACAGTTACTTTTCTTTCAAAAATTTTTTTATTAATTTTGCTTTATTTTAAAGTTAATTTTCATAGAGGATTCTGACTATACATTTAGTAGCTGGTTTTTACCATTGCAATGAATATTTATACTCAATATTTACAGATCTCCAGTAGTGAAGATGGTACAATCAATACATCCTGACTGTTGAACTATATTATACTTGATCACACTAAACACCACCCCCTTTTCTAGATACACACATATATACATACACACATACATATATATGCACATACATACATACACACATACACTTGCATGTGTGCATGTGTGTGCGTGCACACACACACAATTCTTATGAAGGCAATTTCTTTGCATTGGAGACAAGAGAGCTTGGAAAACCTAAAGCTATGTTTAGGCACTTGGAGCCTTGACTTCACACTATACTTTTGCATTTTGATGCAAAATAGCTGCCCCTCCACATACCCTGCCCTTATATTCAAAGATGTTTGAATAGACAGTCTGTTTAAATGCTGTTTGATTCTCCACCTAAAATATCTTTTGAGCCATTATTTAGACTGATGTCTCCTTTTACCGAGGCTCATACCAGAATTTCCATGTTCCTATGTCATTTGGTATGGAGATAAACAATATTAAATGTCATTCAGTTTGGAGAATAGGATTTAATTAAGGAGATTATTTCACCCCTTGGGAACATTATTTTCCTTAAGGGAAACAGTTCACTAAGTTAACTGAAAGCACAACTGAAAAACAAAAGTCCCCCAACTTGGAGCCTGAGCAGACCTTGGAGGCCCTTTTCATTCCACATTATTGGTAAGGTTTGCAAGGGGCTCCCTAGAGACAGCTGCTATTGTTACGGAAGTCATCCTTCCTGCTGGTTCTCATGAAGTAATGAATGTAGGCATTTTTTCCCCCATTTAGGTAAACACTAGATGGTTTGACTTCATGAAAATCTCAAACATAGACTAACAAATACCTCAGGATACATGAGGCTTAGTGTCTTTCTCTGATGAGGCTTTTTTTTTTTTTACTAAAACTTGCCTTAATGTTTTCCCCCACTCTGAAGACATAGCCTTGCACGTATAAAAATTCCCACTCCCATTCATCCCAGGAATGCTGTTGCTCCCAGATTCTCATGATAAAAAGACTGTGGGATTCATGGCTGAATTGTTGGCAGCTGATTTTCATTAGGACTTTGATGAGAAACTTAAGTCGGAATTACAAACATCTGTGGTTACACTTCCCTTCAGTGAACTGTTTCCCAGAACTTAACTCTACCACACCAGGAGGGGAAAAGGCAGCCAAGAAGAGGTTACTGCCAAGAGACCTAACTAGCAAGTCCTATATCTGTGGCAAGCACCAATAAATGGTCTTGGGGCAAGCAGTTAACTGGGTGGGAGGGAGGGGAGCATTATGGAAGGGGTCTTGTGGTTACGTATTGGAAGTTGATACTTACAGCCCTGCTGTGGAATGGGGAGTGAGAGATATATTTGGTAGGCTAGGGATGGAGATTCCAGGAGGGTCAGCAGTACCCATAAGTGGAGACCCTAAAGTACCTTTAGGCCACCACTGAAAAGGCTACCACCAGAAAAAGGAAGTAGGCCCAGGAGTATTTCACCAGGGGTACCACAGTATTGAGTGTGTGGGAGAGTCGGAATACATCATCAGGTAGTTTTTGTCTTGAAACTATTCTTTCAGCATAGCATAGTGGATAGAAGGGAGACCCTGGAGACAGGCCAGCTTAGGTTAAAGTCTTACCGTTTAGAAATACTGACTGTATGATGCTGGGCAAATCATGTTGTTTGAGCCCTTCTTTAAAACTAGAAATTGCAAGATGTATCAAGTCAAGAAGCATTTATTAAGCACTTATTTTATGCCAGGCACTGTGCTAAGTGCTGGGGATAAAAATTCAAGCAAAAAGAAAGACAGTTCTTGTTGGCATGGTTAGAAGAAGAGCCCAGAGAAGAATAGAATGAACATAGCTTACTTGAGCCCTTCTACAAAATGGAGGTCTTGGAAGGAACTCACCATTGGGAGAAGAGTGCCACAGAGTTGGCGATAGTGAGAAAACCACAGATTCTAATGGAACTTTATAGGGGAGAAGGCTGTTGAGGCATAGTGGAAAATTTGGAGTGTCAGAAGCAGAGCCGGTAAAGGAGATGAAGGATGACTGGTCTGGACCTTTCAACAAAGTGGGGAATTTGGTAAAAAACCACCAATAGTGGGAAAAGGCAAAGGGATGTGAAGGAATTTCCATGGTGAGAAGACAAGAAGACTTGTTGGCAAAGTCAGGAGAGTCAAAAGCAGAGTTGGGAAAGGAAATGAACCTATGAAGCCAACCCTTGCCACAAAAAAGTTCTTACTAACTCCTTGCTAACATGGACAGCATAGTGTGATGGATAAAGCACTGGACTTGGAGTCCTATAGAAACATAGGCTCATAGACTGAAAGGTGGAAGTAATTGTCGAGTCCATCAAAGCCCCTCCTAGTATAGGCGAGAACACTGAGGCTCAGAAAAGTTCAAGTTGTCACATAGCTAGTGAGAGTGCAAAGTAGAATCTGAGCCTAGACCTTCCTGACTCCAGGTTCAGTATTCTATATGGCACACCATGCATCAGAAAGACCCAGAGTTAAATCTTGCCTCAAATACTATTAAACGGGCTTGTCAAGTTATTCGGCCTCCTTGAGACTCAGTTTCTTGTTCTATAAAATGAAGAGATTGGGCTTGATGATAATTTTTAACTCTAAGTCTATAATCTTGTGAAGTGCATTGATTCTACCTGTGGAAGCAGTACTAGTGCTATCATTTCTGTCAATATTTCAGTGCCCTGGTACAAAGACCCAATTACTCCTATCTGGTCATAATTCTTCACTACTGAACATGTATGAATATAGACATTCTTATGCACCCTCCCAACATATATTCAATTTATTTCAATGAACTATCACCCTTACCCAGTAGCATATGAGCTTCTTGAGAACAAGAAATGTTTCATTTTTGTTTATATATTATCAAAGCATTCAATGTTTCTTGAATGGAATGGGATTGAATTATTTTTGATACAATACAAATAAAATGAAATTGCTGAGAAATGCACAAAGTTTGGGCATTCAAAAGACTGTGCTTATAACCATGTTTCTGAATCTCTTATTTTTCATATCTGTCTCTTTCCAGATGATACTAACCAATCAATGATTCAAAATTCTATCTTTATGACTTTACCATTATTCATGGGATAAGAAGCCTGAAGAAAGGGAATTTGACTCTATGTGCAACAAGCTAGATTTGGGAAAGAATGAATT
>CM053593.1:273188969-273206887 GCA_028646575.1 Pseudocheirus occidentalis
ATTTGCAGAGACCATAAGTATTTCATTGTGGCTGGGACCAAACCTCTGTTACTAGCCTGGCCCTCCATTGTCCATCTGCTTCCCACCCTTGAGCCTTTCAAAATATCAATCCACTCTTGCATTGACCTCATTAACTCCTCCTGAAGACCCTCCCCAAACTCATTACTGGAGTCTAACCTAATTGACTCCTCCTAAAGACCCTCCCCAAACTCCTCCTCTAGACTATCTCTAGATTCCTCTGTATATAAGAATCCCATCTTCCGTCCATGTGGTGTGAGAGCATCACAGAATGCCTTAACACAGACTTGCTCTATGAGAGAGCGATAGAATGATCTAGCATAGACTGGCTCCTTGAGAGTCTACCCCATATGGTGAACTTTAAGGAACTTTCAATAAACTTTACTTTTCTTTGGCTGAGAAGACTTGAGTCGAATTCTTTCAGTAGGACCCAGCATGTTGGTATTTTGGGTTCTCAGGTAGCCCTAACCCTTTGGGTAGCCTCTTCAGATAGTCATTTTCAGTTGTATCCAACTCTTCACTCTTCACCATCCCATTTGGTGTTTTCTTGGCAAAGATAGTGGAGTAACTTGCCATTTCCTTCTCCAGCTCTTTTTACAGATAAGGAAAACAAGATGAAAGGGTTAAGTTGTGCAAAGAATAAGAGCGAGCCGAAACCTGAATTCAAGATAAATTTAGGTGTGGATTTATTGATCAAGTGCACAACTACCTGGAGTATACATTCAAATCAGGCAGTCCTCTTTGGGCCTTACAGACTTGATTTTATAGGCCAAAACCACAAACCACAATCAGGGAGGGGAGCTAGAAGCCATTACGTTACGACAGAAGCAAAAAGAGAAGCCATTGGTTAGATCTATAGTTCAGGGCTAATTTTGGAATATGTCGTAAGGGTACAGGGGTACAATCTCCTGTGACTCAGGTGTCCCTCTAAAGAAGAGGGGTAGTCAGCTCTTTCCAGAGCAGGGTAGTAGGTCATGGGGTATGGGGGGAACTGGAAAGTTTCAGAATTGACCAGGGTCATGTTCTGGGCAGAAGGTGTAGGGACCCTGTTTGGTTAACAGGGTCTCTATGTTGCACCATAACTCTGAGCTGCACTCATAGTGATTCAAGGGGAAAAAAAAAAAAAATATATATATATATATATACAGAGAGAGAGAGAGAGAGAGAGAGAGAGAGAGAGAGAGAGAGAGAGAGAGAGAATAATAATAGGGAACTTTGCTCTGAGCAATGCCCAGTCATGCCCCACAGCTGTTCCAAGCTATGACAGGATATAGGACGGAAGCAGATGCAGGGACAAAGACAGAAGTAGAAAGTAGACCTCAAGATTTGGGTTTAGGCACAACAAAGTGACTTGCCCAGGGACACACGGCTAATAAGTGACTGAGAGTCTTCCTGACTCCAAGCTCAGTTTTCTTTCCATTGTTCTACCTACAAGCCCCTAAGACAGAGATGGTCTATTGATAATTGATAGTTAAACACTGATAAGAAGTTATGGACAGCAATTCCTTTAGTGACAAACCTCCCTTCCTCTCCCTTCCCCATCCCTCAGAGCAATGCTGGAGGGTAGCCTGGGTAAAAGAGAGAGATGCTCTTCAGTTAAAAGAAAAGAGTTGCTGGGGTCCTGGGTTTATATAGGACTCTCAGACAAAGGGATTGCTGTGGCAGCTGTCAGGTGGGGCAACAGATTCAGGCAATGTAGACTATAGGCAAAGGGAAGGTTTCTAAAATTAACCAGGAAGGTCTATTCAGGATAAGCAGAAGGAAATTGTAACTGTATAGATAGCTTGCTGGTGTTTCAGAAGCCAGTTGGAATTAGCAACATATGCAGCTTAAACTTTAAGCAATATCAGAGTTGTCTAAGAGGAGATAGGCCAAGGAGGGGCCGTGGATTCCTATTGCTATTCAGTATTTCAACTACAACTCAGGGTGGGGACCTGCAACCTCAAGGCCACATGTGATCCTCTAGGTCCTTGGGTGTGGCCGTTTGACTGAATCTGGAGTTTTGCAAAAGTTTGGATGCAAAGAGCCACACTTGAGAACCTAGAAGGCCACATGTGCTCAAGGTCACAGGTTCCCCACCCCTAAACTAGAACATCTTTGTTAAGTCTTGTGGGGAACATTTTATAGACTCTCATCTGAATACAGTTAAAAAGAAAATAGCAATAGCCCAGTGAATGCTATTTCCTTCACATGCACAATATCAATAGGTGAGGTCTACATAGTACAAACAGATGGTGAGGAACTTCAGACATGTGACTCACCATTCTCTCCACTTCTATGGCCAATGTCGCTGACCACTGGACATCACAGCCATGCAACACAGAAATCCTTTATCTTTCCTGTGTATCAACAACAACATGCATGAGCCTTTTGCTATCACTTTTAAATTTATCATATATATGAGTTCTGGACTGACTCTCCCAATGCCATTTGCATTGATCAGTCAGGTCCCTAGAACTAGGTTACTACAATTCTCCTCAGAGTTTTAGGGCATTCCTAAATGTCTTTCTAATGCTATCATACCCAAAGCCTAATCAATGTTTTCCTCTCAGTATCAATTAACCGGTTACTATCACCTCGTTATCAATAACCAATTAGTATTTCTAGTAACAGTGAACCAGTTGATTTCTCAATATCAATTAACCAATTATCAATGATTAATTCCTACAGAAGGATATTAATTGACAATATATCGTGAGAACAGAACTATAAAAACATCCATCTGAACAAGGAACACTCTCTTCCATTAGCCCACTCAGCCCCCAGGTGTGTAGGCTCAAACTTCAAGTGTTTGCTACAAAACAGTTGCCTTAGGGCAGTGGTTCTCAACCTTCCTAATGCCATGACCCTTTAATACAGTTTCTCATGTTGTGGTGACCCCCAACCATAAAATTATTTTCATCACTACTTCATAACTGTAATTTTGCTACTGTTATGAATCTATTTTATATGCAGGATGTATTTTCATTGTTACAAATTGAACATAACCCACAGGTTGAGAACCGCTGCCCTAGGGCAAGTTCACTTCAAGACCTGGCAGAGCCAATAAACAAGTTGATCCCTTGGTTGCAAGATACCTTGTCCTGAAAAGTAGATTGAGTCTTTGATTCTGTGCACACTGATATGTTAGCTTCAGTCAGACAATGCACCCACCTTCCTGAGATTCAGTTCTCACAGGATTCTGCATTTTATCTCTTGTTCCATGAATGAGCCAAGGCCATGGCTCCAGAATTCTACATTTGCAACTGATAACCAGTCATAGAAAATATGAGCAAGGAATCTCATGAGAATGTTATTGCTATATTACTTTACCTGCCCAAGGGAGTATTACTCATATATGCATGTACACATATGTGCATGTCATGTGTTCCATATACATGTCTGTGCTATGTGTGTGTGTGTGTGTGTGTATGTGTGTGTGTGTGTATGATGAGATGCAGCCTCTGGGAGCTCCCTTGAGCTCTCCTTGAATCTTTGAGGCACAGGCTCTGGGAAACCCTTGAAGTCTGATTAAATCTTCCCAGTTGATAAGGCATTTGCAGAGGCCATAAGTTTTTCATTGTGGCTAGACCCAAACCTCTGTTACTAGCCTGGCCCACCATTGTCCATCTACTTTCCACCCTTGCATTGACCTCATTAACTCCTCCTGAAGACCATCCCCAAACTCATTACTGGAGTCTGACCTTATTGACTACTCCCGAAAAACATCCCCAAGCTCCTCCTCTAAACCACCTCATAGATTCCTCTGTATGTATGACCCCATCTTCCTTCCATGTGGTGTGAGAGTGCCATAAAATGACCTAGCAGACTTACTCTGTGTCAGATTTACTCTGGCCTGCTTGCCCAATGCAAGCATCACAGATACCTAGGCTCCCTAAGAGTCTACTCCATATGGTGAACTTTTAATGAACTATTAATAAATTATTTTCTTTGGCTGAGAAAACTTGAGTCAAATTCATTCAGCAGGACCTGGCATGTTGATATTTTGGTGTCCAAAGCAACCCTAACCCTCTTTATGGGTAACCTCTTCATATATACATGTATGTGTATCTGTATAAACACATACACAAATACTCATGGGCCCTGATTGATTCTAAGTCTTAAATCATTTCCACAGTCTAGAAAAGCAACAGATGTGAGCCTCATTGTTCGTTGCTTACTAGCATATGTTGGAAGTGCTTAGGTGGCTCAATGGATAGTCAGTTGGGCCTGGAGGCAAGAACACCTGAGTTCAAATCTGGCCTTGGACAAATACTTACTAGCTGTGGGTTCTTGGGCAAGTAATTTAACCTCTGTTTGTTTTAATGCACTGGAAAAGGAAATGGCAAACCCCTCTAGTAGCCTTGCCAAGAAAACCTCACTGCCAGGATGGTCCATGGAGTCAGAAGAGTCAAACACTACTGAACAATAACAACAAAATCACATTATTTCTTTGTTATTTAGTATCATTTCTTTATTTGATGATTCTTTGCCAAGAACAAAACAGTTGCACTTCTATAGTATCTAGCATTTATATAGGACTTTAAAGCTTGCAAAGCAATTTACACACATTATCTTACTTGATTCTCCCGATAAACCTGTGAGGTAGGTACTATCATTATCCCCATTATACAGCTGGGTAACTTGAGACTGAGAGAGAGTAGTAAATGGATTGCCCAAGATCACACTGCTAGAAGGTATCTGAGACAGGGCAGAACTCAAGGCTTTCTGACTGACATTTTAGCTACTCTATTTACCATACCACCTATTTGCTTGTACATTTATCTGTTTCCTTTGGTGATTGACTCTATTAACCAAAGGTCACATGACTAGCACTCATTGAAATACAGCCTTTTCACATCATGACAGTGTTGGCAAATAAGCAGGGGCCAAACTATAGTTGGTAGATTCACAAAACCCCATAGTCTTAGACAAGCGATACTACCCCACAGAAAGAGCTGGAAGTGAGAGATAAAATTTCTGGGAATCACTGATAATCTTAGAGTATATTACTCATCCAGGATTTCTTTAACAGTCAATAAGAGGCAAGTCATCAGGGTCTCTTGGAGATTTCTTAGCAAGTACTATCTACCTCCATCCGTGGTGCCTGCCTCATTGTCTCCATGGTCCATTGTGGATTTTGGTCTAGCTATGTGTCTTATTCCTTTACCTTGCACTATCCCTAATTCAGAATTAGTTCAGTCCTCTTCTGGGTCCTGTCTTCCCATATTATGACTTAAAGAGCCTGGTTCTGTCTTGTATTTTTGTTCTGCTTTAAATCCAGAGCTTTAATATGGCTTCAGATCACTGATTAATGGAGCTTGTACTGGCTTGGGAATCCCCCTGGTCAGAGCACTGACTGGCCTCACATCCATTTTTCTGAGCACCTACTGACTTCCCCGGTATAACTCCTCTAGCAGCCCCCTCTGGTATTTCGTTCAGTTCAATACTAGATAGAACATACCTTTGTTTCTTTGTGGCACTCTTTATCATTGGTCTTTCCGGGGCCATTTTCAGATATTTTATGGGGGTTTTGTGGGAGAGCTGGGCTTCTCTATCACATTTCACATTGACATCTTAACCAGAATTTCATTTATACTTCATTATTTTGCCCTATCTCCCTGTGAGCCAACTAGATGGTAAATTTTATTCCAGTTTTATTAAAAGGAGAGGAGAGCTTGTGGTGATCTTTCCAAGCTAGCACTGAGTTAACCAGAAATATTCAGATTCCTGACTCAATCCTTAAACCACACTTCTTGGATTCAAGTTATTTTGCACTTTCTTGATGTGTAGTATATGGATTTTATTTTATTTTTTCTGAGAGTAGCTCATAGTCATTCAACAGTGACAAAAAAATTCTTTCTTTCTGATCATGATCTAGCTGTCAGTCTCTAAATAATAAATGGGGGTAAGGGAAGTCGAGCAGAAATTTAATTCCTTAACTGTTGGTATCCATCCTAACTGCATTTTAACTATCGCTTCAGGCATAGTAATGCAGCCCTAACCAACTGTCTAACTTTAACCAAGAAGAATTTAAATTTTGTAGTTCTTGACCCCTGCTAGCTTATAATCTATAACATCTGGTGAAAGGAAATGAAGGAATTCAAGGAATATCTCAAGAGCCCTTAGCAGAAAGATCACGCAATTCCAGAAGTCATTAAGTTAACCCTAGGATACTCTACCACTTTAGTCATTTAAAGGAAGAGGTTGAAGAAGTAACTACAATTCCAGGAAATTCTTGTTCATAGTAGTCTAGCATCATGGAAATGTATTTAGCATCCTTTATAGAGAAAACCCAATCTGATTTAACTAGAAGATTCCAGAGAGAGACATTTAAAGAAACATACGAAAGGGGAAATTGAAGGAAAAAAAATGGAGGAACCATAGAATCACCAATTTAGAGCTGGAAGAGATTTAGTAAGCCATAGAATCTAACCCCTCATTATACAAATGAGAAAGTTAAGACTAAGAGAAGTTATATGACTCACCTGGGGTCACTTGGCTAGTAATTTTCTGAGGCAGGATTTGAATTAAAGTCTTCCCAATTCCAAGTCCATCGTCCTGTCCCCTGTCACCTAAGTGCCTAGCTTTTAATCCTTTGAACCCAAGAGCAGGTTATACAATACAGAGAAAGATATATGCAAGGGGAAACAATGCTGTCTCAGTTGATAGCAATGAGAACCAATCATTTTCCTGACTATATCTTCTTGGAGGAACACGCAGCTAGCTTTCCAATGATTAATGCAGTTCAATTATTAGCATTTAAATGTTCAGTCTTACCACACTAATTGGATAATTTCTTAAATAGAAAGAGAATGAAGTGAAACTCTAAGATCCATACCTGAAATATCCAGCACAAGGGACAGACTGATGTCTCGATCCCTCAAGTTATGCTTTAAAACTTGGTTTCCTAGTTCAAAGAGCATGTGTTAGCCAAGTGCATTGGAACTGGAGTTAAGCAGAATGTAGAATTCTGCATGTAATTAAAAAGACTGCTGGATAACTGATCTTTCTGTTTTCCATTTTAATTTTTCAATATTGAAAAGTACAGCTAAAAAGACAAATAATTGAATGATTGTCCTTCCATACAGGTCACTTCAGATCTTGGAGAATGATTCTTGCTGCCATTTTCAAGGATAGTCAGTGCTACTGAGTGCTTTGTTCTGAGCCTCAATCTCAGTTAAATGAACTACTTCAGAATTTACCTACTTATAATTGGCTAATGGCTTGGTTTCTTACCAATCATGCCTATCAATTACATGACTTCCAAGTTTTATTTGAGGGTGTCCTCCTGTATTGTAGTCCTGATACCAGGGAAGGCTGGGCAAGTCCCAGGTCTTAAGAGTGAGAATCATTTTTGACCACAAAAGGAGAGGCCATATCAGTTAAGTGTGGGTAAGAGCCAGTAACTAGAAGATCAGGCTGGAAAGGTGCCAAGGGCACTGAACCTCCAAGGGGAGAGGGGAGAGAGGAAGAGAAGGAGAGAGACAGAGAGAGAGAGAAGAGATGAATAATGTGCCTGAAGGGAAGCCAAGAAGATCCATGGTCAGAATAAACCAGAGTTCCAAACTAGAATATGGAAAGGAGCCAAGTGAGTAAATTGACAGAACTATGATCAGGAAAAAAAAAACACTAGAGCAGCAGTTCTCAACCTGTGGGTTCTGTTCAATTTGTAACAATGAAAATACATCCCTCATATCAAATATTTACATTACAATTCATAACAGTAGCAAAATTACAGTTATGAAGTAGCAACAAAAATAATTTTATGGTTGGGGTCACCACAACTTGAAGAACTGTGTTAAAGGGTCTCAGCATTAGGAAGGTTAAGAACCACTTCTCTAAAGCCAAAAAGAAGTAAGGAGAATTCAGAAACAGACATTAGGAGTCAGGTAAAGAGACAGCTCCTGCCTTTGTTTGTACTCCCAGCACATGGCACAGTTCCTGGCATATAGTAGATGCTTACTAAGTACTTGTTGACTTAACCATAGTTCTTTCATCCAAGATATATCCTTTATATCCCTTCATGAGTTTATTTGATTTGAATGTTGTGCATGTACCTTTTCATTCTGTGCCTCCCAGAACATATCACAGAACCTAGCAAATAAGAGGTATTTCATAAATATTTATTCTAGCAGCCATCACCCCAGCATCCCCAGGCTGACTGCTGGCACAGGTTCTTTGATATGCTTTTCTAAAAGAAAGCAACTCAAAAAGGAGTTAACCATTTTACTTTAATCAAATGCATATCATTTATCTAGTTCAGGAGGGGAAGTCGGCACCTTCAACTTCAGAGAAAATACAAAGTTATAAGCAGATAAAAATACAGAGAAACAGACCAACAGACAAGGCTTCCACAAGTCTTACCATTACATCTATACCTAGTTAGTTACCAGAGAGAGAAGCACCAACATCTGGATTTTCAAAGCTAGGGGGTTTAATGACTGCTCAGTCTCATCTGGTCAAATCATGCAACTATTCCCATGAGTGAGCCCCAAAGCAAGACCTCACATCAGGGTATATAAAGACTTCTCCAGGGTCAGAGAACATCACAACCCTCATGACTCACTGCCCAATCACAAAGTAACAAGGTGTGGGTGCTCCTGAATAACAAGCCTCCCACCACAGGCTCCATGTGACTACATTTGGCCTATTAAGGGACAGGAAAGATCTTCAAATTACCATTACCATTACATTTACCTATCAGCTCATTGATTGTCTGACATCCCACAGCTAACTTGTGGCAGAACTATACCATGCATCTAAACTCAGTTCTTATTCCAAGTCTAGGGCTTGTTCTATTATACCACACTGCTGGAACAGAACCAATTACATGTCTAACATCTTAATATAGGCAACTGGGTGGTTCAATACACAGTACTGCACAAAGCATCAGGATAACCTGAGTTCAAATCTGGTCTCAGACATTTACTGGCTTTCTGACCTTGAATAAATCATTTGGCCTCAGTTTCCTCACTTGTAAAAAAATACCTCCCTCACAGGGCTATTATGAGGACCAAATGAGATAATTTCACAAAGTGCTTAGCACAGAGTCTAGCACATAATAGGCACCTAGTAACACTTATCTGGGGCAGTTAGGTGGCAAAAGGGAGAGAGTGCTGGACCTATCAAGTCCAAGTCAAGAAAACTCATTTTCCTGAGTTCAAATCTGATCTTATATTCTTACTAGCTGGGTAACCCTGGGCAAGTCATTTAACCCTGTTTGCCTCAGTTTCCCCATTCATAAAATGAGCTGGAGAAGGAAATGGCAGCCCATTCCAGCATCTTTGCCAAGAAAACCCCAAAAATGGAGTTACAAAGAGTCAAATCCAACTGAAATGAGTGAACAACAGGGAAATACTTGTGCCCTTTCCCCTGAATGTATGCTATCTATTTGTGGAGAACCAAAGAAAAGGTTACAAAGGTTATTCCAAAAGTACATTTTTTCAGTAAGTCCTAATTATCAGGTATGTCAAAAGGCCATCACCACTCACACGTATAATGATCTTGGCACATATTCTATAATGGGTACAAGGTAAGTATATATTTCATAAACACCTTTCACTTCTTCTGAGTGAATAACATTGGAATGAGAAGCAGCTAGCAACAGAACCCATGCCTCAACATCTATGAGGTTGTACAATGACAAAGCCAGCCCTTCAAGTCGATCATCAATATCACCCTCCTCGCATTATTGTTTGTAAGCCTGAAAGCGCCCTGTGATTGTGAGTTATTATTAGCACCACCATCATTACTGCTATTAAGTCACCATTCCTCTACAGATGTCAAAGTATCTATCAAGATCTTCTAGCCTCCAGTAGGAGATTAATACTGTGTTCTTTAACAAATGAATAAGCTGAAGCACAGAAATTCCTATATTCCAACAAATCATTTGTGTATTGGGAATGAAATATCAAGGACAGAATTATCATTAATACCTCTTTAGAATTTTGTTATATTGTGATCAAAGATTCAGAGCTGGAAGGAACTTTAAATATCTAGTTATAACCCTTCCCCATTTTATGGATAAGGAAACTGAGTCCCAGAGAGGAGAAATGACTTGTCTAAAGTCAAAAAGGAAGTAGCACAACTAGGATTCCAGCCCAGGTCCTTTGTCCCTTAGTATGGTACTCTTTCCACTTCACCACAATGGGTTCAATGGTATTTTGAGAACTCACAAATATATATATTTTGCTAGGGCAACACATCAACTAGAGTGAGAATAGCATAGTTACTTTTGACTTCTAACATCTAAAAACATCTCAAACTACACCAATGCAGGCTAATCTGATTGGAACAGGATTGCTTTGCTATCTTATTATCAAATCACTGTCTGATATCATTTGGACTTTTACAGAATTATACTTTCAGAAATCATTTGAGCTGGGGTGTGTTTTTGTGTATGGGGAGGCTGTATGGATTTGTGATTAACCTATAATGGATTTTACTAAATTCACTGGCATTTAATAATGGATTTTACTTACAAGTTTCTATTGTATATTTTCTCAACGATGACTAAGCACTTCACAAATATTGGCACATTAAATTATCTATATCATTGGTGTTCTGTGAACATTGATGGAATTTTGAGACTAGAAGGCAAGAACCAAGGAGACCTTTCAGACTCCTGTGTAGTATAAAATAAAATGTTAGCAGGTAAAATGTCTCCCAGTCACACAGATCACAGCTGCCAGGAGACCATTATTAGGGCAAGAAAGAAAAAATTCTTTCCTACTGTCTGTACTTTAGTCCCAGGGTACAAATATCTTCTTTGTACAGGTTAGTTTATTTCCTTGCTCTTTCTCTGTTTTCTTCAGAGACTTAAGTATTGTACAAATCTATGTTGACAATTCCTGTTTGAATATAAACACAAACTCAAAATTCCTGCTGATAACATTTTCTCATGTGAAACATTCAACTCTGTGGTTCACATCTATATGTCAATAATTTTCCATTTCTTTCTAAGATGTTTTGCCCTTGGAAATATTTTTCATGGCCGGCCTTACAAAATATATAGTCTTACTATATATAGTAAATAATAACTCTATTACTAGACGTAGGGCCTTGGGGGTTTTTTTTTGTATATTTTGTATCAAGACCATATGTGTTGAATATCTATCTTTTAAAGAATTTTCAAAGGTCATTCCTTCCCCTGTGTGAAGTTGTGTGTCTGAGAAAATTTAAAAAGAAAGGATAAGTTTTCAGTTTCAATCAGCAGTGCTTCAAGCCCTCTTATTCATTAAAATAGTGCAGTTTCTATAATTTTGGAAAAGTAGTTACTATTCAGATCATTTGGTGGGTGTTCTTCACAGATCCTGTTTCTGTCCTTATGAATATGATTAATATTATCATCCAGGCTTATTGATTGCTAAGCCAAGTTGAGTATTTGGTAAAAAAGAGGGAACATGCCAGTATTCTTTGATGTATTACTTCTGTAGTCCCCAAAAAAAGAAAGAAGAAAAGGAAAGGAGTTTTTTAGAACTTTTTCTCTTGTTAAAAATGTGGCTGCCATCCCTTCCTGGAAAGAGTGCCTCTGTTCTATGGTCTGTCAAGTGAAGAACCTTGTGAACGTCCTGGTACCTTCAGAAATCTTAGGGGAAGACCTGGGAAATTTCATAGGAAATGAATCAGCAAATCCAGAAAAGTTGGGAAAGGGTCTAGAATGGACAAGCATTCACAAAAACCAAAGTCATGAGTCAATGGGAGAAGCTAAGGCTTCTGCAAGTAGACTAAAATTTCAGGCCCACAAATATGGTGCTAAAATGCTCTCCTCAAGGAACTTTCAGAATGAATGGAAAATATTCACACCCCCGAATCTACCTCTGAAATGAAGTTAGACAGTAAATTTAGAGGGAGGGAGGGAAGGAAGGAAGGAAGGAAGGAAGGAAGGAAGGAAGGAAGGAAGGAAGGAAAGGAGGGAGGGGAAAAGGGAAGAAGGAATCTTAGTATGATTGAAAGAATATCTGAGGTATGTTGAGAAGTGGCATGTAGTAAAAGCAATAGGGACAGGACACACATGAGCTAATGGTATGATGGAAACTGTTATATTTGGAGTAAGACGACCTTCTCTTAAATCCTGACTCTGCTCTTTACTCACAGTAACCAAGTCACTGAACCTTTCTAGGCCTCAGTTTCCTTATCCTTAAAACAGGAGGGTTAGACTAGATGATCTCTGAGGTGTTTTCCTACCATAGACCTCTGATCTTATGTAGAGGCTGGGGGGGGGGGGGGAAAGGGACCAGGCTATAGTGTGTGAAGGAAGCAACAATCGAAGCCAAATCATCACTCATATTGTCTATATCAATAACTTCTGAGCCTATGTAGGCTTGCTTGGAATGGTGCTTCCTTCCTTTTTATTTCTTTGTTGTTGGTGGTGGTTTTTTTCCCCTGAAAATGAGTATTTAAGTTTTGCATTTCTATTTTTTACATAATGAACATTATATATAGTATCCATGATTCAGCCAGACTAAATGACATATGACATTCCTAGTAGTACCAACATTCTATCAGTCTACAATTTTACATTCCTATTTAAGTCATGTACTAAATATACAATTGGCAGACCTTTAAAGAGTACTATCTTGATGCATACATTTCTTCCTCAGTAAAATGGCTTTGGCTGCTGATTCAATTTCTCCCTGAGGCTTATGTCATTTCTCTTCCTGGTGGTCAGCTTGATCATAAGCATTTCTTTTTGGAGAGAGGCAGAAAATGATTTCACTAGACTGTGTTCCTGTTCCTCTGTTTATATTGATTGCCTATGCCAAACTCAACGCTAATAATGAAAAGGAAGACCATTTGATGGAAACACTAGAGATCTTGTACTTCACTAAAAATATTGTTGAACCACTTTTCACATATTCATAAATTGATGTAGATACTATTCATCATTAAATTTGGAGTTTGGGGTCATCAAAGATGACAACAGAAAATTAATAACATACACTTCTAAGGAACTGACCTTTGAAATGACCTAGTTTAGGAGTAACTATTCTCTTTTACAGAAGAGCATAGGATTGTGTGTGTGTGTGTGATTTGTTTTGTTGTGTTGTTTTTTGTTTTTAACAAAGTCTGAGGCTGTTTTCAGATTTCATATGTTCAAGTTCTCTAGAACCTTTGCAGGGACAGATCATCCTGTTTCCCAATACCAATATATTAGCAATTAATCTTGTTTCATTTCTCGGTCTGTTTCTGGTTTATTTTGAAAATATAGTTCTGGTTATGCAAGACGCATCATGCTAGTGCTTACAGAGCTTTCCCTTGTGAAGCAGGTAAGGTATCACTTATGTAGTTTCTCTGATTTCTATCTTTTACTGCATTGTCTTTGGTTCCTTTGAAACTTGCCAAATTCTTTATTTTGCTAATTTAAAAAAAAAACTATCAGCCTCAAAGTACTTCCAATTCTGTGCATTCACTTTAAAAGCTACAACTATAGCCTTGCCACATAAAATACTCCTAGAAAATAAATGATGTGCACATGCTTAGTTCAAAGGAAATAGAATATAGAATGAATCTGGGGAAAAGAAGCCCTTTCCCATTTACATTTTATAAACTGTGCAGTCTACTGTTTGCAAGTGATGAACATGTAATATCTCCAGAAATAAATTGTTAGCCTTCGTGCAATTCTTTATGCAGAAATAATGTGTGCCTGTTTCAGCCTGCTATGTTCAAAAATGACCAGTATTTACAAGAATCAGCGCAGTTTAAGGGAACAAGAACTAGATTTTAAAACCAAATGGAGTGGATTCAGTTCTGACTTCTACCATTTACTAACTGTGGGGCTGTAAGGAATTCATGTTACTTATCTAAATCTCAGTTACCTCATGAAATAATAACATTTGCATGACCTACCATGAAGGCTTCTTTTTTCCAGTCCAAAGAAGACTTGAGTTAAAATGTTATTTATTAGCCACGTGACCTTGGACAAGTCATATCTCCCTCTTACAGCCTCAGTTTGCTCACCTGTACTATAAGGGAGTTGGACTGGATGATCACTAAGATCGATTCAATCTTTCGATTGTGATCCTGTGCGATTCTCTGTGGATGTGCACTTATTAAATATTTACTGTGGACTAGATACTGCTAGCTAGCACTGGAGAAACAAAGACAAAAAAAGAAAAATGGTTCCTATCCAGGAGAAGCTTATGTTCTCTTGTTAGGACAGAAGAGAGACTTGGCAGGGGTGTGCTGGAGCCAGCTTGAAACCAGCTTGCAAGAAGCAATTGTTAAGTTTTCAGTGTGAGCACTTAGACCTAGCATTTGCAATTGATTGAATATAAGGGATGAGGGATGAAGGAAAATCTGGGGATAACTCTGAGGCAATAAACCAGAATCACTAGGAGAAGTACTGCACCCTTGATAGAAATGTGAAAGTTAGAAAGAGGCAGATTTCAGAGTCAAGATATCGGCATTGTTTTTGATATTTTGAATTTCAACTGCTTATGAAATATCCAGATGGAATTGTCTAGCAACCATTTGGTCATGAAAGACTGGAGTTCAGTAGAGAGATGATGGTGAAATGTGTAGACTTGGGAGTCATAGGAATGCATATGTTAATTGACATGAGTTCATAAGGAGAGAATATGTAGTGAGAAAATGGGGTCCAGGTTAGTCTGGAGGAGAAGCCAGCAAGGGAGATTGAGTAATTTTGATAAAACAGACTTGGAAAGAACTAGGAAGAAGCAATGCCACAAACACACAGGGAGGAGAGAATGTCCAGGAGAAAGACATTTTCATTCCTAAAGAGACAAAAAGAGTGATGAAGATGGAAGAAGATAATTGGCATTAACCGTTTAAAATTAGTAACATTGGAAAAAAAGCAATTTCATTTAAATAGTTGGGTCAGAAATCATATTACAAGAGAAGTATTAGATAAGAAAAAGGAGTCAACAATTATAAATTTAAGGGGATACTACTATTGTAAGAAAAAGCACTTTATAAATTATAAAAAGTTGTATTAATTTTAATAGCCTGTTACATTATGGTCTGAGAGAAATTATCCAAAATCTTCTACTCTATGCAATGAGAGACTACATCTATGAATCCAAGATCCTGCGTGAAATGTCATTTGTTAATAATATAACACAAAAGTTTCTAGACTTTCCCAGCTCTATTCTGACTATAGGTTAGGGCCTCAGAGTGCCCCCTGGCTAATAGTCACTCTCTTGCTTGGGGATATTGTAGTTTCACTTGGCAATTTGATTCTCTCCTGCTCTCAGTCAAGATCATTCCTCAAAAATGGCATCCAGACTCAATTATTGCTGCTACTGAGTCCAATTGCCTAGACAACTTTGATGGGCCTTCTGATATTTTGAAGGTCAAAAAGTCATAAACTAGTCTGTTCAATCTCCAACACTCATCAGAAAAGAAATGGAACATAACAGAGACAGAAGAAACAGAAGGCCTTTGTGTTGATGGTGATATAGTAGCCAGGTAGGGAAAGGGAATCTAAGGCCCATTCCCTATTCAATGACTCACAGCAATTCTTTCCTCCAAGACCTCCAGGATAAAGTTCACCTATTTGAGCCTACTGAATACAAACTCAGTTCTGGCTAAGCAATCATTGAAAAGTCTTTTGGTTACAATATGGTAATCTGACAGAAAACAGGCCATTCCTGAGCATGTCCTGAATCAGAGAGGGAAAGAAGGCCCTGATTGAACTTTTCTCCAAGCAGATTCACCAAGTTTATGAATGGATGTGTTGTACACGCTCTAAGTGTTAGGTTCTCATTGGCCATTCTTCTCCTTGACTAATATTCAATATGCATATCCATAGGAGACCTAAAAAAGAATGGGCTTCAAGTCATATTTGTCTCATAATTCATCACCATAGATAAATTAGGTACTCTGGAGACTCAAGTCTCTTTTTCCTGTAGTTTGGAAGACCTGAATTCAAATCTAGCCACAGACACTTATTAGCTGAGTAACCATGAGAAAATCACTTAACTTTTCTTGGTTTCCTCATCTGTAAAAAGAGCACCCACCTCCCAGTATTGTTGTGAAGATAAAATGAGGTAATATTTGTAAAGTGCTTAATACAGGGTCTTGCACATAATAGGAGCTCAATAAATGTTTCCTTACTTCTTTTCTGTTATGGTTTTTGGGGGTCAGGCTGTATAGGTTTCACCTATACCCTTCCTCAACAGGCTTCAGGCATCCCTGGCTCCCGGCTTCCGCTTACTCCTGGAGAAACAGCTGCACAGAAAAACTCAGGACTCAGGGCTTGCTTCTTGCTACTTTCTCTTAGGCTTGGTGTGGCTGGAACTTTCTCTTCTTTAGAACACAACACTTGCTTCTAGCTCTCTAAGCTTGGCATGGATGGAACTCCCTCTGCCTCCGGGTAGCCTGTATTTAAGTCCTTTCTCCAGGGTCCCTTAGGGCCCCTCCCGTGGCCATGCCCTCGCCACAGGGAGCCAATTGTGCATCACCCCGAAGGTGGAGAGATAATCCTGTTTATCGCAAACAGGTGCAGCCTTCGCATTCTGCCCCCAGGTGATCATGGGCCTCCTGTTAGCTGAGGACCAGTTCAACCCATTACCAACAAGAGCCCCAACACTTTTCTTCTCTTTTCAGAGGATCTGCAAAGTCAAAATTATTTTCATAATACTAAGACATTTCAACTTCCAATGCAATAAAATATTTACAGATATAACCGACACAAACAAAAGATCTTTGGGGGTTCTGCAGTGATTTTAAAAAGTATTAAGGGAGGGGCAGCTAGGTAGCACAGTGAATAGAGTACTGGCCCTGGGGTCAGGAGGAACTGAGTTCAAATCTGACCTCAGACACTTAACACCTACTAGCTGTATGACCTTGGGCAAGTCACTTAACCCCAATTGCCCTGCCTTCCTCCCTCCAAAAAGCAAAAAAAAAAAAAAGTATTAAGGGAGCCTGAAACCAAAAGGTGTGAGAACCTTTCATCTAGACCAAACCCTCAATTTGGTGATAGATTCATTGCTTTGTCCTTTCTTCCTGCCCTGCTGGCAGGAACTGGTTGGAATTCAGCAGTCATGATGAATAAGAAAA
The DNA here is from genome assembly GCA_028646575.1 of Pseudocheirus occidentalis. Lineage (NCBI taxonomy): Eukaryota > Metazoa > Chordata > Mammalia > Diprotodontia > Pseudocheiridae > Pseudocheirus > Pseudocheirus occidentalis. The sequence continues at coordinate 273,205,992 of CM053593.1, forward strand.
CCTGGAAGGAGCCAGTGTTTTGAGGAAGTGGGAGAAGGTGGGGTGGAAGAGTACCCCAGACTCACTCTCAGGCTGGGTTTCCTCTGTCCCTTTGGCTGAAGGAAGACTTTTGAGTTTCAAAGGGTTAAAAGGATTTATTGACTTCCTAACTTCCCACTGATATCCTAGCAGTGTCCTCAGGACAGTAACAGCTGATAATGGTATCCTCTTTAGGGACCAAAGATAACCTAGGTGAGATGAGGAAAATATATTCAAAACTCTGCAAAGTGTCCTACAGGAAAGCTATCCCATACCTAAAAGTGCTGAACATCTTGAGGACATCAGCAAATAGACATCCAGGAGCTGTGAATTACATTTTTTTTGCCACATGTACCCTAGAAGTTTAAGTTTACTTTTCTCTGGACTCTCTGTATATTGGTAAGAGGACATGTCAGATTCTTAAGGGAATATTTGCAGCAGGTGTCCTCATTTTAGTGTTACCATTTAAGTAAATACCCCTGTCTAGAAGACAGATGTCTAGCTGACCATATGATATCAACCAATAATCAATGAGAAAGGAAGCATACCAGTGGGGGCTAATCAGCTATAGCACTAGAAAAGGATAGCCCCAGCCTCATCTTCTCACAACTAACCAAAGAGCCCTGAGGCTATACACACATTTATATGTATACACACACACACACACACACACACACACACACACACACAAAGAAAGAAAGAGGGAGGGGAGAGGGAGAAGGAGAGGCACAGGGAGAGAGAGGCTGAGATTTGGGGACCTGATCCTGCCATGGCTAATATGACTTGGGAGAACAGCTCTGGTGTCTATATATGTTCCATGTATAACCAAATACATATTATAAACTTGTTACCAAAATACATATACATCTATTTATTTA
>CM053593.1:273207387-273232761 GCA_028646575.1 Pseudocheirus occidentalis
AAAAAACTGAGATGTGTTCTCACCTGATTAATGTATCAGGGTTAAATGAGGTGATTTTTTTTATTCCTTATACACACAAGACAGAATAAGATACAGTAAATGTGATAGGTAACTTCTAAGATCTTGCCCTTGGAATTCATGTTGTCAGACAAAATTAACATCATGTCTGAAAGACAGAAGTGAACTAAAGGAAAACTTTAACAAAATACCTATGCATTTTGGCTTGTACTGAGGAAGCAGATTACAAGCCAAAACAGCAGTACACTATGTTCCCTGGGGAATTCAGCTACTTCTAGACTCACGGATAAAACGTGAGACTCCAAGCACGTTCTAAACAACTATTAGAAACATCTGAGTATTAAAGGAAATGTCTGTGTTCCATTGCCCAAATGGAAGTCAATGTTCTACATTCATCTGAACAAACAATCTTGACTTATTTATCTATACAATACGTGTTAGAAGTGTGTATTAAAACACAAACAGCTACCCAGTAAAATATGGGCTGTTTGTTTTTTTAGTGGCTTCCTGGAAAGGAATGAAAGTGTTTTGTTGATTTTTTTTTTAACATACAAGGCCACAGAAATTTATTTCCCTTCCTGACGCGTAACCTGGAATTTCTTTTGATGTGGAAAGACACAGTTGTCTTCAAGGAAGGAGAAAAGGATGGGTAAAGGTAGAGGCAGAAACAACCCAGAGATGGGCCTGTCAGTTAGCCTAGTTCTGCCTTAAATTCAATCAACACTTGAACGGGAATTCAAGTCATTGCAATTGTACTAAATAAAATGGGTTTTGAACCCTTGGATTGGGAATCAGAATGCTGGTTCACTAGCTAACTAGTTATGTGATGTTTGGTAAATCTCTCAACTTTGGGGGGATACAATTTCCTCACCCATAAAATGAATGATTTTGACTAAAGAGAGACTCTTAAACTTTTTGTATGTCATAGACAATCTAGTCAAATCGATGGACCCCTTCCCAGAATAATGTTTCTAAGTGCATAAAATAAAATACATAAAATTACAAAGAAAATCAATTATACACAAAGATAGTAAGCATTTTGTAAAAGTTGACAGTACCATGTTAAGAACTTTTGGACTAAATGATCTCCAAGGCCCCTCCTAGTTCAAAATGCTATAATTCTTGATACTATAACTCAATAACTTCTAAGATACCTTCTAGTCACAATATTCCTTGATTCCCTGGAGCTCAAAGGTCAGTCATGTTTTTTAAACTTCATTATTGCATTGACTGTGGAAGGTAAATGAATCATATGCACAGATGGAGGACAGTAAGAGGTAAAGCAGTTAACTGGCATATCCAATAACAGAAAACACGTTAGAAAAGCCGAGATAATGACAGAAAAGAGATCATAGAACATTATCATTTGACGGGACCTCAGAGGTCATCTAATTTAACCGTATTGAATAATTGTATGAACTAACATAAGGAAAAGAACACAAAACCAGGCCAATAATATGGACAGTGACTTTAATGCTAAAGTACTCCAATTAGTCTTCCATCTCATCAGTGTAAGCAGGTAGGTGGTTAACGGATGAGCACTGAGCCTGGAGTAAGGAAGATCTAAATTCAAGTCTGACCTCAGATACCTACCTACTAGCTGTGTGACCCTGGGCGAGTCACTTAGTCTCTGTCTGCCTCATCTATAAAATGGAGATAAGATTAGCACTTACATTTCAGGGATGTTGAGAAGATAAAATAAGATACTATCTGGAAGTCCTTGAAAAGACCATTTACAATCAAGTGCCTCCACTTTCTTTCCTCTCACACTCTTCTTAACCCCTTACAATCTGGTTTCTGACCCTATAATTTCACCAAAACTGCTGTCTCCCAAATTACTAATGATCTAGTGGCCAAATCCAGTGGTCTTTTATCAATTCTCATTCTCCTTGACCTCTCTGCAGCCTTTAACACTGCTTATCATGCCCTCCTTCTTTAATACTCTCTTCTATCAGATGCAGAAAAATTGGAACACTAATGAATTGTTGGTGGAGCTGTGAATTGATCCAACTACTTTTGGAGAGCAATTTGGAACTATGCCCAAAGAGTTGTAAACGTGTGTATACCCTTTGATCCAGCAATACCACTTCTAGGGCTGTTTCCCAAAGAGATCTTGCAAATGGGAAAAGGACCCACCTGCACAAAAATATTTATATCAACTCTTCTTGTGGCAGCAATAAATTGGAAATTGAGGGGATGCCTGTCCATTGAGGAATGGCTGAACAAGTTGTGGTATATGGATTTAATGGAATATATCTGTGCTATAAGAAATGATGAGTGGGCAGACTTCAGAAAAACCTGGAAAGACTTATATGAACTGATACAGAATGAAAGAAGCAGAACCAGGAGAACATTGTACACAGTTCATTGTATAGCCATGTTGAGTGATGACTAACTTTGATAGACCTGCTCTTCTCAGCAATGCAAGGTTCTAAGACAACTCCAAAAGGCTCATGATGGAAATGCTATCCACATCCAGAGAAATAATTACTGAGTCTGAATGCAGATTGAAGTATAGTATTTGCTCCTTCTCTTTTTTGTTTTTTCTTGTTTCTTCTTTCTTGTGTTTTTTCCATTGGTTATAATTCTTCTTTGACTAATGTGAAAATATGCTTAATATGAATGTATATGTAGAGCCTGTATCAAATCGTATGCTATCTTGGGGAGGGAAAGGGAGAACATTTAAACCTTAAAAGCTTGTGAAACTGAATGTTGTAAACTAAAAATAAATAAATAGATGTAAATAATGCAAAAAAATTAAATTAAAGCAAGGAAAGAAAATAGAAGAAAAGAACTTAAAAAAAAGAAGAATATTCTCTTCTCTCTACATTTGTTTTCCACCTGACTGCTCTAACTGTACATGTCTCTCAGGGTTCTATTCTGGACCATCATCTCTTCTCCCTCCATATTGCTTCACTTGGTGATCTTATCAGCTCCCATGGATTTAATTACCATTTTTATGCTGATGATTCTCAAATCTACCTTTCTTGCCCCAATTTCTCTGCTCTCCTCCTATTTTGCATTTCCAAAAGACTTTCAGACATCTTGAACCATATGTCCACTAGCCATATCTTTGCTCCTCAGTCCTCCCCTACCACCACCACCACCACCTTCCCTATTACTGTAAGAGAGCAATACTATTCTCCCAGTCCCTCAGGCTTGCAACTTAGGAGTCATCTTGGATTATTCTCTCAGTCCCCATATCCAAGCTGTTGCCAAGGCTCATGGGTTTCACCTTTGCAACATGAGTCAAATAAGCCCCCTTTATCTCCTCTGACACTACTGCCGCTCTAGTGCAGGCTCTCATCACCTCGCACCTTGGTTATTACAGTAGGATGCTGGTGGGTCTGCCTGCCTCAAGTCACTTTTTGATCCAGTCAGTTACTAAAGTGATTTTCTTAAAATGCGGGTCTGATCATCACACAACACACGCACACACACGCACACACACACACACACACAAACTCAGTAAACTCCAGTTGTTTCCTACTACCTCCAGGAGCAATTCTGCTTGCCCTGTTCAGCATTCAAAGCTCTTTATAATCTAGCCTCTCCTACCTTTCAAGTCATCTTACATCCTACTCCCCAATTCTTCAATGCAGCAACGTTAACCTCCTGACTGTTCCACAAACAAGAAACTTCAACTCTCAGCTAAGGCATTTTCTCCGTTTCCCATGTGTAGAATGCTCTGCCTCTTCCACTGTGACCACTGACCTCCCTGGCTTCCTTTAAGACCCAACTAAAATCCTGCCTTCTATAGGAACTCTTGCCTAACCCCTGTGAATTCTAGTATTTCCCCTCTTTTAATTAGTTCCTATTTATCCTATATGTAGCTCATCTTGTATATAACTGTTTGCACATTGTCTTCTGGCATTAGACTGTAAGCTCCTTGAGGGCAGGGATTGTCTTTTGCTTCTTTTTGTATCCCCAGCACTTAGCACAGTGCCTGGAACATAGTAGAATGTTTGGCTTTTCTCTTTGGAAGGGGGAGGGCAGGGCAATTGGGGTTAAGTGAATTGCCCAAGGTCACAGGGCTAGTAAGTGTCAAGTGTCTGAAGTCAGATTTGAACTCAAGTGTTCCTGACTCCGGAGTCGGTGCTCTATTCACTGTGCCACCCAGCTGCCCCTTAATAAATGTTTTGAATTGAATTGAAAAAGAACTACACAAGTGCTAGTTCTTATTATCATCATTATCATTATAATTTTCAGTAGTAGTAGTATCATCATCATCATTATTATGTTCCCTCCAGTGATGCAGGCTACAATCCACCTATGCCTGCCTATTCAATGTGATCTTTGTCCATCTCCTTCCACAAGTTCACCACAGGGAACCCACCTGGATACTGGGAACTGAATACTAAATACTGGATACTGGATACTAAAGCTTTCTTTTAGTTCTCTTGTCATCACAAGGATACCAATGAAGCACATGGCTCCCTGAAGATATCCTTCACCATTGCTAGGTAACAAGCTCGTCTTCTTTTTCAAACATACATTTCTTTGATAGCATCCTTACACACTTCTATGCTGTTCCTCATATAAAATATGCCATAGTGTACTTATACTCACTGTATTTTGTTTTCTTTTTTTGGTGATCCTCAAGTCTGATCTATGACCCACAGCCATAAAAGAAAATTGGTTTAAAAGGAGGTGAGGGGGAGGCTTTATTTCAGAAAGAAATTTAAGGTCTATTTTTTTTAATTGCAATTTTCCAAAAGTAATCCAGCCTTCCCTTTTCTATTCCTGTTCAATTCTGGCCTTAGCTCATTGTCCATTTACAATCTCCACTAAAGATATATGTAATAATCAATATGCTCATTATAGGTTATTTATTCAAGTATATATCATGGTGTGGACAATAGCCTCTTTACAACTGCTTAACTTTTTCTCTATGAATGGTTAGGCTACACTCTCTAGGTAGACAACAGGTTCTCTTTTAAGACACTCTCCAAGGCTTGATGCAATCAGCCCGGTGTTATTTGCAAACAGAAGCATCTGGAGGACCTCACAACCTGTTAGAAAACTCTCTATGACTAAGAGTCTGGGCAAGATCTCATCCATGACAGCAGAGACTACATGACCACCATAGTGTATGCAAAAATAGCTCTAAAGGCAACATAACTTAATGCAATGGTCAACACTAGCTAAAAGAACAAAAGGTGAAACATGCTTCCTTTTTTTCAGTAGAGGGGTAGGAGACCACAGGTACAAAATATTTTGTGTATTTATAAACAGAGTTGCTGTTTTGATTGGTTTTGCTTAAGTGTTTATCTTTATTAAAAATAAGGATCTAGAGAGAGAAGCTATAATGGGGAATGACAGGTTTAAACAGCAAACAGCATTGCTAAAGTTTTTAAATAATAATAATAATCTAACTATTTTATAGCAGAGGCAATATGACATTTCAATCAACAAGCAGGTAAGCACCTCCTACATGTCAATCACTTAGGTTGCAGGGATACAAAGACAAAAATAGGAAACAATATCCATTCTTTTACATTCTATTGATAGAGACAATATATACATGTATAATTAAGCATAGAATTAGTATAAATTGAATACAAAGTGGTAAATCTAAAGATGTTAGTGTAGAACCAAAGCAGTATTCACAGCACTGACAGTGACTATGAATATGCCAGCACAATTCTGAATAGCAAAATATAACAGACTCTCCATATATAAGACAGAAGAAAAACATTTATTCAGACACTAGAAAACCAAAAGCCATGGGAACTACCAAAGCAAGGACACAGAGGTAGGAGATGGTATGCCAGTGTTATCTGAGGGACAGAAAAGTTGTTAGAATGTATAATAACATTATTTCATAATTATTATATCCCTGAAGGATTAAGCACCCCTGGACACGGTGCTAGTCTTAGAATCGGTAGGACCTAGGGTCAAATTACACCTCAGATGCTTATTAGCTATGTTGTATATTGTGTTGTTCAACCTTCATTTTTGAAGAGGACCAATGAATGACCTCTCAAGGGTGATGGCTTGACTTACACATGCATTGAATTGAATTGAGGTGGAACTGAGCAAAGTTATGAACCTCATTCCTCCACAGTCCTCAAAGTCCAGTGACAGGATAAAAGTCAAGATGACTGACAGTATGTGTGTGTCAAAGTTATTTGGATACTTTTTCAAGATCTGGAAGAGAGAAACAGAAGGCTTTCAATGGAGAGGAATAGGAATTGGGTACCTGAAGAAGAAAGTACTAGACAGGCAGGAAAGAGGTCCAGAAAGGAGAAAATAAGGCCAGACTTCCAGCTCCTTCACAATTATGTCTAGCTAATTAGCTGTGTGGCCATGGACAAGTCACTTCATCACTCTGAGATTCCAACAAGTCTCCCAAACTAACCTAGCAAATTTAGACAGGTTACAATTTGCCTGAGAAATCACAGGTGCTTGATGTGTCGTCATATCTACTTACAGATAGGGAAAATGAAGTCTAGAAATAGTGTGACTTGTCTATTGGTATATGGCTAATAAGTGGCAGAACTGGGAATTAAAATCAGGTCTCCTGAATCAAATCCTCTTTCTCCTACAACACACTGCCTCAAAAACTAATCTTCCACATAAACCACTACAGCCCCCATTGTATGACTTTTCATGCACCTAAACCCCTGACATTCATGAAGTTTAAGCACTGGAAAAGAAAGATTCAATGCTTTGATTATTTAAGCTTATTTTATGCAAGGGCAGCACAGGCCAGCTCTACACTCTACAAGATCTGAGATCCTGAAGGTAAGGCCTGGGAATTGTGTGGCTGCCAGTAGAAAGGGGCCCCAAGCAGCTATGCGTGGTGTTTGTGTTTAAAGTCAGATAGTATTCTGGGATATCTCAAGTGGCCAAATCCTCCTGTGAAGTTCGCATTTTATTCCAAAGACTACAGCTAAGGAAAAACAACGTTTGGAGGGAGAAAGACAGCAGGAAGAAAAGTCCTGCCTGTAACTTGCAAGTAAATGAGCCATGCCCACCTAAGGGTGTCACTGACAAACAGGCCAGATTCACTTAATGATTTACCCATTAGCCAGTAAACTGCAATCTGGGTCTCTGGACAGCAGGAACATCTGCTGGAAAACTACCAATAGAAGGAGATTTATCATATTCTTGTTTTGAAAATTATCTGGCAAAGCTCCTAAACTTGTCATTAGCTATCTACAGTAGGCATAGCTTTCTTTCAGCTTTTTCCCATTTTTTTTCTGTTTTGTTGTTGGATGAAAAAAATATGGTAGGGTTGCAGACAAACCACTGAGAAGCAGCAGCAAGGGAGGGTAAATCTGTGTAATCCATCTTTAAAATTCCTTTTTTCTTATGTGAGGAGGTAGCTCTCAATACTTGCCAAAAAAAATTAAGTTCATTAGTGAGAAAAAGAGGGTGTGGTTGGAGAAAAGCCTAGAGAAAGAGGAGCAAGGCAGGGCATCTATAAAATTCCTTGCTCTTATGTAGGGAAGTTTTTCTCAATAATAGCTAAAAAAAAATCCAATGCTTTAGTGAGTTGAAATATGCGTGGGTTTAAATGAAAGATTCTACCCAAAGATTTCTCCAAAGAAACCTGAAACATGGTACAGTGAGCCAAACCTAGGATCTGCTGCCTTCTCCCTATGTGACCCTGGGCAAGACACTTACCCTCACTTGTCCTGTTTTCCTAGCTGTAAAGTGAATGGGCTGGATTAGATAGCCTCTAACGTCACTTTCAATTCTAGCACCATAAACTTACCTACCAATGTTGTTTAGCCATTTCGTTGTGTCTAACTCTTGACCCTATTTGGGGTTTTCTTGGCAAAGACTCGAGAATAATTTGCCATTTCCTTCTCCAGCTCATTTTACAGATGAGAAAACTGAGGCAAACAGGGTTAAATGCTCAGGGTCATACAGCTAAGTAGGTGTCTGAGTCCAAATTTGAGCTCAAGAAGATGAGCTTTCCTGACTCCAGGCCTGGTCCTCTATCCACTGTGCCACCTAACTGCCCCAACTATCAATACAGGTCAGTAGATGCAAAAGCTCTACTGCTATGGTATTTCAATATACAGTTATCCCTTCCACATTGCAGGGTTTAATAGCATGGCACCCCTGCCATCTGGAAAATCTGTATAAATTTTCTGGTGCTCCCTTCACAGGAGAGAAGAAATCTGAATTATTATAGTATTAAAATATAATATATAGTATTAAATATTAATTAATTAAAATAAAATAAATTAATAAATTAAATATATTATATAATATATAGTATTAAAATATAAGATAATACTATACATATATTTTATGTTCTGAGTTTCTAAACTTTTTCTGTGTTATCTGCTGACCTTCATATGTCATCTGCAGCTTCCACAAAACTCCCCAACAATTCCCATTTAATTTTTTATGCCAACCTGTTACATATTGAAACTACAATGGGAAAATCTGGGATGTGAAAAAGATAACTGTATATGTTGATATTACCTTAAGCACCCTAACTTCCTAGTTCCTCAACTTACTTATCTCCTCTCCCCAACTCACCCACTCCACCTCAGCCACACACAGAAACGTTCATAGTCTTAATTCTGTCTTCACCCACGAGTATTCTGCTTCCATGTTAATGAATGCTGAAATCCCTTTATGTGATCATAATCTTTTATCATGCTAGCTTTCCCTCTGCCAATATGTACACAGAGAAGTAAATACAAAATATTCTCAATGAGTACTCAGTCTAATAGAGGGAGGGGGGGAAGTGTCCATAACTAACTGGGATCCAAGAGAAAATGTGCTAAGTGCAATGGAGATGGCCAGATAAAGAGCTGTGAACATTTTGAGGATAGAGACCTCAGTTTCAAATGAGATGATGATGATGATGATGATGATGATGATGACGATGATGATGGTGATGGTGGTGGTGGTGGTGATGACGATGATGATGAAGATGATGATGATGGTGGTGGTGGTGATGATGAGGATGAAGATGATGATGATGATGAAGATGATGAAGATGATGATAATGATGGTGGTGGTGGTGGTGATGATGGTGAAGATGATGATGGTGATATTTATATTGCATTTACAATGTGCTAAGTGCTTTACAATTATTATCTCATTTGATCCTCACAATAACCCTGGGAAGTAGGTACTATTATTACGTCTATTTTACAGATAACTGAGGCAAACAAGTTAAGTGACCTGTTCAGAGTCACATAGTAAGTAAGGGTCTTTCTGACTCCAGGCCCAAGGCTCTATCCACTTTCAAGGAGGATAAGGAATGTGAAATTGTACCTTGAAAAAAGGGGCACCTCAACACACAGAGACTTCTGCAAAAGAGATGGAGGAAAAAGAGTCCATTTCAACCATATGGGCCGTGTCCAGCAAAGGCACAGAGCTAGGATTAGATAGGACCAAAACAGGAAATGGAGAGTAGTAAGACAAAATTTAGAATTTGCAAACTGAAAGACTGGAAGGCAGGTTAGAGCTAGATTTTGGATGGCCTTGAATGCTGGAATGCAGAATGTATGTTTCTTCAGCAGGCGACAAAGAAGTAACCTTCTAGTTTAAGAGCAAGCTGAGCTGATTTTTCCACGAAGGTTTTTCAGTTAACTTATTAGGTTCACCTAAGATGAGGCAGATACTTTACAAATTCAAACTTCAAAGAAACCTTCAAAGACTGATCTTAGTCTAAATTATTATTCCAAATGTAGGACAAGAAATATGGGGCAGAGGGTTGAGTTTGTGATTTGTATGTCTCTGTGGAATGTCAAGGAGCAGTGCAGGCCTACGAATTCATCACTAGGTACAATGCTGCAGGCAGGATCACAGAATGTGAGATGAATGGGACTGCTGTGACAAATTCATCAAAGTTCATTTTGTAAATGAGCAAATTCAGGTTCAGAGAAAGGATGTGATTTCCCCAAGGTCACATAGCAAGGCCTAGTGACAGAGGTGAAAGTATAACCTCCTTATCTTCTACTCCAGTCTTCCCACTACATCATGACCATTAATAGGATTGTCCTAAACCCAGAGGGATTAAAGAGCCTGGCTGGCCTGAAGTCCCAGACTTATGAGCAACACAGTTTGTGCAGGTCAAGAAGGAAAAGTGAAAATATCTGTTCAGCAGTCCTGTAGGATAGTATAATTGGTAATGAGTTATACCATTTGATACTTTAAATATTTTTAATGCGTGCTTATGAATGGTTGGTTGCTTTGATTTGTGTGTGTGCGTGTGTATGTGCACTGAAAAAGTAGGTTTCCTATAGCTGATACTTTTTACATTCAGTACCTTTCCAGAAGAGACCCTGTTAATCCTTTTTAGAGATGTTAGGCAAGAGTCAAGATGAAGATTCACTTAAAATATTTTCCTTGTAACTAGAAGCACCTAGGTGACTTAGACTCAGGAAGGACTAGAATCAGGAAGACCTACGTTCAAATCCAGCATCAGACACCCTAAGAAGTCCGTTAACCTCTCTCTAAGTCTCCTCATCTAAAATGAGGGTAAAAATAGTACCAACCTCCCAGTGTTATTGGGATGAATTAAGACAATATTTGTAAAATGTTTAGCAAACCATTAAAAAAATGCTAGCTATTAAGAGCTGTTATTTACTCTCAGGTAGAATCAAAGAGTATAAGTAAAAAAAGCTTAGCTCTACTCTTATGAGTCAATGTTTCCCAAGCCTAAACCTAGACCATCTGAGTCCACAACCAGGGCTCCTGGTGGGAAGCAGATTGATATGTGTATAACATTGAGTTCTCATAATGGAGCTGAAGTGTTGATTCTAATTAATTCACAAGTGCTTAATCCCATTTTCTGTTGCCCAGGTCTCATCCAAATTGACTCTATTTTTTTGGAGCTAGTTTTTTGACTTATTAATGAATGAGTTTGAACAGGTATATGGAATATCCCATGTTTTCACAGGAATATAAATGAAGCAAATAGAACGCCTTGTAATATTACAGGACTCCCTCAGCAACAATATATGTCTGGACTTCATATCTACTGCCCTATGTTTTCACAAAGATCTAGGAGAGAAATACATGGATTGTCCATGTGCTTACAGGTCAGGAAAAGCTGCCCTCTCAGTAAACTATTAAAAAAAAAGAAAGAAAGAAAACTCCATCTCCTTTCTTTAGGTGTCCTGTCTGGTTTGGAACACAACACTCAGTCTGTAGACTTCTAGTAATGAGGAGAGCTGATATAAATCTTCCTCTAGGCAAGATATCTGCTCCCCTTCCAAATCAATACAAAAGTCAGAAACTGTGCTTCCCTAAAAGAGCCTGAGACTGGGTCTCAGGTACCCTGGCTAACTTTTTTGTTTCATGTTTCCTTCCCTGAATCCAGTTCACAAACAATGATCCTAAGAAGTGGGCATTTCCAGAGCTTTGGGCAACATCATGTGTTCAAGAAGTTAGGAGATTCTGAGAGGTAGCTGGTTGCCCAATGGGCTCTGCTTCTGTAATGCCAAGCAAAGGCAATTTTTCCAAGGTTCAGAATACAAGCATAGTAACTTTCCATTTTATTCAGTGGCAAATTAAGGCAAAACATTCATGGAAAAGAGAAAATCAAAATACAGCATTCACCATGTGTGATTCAGTAATTTAGTAAGTCCTCAATTCAATCCAAATACTACTCCACCCCTAGGCAGTACATTCATTTAGTCAATCACAATCTCTCTTCTCAAATGGAGATTAGTTTCCAATTATAAACAAAGTACATTCATTTGGTCAGTCACAGAGCACAAAAAAAGTCAAAAGTTTCTCACCCCTGGATCACAACTGAATTACAATTACCATCAGTTAACACCAAGCACCTTCTCAAAAGGGGCTGTAGAGAGTACAAAAGGCCATCTACCCCTAAGCTACAAAAATATCATCACAACATTTAATATCCAAGGAGAAGTCTTTTCTTCATCTTGACCTGAGGCAAGTTCTCAGCAATCTCTGTTCCTGGGGAGACAGAGCTTAACAAAGCAACAAGAGGCATTGCCAGTGTCCTTATCAATTCACTCTCTGCCTGCAGAACAGTCCCAGAAACTCTGAAAACATCAGCAATACCTTCTTCCAGGATTTCTGTACACATACAACCAGAAATCCTTCTCCAGGGCTTCTGAACCAACAGCAAGATTCTAGGACCTCTGCAACAACAGTACTGTCCTTCACCAGCAGACTCTGGCAAAACAACATCAAAACAGACAGACAAAATACCGGCATCATAGCCAAGCCTCCTTAGTTCTTGGCAGCTCCGGGTGTCAGTTCTTAAAAGTCCCGGGCAGCTCCAAATGGCCCTCAGCAGTCTCTCTCTCAGCAACTCTGGTCCCCCGGCAATTCTCCTCTCTCTCTGACTCTTCTGCTTGGGCCTGTCTCTAAATCCACCACACCAACTCCTCCCAGTTCAGCCCTCTCTCTTCACGTCAACGAGTCTATCCCACAAGCAGGATTCACAAGCTCTGGATTCACAACCCCCAAACCAAACCAAAACAAAGGGGATCTTTTAATTTCATTACCATTACAACTTCCAACATCTACACCAGTTCTCAGAGGAGATATACACCACTTTCAGGAGAAAGCTAAAAGGGCAATATGGCAACTGAAGAAAGAAGGAACAATCAATGCCTTAGCAAAGGCCAGGAGATCTAGACTTACTGTCAGATCTGGGAAGGACCTCAAAGGGTATCCAGTGAAAACCTTATATCCAAGTACCATAAAAGGGAAAGCCTGTACTATGATGGACTGACGCCAACTATACCTGAGGCAGAGCAGTACAGCAGAAAGAGCAGCAAATCTGGAGGCAAAGGTCTCAAGGGAACTTGGATTTGAATTCTTGCTCTGATGCATTCAACCTTTGTGATCATGGGGAGGTCCCTTAAAGCCCCTAGACCTAATCTATAAAATGAAAGGCCCAGACCAGATGACCTTTAAATCTAAACTCTAAATCTAAATCTAAACTCCTCTGACAGCACACACAACATTCCACACTTAAGAGTCAACTCCCCATCTCTCCAGTGAAAGGAAGAACATGTATTTTCTCATCTCACCAATGCCTAGATTGCTCATTATAATTACACAGGCATCAGTTCTATTTTATTGTTGATTTTACTCCAATCTCAGCAGATGCTGCCATCATCATCATCATCATCATCATTCATTAATTATATATGTGTTATATAACATGCATCTATGTAATATGTTATATATATCATATACAGTGTGTTATATACTTTATAAACAAATTATAAACCATTATAGAATATTATATATTACATATTATATACAAGTTATATAATGTTACATTATATATTACATGCATATTACATACACAGTATATAACATATACATGTTTTATATTATTCGATGTTATATATACTGATTCCATCAACACATATACTATTTATTGCATTTCATATTTATATATTATTATATATAAATTATATATTATATGACATTATAGAATATAGTATTCCAATGTTTCAAAATAACAATATAAACAGCAACCATTTTGCAAAGTGCTTTACATGCATTACCTACTCTGCTTGGGCCTTTCTCTAAATCCACTACACCACCTCCTCCCGGTTCATTTGATAACCCACAATAGCTTTGTGAAGAGGTATTATTATTTCCATTTTAGAGTTAAGGGAACTGAGGCAGGCAAAGGAGGTAAGTGCTTTGCCCAGGATCCCACAGCTAGGAAGGGGCTAAGACAGTATTTGGACTTTCTTAACACTCTTACCTACTGTATCATCTACCTGCCACTCTCTAGACACAACTGCAGTCAGTTTCCTACATGAATCATGTGTTGGTAGAAGGACCGAATCTTAGATTTTGTTTGGGTGCTGCTCCACCGTGATCATCCCAGGTGAATGTGATCTATCCCAGATGTTCATCATTATTCACATAAGCCTAAGAAGCTTCCCAATTAACCTTAATGGGTAATAAAGCCAATTGGTGCATGAAAACGGGAATTCCTCATTTACAGGAATTATATTTGGCTTGAACTCTCCATAATTGCTGTCTGCAGAAGTAAAGCCCATGAAGTAAACATGGAAGGAGGCTCTCCTCCCCTCCGATTTAAGTTTTCTAACAAGGAGAAAGGGCTAGGGATGTTATTTGGGGGCAGAAACAGCTATACCATGATGGACATTTGCCATCAGGCAATATCCAGGAATCTGATGAAAAGAAATAGCCTGTTTGAATCTACCTGTGGCAAATGACCTGGGGGAAGCTGGAATGGGATGGCAATTTGTCATACAATAGAAAAATCCAGATAATAAATTAATTTGCCAGAATTATTTCCCCTTTGTGCAGCGTGGGGGAAGGGAAAATCCTTATTTTGTATTTCTCTATTTGATTTTCCTTGATCTTTCTGCTGCAGAATGAATTGCTTCCCATTCATCAGTTGGCCTGCATGAAATTACCAGAAGACATTATTGCTGCTGCTAGATAAAGAGCCCAGGCTAACCAAGTGAATTTGAAGAAAATAATGATTTACATTTGTAACAGGACCCAGAGGGCAAAGACTACAATTCCCTCCTGTGATCATCATTGCTTTCTGGGAATTCAGCCTGCCAGTGGAGGTGGGAGCTGGGGGAAGCAGATTCTAGGGGCTGTTAGGCATTATAAAAGACTCCTCTTCACACACTGCACAGTACTCATACCTCACCTCATTTATTTTTTTAAATTTCTTTTTATTGTGAATTTAAACATGAACTATTCTATATACAAAGAAGAATATGGACTTGAATTATACCAAATTTCCCAATAATTTTAGTACAATTTTAAGCTTTGAAAAAACTTTTAAAATAATATTAAATATAACACAATGAGATATCATATATTATTTAATAATAATCTAATTTGGTTTTAAGTTCATATTTTTATGAATAATAGCAAGCATTTACATAGTACTTTAAGGTTTGTGAAATTATTTATCGCTCCTCACAATAACCCTAGGAGTTGGTACTATTATTCTCCCCCATTTTATAGGTGAGAAAACTGAAGCCTAGAGAAGTTTACTGATTTGCCAGGGGTCACACAGCTAGTAAATGTTAGTGGTAGTATGTGAATTCAGGTCTTGCTGATTGCAAGATCCCTGGAGCTGTTTCTGAATTTCTTTTTGCTTCCTTGCTTACTTTTAAAACATTTCTTTCAATGGTACTCATATCTTTTTTTCTTTATTTGTATCATTATCCCAATCAACCATCTCCTCCCCATCCCCACTCATTTTTTCTTATAGCATTAGCATAAGCTAGATAAGGGGAGGTTTTATTATCCCATTTTACAGATGGGTATTTTGTGCAGAGATCACAGAGTTGTGGAGACTGATTTAATTCAAGTCAATAAACAAACATTTATTACATATTGCAACATGCAAAATAGTCTGCTAGATGCCAAAGATAAAAAATAAGAGTGAATCCCGACTTACAAATCTACTAGAAGGAAAGAAGCACAAACAACTATAATCCAAGTGAAGAGATGATTAAATACCTAGGAGAATTCCTTCATGGTGATCTGGAAGACCCACAGTCTTCAAGGGGACTATGGTTTCTGACCTGGGCCTTGAAGATGGGGAAAGATAGCAATAAGCAGAGTTAAAGGAGTCTATTCTAGATATGGGTAGCTAGGTGGTTCAGTAGATAAAGTGTTGGGCCTGGAAGTTAGGTAGACTTATCTCCCTGAGTTCAAATCTGGCCTCAGACACTTACCAGCTATGTGATTCTAGGCAAATTATTCAATCCCATTAGCCTCAGTTTCCTCATCTGTAAAATGCACTGGAGAAGGAAATGGTAAAAAGCTACTCTAGTATCTCTGCCAAGAAAACCCCAAATGGGGGCATGAAGAGTCAGACATGCTTGAACAACAACAAAATTCTAGATATGGTACATGATCTGTGCAATGTCATTAAAGTGTGAAGAGGTAAGAAAAAGTTGGAAAATTAGTTTGATTATTTTGACTGGAGCACACAGTAGATGAAGAGGAATACCAGAGGGAAAAACTGAAAATGTTGATTTAAGCCAGATTGTAGAGAGCCTTGAAAGTCAAAATTTGAAGGCAGGGTAGAGGAAGGAGAAACTAGAACTGTGGTCTCATTGGTAGAGGAAATTTCCAGTGGGGAAATTCCCTTCCCCAATGTAAATCTGCAACTGCTCTATAAATGGTAGTCTTAGAGTTACTGGGGCACTAGAAAGTAAGTCACTTGAAAGGTTCATATATGTAGTAAAGGTTGTAGGCAGTGCCTATGCTTGATCAAGTCCTTACAAATTGCTCAGTACCTATCCATTCAACAACACTGCCTTTGTATCTAACAGAAAATGGAAAAATCATAGTTTTTTAGCAGGGAAAAAATGCATACAAGACACACTTTTAAGTTTAATCCATATCACTAACATTTTCTCCATCAATTTCTTAAGTCTAGATAATCAACAAAATAATAAATCAAGCCCTGATTTGTAAGATTTACCAATTTCCAAGATATAAATGTTCAAATTGAAAACTGAGCAATCAGTTCTCATGAAACCATTCAGTTGACTCCAGTATACTGCTGGACAGGGAAGGCGAGTGCTAAGTAGCCTCTCCTCCTTCCATCCCTAATCTATAATCCTGTAAATTAGTTGAGAGACTATTATAATCATTGTGACAAAAGGTCTTGGGGTGTAAGACATGAGAGTTAAGCATGACCTCAAAGGTTGTTGTTGTTCACTTATGTCCAGCTCTTTGTGACCGCATTTGGGATTTTTTGGCAAAGATACTGGAGTGGTTTGTCATTTCCTTCTCCAACTCATTTTACAGATGAGGACACTGAGGCAAACAGAGTTAAGTGACTTTCTCAGGGTCACGCAGTCAGTATCTGATGCCAGATTTGAACTCAGGAAAAGGAGTCTTCCTGACTCCAGGACTCTATCTACTTCATTATCTAGCTGCCCTTATGTAAAGCCACACATTAGCAGCTTTCTAGAAGAATGCTGTTGTGAACAGCTTTCAAGGTTCTGATTACATAGTACAGTGAACACTCTATTTATTCAATAACTAATGAGAGCAAATTCAGGTAGAAGCTGCTGAGTCTGAGGGCTAACCAAGCTGCTGAGGATTTCTGAGGACCAGCCAGAGCTACAGAAGACTGAGGAAGTATGACTGTGGTGTCAGTATTTTGTCTGTTTGTGGTTTTGTTAAGTCCTGACTTCCCAGGAACAGAGACTGTGGAGGATTTAAGGTGGACTGGACACTGTGAATTTCAGCATGGAACAGGAAGTGCACAGAGAGCTGGACAAGGACCTGGGAGCTCTCTGCCTTTGAACCCAGGTGACAGTTTGGTGAATCCAGGTAGGATCAGGGACCATGGAAGGAGATCCAGGGAATCTGAGAGCCTACCCTAAGTCAAGCTCGAAGAAGACCTAGGAAAGAGGAATGAGGAAAGAATTAGATGAAGGTCTGATGGTAAATAGGCTTTCCAAGGGTGTAACACATTTTTAGGCTTAATCTACCTTATTAGCTTTTTTTCTTCCCTTTCTTAAGTCTAGAGACAACCAATACATCAATAAATCAAATCCTGATTTGTAATATTTACTTGTTTCTAAGACAGAAATGCACAAACTCAAAATTTAACAAATGACTTCTGAGAGTCAGTACAAGTGAACTGCAGCATACCCTTGAGCAGAGACCCAAAGCTAAGGAGAGATGCATTTAACTTCTGCTGCTCCTACTCCCTTCCATGGATTCTGGTACTATGTCAGGAATATGTAAACCATTCCATCCTTAACAGGCATATCCATATGCTTCCACACCTTGCAGCAGCAGCAGCAGCAGCAGTTACCCATCTTTGAATTTCAGACACCAATGCAACAGTTCTCCTCAGACACAGAATTTGTTGTGCTAATGAAGAGAAGCAACATCTTCCAGGCATCAAGATTTCAACATTTGTCCACCACAAGAGTTATTATGTCCTTTCTGCTCCCATGCTCATAATGTCCTGTTTGTGAGATGCTCTAGGGCACAAGGATGCACCTGTTTATAATCTCCTAACTCTGGATTGCAGGAGGATGTATTTTAGGGAAACAGATGTTAGTTAGGAGAGCTCTCTTCCTAAATTAACCCTTCATTGTTTGCCTTGCTGTAATGATATCAAATAAAGATCTTTTTTAATTTCCTTGATTTTTTTGATGAAATTCTTATTGAGAATGAAGAAAAGAAGATGACACCAAAACTGTGAATTTGAGTGATGCCCTCGAAAATGATAGGGTAGTTCAAGAGAAGAATGGGTGAAGGGGAAGGAAGAGTTACTGTTGTTCAGTGGTTTCAGTCGTGTGTGACTCTTCATGAACCCACTTGGGATTTTTTGGCAAAAATACCAGAGTGGTTTGCTGCCATTTCCTTCTCCAGTTTATTTTACAGGTGAGGAAACAGGTAAACAGGGTTAAGTGATTTGCCCAGGGTCACACAGCTAGTAAGTGTCTGAGACCAAAAGATGAGTCTTCCTGATTCCAGACCCAGCACTCTATCCCCTGCACCACCTTGATAACAAACAAAAGGGTAAGGGATGAGTCGTATTTTGAATACCTTGAATTTGAGATGCTTATGGGTCATTTAGATGGCATTGTCCAGTAGGCAACTGCTGATGTGAGATTGAAGCTCATTAGAGAGAAACCAGAAAAGATAGGCAGGATAAATAGACAGCATAGATAGATAGATAGATAGATAGATAGATAGATAGATAGATAGATAGATAGATAGATAGATGATAGATAGATACATACATAGATACATAGATAGATACATAGATAGATAGATACATAGATAGATAAATACACAGATAGATGATAGATAAATCTGGGAGTCATCAACATAGAGACAATAATTGAATTCATGGAAACTAGAAGCAACAAATGATAAAGTATGGGGAAAAAATGTTTAAAAAGAAAAAAAAAGGCCCAGGACATAGTCTCTGGAGATTGGAAATGAATGGTCAGACAAGTAGAAAAACCAAGAGAGAACAGTCATTAAAACCCCAAAAGGAGAAAATATCTCAAAGGAAGGGTGATATTGTCAAATGCTACAGAAATCAAGAAGGCTAAGTATAAAAAAAGGCCAAGAAATATCACTAGTAACTTCGAAGAGAGAAGCTTCAATTAAGTAATGAAGCCAGAAACCTGATTGCTGAAAGTTAAAAAGAGAATGGGAAGAGAACTGAGCAGACCATTCTTGCAAGAAATTTGCCTAAGAAAGGCAGGAGAAATATAGAATAATAGTCAATACATGGTAGTAATTAGGAGCTCAATGATGCTCTTGGGAAGGGCAGAGTTAGTAATTTTGGAGACAGACCAGATTACATGGCTCAGTGACGAGGCTAAAAATAGAAAAGGTAGAGTCAGTGAGCACAGACTACTTACTCTAGGACAGAGATTCTTAACCTGGAGTGGACCCTTTCAGAAGTTCTATTAACTTGGGTAGGGAAATTTAATTCAACATAATTTTTTTCCTATATGTGTATATGTGTGTATATATATATATTATATTATATATATATATATTTTAATTTTATACATCTAAATACCTTATTGTGTGAAGGGGTCTGTCAACTTCACTAGATTACTAAAGGGATTCATGACACAAAAGGTTTGTTGTCACTGCTCAGTCGTTTCAGTCGTGTCTAACTCTTTGTGACCCCAGTTTGGGGTTTTCTTGGCAAAGATGTTGGAGTAGTTAGAGCACAGGAGGAAGATAAGCCAATAGCTAAAGGGGTAGCAGAGTCAAGGGAAAGTTTTTTGTTTGCTTGTTTGTTTGTCTTTTAAGGATTAGGGATGCCTGATGTTGCTGTTCAGAACTCACAACACTCCAGGTTTATCGACAAAAGGAAAGTAGCCAATAGAAAGGGAGAGAGAATAGATGGAACAAGTGTTTAGGAGGCAAGAAGTCATAACTGAACAAGGACCTAGGAGGAGAGTTAACTCCATCTGAAGGACCACATCATCTGAGAAAGGGGGGAAGAGTGATCATAGGATAAGACCTAATAAGAAAGCAAACCTGGATTCAAATCCCAACTCAGGTATGTGTTACTTATGGGACTTAAGGCAAGTCCATTCTCTTCTCAGGCATTTTCTCATTCATACGATGAGGTTGAACTCAATTTCTATAGTCCCTTCTCTGATTTTGGAAACTTTGCCTAACGGAAGAAGGAGATTAAGGGAGAACACACTTAATGACTTTGAATTTTGCAGTACAGTAGAATCCTTTCCTGGTTGGGATGGCAGATGGATTGTTATGGGAGAACTGGGAGACTGACCAGAAATGAGAAGGTTTGATACTGACCCTGTGGGGAATGGATAGGGAACAATAAAAGACAAATAAAAGATCTTTAGTCTTGCCATGCAGAAATGGGGACACAGCTGAGTTTAGATAAAATAAATCTGTAGGAAACCTGCTCAGCAGTTTCCTGACTTCCTCCAGCAGCCCTCCACTGTTCAGAAAGAAGACAGATGGTGAAAGTTCTCCAGGTTTGAGTAGTACAAGAACAGTGAAAGGTCAAGGAACAGATCAGTGAAAGAAGTAGGGGTATAGCCCAGGTCAAGGACCTCCCAGTATGAAGTTTTTTCAATTAGGCTAAGTTGTCAAAGGGTCACAGCACAAGATAAACACTGCTCAGAGCACTAAGAGGCTCTCCTGTGCTGACTAGTAGACATTCCAGTCCACGTGAGTTTCTTCTGCTATGAGGTTAAGTATGCTTTCTCCAGAGTCTGGGTGGGAGCACATGGTGAAGGGAAGAATGTGTCTTTCAGGACGGCAGCAGTGATGAGTGATAAAATTCAGAGAAACACAAGGGGGCAAAAACTGCACAGACAATATAACTATACACCTCCTGAATAACAGATATCAATCAATCAATAAAACATATTCAATGTCTATAGTTCTGGGCACTGTGAGTGACTCAGAGAGGTAGGAGATGTGGCACCTACTGCTAAGGAATTTAAAATCTAGCTAGAGTCAAAGATAAAATATTAATATTACATTAATAACCAATATATTAGTATTATATTAATAACATAATATTAATAACACTCCAAGGTGTATATTATATGCGTGTATGTGCATGTTTACACATGTATACATTTTGTACTGTGATGTTAATGTGTTGCACAGGTTTGTACATGTATGTATGCAGCCGTGTGTGTGTGTGTTGGCAAAAGAACTGGAAACAAAGGAGGTACCCTCAACTGGAGAGCAGCTAAAGAATATATGGTATGTGCATATACTGGAATACCACTGGGCTATAATAAATGAAAAATATGAAGAATTCAGAGAAGCAAATTTCCTGTTTCAGATGCCCTGATGCAAAACCAGTAATTACCAGGGAAGCAATATACATAACGACTACAATAATGTGACCAGGAGAAAACTAGTAAAATGGAATTGAATGTGCTCAATGTGGTGACCAAATCTGGCCCAGGAGAAAAGTTGAGAAAATGTTTCTCCCTCCTTTCACAGCAGAGGTAGGGGATGATAGAGTATTGCATCAATAGTATTGGCAGACATGGTTGATATATTAATGAGTTTTTCTGAATTCACTTAACATTTGAAGGGCCAGCTCTTGGTGGTGAAAGGTTATGTTCAGTTGGTCTATAAGCATTTATTAAGGATCTGCAAAGGGCCAGGCACTGTGCTAGGTTCTGGAGATACAAAGAGAAGCAAAAGATAGCACCTGCCTTTAAGGGGCTTACAATCTAATGAGGGAAAAGGTGCAAACAAATATGTATGAACAGGTTATACACAGGATAGACAGGAAATATTTTACAGAATTTAGTCACTAGATTTAAGAGGCACTGAGGAAGTTAACCTGTACAAGGTAGGATCTTAGTTGGGATTTGATGGGAGCCAGGAGACAGAGATAAGGACAGATGGTATTACAGGCATGAGGGACAGCCAGGAAAAAAAAATGCCTAGAGTTGTAAAGTGGAGTATCTTGTTCAAAGAATAGCAAAGAGGTCAGTGTCACTGGATCAAGGGATATATGGAGGGGGAATGAGATGTAAGATGACTGAAAAGGTTGGGGGGGACTAGGTTATAAAGGGTTTTGAAGGTCCAAAAGGAGGGTTTTGTATTTGATCCTGGAGGTGATGGGTAACCCCTGAAGTTTATTGAGGAGGAGGGAGGGGAAGTTGCGTGAGGTGAGGGGGTGACATCAGTTGAATTTGCACTTCAGGAAAATCACTAGCAGCTCAATTGAAGATGGATTAAAGTGGAGAGAGATGTACGGCTACTGTAAGAGGGTACGCATGAAGCGATGAGGACCTGAATTAGAGTGATGGTAGCAGCAGAAGAGGAATATTTGCAAAGGTAAAATCAATAGGCTGTATCAGCAATGCAGTATTCACAATGCCTACAGTAACTATAAGCAGGCTGATATGGTTATTAATCACAAAATGTAACAGGCTCTCTACATGAGAAATATAGCCAGAGCATTTATTCAAGTACCAGAAGACTGAGTCCCAAAACCAGAAAGTCAAAACCAACACAGTAGTTATGAAGTTGGCACATGCAGTTAAAGTAGTAAACACCCACATCCTCAAGCCTTCAAAACAGGACAGGCCACCTCAAGCAAAGATCCTCCTCTCCTCACTCACAACTGCTTGGCGTCCAGGTAGCTTGCTCCCAGCAACTCCAGCCCCTCACAGTTCTGGTCCCTGGCAGTTGTCAGCAGGAGTCCTTAGCAGAGATTCTGGTAGGCTTAAAGAAAAAGGAGTTCACACCACTACCACCACTGCTGCCATTTCCAGACACTGGCACTGACCGTAGCTTAGTTCCAGCTTTTTCTTGCTCCACCCCTTCCTGCTACATCAGCAAGTTCAAGGGGCATGGAAGATCTTCAAATCCCAATATCATTACACAGGCCTTTGCAACAGATTGGATATGAGGTCCTGGAGATAGTGACAACCAGAGGTTGACATCTAGACTGTGTGCCTAGAGGACTAGAAGGATGGAACCTCAACAGCAAAAGGGAAGTTTAGAAGGGCTTAGGAAGAATAATAATGAGTTCAGTTCTGGACATATTGGATTCAAGATATCTACTGCACATCCATTTTAAGATAGCAGTTGAAAATTCAAGACTGCAAGTAAGAAGAGCAGTTACAGCCAAATAAGGTAAATGTGAGAATCATCCCAATAGGGATGGTAATTTAAGCCATAGGAACTGATGAGATCATCAAATGAGTAATATAGAGGGAGAAGAGAAAAGGGCCCTGGACAGAACCTTAGAGCATGTCTGCAGCTCCTGGGTGAGCAACAGTGTCAAAGGCTACAGAAAAGTAAAGGAAAATGAAGATTGAGAAAAGGTCATTGGATTCGGCAACTAAGACATCACTGGTATATTTGGAGGGGGCACTTTTGATGGACTGATGAAGCTGGAAGCCAAATTTTAGGAGGTTAAGAAGAAAGTCATGAGAGGAAGTGAAGGCACCTATTATAGATGGTCTTCTCAAGGAGACTGGCCACAAAGGACAGAGGATATATAGGACAATGGTGGATATGGGAGAGACGTTGGCGTGTTTGTGGGCCCTAGTGAAGAAACCAATAGACAGGAAGAGATTGAAGTTAATGGAAAGTAAGGGAGGGTAGTTATATAGGGGGCATTCTGTTGCATGAGACAGACAAAATGGAATTGCTTGTGCAATCAGAGGGGTTTGCCTTTGTAAGGAGTGAGCAACCTCATTACATGAGACAGGAGTGAGGGAGGAAATAGTGGCACCAAGTATCTGATATGGGATGAAAAAGCCAGGAGAAGAGTAGATCATGGCAAAGGCCCCAATTTTTTTCTATAAAATATAAGCCAAGGTACTTATCTGAGAGAGTGAGAGGAGGGGAAACCATGGGAGACTTGAGGAGGGAGGCAAAAGTTTAGAATACCCACAGTGAAGAGATAAGGAGTTGATAAATTGAGGGTCCAGTTGAGGCTGTATAGCATATATTTGTATTAGACCCAGTCAGAACAGTTGTATGACATTTTTTCCGCCTTTGTTCAGTAGCAGATGTGTAAGAGCAAAACCAGTGGATGGTAGGAGTGATCTATGTCTGAGGCTTGGTATAGTAACATCCATGTTATGATAAAGGGGCCAGGGACTCAAGAGAATAGGACGTTGCAACAATGCAATAAAATTCATTAAGCACTTACTCTTTGCAGAGAAATACATTAGACACTGATGGAAATATAAAGCTTAGATAAGACATGCTCCCTGACCTCAAAACCTACAGTCTGATAGAGATATGACACCAAACTAGATAAGACATGGTCCCTCAAGGTCCCTCAAGGAGCTTACAGTCTAATGGAAAGATAAAACACCAAACCAAACAAATATAAAATAATAATAATGTGTGTATGTGCACACATTTATATATGTATATGTGTATGTGTGTGTGTGTGTGTGTGTGTGTGTGGAGGACATAACAGAAAGTACAAAATTATTTGTAAAATAAGTGGTGCAGAATGATAAGTCAAGAGTTATTTCATGGTTTTTCAGTCTCCCTTGCCTTTTTTTTTCCATTTGCCTGAAAACATGATCAGGTCTTTCCAGTAATGAAGGAACCTTCTTATTAACCTATAATTCTATCTCATTCCACGCCACTCCAATCTTCTTGAAAATCTAATCTATATCTATGCTTCCATCCACTTGATCTAACATTCATTCCTCAATTACTTATAATCCATCCACACCATTCTACTGAAATTGTTCTCTTAACGGTCACCAGTGATTGCCTTATCACCAGATCCAATGACTTTTTCCTCAATTCTCTGTATTCTTAACTTCTTTGAAGCGTTTGACATTTGATTTCCCTTATGCACACTTTCCCTTCCTTTGCTTCCTCTTACACTCTCAGGACATTCTGGATTTTATAACTTTATTCTTTTTCTCCCCTCCTGCCTCCTCTTTATCTTTCCTGGTCTCCCCAAGGTTCTGTCCTCAACTCTGTTTTCTTCTTTCCTTTAGCAATCCCATTCACGCCTATGGCTTTCCAAATAACTTCTTAATGCAGATGACTTATAAATCTATATTCCCCACAAATACTTCTCTCAAAACACAGAATCACATATCTAATTGTCTACAGCACAGATGTCAAACACAATTTATGGCTCACATAGTTAAATAATTGGTAAATCTTGTAATAGGCTAGAAAGAAACTCAGAAATTACCCACCTTTCTCATTTTTCAGATGAGGAAACTGAGGCCTAGGGTAGTTAAATGATTTACCCAAGATCAAAAAGTTAGTAAATGTAAGAAGCAAGATTTGAAACCCAGGTTCTTTGCCTTTGAAGCCAGTGCTCTTGTCGCTGTGACGCATTATCAATAAATATGTCTCATCTTTCTCCTGTCTCTACGGCCATTTCTCTAGGATAAGCCCTAATTACTAACCTGCCTCGCT
>CM053593.1:273233261-273255443 GCA_028646575.1 Pseudocheirus occidentalis
AAAGAGTGGGTAGTGAGGTTTATAGCTACTGGACTACCATCTTATTATGAATGGAGGCTTTTCTAGATTTTTTTCTGGAACGTGTAATTGTGTTTTTATGATGACAAAACAAATTATAGAAAAGTAAAAAAATATGATAAATGTTTTCTCTACTTAATGTCATATAATTGATGTAGTGCATATATCTTCATGATGAAATTCAACTATTTAAGTAAAAATTTAATTTTGTTGTAAAACATTGAATGTGACTATCTAAAATTTATTCATAAAATTGAAATGTCATACTAAAATTTATATATCAATTAGAAAAAATTCCTGTGGCTTAAAAAATGTCTAAATAGTAAGTATTGTTTAAAAATGTGCTTACATTTGTGGTGATTTTCAATTCAGCTAGTTAATATGAATGTACTATATATGTAGTTAGAAAATATTTTTAATGATTCTAAAAGACTGGGAAATTGGTCTCTCTGAAGTTGTCCAAAATACTTCTTAAGAAACTATCACAAAATGTAAATCAAACTGTTTATGTAAAAGTCATTCAAGACAGAAATTGTGCTATGATGGTATAATGGAAACTTGCTACCAAATTTCATGTTCATGATAGTCTACAGAAATAGTACAATGTAAAATGCATCTTTAGTATTATGGCAGGATTTTGAATATGTGTGTATTCACACAATACACATATTGGCATTAACTGTATCAATTTTCTGTTCCCAAAACTGGTTAATTCTATTTTATCTATCTATTCAACATTCTAATGTCTTCCATTTCATGAATGGATAGGTAAAAATTCAGTTCCTGTGCATAAGTTTTCTCAAATTCAGTAGCTTATTCATTTTCAGGTCACTCAATTTATTAGGCTAAGGAATGATTTAAAGGTGCTGAATCCAAGAGTGCCTATTATATATTTTTTCTAATGGGGACAATTCTGAGAATTATAACTAGTTTGGAAGTTTGGAGATGCTGAAATGGTTATAAAATTTTTGTTGTAAAATATGTGAATAAATAATGCTCTAGGCTCCCACTGCTCATCTCTAGTTTGCCTACGTTATAAATTCAAAGTAGCGAAAGATTTAAGCAATTTTTTTGTCTGTAAATACTATGAAGTATTCATAATAGTAAGCAATTTTGTTTAAAAATTGTAGACAAACTCTTAAGATTGCATTTATATTAGTTTTTAAAATATCAATATAAAAATGGATCCCAGTTATTATTATTACTGCTAAGAATGCTAAAATTTCACAGATCTCAAAAGGATGGCAATCCAATTCAGGCAGGCATAATTAAATACCACACATATCAACTCTAGGTTCTAAAATTGAATTTCTTTATCTAAAACTGTAAAATCATTTCTAATTAAACAGGTGTGGGCAATTGAATAAGTAGATTTACCTCCTCCCATGGAGTGAATTATAAAGAAACTCTGCAAACAGTCACAGTGCTCTGCTGTCTGTCTCAGTTTCTCCACAATCTGATCCCGGTAGAGAGAGCCGAAAACTTTGTAACCCATTGCCCTGAAAAAAAAAATTAAATCAAAAGTAAAACAAACAAATAAAACCTCCTGATTTCTCCTTTTTTGAGGTATACAAGAAGGTATAAAATAATGTGAATTCTTTTTCTGAAAGCATAAATGTTAATCTCTAGTTTCATAATCCTGAATTAAGTTCACAGCATCACAGGCAGGGTTTAGCATTGGAAAGGATGTTAGACGTCTTATAGTCAAAACCCCTCCCTTTCCAGAAGAGGAAATTGAAGTTCAGAGAGGTTATGAAGGTCACATAGATAAAGTAGCTGACCCTGGACTTGAACCCAAGCCTTCTGAGTTTAGTGCTATTTCTAATATACTGTATGTTCTTTCTTTTAAAAATATAAACTTACTTCATAGTTAAATACTATATAACATCCACATGAAACATTTAACCAGTATTATACTACATAAATTCCAAAATATCCTAAAGGGCATTCTTAGCAATGGACAAGTAACTGTACTTTTCTAAATTTGTCTTTTCTCTGAGATCCTAAAAATTTTGAATATTCATTAATGATCTTGGTCTATGTTCTATTTTTCCCCTTTATTTTTCTTTGGTATAGGATGGTATTAGGACTATACTTGTTTCATAAAAGGAATATTTTCATAAAGAGTATTTTCTTTCTCAATTTTTGAGAATTATACAATGTAGGTAATAACTTTAAAATTTTTGATTCTCCTATAAATCCATTTGGATGAGAGTTTTTTCTCTTTGGCGGTTCCTTTATAGTTAGTTCTATTTCCTTTTCTGAAACTGGAAAATTTGAGATACCTATTTGGTGGTATTTGAATATCTTGTTTTGAAACTAATTCCCTATTTCTTTTGTATTCTCAGTTTTGTTGGCATGTAACTGTGCATAGTAGATTCTCAAAATTGTGTAATATTTGTTTTTAACCTCTTCTGATTTTACCTTTTTCAATTATTTTGTTGATTTGATTTCCTGCCCTTTTCTTTTTAATCAGATTGGCTAAAAGTTTACCAATTTTGTTAGTCTTTTCAAATTCAATTTTATTTTTGGTTCCAAATTCTCTACTTCTCTCCACCTCCTCCCCCACCCACTAAGAAGGTAAGAAATATAATACCCATTATATATATGAAGTCATGCATAATAAGTTTCTGTATTTGCCATATTAATCATTTCAAAGCTTTCAGTTTTATTAGTTCTATAGTCCTTTTGGTTTCTAATTTAATGATTTGTTCGCTAATCTTCAAAATTTTCTCTTTTGTACTTATCTAAGGTAAATACGTTGGATTTTAATGTTTTAAATGAACATTCAATTTGGTAATCCTCTTTTTCTAATTTAATATATGTTCTTATGTACATCATTCATTTTTTCCCTGAGGACTGCTATAGCAGCTTAAGAAATTTTAGCATGCTGTCTCATTATTTTTCACATTACTGTCTTTATGATTTGCTTTTTGACCCATTCATTTAGGATTTCATTACTAAGCCTCTGTTGAAGGTTTGTCTTTTGCTTGTACTCCCTGAACTAATTATCATTTTTACTGTGTGATATCTCTAAAGAATGTGTTTAGTATTTTTGCCTTTTAACATTTATTTTTAATTTCTCTGTGCCTTAATAGATGGTGTATTTTTATTGAAATGCCACATGGCGCCAAAAAATAGGTATGTTCCTTTGTTGTCTAATTTAGAAGGCACTACAAACCTTTTACTTCTAAATTTTTTTTTAAACAATTTGTTCAATTCTCTGTTTTTTGTTTTATTTATCTTTCCATTAGATATGGCCAACCCTGATGGAGGAAGACTAAGGTCTCCTACTGTTGTTGTGTTACTATTTATATCTTTTTGCAATTCAGTTAATTTTTCCTTTATGAATTTAGATGCTACATATTTGGAGTATAAGTTTAATACTGACATTGGTTTTTTGTCTATCTTTAACCATTCATGTCGTCAATTTTTATTTCTGCTTTGTCTGAAAACATGATTGCATTTCCTTTTTTGGACCCACCTGATACCAAGCAAATTTTGTTCCAGACTCTCTAGTTTACTCCAGTCATATCTTTGGTTTTTACATGTTTCTTGTAAGCAAAAGACTGTGGGTTTTCATCATTGCCCTTTGCTGGTTGAGTCCATGTATAGGGTCTTTTGGCTTCTTGATTAAGGCTACTGATTTATATTAAACTGCCCTAAAAAATGGTGATACGTGGTGTCCAAATTCAATGCCTCATTTGTCATATGACCCCAGGTTTTGGAAGGTTATGCCAGAGGATTATAAGTTCTAGATGATTGTATTCTACTAGAAATGTCTTCTGGAGCAGGGGTGGGGAATCTGTGGCTTCAAGGGCACATGTGGCTCTCTAGGTCCTCGAGTGCAGCTGAGTCCAAACTTCATAGACCATATCCCCTTAATAAAAAAGACTTGTTCTGTAAAACTTGAACTTAGTTATAATGTTGCACCCAAGGACCTAAAAGGCCACATGTAACCTCAAGGCTGAGGGTTCCCCACCCCTGGACTGGAATATGGTCCTACATATACACTGCATCTGCTTTCCCAAAATCATCACCAATCTGGCCACCAGATCATGAATTCTTTGGCCATGACAACTCATGAAGAAAAATACAAAATGGTCCTTGGACTTAGCTGGTTCACTCTCACCTCTGCAGTGACAATGATAGAAAAAGAGGCAGAGGCTGCTAAGAATCACATAGATTTAGGCCATTTACAAACACTAACAGTCACTTTAATGTGAAATAATTGTCTGATGAGCAAGACATTACATATTTATTTTGAATTTTTTTTTTTTCCTTTTTGGAGGGCAATTGGGGTTAAGTGACTTTCCCAGTCACATGGCTAGTTTTTGTGTCAAGTGTCCGAGTCTGGATTTGAACTCAGGTCCTCCTAACTCCAGGGCTGGTGCTCTATTCACTGTATTTTGACATTCTTGTTTTTGTTTTTTTTGCTTTTTGGAGGGCAGTTGGGGTTAAGTGACTTGCCCGAGGTCACACGGCTAGTTTTTGTCTTAAGTGTCTGAGGCCGGATTTGAACTCAGGTCCTCCTGACTCCAGGGCCGGTGCTCTATTCACTGCGCCACCTAGCTGCCCCGACATTCTTAATATAAATGAATCCAAAAGACAAATTCTCTAATTTTATGGCTCTGGATGTTGGGGAGGGAGAAGGAAGCACACAATGAATGAAGCAGAAGCCTTCTTTACTGTGAAGATACTAATATCTGTCTGCCTGTCACTGCCTGTCTGCCCTCAGCATGTGACCAGTCCATATTCTTCTTCCAGCATATATTTCTTTGACATCTTTCACTCTTTTTCTTCCTTAAAGCTCCTCAATAGTTGTATGTTGCAGCCTGATCATAACTACTTTTCAATTCTTTGAAATCTTCTGAATTTAATGTCTCACAACATACAACACTGGTAGAATAGTTTAAAAAAAGGTAGACTTGAACCTGGAAGAAACTTGAGTTCATTTAAGGAATTTTGCAATTTCCTGAGGGCAATCAAATCTTTGTCTCTCCTGTTTAATTCTAGATCCAAATCACTGTCCATTTGTTCTCCCTAAAATATATCAGATCCGGGACAAAGATCACCAGACATCACAAAAATGACTAGCAGAGCTTTATAAGCAGTACTGTCTCATGAAAGAGCGAAAAGGGGAAGGAAAAACATATCTATAGAAAGCCTGGTAAGAGGACCAAACAAGTCAAATCATCCAAAAGGCATTTAAAAACAGAACAGACAAAAAATGGAAAGAGACCTGTCAACATTTTTAGAACCATTTTCTTTATCACTGAAATTGAAGCCGCTGCATTTTGACTTTAATGTCACAGTCCCCAACGTGCTAAAGAAATGGCACTAAAGAAAACAAAGTCAAGAAGAACATATACTTTGAGAAGATCTTTGCTGGAGTTGATGATTTTGAGGGCCTTGTGGGATTGACTCTTATATCTGAAATAGGAAAATGCTTTTAACTACCGAGGAAAGATGACTGAGAAAATATCAAGTACCAATGCATATGCCTACTTTCCTATTCCTACAACATTTTTAAAAGAAAACTTATATGAAATAATCTATATATACATTGAAGACATCTTTGATGAAAGTATGGGAAATGAACAGTTAAGCTTTTGCAAAGGCTACTCTTTAGGAGACCACATCACCATATTACACTGCTGACAGAAAGGTTCAGAGAATACAAGATCCCATTAGGCTTACTGTTAGCTGATTTTACAAAAGCATTTGGTTTTAGCAAAGTAAAATGCCGCCTTAAAAGGCTTTTCTCTAACAAAATGTCTTCCAAGAATATGTGAAAATCATGAAACACTATTTTAAAAATGTGACACTGAAGGATTTTAATGACCCTTTGATTATTAATAAATGAGTGCAGGGCATAAAATATGGAGAAGTATGCTCACTATAGGTCTTTGTAAATATTATAAAGGATGCCCAACATAGAATACAAATGGAGAAGGGATTCTCTACAGATGCTGAAGTCCTTCAAATGCTCTTATCAGTAGACAATGACTTGCTGAAATAGCACCAAAGACAAAGAAATTGTAGAGGCTCCTGAATGAGGTCCATGATTACTCAAAAAATTGATCTAACTACCAAATGGAGGGAAAACAAGTAGATGAAGAATGTTCAGACTATAATATGTAGCTGGACAGATTGTACATAACTGGTTCATTAGCACATAGATCTTGGTGAGACACTAAAGATGGAGACAATGAACTGGTCTAACTAAGAAGAAGTAAAAGGAAATAGGTTAGATTACATTTGGGAAATTGTGAAGTATTTTAAAAAATGATCTCAAACTTCAGTCTGGAACAAATAACCACCTTTTCTAGCACCAACTTCCTCTTTCAGGGATTATATGGCTGTGAATCATGTAACTAACATAGTTATCTGAACATTTAAAGTTAATTAAAGGACAACAGAGAAAAAACATGGATAAGGTGGCTGCAAAATCAACAAAGAACTGTGCCACAAAATCAGCACTGAGCATATGACAAAGATGGTCCCAGGAACCAGTGTGATTCATTGGTATCCATAAAATGTCAAAAGATCTAAAGGAATACCTGCAGTATTTTGGATAGAAGGCCCACCTTCCCCATTGAAAAATTTGTGAGAAAACATTAACAAGAGACACACAAGATGAGAAAACTTGGATGGAGAGAAACATTACAGTTTGTACCATGGGAGGGAATACCTACATCAATAATATCATAGATTGTATTTTCTTAGAATTTTGTTCTTCATGCAAACACAAAAATGAATATTATATTGTTAAAAAAACTGAAAAAAGCATAAGAAAATATCACATAATAAGATGTTTTAAAAATAACAAGCCTATAAAAGTTTAAAACATGAAGAGATAAATCAATGATCGTTGATTGTTACTGCTGAAGAAATGCATTATTTTGTAAAAAGTAAAAATATTATCAATGTGGGTTTTCTAATAATATTGTAACTAATAAATTCACAGTATAGGATTTCTATTCCATAAAATATAATGGGGATATATCAAGTAGAAGTTAGTGACTAATTCTTAGATTGTGTATGAATCCAGTGATGCCAGTGTGGCTAGCTCTAAGGCTAGATCTAATTGGCTCTGCAATATACTAGCACTGTGAGTTTGGATAAGTCTTAACCTCTCTAAACCTCAATTTTCCTATATGTAAAATAGAAGAATAAATCTTGTACCACTTATATCAGTGATATTGTGAGAAAAGTGCTTCATAATTTGCAAAAAGCTAAATAAATATTAGTTGTTATTATTGTCCCTCTTTTTTTTTTGCACCAATTCCTTTAAGCAGCTGGATAAAAATCTGAGCATTTAAGCCCCAGAACCACAGAATGGCATTAGTAATAATCTATTAATCAGTGAAACCTTAAAGATCAAATATAGGTAAGTGGTTAAGTAGATCTAAAAATCTCACTAT
Source organism: Pseudocheirus occidentalis (assembly GCA_028646575.1). Lineage (NCBI taxonomy): Eukaryota > Metazoa > Chordata > Mammalia > Diprotodontia > Pseudocheiridae > Pseudocheirus > Pseudocheirus occidentalis. The sequence continues at coordinate 273,240,707 of CM053593.1, forward strand.
TAGAGATTTATTTTCTAAAATATTTTTCTATTAAATCTTTAGAAACAACATACTTAAAAATATTCAGCTGCAAAGTAATTTGGATATTTTTCCCCCCATCTTCTCCCCTCAAAAAGTGATAAAAAAAAAATTAGAGGGCACTAATAATGCAAGTCAACTTACAGCTCTAAGAACTAGGTATTTCATATATCAAAAGGAAATGGGTCAAAGACCAAAGTTAGGAAATGAAAAGCTAATAGATAGGGGCAGCTAGGTGGCGCAGTGAGTAGAGCACCGGCCCTGGAGTCAGGAGGACCTGAGTTCAAATCCGGCCTCAGACACTTGACACACTAACTAGCCGTGTGACTTTGGGCAAGTCACTTAACCCCAACTGCCCTCCCCCCCCCCCAAAAAAGCTAATAGATAGCAAGATATAGTAAGAAGTATCGAACTGATCTTTCACACTAAAAGCTCCTTTAATGTATTTGTTATACATGCAATAGCACCTACTAAAAAGAAAGATGATTGTTCTGGTTTCAGCTGCTATGTTTTGTATAGTCTCACCAATTATTCCCTGAGCCAGAAACATTTGTGATGAGTTGCTTGCTATCAAATATATCTTTCAATGGTCCCTGAAGAATTTCATTCACTACTCCTTCCTCCATGTCAATCAAGACTGCCTAAGAAAGAAAAATAAAAATTTAATGAACTTATTTTACTTTAAATTTATTCAATGAATCCAACAACACATTTAAGCAGAAACTTGATTTTTTTCTTTCCAGATTTAATCAAAATATCCCTTTAAGAAAAATGTATTTCAGCAAAATGGATAATTTTGCTTACATTAAATTGAAAAAGTTTTTGTACAAAGCCAATGTAACCAAGATTAGGAGAGAAGCAAAAAATTGAGAAAGAATTTTTACAAGTGTCTCTGACAAAGGTCTCACTTCTAAAATACACAAAGAACTGAGTCAAATATACAAGAATACAAGTAATTCCCCAATTGATAAATGGTCAAATGATATGAACAGGCAGTTTTGAGAGGATGAAATTAAAGATATCTAATAAGCATATGAAAAAATGCTCTAAATCACTACTGATTAGAGAAATGCAAATCAAAACAACTCTGAGGTACCACATCTCACCTGTCAGATTAGCTAACATGATAAAACAGGAAAATAAATGCTGGGGAAGATGTTGGAAAACTGGAACACTAATGCATTGTGGGTGGAGTAGTGAACTGATCCAACCATTCCGGAGAACAATTTGGAACTATGCCCAAAAGATTATAAAACTGTGTATACCTTTGACCCAGCAACACCACTCCTAGAGCTGTCTCCCAAAAGAGATCATGAGGTGGGAAAAGGACCTGCATGTACAAAATATTTATAGCCGCTCTTTTTGTGGTGGCAAAGAACTGGAAATCAAGAGAGGGCCCATCAATCAGGGAATGGCTAAACAAACGGTGGTATTTGAATGTCATGGAATACTAATATAACATGGAGCAGACAAACTTCATAATAACCTGGAGAGACTTTACATAAACTGATACTGAATGAGGCAAACAGAATCAGGAGAACACTGTACACAATTACAGACACACTGTATCTGTGATGACTAACGTTGATAGACTGGGCTCCTCTTAGCAATGCGAGGTTATATAAGACAACTCCAAAAGACTCATGATGGAAAGGCTATCCACATACAGAGAAAAAATTACAGAGCCTGAATGCAGATGGAAGCAAACGACTTGCTTGCTCTCTCTCTTTTCTGTTTTATTTCCTTTCTCACTGTTAACTCTATTGGTTATAAACCTTTTTTACAACCTGACTAATGTATAATTTGAAAGTATTTGTAGAATCTATATCAGACTGTATGCCACCACGTGGAAGGGGGGGAAGAGGAGAGAAGAGGAGAAGAGAGGGAGGGGGAGAAAATTTGGTACTCAAAAGCTTGTGGAACTGAATGTTGTAAACTAAAAGTAAATAGATAATAATTAAAATAATCTTGAAAAAAAGAAAAACATATTTCAGAAATTCAATTTAAAAGGATATATATTGCCTTTTATTAAAAGGTAAAATTCATTTAAGAATTGGATTTGGGGGGTGGCTAGATGGCTTAGTGAATAGAGCACCAGCCCTGGAGTCAGGAGGACCTGAGTTCAATTCTGATCTCAGACACTTAACACAAAACTAGCTGTGTGACCTTGGGCAAGTCATTTAACCCCAACTGCCCCCTCCAAAAAAAGAATTGGATTTGACCAGGTACTCTATTTTTATCCTATTCAAAAAAAGGAAATAAACTCAACACATACTCACATTTTATTTTCCCATAACCTCCTGTTATACTAGAAAGATATACTGTCCTTTAATAACAATAGGCCAGGACTTATTACAAATAACAAAGAAAGGTACATCTTTCTTTGTAAACTTAATATTTTAAACTCATTCTCAAGTGACTCCATGGCAATTACAAAGCAATTAACCCTTCTGTTTATGCGTCATGGAAGAGCTGATTGATGATTTTTCCTGTCAGTAAGACAATATTCAAAAATACAATTCAACAAACATGCATTAAATATCCACCATTTTATATAAAGGCGTATAAAAATTAAAATGTTCAGTGAGATTTTAAAGTTTACAAAAGAGTTGGTCTTTAGCAGGCAAATATAACACGGACAAAAATAATATAAAATTAAATAATACATGCCAAATAGTACAGAGAAAAGTAAGGAAAAGATGATAACTGACTTGGAATGGGAAGAGCAGAATGTGAAGTAGTTGGCATCTGATAATCAGATGAGGTATGAAGTCAGAGGGCATAGCAGGTAAGAGGGCACACAGCGGCTGAATACCTAGAACAGGGGTGGGAAATCTGTGGCCTTAGGCTACAGGTTCTGTATCCCTGACCTAGAAAGTACTAGTATGAAATAAAGCTAGAAAGGTATCGTGGAGAGTCTTGAATGCCACACAGGAGTATGAGCTATATTTTATATACAATATGAAGTCACTGGAGGTTTTCAAGTAGCATGTGATTAGATTTATCAGAAGAAAACTGCCTAGCAGTAGTGTGAAAGACGGATTAAAGAAAGGACATACTGTAGATACTATGTAGCTAGAGACACATGAGGTAACTAATGCAACAGTACACACAAGGGGGTAATGAGTGCTTACACCTGAATGAAACAATTGGAATAGATAGAAAACAGGACAAATGTGAGAGGTTATCTTGTACATCTGCATAACTGACTAGACCTGGTCACTAATTGGATGTAAGGTGAGAGGAAATATGAAAAATAACACCAACGTTTCAAATATTGTTTACTGAATGGTAGTACCATGAAAAGAACAGTAAATTGAGAAGAGATAAGAAATTGGGCTTTAGATATCTATCACTTTTTGTTGGGAGTTAGAAAACTGGCCAGCACGCCCTTACAGAGTATTTACAGTGTCCAAATCCTTCTAGCAAGAACTATAAGAAATTATTAGTATAGTATCTAGCACATAGTAGGAGCTTAATAAATACTTGCTGTTTTTAAAAAATAAAAGCTGACCCTGAGGAAATGTATAATAAATAGGGCTCTGGAAGCAGCAGCAGCTTAGTCACATACACAGATACATACAAAACAATTTAATAAAATTTGCGAAACATACAAATATGCATGAATTGCCATACAGTGGCATAAAATATTTACCTAAGTAGTAGTGGTAACTTACATTGCTACAGTGCTTTAAAGGTTTACTTTTCTCACAACTATGTGAAGGTAGTTAGTATAAATATTATTCACATTTTACAGATAATGAAACTGAAGTGTCAGAGAAGCTGACTTGCCCACAGTCACCAAGTTACCCTCTGAGTCAGTTGAAATTCCTGTCTCTTGACTAAAGTCACCATTCTTTCCACTATATAATGCTCTCTCTAAATAGACAAAATAAAGATATTAACAGTTAGAGGGATTAAACAAAAAAGCTCTCTGAAGAGGAGCTCTACTAGTTCAAAGATGTATCTTAATCAAAGGTCATGCAATAATGAAAGGTCAGAGCTAGGACTCAAACTCAGATACTGTGACTCCAAATTCTGCCCTCTTTCAGGGGTACCACTTTACCTATGAATGAGTGTAAATTAGATTAGGGGGTAAATCAGTTAAGACTCAAATTTGGCAAAACTGGGATAAACTGAGGACAATTTGAAGAAAATTCTCCCACTCCAGACACTACTTCTGGGGTATATGAGCAGCAAGATCAAGGACAATTAGGAAATATAAAAGGATTAAGGAAAATTAAGGGGTATTAAGGGTAGAACCAGAAGATGTAGACTCAAGAAGGATAAAGAGAAGGTAACTGGAAAGACAAGGCAAGGTTTGTGGAAAAAAACAAGAAGATGAAGTAAAGGGACAAATTGCTGGTAGGGCAAACTGGTAAAACAGCAGGATCTAAAAATGAAGGGAAGGTAGGTGTGACTGGTGAGTTGTTGTGGCTAAGGAAAGTAAACTGCATGGGACTGTGGAATTTTTAAGAAGCGAGGAAAGACAGTACAAATTTTTTGGTTTTTTTTTTTTTTTGGAGGGCAATTGGGGTTAAGTGACTTGCCCAAGGTCACACGGCTAGTTTTGTGTGTGTGTGTGTGTGTGTGTGTGTGTGTGTGTGTGTGAGTGAAGTGTCTGAGGCTGGATTTGAACTCAGGTCCTCTTGACTACAGGGCCAGTGCTCTATTCACTGTGCCACCTAGCCGCCCTGACAGTACAAATTTTAACTATCCACACATAGTCCAAAAGAACAAGGTTAAAAATCTCAACAATTATAGAAATTGTATAGTAATTTGCATTGAGATTGTGATGTCTGAATTCTGTCTACAAACTGTTTTTCATGTTCCAAGTATAGGATGACCATCCTCCAGGAGATGATGAAGGAATTTGAAGAAAGTGTCTTTACACACTACGTTATTAAGGAATTATAAGGTGTTCTTAAAAGGAAATACAATTGAAGTTTCAATGGAACAAAAAGGGATTTGAGATAAACCAGAGCAAACCTGACTCTTGTAAGGGAGGCTGGAGAGTAAAAAAATGTGTTACAGAGAGAAGTAAAGAAAAAGTCAGCTATAAAACTAGAGCTTAAAAAAAGACTTGAGGGTGTTTCTGAAGAGACAATGAGATGTTTGGAGGAAGAAGCTATTTATCCTCCAAAGAACTGTGTAACAGTGTCATAGAAACTACTTGATATGATTATCCAGTAAAGGTCAGAGGAAGAGGAGAAGAGTAAGCAGGAGCTGATGATACTGCTCAGGGACCCCGAGTAAGCTATGTGTCAATTCCATAATAATAGAGAGGTCTCTTAGTGTCTCCCCAAGTTATATGCCTGAGGCAAAACAGAGAAACTCTCAAAACTTCATAATGAATGACAACCATCCAACTCTAGTGACTACTGTGGGCACAAATGAAATTGTAAGAAAGAACCTGAAAAGCATTACCAATGATAAAATCGAGGGCAAGAAATGAAAACCAGAGAGTCATATATTGTGTTTTACTCATTGTTGCCCACTGAAGGCAAGGGAAGCAGAAGAAAAAACTGGAAAGTGAACAATAGTTGGCTAAAAAAGTAGTGTCTAAGAATGGGATTTGAATTTTTGGACCACAGCTTAAAACAAAATTGACAGAATCCTGGCCAGAAAGCAGCCCATGAGGGTTTGAGGGTGCTCAACAATGATATTCTAAAGACAAAAAAAGAAACAACTGTAACGAAGTGGAAAAAAAAAGGAAATTGTTTGCAAAAACAGATGTGAATGTACAAGAAAGACACCACTTGTATTTTTAAAAAGAAATGTGAAGATGGACATAAGTAAAGTTAGCTGAAGATGAACATGAGTGTAGTATAATCTTATAAAAGGGACATCAAGAACACTAAATCTCAAAATAAGCTGAAGCTGGTGAGGGAAACCAAGAAGAATAAGTTTTTGTTTTTGCTTTTTAAATCTATATTGAGACAAAAGGAAGATCAAAGGTGGCACTGAACCTTTGCTCAAAGTGGATGGAGTGAGGAAAACTGGCAGAAAGGGCAGAGCTGATGAATTCTTCTTCATTTCTATGTTTTCAGTCAAGACTGACTTTTGCCATTCTGGAAATGACAGAATGACTGATAGGAAGGGGACAGCAAGAAAAGGAGTTATAGTATAAGAGAGTATTTGCCGCCCCATGCCCTCACCACCCAGGTGAATTCAAGTCACCCAGCCCAGATGAATGACTTCTTGGGTAATGGCTTAAATTACTATAATCAGTGCTATCTGAGAGACTATGGAAAATGAGAGAAGTATCTCAAGAGTGGAGAAGGGTAAATGCTCAATTAAACACTTGGTGAGTTTTTAATGAGCTGACAGATAAGCAATCTAATTAGCACAGAGGGACATTCTAGGTCCGACACACTTCAACTGAAATCTGTGAGATGAAACTCCTAATGAGTCTAATCCATGTTGGTTCTTCCTTAAGTTTGTGCTGAGTAATGAAGTCAGGTGTTTGGTATCTTTTTTTTCTAACAGCTAGGGTTGGAGAAGAAATCTTGGGGAAAACAAAGCAAAATATCGCCTATAATGAACCAGTTAGTTGTAACGAAATTTCACTGTATTGAAAAAACACTATTACTATGGTCTTGTGATCTTTTTATTGTACTGGTATTATTATGCAGTAGTGGAGAGTGGCAAAGAGTACTGGATAAGGACTGAATTTTAGGTATGTGACCATAGACAACTTTCTGAAACTTGGAAGTTCAGTTTTCTCATCTATAAAATGTAATAATATTGCTTGTCCTCTTTTCTCAGTGATGTTGGGAGAACCATGTGAGATAATGTGAAAGCACTTTGAATTCTGTGAAATAGTTTTAAAAAATAAGTAAAATGAAAGGCAACATGGCCTTTAGTGAATAGAAGGGGTGACCTTGGAGGTGGGAAGATCTGAGTTCAAGTTCTGCTCCTGGCACATTCTAGCTGTGGGACCTAAGGGAGGTTATTACCCTCTTAGTTCTCTCATGAATTCAATTCTATCAGGAGAGAGAGTTTCCATACCAGATGTTACACACCTATACCAAGGAAACCACAGAAACCAAAGGTACTATTGTTCTGTAGTATTATGGAATTTCATCTATATTTTCTATTGGGAAGAGTAACCAGGTAGGGAACAAAATTACCTTGAAAAGAAATTTGTACATGCAACAGGCCCTTTGTTTGCCCTTTGTTTTTAATATAAACTTTTTTCTTATTATCTGATCTGTCTGGAAATTTGTTACCTAATTAGTAAAGTCTTAAAAAATGCCTAAGGTACAACATCTGGCACTCATGCAAACAGGGTGTTCATAAATATTCTGTGATTTACTGATTTAAATTAGAACATAGAAAATTTAATTTAAGTGACAATTATAGCAGCATAACTATCATTAAAACACATAAAGTAAAAATGTTAATGTGTATCTTACTCGTGCTTTTAGTGAGCAAATCTTCCCTTTGGAAATATCTACACCATCACGAGTTCTTCTGAAAGATTAAAAATAAGGAAAAAAATTACTGAGAAAAAAATTGGAAACAGGAAACAGCTACAACAGGAAATAATAGTGTAATATAATCCATTAAATTTCAATTGCATAGAATGTAAAGGAATGTGAAATGTTGAATCATTGGGGTAAATTAAGCTGGACAAAAAAAATTTATTTGAACTAAATGCTCACTTAACATCTATGTATATAAAATGATATTCTTAATACATCATTCTGCAGATGCACATATGTATAGGGAAACATGGAAAATTATGGATATCAGCCTTTTGGTCCAAAACAGCTTTCCTGGGGGATGAGGGGCAGAACTATTGGTAAAGAAACTTTCTCCCATCAAAGGAGATCAGCAACTTGAATGCAACTTAAAAGTTACAGTCTTCATTTGTCTGAGACCTTAAGAAGTGCCGCACCAGGGTTTTGCTCTAAATTGCTCTAAATATTCTTGTATAGATTGATCTTTTAATGACATTTTAAGAAATTCTAGCAATGAAATCACCAAGTCCCAGTAGATGAGCAGTTTTGGCATCTGATACATCTTGCTATTGTGGTACAAAGTCCTACTCACTTTTTAGAGGCATACACAGTACATGATTTGGGGGACTTAAATTCCATTGCTCTCAAGTACCTTTTTTCTTGATCATTATGTTTTCTACCTATTCTGCCATGTTACTAAAAATAGAGCTGGACCATAAGATAGTTGTGACTTGGGCAAATGTCACTATGGAATGGCAAGAGGAGTTACTATGTTGCCTATCTTGTCTAACCTAGAAACCATGTCTGTGATGAATCAATGCCACCCTGGGAAAAGTTCTTTTGGGATCCAGTCTCTAGGACACTTACTTGATGAAAGTGGACTGTTTTTGGATTTTCTGACTGCTACTCTCTGGGCCTTACTATGTGCCTAGAACATAGTAGGTGTTTAATAAATGTTTATTGATTATGACTAACTGAACACACTGCCCTTGTCTGTGTGCACGTACCCCATGCTTAATAAATATTGAACTTTCATGAACTGAAGCTACTGAATACTGGACAAAAGCACATGTCACTTCATCTATTGTTAGCCTGGTCCCAATATTCTTGACTTCTGGGTTTTATTGTGATATACTTTATATGGGAGGTGCTCCATACTACTCAGGTGGAAGTTAAAGTTGAGTAGCTAATCTTATGCTTGCTAGCTTTTACCAAGGGAAGTAAACACTTTAACTTAATTTATTGGGTAGGATGGATTGCAAAAATGGGAGAAATGGGGGTTAGTACATATGAAGACTTTCGTCTTATATAAATATTTCATCCTTAGTCCAACCACAAACCATGTACTCTTCTGAAAGCTTAACCACTGCCATCTACATTAGTGTACTTAAAGATATATGTGATGACTACAGGAGACACTCCTTTGCAATCCCTTAGAATATGTAGCTTTGAGACCTTCTGAATTAAGCTCATGTACTATAAACCAGGCTGTGACCCCCACCTAGGGATACATACCCATAAATTCATCACACATTCTGATGAACTCAAAATAAATAAGATACATCTTACCTAGTATCCACATTTCTAAAGAAGTTCTTCAGTGAGTCATCATAAATTCCTTTCTGAAAATTAAAAAAATCATCATGTAAGTGAAACTATTTTATAAGTTCTGTACTCCCACCCAAGAAGTCTTTCAAAGTTTTAAATCACAATCAATTATTAGGCAACAAAAGAGTTTATAATGGGTATTGAATTCTCAAGAAAAAAACATCAAAACCACTCACACTCGTTGTCCCAACTTACAGATCTGACACTAGCATTTTTTAAATTCACAAAAGAACTTGATTGATCTTCTGTAGTGGCAACCACACTGACATACCCAGGATGTGCTAGCAGAGGTTCTTAAGATCTGCTTTACTAGGAAAGATAGCTGTTTAAGGTGTCAACAATCTTTTAAAATTACATTTACCAGTTCAGGGGAAAAGTCAGCGCCCTGAAATTCAGAGAAAATACAAGCAGAGAAATAAATACCAACAGAAAGGGCTTTGCCTGCCTTTATATTATTTTACATACAGCCCTGAATCTAGCTGAGCAATTTTGCAAGCTCTGAACATAGTCACTCGGTATCTCAACCATGGAATCACAAGATTTTTCTCATAAGTAAGGACCCAAGCAAAACACCAACTCTGAGTACATATACACTTCTCAGAGCCAGAAGGCATCACAACCCTCCTGACTCATTGCCGAATTAGAAATTTGGAAAAGGTGTGAAAACCTTCCCACAAAGGAGCCTCCTCTAAGCAAGCTCCCCTTACGTGGGCTCCAGGTGAGGCCTATTAATAGGCAGGGAAGATCTTATTTCCCACTAACATGACATCTTAAAAGAGTAAGGTCCAGAGAGAGGGTTTTCCTTCTATCTGACTTCAGAAGTAAATGTTCCAACACGAGGAATTAAAACAGAGGAATCGATCTGCTTTGGTTAACTATATCACCTGTGCACAAATGATGTACAGATAGAAAAAGAGGAAGCGCTACTAACTGATGCAGTATGGGATGCCTTTGTTTGTAGCCTCAGTATTGTAAAATTCATTTGCGTTCGGGTACCTATGTATGTAATACCAGTTTGTAACAAGCCTGTGTAGTTAAGTTGTAAAAGTCACACTTTCCCCCTGCCATAAAGGCATAAACCCTGCTTTTCCCCTTCCCCCAGCCTGAAAGATTCCCCTTAGCTAGAAATTTGCCTGGAAACTAAGTGGCCAGCTGCACCCAAAAGCCTTGAGCAACTTTACTGAAAGCCTTGAACATTACAAGGTAACTCTGTTTCAATATGGTACCTCATGAATCCCTAATCAGCCTAGCTCATCCTCCCAACTGCCATACTGAAAGCCTTGACTACATAATTCTGTTTCAGTATGATACCTAGTGAATCTCTAATCAGCCTAGTTCTCAGACTTAGACACAATCTAAACTATGCTCCCAACCACCATATTGAACACAGGGTTATAAATCCTGTCCCTCAAGCCCAAGCTCTTTGCAGGTCCCTTAATGTTGTCCTGCCCGCTGCTAAGCGTAATAAAATTTGTAACTTTGCCAAAACATAGCTTGGGTCCTAGTGAATTTCTTTCCAGACAAGAACCCAACAGGGACTCATATGAGATCCCTTGGACACCCGGCACTTACTAACCTCTTCATAATGACCTCCTAACTATCAAGTTCAATAATCTTATTCCAGTTCTCATTTTTGGGCACTTAGATGACACAGTGGATAGGGTACTGGAGTTAGGAAGACCTGAGCTCAAATACTTCCTATGCTTATTAGTTGTATGATCTTGGGCCAGTCACTTAACCACTGTCTGTCAGTTTCCTTATCTGTAAAATGTGGACAAAAGTAGCTCCTACCTGCCGGGGTTGTTGCAAGGATCAAATGATATAATTGTAAAGCACTTAGCACAATGTAAGCTCTATATAAATGTTAGGTATTATAATTACTATCATTATCATCATCTCACTTCTCTAAATTTAACATCGATGATCATAGCCTCCTTAAGAGTCTCTTCTGCCTCTGATTTAATGACACTTCACTTTTTGGATTCTTTTCCTACCAACTTCTCTATCTCTGCTCTGCCTTATTTTTCTCATCTTGGCCACTCAATACAGACATTCAGTAAGACACGATAAACACTTATCAAGTATGGACTATGTAAGTAAGTTTATACTTTGTACAGATTACTTTAGATCGTAACACTCTCTGTGATAAGAATATTCTTTCCCAGTCTCAACTGTTGAAATCCAACCCAAACTTCAAAAGATTCAACACAATGTCACCCCCTGAAGCATTCCCTGACTTTTCTCACTCTAATTCTCACCTCTTTCTACTTGGAAAGGATTATTTCCCTCTCAGACCTCAAATAATCCTTTTTACTTAGAAAGATGGATAAATAGGATATTTACTATGAGCTAGGCACTGTGGTAAGTGTTGGGGATACAAATATAAACATTAAGACAATCCTTGCCCTAAGGAGCTTACATTCTTATGGCAGAAAGCAACATATAAAGGGGAGCTGAAAAAAAAAAAGAGGCAGAGGGAAAGCAGCCTGGTGTGAGGATGACCAAAAGTCAAGGCTGAGTTCCAGGGAAGACAAAGTGAAAGCTCATTAACCAGAGCACTCAATACCAGAGCACAAGCCCAAGATTTGGAATGTGGTGTGTGGAGGTGAAGGAGATAGGGACGATGGCAAGACGGGAGATGGTAACAATGTACGTACAGAAAAGGAAGTGGTATGGAAACCTGGGTCTGTTATCACATTCTCCCTTGTCCTCTAAATGATAGCTCTGTGTCTATATACCTTGAAAGACAGGCATGTTTCAGATCTTTGTATCCCCTGTGCCTCACACATTAACTTGTGCTTTATAAATGTTCCTTAGATCACAGATGTAGAGCTGGAGGGGGAATCTTAGAGGCCACATAGGCCAACTTAGATTTTATAGATGAGGACACTGAGACAGGGAGAGGCCACATGACTAGTAAGCAGTATGTGGGACTCAAAATGCAGGTTATCTGATTCCAGTTTAGTGTTCTTTCCCTCTGTGCCACACTGGCTACCTCCAGTACTACCTGCTAAAATGCAAGCGATTTTTCTTTCTAGAGCAAGGATTCTTACATCTTTTTTGTGTCACAGACCCTTTGGCATGGGTGTGTATGGGTGTATGGGTGTGTGTGTGCATGAAGCTTATGGATTCCTTCTTAAAATAATGTTTTTTAAATTCATAAAATAAAATACATAGGATCACATGGAAACCAAAGATTAGTTACAAGAGATGCAATTTTTTTTCCTGTCCAAATTTACAGATCCTTTGACATCTACCCCCAAGTTAAGAATCCTTGTTCTAACATAATCAAATATATATTTTTCATTCAATGATGGACAATCTAAATCTTACACATGTGCTACTTGGTGCCTCTACTTGAGACCCTAAAATGTAATGGAAAGAGACTTGGATTCTAATCTGCCCTATGACACTTTCTAGTTATGTGAAAATGTTGTTCAGTCATGTCCAACTCTTTTTCTTGGGGAAGATACCAGAATTGTTTGCCATGTCCTTCTCCAGCTCATTTTACAGATTAGGAGACAAACAGGGTTGAGTGACTTGTCCAGGGTCACATAGCTAGTTAAGTGTCTGAGGCTGGATGTGAACTCAAGAAGATGAATCTCCCTGATGCCAGGCCTGACTTTATCCTCTGTGCCACATAACTGCCCCATGTGACTATGGGTCACTTGTTACTTAACCATAGGTTTACCAGAGATCTGGCGTTGGAAGGGACCTCAGAGGTCATAGTCTAGTCCAGCCCCCTCATTTTACAGATGAGGAAACTGAAGTCTAAGGTGTTTAAAAATGACTTGCCCAAGACCACACAGGTTTTAAGTTATCAAAAGCAGAATATGAACCCGGGTTCTTAGGATAATAGTACTTATCTCAGAAGCTTATGTAAAGAATCAAATTAGATACTGAACGTAAATACACTTTTCAAGACTTAACATAAAATTAATATTATTACTGGAAGGCTTCTCTAGTCCCTCTTCAAGACTTAATTAACATAAAATTAATATTACTGGAAGGCTTCTCTAATCCCTCTTAAATCTAGTGTCTTCCCTCTGTTATTTCCTCTCTATTTTGATTATAGTTTGCTTTACATATATATATATATATATATATATATATATATATGTATTTGTTTGAATATTGTCTCCCCCATTAGAATGTAAGCTCTTCGTGTTGTACCCAAACCCAAATCCCAGGTCACTACACACCACCTGACTTGTGGCCCACCATTAAGCCCCTCTTGTATTTCTGTCTTTGTCCCTGTTTTATATTTTAGCTTGAAACTGCTTAAGGCACGTCTGGGCATATTGATCAAGGTGTTCCCTGACTCGGTCTCCCCCAATCAGTATTTCATATTTTCTCCTTGAATCATTATAGTGTTCCAGGTCCATTATGGTACAAGGATCTTATCTAGGTACCATCTTGTCCTGCCTTGTCCAAGCAGGGCCCCCACCCCCTTTGCCTGGAACATGACCCTGGCCTGTTCTGGGAAATTCCATTCCCCCTCATCCCATGACCCTCCACCCTGTGCCTCCACCCAGTTCTGGAAAAGACCCTCACTTTTGATAGGTTGCCCCCCTGAGTCATGCGCCATATTCCCGAGTCATATAGATTTAGCCAATGGCTGTTCTGTGCTTCTGTTGGTGATAACTTCTGCTAGCTCCCCTCCCTATTATAATTCTGTAGTTTTAGCCTTTATAACCAAGATCTGAATTTCCAGAAAGGACTGCCACTTTGAGTGAGAACTATGGCAATTGCACGCTTTATCAATAAATCCACATCTAAATTTAGGTCTCGGCTCCCTCTTATTTTCTGCACAACATTTGAAGGCAGGGAATGTCTTTTGCCTCTTTTTGTATCCCCAGGACTTAGCACAATGACTGGCACATAGTAGGCACTTAATAAATGTTTACTAATTGATTATTCAGTGGTTTTAGATCAATAATCAGAGACGGGCACAGAAAACAAGCAGGTACTCTACTGACTTTCCATGGAAAAATAAAAGGCAAACAGAAGCAACATTATAACCCGCAGAGAAAGTGGAAATAGACAAGGTATTTGGGAATTGTATTACAAGCTATGCAATATGGGCTGTACCTGAAAAGAACAAACATAATAGAAACACATGGAAACATTTTACACTTAGATTAAACAAATAAACGGCACACCTTTAGAATAGGGTTAAGACATGCCTAGACAATGGTTAGAAAGAAGGGAGGATGGAGGTAGGAACACTGGGGAAGGTGAATATGAGGTGAGGGAACAGGTACATGGGAGGAAGGAGGTGGAGTGGGGCAGGACGATGAGGGAAGGGCAGGAAGAACAGGAAGGTGAAAGAAAATGGGGAGAAGGTGAAGATGGAAGATGAAGAGAAGGAGAGGAAGAGGTAGGAAGATGGGGAGAGAGATGGATGGAGGAGAGTCCTGGAACAAGGTGAGGAAAGAGTGGAGAATGGAGGAGGGGAGGTGATGAATTAGGAAGGTGGGGCAGGGGATAGGAATATATATGGTGGGCAGGAGGAGGAAAAAATGAGGGTGGGGAGGGGGATAAAGGGAGGAAGACGGGATGATGCGGGGGAGAAATATGATAAGAGGCCGGGGAGGGGGAGAAGGGGCAAGAGAAGATGGATCAGGGGAGGAGTTAGGAAGGTT
>CM053593.1:273255943-273283135 GCA_028646575.1 Pseudocheirus occidentalis
GAAACATGAAACATTTTACAAAAATTTATCAGATATTTAAGCACAGATAATGTAAACAAATCTAAAAAGGCAAATAGTAAGGACCATAAAGCCATTAAAAATAGTAATCAGTTCAGGGGGCTCAAATGGAAGAGACAGATCCAAATGAAAGATGTTCAACAATGGAATCTGAATTAATGAGTAGGTCAAAGAAAATGATGACGAAACAACATACCAAAATTTCTGGGATGGAACTAAAGCAGTACTTAAAAAAATTTTTTTTACAAAAAAAAAAAACTAACAAAAAGAATTAACTTAATATGCACCTAAAATTAGAATGCCAACACAGAAATTTAAAATGATTACAAAGATAAATAAATTAGAAAAACAGATTAACTGGAAACTAAAAAGGGTAAGTAAAACTAAAAGTAGATATCTTTGAAAAGATTAAAAAAGACCCCAACAAACCTTTTAAGTAATCTGGAGCAACAGAACCAACAAAAGGTCAGAGTGAAAGACATTCTTCTAGCCCAAGAGAAAGGAGATCAGAAAGAGTTGTGATATAAGTATGGAGTTTGGCCTGGAGCCCACATGGTTGAAAGATCAGAAGTCAGACTAAGTGGTGGTGGACAGAAGCAACAGCAGCTTCAGAAACTCTTTAAGAGCCTGAGATGGTAAGAGGACCTGATGAGAAATAGATCACAAGGTACCTTTGTGCCAGCAATCAGTGTAGAACCAGATACTCTTTGGCAGTTCCATTGCCTATTCTCACTTCTGGATCACAGTTCAAGGGCAGAGGGGGGACACTTTTGGTCAACAGGAAGTAGAGGCCCTGAGGGATAGTATCCGTTCTGGCCCCAAGGGATCAGGA
Source organism: Pseudocheirus occidentalis (assembly GCA_028646575.1). Lineage (NCBI taxonomy): Eukaryota > Metazoa > Chordata > Mammalia > Diprotodontia > Pseudocheiridae > Pseudocheirus > Pseudocheirus occidentalis. The sequence continues at coordinate 273,256,794 of CM053593.1, forward strand.
ACCCTGAACAGTATTGTTTCTGGCCCTAAGAGAGGAGGGTTTCTGGGGAGCAGTATTGATTGTAATATCAAGGGATCAGAGGTCCTTCATGGGTGAGGACCAGTGTGCAGATCAAGAGAGCAATGACCGCACCTCTCCCCAGATCACACCACCTTGGAAACACCCCAAAATTTCAGAACCGGAAGGCAATTTAACTCAGATTAAATACACTAACAGTGCTTCTGGAGTACAGATAGATGATGAATCACATTTCCTTCATTGAGGGATGGTCAGAGTTGACAGGAAAGACTGTTGATACCAATGTTATACATACATTGTATGTATATATACACACACACATATATACGTGTATATATATACATACAATGTATACAATGTATACATACATTGTATGTATGTATGTATATATACATACATACAATGTTATACATACAATGATACACACACTGTTCTCTGTCACTTTAGTTACTTGTTTTTCTTTGTTACAGAGGAGGTCTCTATTAGGGGGTATGTTGGGAAATGACTAATGTGTAAAAAAAAAAACCCAAACTAAAATCTTCTCATGATTTTCTGCATTCATTTTCATTATTTCTTTAACGTTATTTTCCAGTTTGGCCTGTCTGACTTTGTGTCACCATTTTGGTTTTTTTTTTGGCAAAGATAATGGAGTGATTTGCTATTTCTCCAGATCATGCTATAGTAGAGGAAACTGAGGAAGACAGGGTTAAGTGACTTGTTCAGGGTCACACAATGTCTGAGTCTGGATTTGAACTCAGGAAGATCAGTCTTCCTATCTTGAGGCCTGGTACTCTAACCACTGAGCCACTTAGCTACTAAAATCATTTACATAATTACTCCATAGTAATATTAATATGCATTTTGCCGTTCCACAATCAGTGTGTATTTCCAATTTTTTTGTTACTATGAAATATGCTGTTATAGATATTTTAGTGTGATTGAAACCTCTTGGGAAATATGCCTAAGTAGTAGGATCTGTGGGTATGAACATTTTGGTCACTTTCTTGGCAAAAATCCAATTTTTTTTCTTGATTGGTTTGACCAACTGGCAGATTCACCAACAGTATATTAGTCTACCTAACCTTTCCAAAACTCTATTTTTAAAAGATATTAGATAACCTAGAAACTAGGCTGTAAAATCACATTTTAGAAAACATTAAAGGAATTAAACACATACATTTCCACTTTCCTCCCATTTCCCTGTTATGTTGGTTTCATACTATATAGGCAGGTTTCTAATGATGGTTCGCCTTCAAGAAGTAGCATAAGGAATATTGCCAAACTGGCAAAGGAGGTGGATAGGTCAAGTTACAATTTTGAGGGATGAAAACTGGGCACCCAGAATGTTCTACTAGTCCCCATAAAATATAAAAAGACCTAGAGGAAAACCTTTGGTTCCGGGTCTATGGAAGAACATGGAATGACAAGATGTGGAATGACACAGAATGATAAGCATGGCACAGGATGAAAAGGCAGAGAAAGTTATTGATCTGCACCAATAAGACTACCTACACTGGCGAGATTACATATCCACTGAAGTGTTGATGTAAATATCAAATTTTGGCAGATGGAGTAAATATGTATTGATTTCTGACTAAAGGAACAAGGTAATTAGTACAGATCTTTCAGTTTTGACTTGTTCTCTCTCTTTATACCAAACCTTTGACAATAAAAATATTAAGTTCAATGACAGGCTACATTAAATTGCTTAGGTAAGTTTGGGCAAAACTTTCATATATATATATGTATATATACATACATATTTTCATACACACACACACACACACACACACACTAGACTTACACACATACCACTATATATTTCACAGGGCCTTCCAAAACTCATGTGTATATACATGTGTATGTACATGCATATGTACAGAATTATAATAACACACAGATCTCTGTGTGCCCACATATGTCAATTATAGGACATTTATTTCACCAATCAAGAAATGCAAAACACACAAATCACTCACAGGAGACCATAAACAGATGCAGAAAGCAGCCGAAGCACTTATTATGTGTAGCGTGTAAGCTTTCCTTGAAAGAGAACTGGTTTGAGCTGCCAACAGGGCAGTCCCCTCACATTCTGGTAAAATCCCCCTTTCTCTGTAAGATCTTACACTGCTCTTCCTAGATGTATCAGTGCTACTTTTGTGGCTCGGACTCCTCACGGAAGTCAAAGATACTTTGGGTTTCTGGAGAAGCAGTCCTTTCCCATTAGGCCTGTTCTATTTGAGTGACTTATGGCAATTTTGGAGTCAAATACAGGCTTATTGCTGCCCCATGATGTAGCTTGGACCTATGGGGGTGAGATTTTATTTTCATTTTTTCTAAGAGTCATAGCTACTAAGAAACTCCCATTCACAATAATGTATGATTACCAGACTCTTGAACTTAGTGTTAGTTATGAGACAACCCACAAGGCTGTCACAGCCTGAGAAATGTCTCTTCTTAGCTTAGAAGGCCAGATTATGGCATCATGCAACCTAGAAAATCAAACCTCCTCAGTCTCTACACAGGAGATTGGGATTCAGGAATATTGTGATGAACTCTTAGGCTAAGTGGAAAGTGGACTTGGTGTATAATGAGGGGGTTGGGTGGGATTTGACGGACCCCTTAAGGGCCTTTTCAAATCTAAATCTATGATCTTAGGAAGTGGGAAAATGCAGGGACTAATAACAAATATTGGTTGATTGATATCTGATTCTGCCGCATGCTTTTTCAGGGACTCTTTTTTCCCTTCTTTTTAACCTTTATTGGTTCCCTTTTCCTCCTTCTGTTCTAATTTTCTTTTTTCATTTTATTTATTTTTGTTTATACTCATTATTTGTCCTTATCCTTCCCCTCCCTCTAAGTGAGCAATAAAAAAAAAAAACACCTAAAACCAACACTCATAGCAAATAAGCACAGTCCAGAATTCCTACATTGGCCATATCCATTGGCCATGGCCAGAAAAGTTTGACTCATTTTTCATTTTTCAGTACATCTCCTCTCTTGCAGGTGGTGGTTAGTTAATCAATAAACATTTATTAGATATCTACTATGTATTTGATGCCATGCTATGCCCTGGGGATACAAAGAAAGGCAAAAGAAACAGTATCCTTGAGGAGCTCACAGTCTGACAGTAAACTAGGAAGGGAAGGAAACAAGCATTTTTTAAAGCTACAAGCCACGGAAGTGGAGGGAGTGTTGGTGCATGATTTTCTGTTTGCAGATGATTGGGCACTCAATGCAGCCTCTGAACTTGAGATGAAAGTATCGATTGATTCTCTGCTGCTTGTGCTAATTTTGGTTGAACAACACCAAGAAAACACAGGCACTCCATCAGCCACCACCATACCACCCATATGTGGAATGACTGGTTACAGCAAATAAGGTTTTGAACAGTGTGGGTAAGTTCACTTATCTTGGTAGTGTACTTTTCAGGGATGTGTACATCGATAATGAGGTTGATACATGCACTGACAGAGCTAGCTCAGTGTTTGGGAGGCTCCAAAGGGAAGTATGGGTATTAGACTGACTACCAGACTGACGGTCTGCGGAGCTGTTGTGCTGACATCATTATTGTGTGCTTGTGAAACCTGGACAGTCTACTAGCGCCAGGCCAGGAAACTGAATCACTTCCATTTGAATTGTCTTAGGAAGACTGGGAAAATCACCTCTCAGAATAAGGTACCAGACACTGAGGTCCTTGCTCAAACTAAACTGTGAAGCATTCAAACTCTGCTGCAGAGAGTGCAACTCTGATGGGCTGGCAGCATTGTCTGAATGCAAAACATGTGCTTGCCAAGAAAGGCAAGTGTTCACACAGTTGTCAGAAGAAGCAATGCAATGACACCCTCAAGGTTTCTCTTAAGAACTTTGGAATTGGTAGTGTAATGTGGGAGACATTGGCACAGGACTGCTCAGCATGACGTGTCCACATCCGATAGCTGCTGTGCTCTATGAGCAAAGCAGAATTGAAACGGCTCAAAGGAAATGCAGGAAGCACAAATTTAGAGCATTCACCCTGAATGTTCGCACAGATATTTGTGCCTGATCTGTGGTTGAGCATTCTGAGCTCATATTGGTCTGATCAGTCACAGTCAGACACACTGAAAGTTGACTCTAGCATGGTGGTGTCATTTTGGTTCTCTTTGAGAATGAAGGACAACAACCAATTATATACTATAAGAGCTAAGCCTGCCCATCTCAGGGAGAGGCTTTCTGGTTACTATCCCCATCCTGAAGTGACAAGTACTCTGCTAAGCGCCTTACAAATATCTTGTTTTATCATCACAGTTGCCCTGAAAACTAGGTTCTATTATTATTCCATTTTACAGCTGAGAAAACTGAAGCAGATAAAGGTTAAGTGATTTGTTCAGAGAAGGTCACATAACTAGTAAGTATCTTTAGTTCTTTGTCTTCATGATTTTGTCATTTCACTGCTCAGAATCCTAAAGTCTTTCAAAGTTTTCCTTTATAACGTCATTGTTGACACTTTCTCATAATTCTGCTCACTCCATTTTGCATCAATTCAGAGAGACCTAGTTAGTTTCCTGTAAAACCAGTTCAGTTTTACCATTTCAATTTGGGTCATTCTCCTTTATAGGTATTGCTTCTATTTCTTTCTTTTACTGTTACAACCTTGTTTATATAGCTCAATACATGCAAAATCTTTCAAATTACACCTAAAATATGTTATAGCAACTTAGAAATCAGAAGAGTACAGTAGGGGGCTCCTCATAACCTGCTGCTTAGATGTCAAATGCCATTTCTTGGACTTGGAATATTTACCTGTAGGAATATGGAAAGGGGCTTGTATCCTAAGAACTCACTTGGGAAGGCACATGTAACTCTCCTGTACTTCTGCCCTAAGGCAACCATTAGGATTGCTCCTCCCCCTCATTCCTGAAGAAAGGAGCAAAGCAGGGTGGCTTGATGGTGCAGTGAATAGAGCACTGGCCCTGGAGTCAGGAGGATGTGAGTTCAAATATGGCCTTGGACACTTAACACAAAAAAACTAGCTGTGTGACCTTGGACAAATCACTTAACCCCAATTGCCCTACCTTCCCCCTCCAAAAAATAAATAATAAAAAAGTAAAGAAAAAAAGTACAAAGGGAAAGAGGGAGTAAAGAAGTGAGAGTTGACCTGGTGGTTCTCTTATAAGCTAGCATAGAGTTTGACTCCTTCATCAAGAATATGCCTTCCTAAGAAGCCCAACAAATCAAATAATCTTGGGACATCTGCTGTCAGTGGAAAACAATCAGGATATCCTCTTTGGATGCTAATGAAGTCAATAAATGTGTCTGCCCTGCTTATGGAGAGACTTTCTGACCCCAGACAAAGACTCCTCACCCTTTAAGCTCAAATTGATTAGGGAACTTCTTTAATTGACCACCTCACATAGGGAAGAACCTGAAGGCACAGTGTATCAAACTTGGTCAGCATATAATAGATTAGTTGCTGGATGAATGAACATGCTTTCAGAGCCATCGGTTTCTGGATTGACCTTTTGGAGGCATGGGATTTTGCTATATGTGTATTTGATGCTGTTTGCTCTGAAGAAAGGAGAAAAAAGGGCATTGCTAGAGACAGAATTGGATCCATAGCAGAAGTGTTCCTGTGAGTATCTTAAAGCTTAGCATTCTTTTTAATAATTCATTCTTTTCTTAGGAAAATACTTTTATATAACTAGTCTAAATTCAGTTGAAATTAGGAACCATTTTCTTCCCCTCTATTCTCTATGCAGAATCTTTACCCTTTCAACTTCCTATTTCAACTTGAATCATTCTCTTCATAGACATTAACTCTGTTTTTATTTCCATATTTTACTGTTATGACCTTTTTATATACTTCAATTCATAGTTTTCTCAAATTATACCTATAAGATATTGTAGTAATTTAAAAATCTGCATAATACGGTAGGCATACAAATGAGAAAAGCTTGTTATCTTTCAAATTAAAAAGACTCATTAACTGCTAAGAATCTGCTATGTTTTCTTCTAAGTGATAATAAATACATGTAGTGAGAAGAGTTCTTGTTGTTCTAGAACTTGAGACCTAGGTCCTGCTTTCAGTCATGCTTCTGATTAGCCATGAAACCACGAGTCAGTGTGTCCAGTTTCCCACCTGTGAATGGAAAGGAATGGAACGAAGCGTTTCCAGGGCCCCGTCTAGCTATACAATTCTTTGTAGTAGAGTTATCTAGCCAAAATAGCCCTCATGTTTAAACCAGGGCATCAGAGGGAGACGACTCTACAGAGCTGTTTGGAGCCCAGTCAGGAACTCAAATTGTTGTTTTAATAAGGGTTGTCCGAGAGTTTACCAACCCTAGCCCCAAAGTAAATCTGGTTAGGGAGTTTCCGTGTTATTCCCTCGTCTCTGACGTATTCTCTTGCCTGAAGGGAATGAATTAAACTAAAACTGAATGTAGAGTGTTTAGATCTGAGATAATTCGTGCATTTTTTGTTGAGTAGTTTTCCAGTTGTGCCTAGCTCTTCACGACTCCTTTTGGGATTTTCTTGGCAAAGGTACCAGAATATTTGCCATTACCTTCTCCAGCTCATGTTACAGATGAGGAAACGGAGGCAAACAAGACAAAGTAACTTGGCCAGGGTCACACAGGTAGTAAATATCTTAGGTCAAATTTGAACTCAGGTCTTCTTGCATCTGGGCCCAGTGCTTTAGCACCTAGATGCCCTTAGGTCGGAGCTATAGAGATAAATAAGACAGTTACTAGGTAGTAGTAGGTAGTTTACTATTTATAATAGAATGTGACGTAATAGAACAGCATATTCACACATACACATATGTACGTGTCTACGTGTGCATTCACACACATACGTCATCCAGACTATTGCAATAACTATTGCAATAATTGGTTTTCAGTCCTTCATATACGCTGCTAATCTAATCATATAATTCGACTGCTCAAGACCTTTCAACTCTCCAGTTTCCAAATAAATACTGGGGTACGAGCTCCTTAGATTGGCATTAGAAACCCTCCATTCAAGGTGTTTAGGTAGCACGGTGGAAAGAGTGCTAGGCCAGGGGAAAGACCTTATTTCAAACCCTGCCTTAGACATTTACTAACTGTTTGATGCTGGTTGAGTTATTTAGCTTCTGTAATGGTGCAATTTCCTCAACTGTAAAAAAGTTGATAATCTCAGGTATCTCAGAGGGTCATTGTGAGGATGGAATGAGATAATATTTTTAAGCGTAGTGCCTGCAACATTGTAGGTACTCCATAAACATTTGTTGATTCATTGCTTGTTTTATGGCATTATTATTATTTTTTTAACTAGGTAAAAAGACTATTCTCTTCCTTAATCACTGAATGGGCATTGCCTCAGTTAAACTGAGACCTGTTAAAGAACTTAATTTGAAAAGGTCAAGGTTCTCCACAGCATCATCCTGGACCATCTCCAATTGTCCTGATCTATATCTGGTCATTGGACCCAGATGGCTCCAGAGGAGAAAGTGAGGCTGGTGACTTTGCACAGCCCTGCCTCACTTAAATCCAATTCACCTGCATGTCATGACATCACTTCCATGATATCACTGTCTTCTTTGAGAATGAAGGATAAACAACTAATGAAGAAGTCCAGCAATAATACTTATCCCTGATTAATTAAAAAAATCAATAAACACATATGGAAGAAAACATAGAGATTTGTTTTCCTTTGTTCAGTTTATCTAATTGCCTTTTGTTCTCTTTTAAAATGGATTCAACTCCCACTTTATTGCAGATAAAAAAAGAAAACCTCTTAATATCTGCTACAAACACAAAAACTCTATATTTTTGTGTCAGAACAACAAAATCGCACTAATAAATTTATTGCCTAGATGGATTCTTTAATGTATATTAGCAAATCTTTTCAAGGTAAACAAAGCTTAGGGCAAAGTTTGGGACTGAATGAAGCTTTTATAACATCTCCCTGAAAACTGACAATTAAATTAATCTATGGATCTGTCAGCATTTTGAAAACATATGCCAAGGCATGTTTGAAACACAATTTTGATTTATTTTTTACAGACAGGAACAGTATACCTTACCAACATCAAATAAGTGTGGTGTCAGTACACAGAAGCTTAGCCTTCCTTTTGTTTTCAGTTGCAAATATTTAAGATTGAAAATAAGAATCCAAGTGAGAAATCCTAAATATAATCCTTCACCAGCCCTAGGAAGGAGCTCATGCCTCATTTAGTCTTGTTTACTACATGGGTGCTTCTGTCTAGAAAAAGAGATGCTGTTCCTTATTGCTGGTAGGGCTTTTGTTTCTTCAGTGCTCTAAAGAACTTGTACTTTGGCTGCTGTGCTTGGCTTAATATTAGGCTGCTGGGCAAGAATTAATGCTCACAGCCCCACTGACCAGCGCTGCTTTACTGAAGCTCACTGGGCGTTCATCAATCACAAAGTTTCGGATGCAGCCAGAGAAGGGTCTTCCCGTGGTCAAGCTTGGTGTCAGGAGAGACTCTGCAAGGAATAAGAAAAGGAATTATTTCATCCCAAAGCTACACGGTACTGAATTGTGAAAAATATGTTTAATGTTGCAAGCAGGGTCATGGTGATTTATGCATAAAAAAGGAGCTATTAACTAAATCAGATTAGGCAGAATCTGACTTTAGGCCATTAGAACGAAACAAAAGAAAGACCCTGGTGACCATAATTACCTGTCTTCTCTTTTATGTAGGTAGTTCACATGTGAAACCCCAATTCTTATTTTTTATTTTTTGCTTTTTTTTTTGGAGGGGGAAGGCAGGACAATTGGGGTTAAGTGACTTGCCCAAGGTCACTTGGCTAGTAAGTGTTAAGTGTCTGAGGCTGGATTTGAGCTCAGGTCCCTCTGACTTCAAGGCTGGTCCTCTATTCACTGTACCACCTAGCCACCTAGCAACCCCTTGAAACCCATCTTCTTAGGTAAAGTATGTAACAGCCTCATAAAGTCTTCATTCAACTGTAAAATTCAGATTTAATAAAACCTCTCAATTTAATATGGTATTTTATGAGCAGTTTTTCTCTGAAATATATGACCCATGTTTTCTCTTGATTTCCATGGTCAAGTTTCTATTTGTGATTCAGTTAATTTAGTTGTATCCAAGGTTGAAATGTTATTTGTAGAATACAGTGGCCTTGCATCTCACTCAGAGATTAGTTTATAGAATCATCCTGTATCAGATGAAAATCTCACATTATCAAAATTACCCTTTCAGTATAGGAATTTCAAACCGGTATATCTGGAAAAAATGTAGGGTGGAGGTGTGATAGACTTAATGGCTTGCTTAATTTTCTGTATGAGCACCAATATTTTAGAAAGAAGGACTTTATTGCTTTGTCTATTGCCTAGATTTAAGAATATGTTAATAATGCAGATTAAATTTATAAGTGAGCATATATGCATTCTTTCCCCCCTCCCCTTCCTGGTTGTTAAACATTTACCAGCACACCCTTGGATTGCTTGATAAACATTGTTGAACTCAACAGGACAGAATGTTGAGACTGAAGTCATCGCCAGACTTGTAACCTTGTACCTGTACGCTAATAACTACTACTACACGGCTGCTGGTGACCACTGTGACTTTGACTACCATCACCACTACCTCTACCATCACCACCACCACCACCACCACCATCACCACCACCACCGGCATATTTATAGCACTTTAGAGTTTCCAAAGTGCTTCACATCCATTTGGGCCTCATGAAACCCTTGAGATGGGAAAACTGTTTTTTTAGAGGGCAATTGGGGTTAAGTGACTTGCCCAAGGTCACATAGCTAGTAAGTGTGTCAAGTGTCTGAGGCTGGATTTGAATGCAAGTCCTCCTGACTCCGGGGCCTGTGCTCTATTCACTGTACTACCTAGCTATCCCAAGGGATGGGAATACTTTAACAGAAGTCAGTATGTCTCAGAGAGTGGATGGAATTGAAATAACTGTAATATAAACAACTGAAGGTAAATTTTATTTTATTTCCACAATACCCCACTAAACAATTATTGTTTTGAAGAGAGAGATGAACTATGGAATAGAAGAAACAAACATAAATAAAAACTACTCTGCTGCATGGCTTCATCTTCCTTTTTCTTTTACAAGTATTTTTTACATGTAAAGACAATTTTTAACATTCATTTAAAAAATTTTTGAGTTACTAATTTTCTCCTTTTCTTCCCTCTCCTCTCCCTAATATGGTAAGCAATTCAATATACTCATATATATGCAATCATGTAAAATATATTTCCATATTAGCCATGTTGTGAAAGAAGAAAAGACTGAAAGAAAAAAAATCATTTTCCTTTTTCAGATGGAAAAAACAGGTCATAGACAAGAGTCAAGACACAAGGAAATCAAAGAGAATACAGCAGTGGCTTTTAAATTGATCAAAATGTTAGGAAAGTAAACTATTAGCTCTCCAACCCTAAGAATCTGTGGGTCCAATGAAGAGGAGACTCTTACAAGACAAATTGACGTGAGTGGTCACAGTAAAAGGTATATGGGAACTGAGACCTCCAGGGCAAACAGCAGATTCTCATCTACCACCCCAGGTTTATTCTGGAGAATATACCAGCAGAATTAGAGGTGAGGAGAAGAGTCAGCATTACTGAAATTGTTCTCTCTTTCCTTTTTCTTTTTCTTTCTTTTTTTGGTCAAGGGTTATGGGTATATGATATGATTCCATTGTTAAAATCTTAACTGTGAATTTTCATGAGTCTCAGATTTCTTTCACTTTCATATCACTCATTTTGAGTGAGTGTTTTGTTTGGAGCAGAGACTGATTCTGAGTCTCTCATTGAATTTTGTTAACTTTTCTGTTTTTTGCTTCATCCTATCTATTACTTCTAAGTCTTTATGTTTTAGGCAAATTTATAAATGTCATTTAAAAAGATCTATATTCAGATGGGTGTGAGCCTATTTTTTTTTCTCAGAAGAAGGGGTTTTGTATGGTAAACAAAGAAAATGAAAAATGTCATTCCTCTTAATTGATTCCAGGTGTTCAGTACTATGTCATATGGACTTATGTTAAACTTGTTTTATTATTTTCTTAATTAATAATCTTGAAGAGGGCTCATGGATCATGCTTATTAATTGCACAGGCATGATTTAATGAGTTGGGAGCATAGAAACAATGTAAAGCAAAACACTTTTGAGAGATTAGAAACATTCAGAAAATTTAAATTCCATTTAGCAAAGCTTATTCCTTTGTATGTAGAGAAGCAAACACGGATATGGTTTGGTATCTTTGATAAAAGATGGAAGACACTTAGGAGTAAGTAACTCAGAAAGGGGAATAAAAAATGGTCAGGACTACAAATGGAATGTCTTCATGCGATTGCTATAGGTTAACCTACAAAACTGAAGGTGAATAGGCACATAGACCATACTTCAATTAAATGTGGGGAAAAATCGATTCCTATTTAAAATTGCAATAGAATCATAGAAGTCTAGAATAGAAGGGGAACTAAGCAAACTTACAAATCAGCTTTGTAATCCACATGGTAGCGCATTGGTATGACTTGACAAGACTCAGGTCTCTTCCATACACTTCGTCATCAGAAGTATGAAAGCCAGTTAAACAGTTAGAGAATACCAGTGATGGAGATTAAAGGAAGATGAAAAGAACTCAGCACTCCATTGGTTAATTTGTAAGCCAAGTAGGTACATGATTTGGTTAAGGGCAAGTATTGTGACTTAGAATACCGTATTCATGTCAGAATTTTGTATATAACAGCCACTCAGTAAATATTAATTAATTTGATCAGAAAAATAGGGTCCAAAAGACCAGGAGTTTTTAGGGAGACTACTATTTACTTTGTTGTTGTTGTTCAGTCATATCTGACTCTTTTGTCAAAACCATCTGGGGTTTTCTTGGGAAAGATAGTGCAATGGTTTGCCATTTCTTCTCTGGTTCGTTTAATAGATGAGCAACTAAGGCAAACAGGGTTAGTGCTCAGGGTCACACAGCTAGTAAGTGTCTGAGGCCAGACTTGAACTCAGGTTTTCCTGACTTCAAACCCAGTGGATCCACTGGGCTACCTAGCTGACACATCTACTCTTTACTACTTTTCAGTAAAACTACTAATGCATTTCACCTACAATATTTTCTCCTTAATATTTTCCCCCCTTTATTTTTGGGACAAGGCCTAGTGGGAATAGAAGAATCTAATGCAGCGGTGTGAAAAACAGAAAAGATTATAAACTTTGGAAAGTATATATGTTTCTTGCACTGTTACCTTGGCCTCTGAGCACTAAAGAAAGTTGTGGAAGCTAGGAAGAGCAGTGACAGTTTTCTGAATGTGATAGAGTCAAATTTCAGAACAGAAGTTTGGCGGCATCAGGATGGAGGTGGAGGTTGGGCAATTTTTTTTAAGAGATGGGATGGGGATAAGAAAAGGGCACATTGGAGGCAGCTAGGTGGTACAGTGAATAGAGCACTGGCCCTGGAGTCAGGAGGACCTGAGTTCAAATCTGACTTTAGACACTTAACACTTACTAGCTGTGTGACCTTGGCCAAGTCACTTAATCCCAATTGCCCTGCCTTCTTCCCTCCAAACCCTCCCCAACCCCCCCCCAAAACAAAAGAAAAGGGTACATTTTTATTCCAGTATGAATCACTTTCACTAGTTTCTAAGATACTTAACATCACTGTTTTCTGCCGCTTTTTTGGAAGTCTCCCAGAAGGCAAAGAGAAATCAATATTTTGTAAATGTCCAGTGTAGAATTAATTAACTGATGATTAGTCCTCTCCCCCTTTTGTGCTTCCCACTTCTTGCTTAAAGTATTTGGGAAAGGTGAGGTGAATACCTTGGCAGGAGATAATCTGCAATGTTTTTGTAAGGTAAGAAATAAAAAATCTTCACATTTCCCTCATAAAAACAAAACAAATCCCAGGTGCAAAGGTTTAGGAATCTTAATCCTGTATCTGCTTTATCAGCCACAACATTTTTATTGCAAGCCCAAAATTTGACTTCTCTAACTGTTTATCAGTATTTGAAATGAAATTAACATATAAGATTTTGTTTAGTTCACAGGAAAGTTAAAAAAAAACCCCTTTTTATCCTTAAAATATTTTCTGAATCCCACCCTAGAATATTTTGCAGTCTTCATTGATTATGCCAGTTGCCTCACTGATAACGTTTGTAGAGTCACAGCTGACAACCTCCTTTTCTGATGATTTCTACAATGGCACGAGAAGACATATGTATGCAGCTGTTGTATCCATTCAGACAGATTTTGGGGAAGGGAAAATGATATTTTCTCTTCCCTTTCTCTAGCCAGTTGAGGGCAATGACAGAAGGTATAGGTGTGTATGTGTGGATCCCCCAAATTCCCATAATTCTGGAGCAATTTACATGAATAGTTCCCTCCTTAACTCTAGTTTTGAGTACCCGGGGAAGTGGGGAGTTAACGAATTTTGTAATTATATATGGCAATGGTGAGTAGTTAGGATAAAATCTTTTATCTTAGGAACGTTAGATTTTCCAGTTCTCTGTTAATTTGTGATCTCAGGCAAGGTCTCACAACTTTGAATGCCTTTTATTTTTTTAGAGAAATTAAATTATTTAGAGTGTCCTTTGACATATTTGGGTGAAGGAAGAAAATCAATAACCAAGAGATTTTCAATAATGTAATGACAGTTGTGTGAAATTAGTTTTGGCATCCCCTCAATTGAATCAATAACACCATTCCTTCTGGGGAATGTCAATTGACTGCACAATAGCTTCATCCACCATCCCAGTGACTTCCCAGGCCAAAATTCTCTTCCATGACCATCATTCACCTGCAGGGGATGTTTCCCTCGATTAGAATTTAAATTCCTTGAAGGTGGGCACCGCTTCATTTTTTTCATTCTTGCATTTGTTCCTCCACTGCCTGACTTATAGTAAGAGCTTAATAAACCTAACCTCAATTCATTCCCTTAAAAATCTTACCTGGAACACCTCCAACAAATACGGGTTCCCTGTGGTCCACTGATTTTGGATTGAGGGGACCAACCACATGGTTGACTTCAGAATCTACATCCAGTTGAACCACATTGGAATCTCTAATAACTGAAATGCAATGGAAAAGCTGATTATAAAACATATCCAACAGCATTCACTTTGTAGACAAAAGCAGAATTTACTTTGTATGTTATCTGTTATTCAGGATACTTTTCATTCATTTTATCTATCTTTTTTTATTCTTATTTTTTTGCTTTTTGAGGGGCAATTGGGGTTAAGTGACTTGCCCAAGGTCACATGGCTAGTTTTTTGTGTTAAGTGTCTGAGGCTAGATTTGAACTTAGGTCCTCCTGACTCCAGGGCTGGTGTTCTATTTACTGTGCCACCTAGCCACTCCTATCTATCTGTCTGTCTATCTATCTATCTATTTATCTATCTTTCTATCTATCTATCTATCTATCTATCTATCTATCATCAATCTATCTATTGATCTTTCTATTGATATACATATATATATACATATACACACACATACACACACACACACACACACACACACACACATATATATATATATATATATATATATATATATATATATATAATGCAAAAACTCACTGTTCTGTAACAGAGGTTAAGAAAAGTGGAGTTGGGAGTGGACTTGAGTTTGAAATCCACTCCTAACTCTTACTAGCTATGTCATCAAGGCAAGTTACTTTATCTCTCTGAATTTCAGTTTCCTGGTCTGTAAAATGGAATAATAAACCCACGGTATCCGTGTCTCAGAATTTGTGAGGACCAAATGAAATGATGGGTAGGAGGCAAGGAAGGACATACTTAGAAATGAAGGTGATAGCAAAAAAAAAATAAAGTTTTAAAATGAGATAATGTGAATAAAGAAGTACTTTGTAATGTAAATAAATTATTTAGTAATATCAATGATAACTGATATAAAATTCAATATAAATATAAACTATTATTATTATCATCATCAGCAGCAGCAGCAGCAATATTACTAAATAATTGCTGTTTTCCAGTTATGGGATAAGAAAATAATTTGAAGATTTTTTTCTCACATGTTTTAGCTTTGAAAAATGTATGCAATTTTTAAAGTCTTGCATATCTTTCTTTTACAATGAATATTTTCGATGTATATTGTTCTTGGTCACATACTGAACTAAATTTTTAAAGCATCATGGACATGGCATTTGACAATATGAATGAATTAAAGATGCAATAATTTTGATTATATTTGATTATATTAAAAATAGTATAGTGCATGTTCCATGACTTAAAGAATGGGGAAATAATCTCTAGAAAATATTTAGAGTCAACATATGTCTTTAGCCAAAAGTAGTCATTTTTTTTGCTACTTTCCTTGATTATTTTGACCATGTAATCACTTCATCTATAGTATTGTTCACAATCTACATTCCACATGAGTGCTTATGTCTATTCTTTTCAAGGAAACACAGACTATTCACATTTACTCACTTGTTATTCTGTGCCATCTGCCATCACAGAGACTCTGTTTGGGTGTAACTGAAGTAGAAAAGTCTCTGATCCCATTGTTGACCTTTGTTATGACCTGTAAAAATAATAGAAAATCATTTATCCTTTCAATTAACAGAAAATTATTTTATGTTTCACTTTATCTCTCAGTTATGTTTGGCATTTTCCTTATTCAAACAGAATTCCTAATATATTGTGTAACAGATAAAAAGAGATAACCCATCCATAGCTTCAGACAAAAAGATATATTCCATATTTGTACACCAGGGGACACTCTTTTGCCAGATAAGTAAAGTAGTCTTGTTATATTCAAGTTCTAAACTTGAAACCAAAATATTAACAGATTTTAGGGAAAAAAAAGCATAGGGAGAGAAAAGCAAAGACAGGCAACAGATAGCATTCTTTTATTGATATTTTACATGACAATAGAAAAAATATACTTGGACTCAGAGAACTTATTTATATCTCATACATCATTGAAAATGTAGCTTTTTCTTTGTTAGTACTTATATGAAAGACTCTTAGGAATCTGTTGTTGAGTAGTTTCAGTCATATCCAGTTCAAACAAGGTTAAATAACTTGTATGGGGTCACATAGCTAGTAAGTGTTTGAGGTTGGATTTAAACTTAGATGCTCCTGGACTACTGGGCCAGTGTTCTATACACTGTGCCACCTAGCATCCCTCTTATGGATCTAATGTAATATTATTTTGCAGTAGAAGTAGTGTTAAAGTATAATTGAAAAGTTTCAGATTACAAGTCATTAAGAAGAGGTGTATAGATAAAATCTGGTGGCAGTTGGTATAGAGCAGTGGTTCTCAACCTTCCTAATGCTGCGACCCTTTAATACTCGTATGTGGGCATATCTGCATGTGAGTGGACCCACGTGGAGACAGAGGAGCAATGTCTCGATTCCTAAGACCATGTGAAATATATGTTTTCCAATAGTCTTGGGCGACCCCGTTCGACCCCCAAAGGAGTCGCGACTCACAGGTTGAGAACCGCTGGTATAGAGTCTGATTACATGCTTTTAGGATTATAGTTTGTTTTATGAAAAAGTACGTTCATTTTTCCTATTTTGCCAAAATCCCTCACTTTTTGGGGGGTAGAAGGAGCAGGGATATGAGGGGGAGCTTTGTCATATCATTTTACTATTCTTAAGTAATAAATTCAAATATATTTATTATACAATCATAGAATCTCAGAGTAAGAAGGGACTTGAGATGCCATGTAATACAAACTGGACTTGGTCAAATATTACCCCTACAACAAATCATCTATTTTGGGCAAAGTGTTCTTATCTTTCTTCTGCTGAAATCTTTTCAATGGCACCATCTAGTGTTTCTTACCTAATAATTCCAATTCTTAGACTTTAGATTTTACTCATAACTATTTTAGAAAGTAACATGGAGTTTGGGAGTAGCTAACTTTTTGGCCATACCTTAGCCA
The DNA here is from genome assembly GCA_028646575.1 of Pseudocheirus occidentalis. Classification (NCBI taxonomy): domain Eukaryota; kingdom Metazoa; phylum Chordata; class Mammalia; order Diprotodontia; family Pseudocheiridae; genus Pseudocheirus; species Pseudocheirus occidentalis. The sequence goes on from CM053593.1 coordinate 273,273,699, forward strand.
TGTAGTTTTTACTGCCAACAATATACTAAGGGAAGGAAACTCCAAGAGATTCATTAGAATGAAAATGCTCATTCAAATTTAATTTTTATTACTACTCCATTATTTCATTAGTTGGAGATTTATGGCATTACTCCATAATAGAAATTATCTTTTAATCTAGAATCCCAGGGTCAAGGAAGGAAGACATGAATAAGTTCCTACCTGTCCATTTTTCATGTGAACATTCAGGTACTCTCCATTCACACTGTGACCATGCACCAGGATTCCTGAACTACTTCTGGGACGAACTTCAAATGCTATCTCAAACTTCAATCCAATATTGAAAGACTCATCTGTAGAAAGAAATACTATCAATATATAATCACATATAGCTCTGAATAAGAGCTAGAATTTTTTCAGTGGCACCACCTAATAATTCTAATTCTTTGACTTTAGATTTTATTCATAACTATTTTAGTGAGTAACATGAAGTTTAGGAATAGCTAACTTTTTGGCCATACCTTAGATTTCAATCTATTTTTCATTTGTATTAAGGAAAATTCATTCTCTCTACTCATTCTGCTGATAAAGGACTAGTATCAGAATGGTGTGGTTTTGATAGAGTTAATAAAGAAGAGAAGCATGATAATGATGGAGAAGGGTCAGGTTAGGAAGTTTTGTAGAGGGTTTTCTGAAAGTCTCATCTGGTAGCCCAGGGGTCTTTCTTCCTAGCTGCTACCAGTGAAGAAATGTTTCATGAATCACATTACTGAGCATCATGTTACCTAGAATCACATATCCTCCTTCTGCTGAAAAGTATGTTCCACTTTCCATTGGTCCTTCAAAACAAGGAGTCACACTGAATGTTTGAGAAGCAGTGGTAATTGACGTCCCATTGAGCTGAAGATTGCTAAGACAACCACTGAAACTGTAGACTGAATTAATCTGAGGAAAGAAGAGATTAATAGAATTTTCATTTTAAAAAATCAGTTTTCTCATGTACTCCATTGACACATTAAAAGGGGGAGCAAATACGAAGGACTTACAAGCATTAAGGAAAAGTAAGATCTATTTATGTTTTATTTATTCAACTATTCACGTGCCTGGTCCTTTTTAATGTAGATGCTTTTTGTCCTGTCTATAGGGGTTATTTTCTTAAATTGAAGTCATTGTAGACAGAATTTCATGCTTAATAGATTTAACCTGAAGTAGTTAAGCCAAAGAGTTTTTCATGCAAATTCAGGAAGTGAATTAAATATTTCAACATTTGATTTAAATATTCTAACTATTATGTTTTATTATTTTGCTCTCTGGCTTCCCAGAAATTAGAGTGTATATTTTATATTTACTTATATGTGTACTTGTTGTTTCTCCCTAATAGAGTATAAGCTCCTTGAGGGCAAGGATTGCTTCATTTTTGTTTTAGTATTCAGCATATAGCACAATCCCAGGTATGTAGTAGGCACTTCATAAATGCTTGTTGACTAACTGAATACTGTTAGCAATGCCTAAAAACAGCTCTTGCTGTTGTGTGAAAATAAGGACAATAGTGTTTGTGGTCCATTCTGGCTAATAAAATACCATAGAACTTGTTTTTCACATTATTTTCTGATTGAGGGGCTGAAAGTACAATGCTATAGGATGTAAAACTTTGACTTCTCAGATATGGTAATTTTTCCCTTTTCGTCTTTGGAAATTTCCTCTCTACCCCAATAGCACCTGCTAGTATGGCTTACCTAATAATTCTAATTCTCTGACTTTTCATTCTACTCATAACTATTACAGTGAATAACACAGGGTGTGGGAGTGTTGCCTTTTTGGTCATACCTCAGATTTAAATCTGTTTTTTATTTGTATTAAGGCAAATCCATTGTCTCTCTTTGCCCCATTGATAAATGACTGGAAACCATTTTAGTAAGGTGGGGATAAAAGGACTATTTAAATGTTACCATAATCACAATTTTTAATGGACCACCAACTTCAGAATTGAATGGCTATATATATATATATATATACACACACACACACACATATACTTAATATACACACATATACACACACATATATATATGTATTACAAGAATGTATTTACTAAACAGGGTATGGAGTTTCTCCCCAGAAGTGAGTCCCCACTGCCGTATTTCTGCCATTATTTCCTTCTATGAGATTGATGAGAAGTCCCATGGCTTCATTGAGAGAGATGTGGCCTTAAAGTCAATAAGACCTGTGTTCAGATCCTGAATCTAGAAATGATTGATTTTGCAATTTGGAGCCCAGGGTCACGGGCAGTTCTCTGGGACTACAAATTGCAGAACAGGTACTAATCTACTTTGGTGGAGGGAATTTCTGTACTTGGAGTTTCTTATTGCTAAGTAAACAACAAATCTGGTCACCATCTTTTCTTAGAAAAAATGATGCTTAGACCCTGTCTTTATATGTCATAGAGATGCTGAAATGATGTTTAAAAATAATTCATCCTTATATTTATAAAGATCTCAATACATGTTGGTTAGATTGCTAGGATTGGCAATTATTTCAATATTGACATCTGGCTAATACTGACCTTTAGAAAAAATTACTTCTTTAGCATTACATATGAGTTTTAGCTTTTCTTGTCAGTCTTTAAGATATTGAAACATACTTCATTTCACCTTCATACCAGAAGGGATGGAGACATCTGTGCCCCCTTAACCACAAGATTGACAGAAAACAAGTAGTATTGTATTAATTTCTGAGCTCTTGTCTCTGACATGACAAATAATTTTATCTCATAACTGGTTTCTCTAATCTGTTAAATGAGTGTGTAGTGGAGGGGGGAGTGGTGATGGAAAGGGAGAATAGAATGAAATAACTTATAAAGTCTTGTCTAGTTCAAAAATCTATGACTCTGTAACTTTATGTATGTGTGGTTTACTTAACACCTATTAAGTAATTAACAAATGTTTAATTGTTTAACATTAATTAACAAATTTAACATTAACAAATTGTTTAATTACCTGAACATTTTTTACAGCTTTTCCAGGAGCAACACCTCCCAAGTAAATAGGACCTTCAACTTTCCAGTCAGTGCCAGTTGGAGGAAAACTTTCTTCTAAGACTCGGAGACCATCAATTATCAAACGACCACTGCTTCTTTCCCGAATAAATATCACCTTGATGGAGGCAAAGGAAAAACGACACAGGAAAAAGACTGAGGTTACGTATAGTGAAGAAAGCAACTGAATAGAACATCATGGTTAAAATAAGAAATATTTACTGTGATATGGAAAGGTTCCACTTTATAAAATCATAGCTACTCCAATGTTTTACATTTGAAGTCTTTTATATGTATACTACATTTTACACGGTCATATTTGTAGATGATGAAATTAATTTATATCTAAATTAAATTTGCAAATATATCTATAGTGAAGTGAATATTAATGTATTTTTCTCACCTGGTCAGTAACTTCTTAATATTTAATCATATGTGCTAAGTTTCTGTCGTCTGTGTTATCTTCAACTGAAATAAGCTTAGGTGGGATGGTATAGTATAATGGAAAGAGGACAAGTTTGGAAGTTGAGGAGACTCACACTCTAGCTTCACATCCACCACTATTTTACTATGTAACTTGAGGTTACATCCTCTCAAATCCTTCATTTCCTTGTATGGCTTTTAAAGACCAACCCTTTCTGGTCCTAGCCTAATTTTGAGCTTCATTATACCCTACTCCCCTTCCTGCTTTCTGGGATCCAGTCAACTGGCCTTCTTACTTTTCTTCATACATGGCCTTCCATCTCTTATCTCTGTACCTTTGAATTGGCAATCCTTCCTTTCAATGTCTATCTCTGCTTAAACCCAGATAAGAATCCTATAAATACCCACCAGATTTTAGCACCCCCTTTTACTTGATTCCATCACTGACTGCTTCACATATTGTATTTCCCTTGAATAAAGGTGTCTTCCTTTGCTTTCCCTCTGCTAGCTCACAGTTATCTTGTGCTACATTTCATCTTGTGGGTTCTCCCCAGTTCTTGAATCTCCCTCAGATTGCATTAATATCTCCCTTTCTAAATTACCTTGTATTCTTTTTTTTTATATATGCTCATCTTTGTACATGTTATCTCCACTAACAGAATATAAGCTCTTTGAGAGGGGGAAATGCTTTATTTTTGTCTTTTTTAGCCCCTGCACTTACCGTAGTGAGTACTATGTAGTAGACGCTTAAGAAACACTTGCTGATTGACTGATTGGTTATCTGTGGTGTGAAGGAGATCCCCACAGGGTGAGCTATCATTCTTTGATGCCATATAGTGGTTCTATAAATATTTGTTAAATTGAATTTCATGCACATACATACACGTACATATGTATATATACATACAAACATATAAATCTACATATACATATGTGTGCACATGTGTATATACTATGTGTTTCTATGAGTGTATATAAACACATAGAGACAGATACATATTTGAAAGTTAACTGTCCCTCAGGCTACCTATCTGAGTTATTCTTTCAGCTTTTCAATGTGTTTTATCATCTTAGAAGTGGTGTATTATTTATTTTCATCTTTTTTCTCTTCATATATTTGTGGAGTTGACACTCCTATTACCTGACATTAGAGTAGACTGATTTGATATTTTAGTATCATTTCTACTAAAGGCTGCTTGTTTCCAAATATAGTTTATATAAAAATCTTATCCAGTTATTCCCACCTACACTCATCTTTGCTTTTCCTAAACTTAAATAGAACTATTGTCTGCACCATTTAGTTTTGTCCTTAAGTACATATTGCTGTGAATGTACAAAATAACTATTTAACTGATTAATTTCTATATATCTTGCCTTTATAATTCCATTTTAAATTTTTTTGAATCTATCCTCTATTGTGCCTTTGGAAACAGTAGGTGCTTAATATATCCTTTGGGCAAAGACAATCTTAAAGATTTGAATAAATTGAGATAAGTAGGAATCAGGAATCTTTAGTTTTAATTTCCTTTGACTTCAATTTATGAATCAAAGGATAGACCTCTGTCTTTTTTCAGATACCTCAGTACTGTTATATTTTAAAAAGATGTATTTATAGGAATGTTTAAAAAATATATGCTAGAATGGGGATTTCCATTTGTACTCATACCAAATCATCAATGCCTGGCATTTGGTTCAAGATGTTTGATGATCAAGTAACTTTCCTTTTTCAACTTACATCATGCCACAATCCATCGTTATACTTCTCCTGACTCCTAAGCTTCACTTTTCTATGGCCAACATTAAACAGGAAGACTAGCCGGCCATGTGCCACAAAAAGGGTCATGAAATCATTTTCTTCTTGATCAGAGATGTAGAAGATCATTCCATGAGAGGAGCGAGTTTTCAAACGAATGGAAAACTGAGACCTGGGAAGTGAAAATTAAAAAAGAAAAACAACTATCTGAAAAACAGAATTTACTACAATCTCTGGCCTCCCTCAAAGCAAGACATTTATGTTGAGTAATTGACAGATGGTTGTGAAATGCTTAGAATAGAAATACACTACCTAAATGCCAAGTGGGGACCCTAAAAATTGTCTCTCTCGGTAGAATTAATGAATTTATTTGTCAAGTAGCACTGAGAGATGAATATAGTTCCTTATAATCTTACCTTTCTTAAATTAAATTAAAAGGTAGTATTTCTCAATTTAAAAAAGCAATTTTTCAGGTATTAAATTTAGGCCATTCAGTTCTTTGGAAAATATGTTTGGCAGTCTGGTTCAAATCTATGTGATAAGAAATCTCACACTCAATGGGAAACACAAAGTGGTTTATGGAGATCAAAGGATTTTGACAAGAATAAGATTTTTTCAGATACTTCAGATGTGTTCACAGCTTTGTGTTCATTGATAAAAGCCTATATTATTTTTTCTTTTCTGAGTAAAAATTAAAGCATATGACATATATGTATATATTTATCTATATTTGTAGCTATAGCTATATCATGTATATGTACATGTACAGGTGTATGCATGGACCATGGAAAGGACCTGTGATTTCATTGGCTTAGGGAACTTTTAGCTAAGGAAACCCCCTTTAGCAACGGTCATTAGTTTTTTAATCATGTCTGACTCTTTGTGGCTCCATTTGGGATTTCTTGGCAAAAATCCTAGAGTTTACCATTTCTTTCTCCAGTTCTTTTTACAGGTAAGGAAACCAAGGCAAACAGGGCTAAGTGATTTGCCCCCAGTCAAACAGCTAAGAAGTATCTGACACCAAATTTAAACTCAGGAAGATGAGCTTTCCTGATTTCAGGTTTAACACTCTATTCACTGTGACACCTAGCAGCCCATAAATTTTATAGCTATTCTAAAATGTTAGCTATCATCATCCCCAACATTCATCTAAGTCCCAAGTTCTGTATCTCTAAACTGGGAATAATAATAGCACCTTCCTTTCAGGGCTACTGTGATACTTGGAAGAAATAATGTATGAAACACATTTTACAGTACTAAAAGTACTACACTATATATAAGCAAGCTATACTTAATAGAAGAATTGGGTTTTACTTTACTTTTCAGCAAAATTTCCTTTTAAGTGTTCAAACTCCTGGCGGCTGTTAGCTGTTCCTCCATACTGATAGGCATGGGAGATTGCTTTTGGACTACTGGAAAGCTGACAGTGAGAGTCCCGGGAAACATTCTGCTTTAGGGATTTCAGGCCAATTGGATTCCGAGGTGAATCTTTATTTTTCTCATTCTGTACAAAAAAGTAAATGAAAAATCATATAAAAATATGGTACCGAAATAGTCATAGATGAAATTCACTAAAAGTTAATATTTAAAAATTTTTAAAATTCATTTTGAACTTAAATAAAAACAAAAACAAAAAATTAAAAGACCATTTCCATGTACATAGCACAACATTGAAAAAGGATTCAATAGAAAACCATGAATTTCCATTTCATACTCTTTACTTTTTTTGGATAAACTATGTGATAAATACTACATATAATTTTCAAAACTACCCCCTTTTTCTGCACTTCCTTCTAAGTTTTCTTTTGTTTCCTGTTGTGTACTTTAAATTCTTTTTCTTCCTCTCTTGCTACCCTTCTCTAAAGCAGGCTACCATCAGACACAAATATGTATGTGTTCATACATACACACATGCATGTACACATGTACACACATACACATGCATATGTGTATGTATGTGTATGTGTATGTATGTGTGTGTGTATATATATGAAACCATACTATACATGATTTTATTCATCAGTTCTTTCTTTGCACATGGATAGTATTTTCCTTCATAGGTCCTTTGTAGTTGATTTGAACATTTATAATACTCATAATGACTTAATTGTTCAAAGTTGTTCTTAGAACAATATTGCTGCTATTTTGTGCAACATTCTCTTGGTTCTGCTCATTGTGTTCTTCTTTACTTCATATAAGTCTTTCCAAGTTTTTCTACGATCAACCAGCTCATCATTTCTTATAGCAGAAGAGTATTTCATCATAAAAATTAATGTTAACAAAAAAAGCATCACTGCTGGCTTATACAATGAAACGAAAGCTCTTCCATTATCTCATGGTCTGTCTAGCCCCATTGTTTTATAGATGAAGAAATGGAAGACTAGGAAGGTTAAAGACCCGGTTTAAGGTTGCACAGGATCCGAGCCCAGAGTCTCGAACTCTAGCACCCATGTTCTTTTCACTTCCTCACTTTGGTCTTCTGGTCTGACGTGGTCATTTGTAGGATTGTTGCGGGTCCTTGATAGTATTGTTGTTACAAGGTTCCAGTAGCCAAAAGAGTACTAGATTTGGAATGAAGAGTCTCAGATTTAAACCCTCATTATGTTACTTACTATTTGTGTACCCTTGGATAAATCATTCAACCTCTTTAGAACTCAGTTTCTTCATCTGTAAAAATGAGGTGTCTTGGCTCAGTGACCTCTAAGATCTCTCTCTCTCTCTCTTTGCTTTTTGGAGGGTGAAAGCAGGGCAATTGGGGTTAAGTGACTTGCCCAAGGTCACATGGCTACAGTTTTGTGTTAAGTGTTTGAGGTGGGATTTGAACTCAGGTTCTCCTGACTCCAGGGCTGGTGCTCTATTCACTGTACAACCTAGCCACCCCATCCCTAAGATCTCTTTCAACTCTGAAATCTATGATCTCATTTCCTCTGAAATTAAGCATACATGTCAAAAGAAGAAATAAAAACAGAGACCTTGGCAATACAACATGCCAAGAAGTAATGAACTAATAAGCTCTTCCTTTTAATGGAAACACTGATGTAATTCAGCATGGAGATTAGAATTTGAAATGAAATATGATAAAGAACACACTTATTAAAAATAATCCTAAATGTTTAAGGATTCATAATATGATAAGATTTTAAAATATTGTCTATTTTAATTAAGCTAACTTTTTTTGATTGAATTCAAAATTTAGGCCTTAAATAGGCTCATATGCTGATATTTTAATTTGGATTGAATTTCAGAAAATAAGGAAAAGAAAATCACATGCAATTTGATGTTCTATGAAATACTAGTTCATAGTATATCTTTTGGGGGTATGGTAATATTTTGAGTCAGAGATTATCTGTTTTTCAAATAATATTTTCCCCCTAATTAAATGCAAAACATATTTTAATATTCTTTTTTTTAAGTTTTGAGTTCAAAATTCTATATTTCCTTCATTCTCTCTCCTCCATGAGACAGTAAATAATCAGATATAGGTTGTATATGTGCAATCATGTAAAACATATTTCCATACTTGTCATTTTGTGGAAGAAAACTCAACCCTCCTACACCCCAAAAAATGAAAGAAGGAAAAGAAAGTGAAAAATAGTATGCTTCCATCTGAATTCAGACTCCATCAGTTCTTTTTCTGGAGATGGATAGCATTTTTCATTATAAGTCCTTTGGCATTTGGATCATTGTAATGCTGAGAAAGGTAAGTCATTGGCAGTTGATAACCATAAAATACTGCTATTGCTGTGTGCAGAGATTTTTTTAATGAAAACACACAATGCTCAAGTTTCAAAGGGCTTAAATATTAGACCCATATTAACACTGGAAAAGAAAGCTTGGTTTACACTATAGTAGTTTATAGTCTGTATTTTAGTAATTAATTTTAGTTAGAGAAAGACTGACACATAGAAAGATTTTGATAAGTATAATGGAAGATACTAGAGGGTGTAACATGAAGAACACACACACATATATGTGTTACAAGATGTCACAAGGTTGTTGTTTATATATATATAAATATATTACATTAATTATTATATTACATTAACATATACATATCAATAGGTTATATTAATATATACATATAATATATAGCAATACATTAATATATACTATATATATTATCTAATATATATTACTATATAATAATATAATATTAATAACACTAATATATTATATTAATATAATATATAATATAATTATGTAAATTATACATATATATAAACATCCTTATAACATCTTTTATGCATC
>CM053593.1:273283635-273302888 GCA_028646575.1 Pseudocheirus occidentalis
TTAGTACCTGCATGACTTTGAATTAATCACTAAACTTCTTTGGTTTCATTATCTATTAAAGCAAAGGGTTGGCCTTCATAACCTTTAGGTTCCCTTCCAGCTCTAAACTGTTTGACCCCATGATACTGTAATTGCATTATATTATCAGGTGTGACAATGCCAATACTTCCTGAATCAATAGCCATATACCTTTGTCCGACTCTATGAGCCAAAAGTACTCAGAATGTTAATAGTTAATTAACACTGCTGTTTTTATGATATTTTCTTTCTTGATGTCCTTTGGGTTCTGTGATCTCTCAATTTTCACAGGACCTTTAATAGACCTAGACAGAGCAAGTTCTTTCACCTCAGGGTGTGAAATCAAGCTTACTTAGAGCTGAGTGAAAAGGTAGCTTAAATTTTAATGGAAATCAACACTTAAAAAGGAGCTGAAAAAGTGGGAAAGGGAAGAAAGGAGAAGGTGACAAAGTCCAGAAAGTATCAGGACTTCAGCTGAGAGGGATAGTTGGCTATTATGGCCCATAGAAATTCACAAGTGGGAGAAGGAGCAGGCATGGTCAAGGAATGTTCCAGGGTAAGAAAGTCTCAGACCTCTCTATAATGAAACTGAAATTAATTCTAGCTCATAACTAGGTAATGCTACAGCAGATAGTGCACTGGGCTTGGAATCAGGAAGACTCATCTTCATGAGCTCAAATCCAGCCCCAGACACTTACTTAGTAGCTGTGTGACCCTTGGCAAGTAACTTAGCCCTATTTGCCTCAGTTTCTTCATTTGTAAAATGAGCTACAGAAGAAAAGGTAAATCTGCTCCAGTATCTTTGCCAAGAAAATCCCTCCAAATGTGGTCACAAAGAGTCAGATATGATGGAGATGACTGAACAACAACAAAAGACTAATCTAGGTTTAAAAAGGGGGGAGTTTAATAAAGGTGGTTGTAGTGGGAATGAACAGGAGGGGTCAGTGAATAGGTGAGAAATAAAGGGCAGGAGTTAAAACAGCAGGAACTGGTAACTCATTGGACATATGAGGTAACAGAGAAGGAAAAGTCAAAGATAGGAAGAAAAGGGAAAGTATTTTTAGGTCCCTACTACGTACAAGGTACTGTGCTAAATGCTTCACAAATATTATCCCATTTGAGCCTCACAGCTCTGGAAGTGAGGTACTATCATTCATCTACATTTCACAGTTGGGGAAATTGAAAGAAGTTGTTCAAGTGACGTGTGCAGGTTCATATAACTAGTAAGTGTTGGAGGCCAGATTTGTATTGAAGCCTTTCTGACTCCAGGTCCTGCCTTCTAGCCACTGTATAACCTGGATGTCCAAGGGAAACATTGACAGACAGTATTATATTTCATATTTATTTATAGTGCTTCCTCTCCCTGAAACATTGTGAAGTAGGTAGTATCATAGAATTATAGATTTAAAGACATATGAGCAACTAGATGGACTAAGTGGATAGAGTGCTAGGTCTAGAGTAAAGAAGACTCATCATCCTGAGTTAAAATCTAGCCTCAGATATGTACAATATGTGTGACCTTGAGCAAGTCACTTATCCTATTTGCCCTAAACTTAACCCCTGTGGAAAATGAACTAGAGAGGGAAATGGCAAACCACTCCAGCGTTTTTGCTAAGAAAACACTGAATGGGTCAAGGAAGAGTCGAACACAACTAAAAACCAGCTGAACAGCAACAATAGGACCTTTAAAGTTTTCTCATACAACCCAGTTAGTTTAAATTTTAGAAAACTGAAGCCCAGAGTAGCAATGACTTGCCAAGGACACCCAAGTACCTAGTGGAAGAGCCAGGCTTTGAACCTGGCTCCTCTGCCCCGAGTGCTTTCCAGAATACACCCTGTCTTCAGATTGACAGATGAGGAAGTAAGAAGCTTAGAGAATGAATGACTTGCCCATGGTCATATAGCTAGGAGGTAGAGATTAAAACCTTAGTTGCTTGATTCTGGATCCAGATTTCTTTTCACAACATCACATAGCTTATCTCTCTTCTAATTGTTTCTGATGCATAAGATTCTTTGCCCCTTCAATTGTCACATCATTCAAATAATTTAAAGGTCCAGAGCCCTTTTGTTAGGAGATGTTCCATAGCTGCAGCAATGCCATGGGAACTCTATTATTTGCTAACTGACAGAATGAACAATGAAGTGTCAGTGCAGGGACGGCAACAGAATGGCTCCTGGTCTGCCTGTAGCTTCTCTACTTCATCATACTTCCTTCTATCAATGGAGCTTAGGATCCAAGACATTTCAGGTGTCTTCCTCAGAAGATTCCTCTATCCATCATCATTTCAGAAGATAGTCTGATGGGTTCATTTCCCTCTATTGACTTGCATTCTTTCTGAGAGATGGATGGTTGGGCAGACTCTTTTCAATGCTTAGAAAGTCATCTTGTCATTTATCATAATTTACTAAAGGTTCATGTACTAAGGACTTACTCTGAATCCTTATTGGGATGTGAAGGTGACCTTGTGTTATGGAAGGCTATGCCAATGGATAGAGATGGAACTAAAACAAGATAGCTGTACCTTTATCCCTGGCATTGACATCATGGGGAATGGGAGCAGTGTACAATTACTCAATTAATTTTCCTTAGAGAAATGACATTTGTCCTATTGGCTCATTCCTTTCTTCAGTCTCTAAGCCGCAATTCCTCCCAGCATGGTATGATTATACCATTCCTTTCTGGGGCCCACATTCCCACTTTTCCAGAAGGCCCCCAAGACTCTGCTTGATATGAGAACCATGGCATAAATGTAGGCATCAGCAGTAATTGTGGGTAGCCCAACTGCTTCCTTCCCTCTTAGTAAGTGTAGCTCCTCATCTAGGTGATGTAGTGGTTAGAGAGTCAGGCCTGGAGTCAGGAAGACTTATCTTTCTAAGTTCAAATCTGGCCTCAGACTCTTATTAGCTATGTGATCCTGGGCAAGTCACTTAACCCTTATTTGCCTTATTTCTTCATCTGTAAAATGAACTGGAGAAGGAAATAACAAACCACTCTAGTATTTCTGCCAAGATAACCTCACATGGGGTCACAAAGAGTTAGATTCTACTGAAACAACTGAACAACAACTTTTAGATCTAGCCCATCCTAGTCCCCATTCTCTTCTGTATTCCCCTTCAATTATACCCACTGGAACACTATGTTAATAAATTTTCCTTCCTTCTATGTCTTTTTTCTTGAATGTTCCTTCCTTCCCAATGCTCATAAAACCTGACTTTCTCCTGAGATACCACATCTCTTCTCACCCTTTTCAAGTATAGCTACCCCCTTTTTTTCACATTTTCTGACATACAGAGGTAGGAGAAAATTTTTAGCATAGTCCTGCCTCTGTACTGCTACTTTTGGACCCTCCCATAGTACTGTCATTCAGCAAACACCTATCTTTTAAAATCCATTGTGTCCACATCTTTGTCACTATGGATGCTTAGAAAATTTCTCCTCTGTCTAATAAGATTCTTCTTAATTGAGAGAAATGATTATTTCTCTCTCATATTAATAATCAGCTATTGAATAAGGACCAGCTTTTTTCCCTAGAAGCCTATTGGTTGTTCAGTCTCTGAAGGACATTGCTGATAGCAAAATTGAATTAACTTTCTCCTTCATATTGTGCTGATACTGCCTAGGTGGGGAATCCCATGGTGTTCCACACAGGTTTGGGTGGGGATAAATTCTTTCATTAGATTGCCCAATACTGGGCAATTTGGAAGTAAATGACATAATGAAAGTTATAGTTCCCCAGTCCCTTATTAGAATAGATTCACCTCTCATTGTAATATTCATTCTTTCATTAATTGTTAATTATTAATTAAGTTGATTGCCACTCTCAGGAATATTCATTCTTCCCAGGGCATATAAATTGTGAGCCCACCACCATGATTTGTCTTTGGCATTCAAGAGTGTAACCAACCCATTTTTGGGGCAATATGCTAACATTAATCATAAAATAATTAATTACCCAGAAACTGTCTCTCAAACTTTTTAAACATCACATAATGCTAGTGTTTTCCCTCTAAGATCACTTCCAATTTTTCCTGTCTATATCTTGTTTGAATCTAGTGTTTGCATATTCTTTCCCTCTATTAGACTATGTGCTTCTTGAGAACAGGGATTGTCTTTTGCCTTTCTCTGTATTTCTTGGACTTAACACAGTGCCTCAAACACAGTAGCTATTATTATGTTGATATAACAGAAAGAACATTGGTCTTGAAATCTAAAAACTTTCAGTCTGGCAATTATCCTAGGGAGGTAAATTAATGTCTCTAAGACTTAGTTTCCTAAACTATAACAGGAAGATGATGAAAGGATTACAGAATTTCAGAGGTGGAAGGAATCATAGAGGACATCTAGTTCAACAAAATCTCTCTTCCTCCCCGTGCTGTACTCCCTTATTCCTACTTCAGGAGTGGTCATCTGGTCTCAGCTTAAAAATCTTTACAGAGAAGTACCTCCTGAGGAAATCAATTGTACCTTTTGATAGCTCTAATTATTATAATGTTTCCTTACATCAAATCTACATATCCTTCTCTAACTTCCACCTAATCTGAACTATGTGGTGGAATGAAAAGACCACTTAATTTGGAGTTAATTGGAATTCTTCACATTCTTGCCCTGCTACTTAGTATGTATGTGACCTTGGGCAAGCCATATTCCTTCTCTGAGCCTTAGTTTCCTTGTCTGTAAAAAGAGGATTTCTAATGTTCCTACTACTTCTAAATAACTTCACTTGGTTGATTGATTGACTGAATGATGCTTTTGTTTAGAATGGTAGTCCTCATGGAGTATGTAGTTTGAAATAGAATATCAAACATACTACAACTTTGTCTTTTCTCCTTAAATGTAATGGCTTATACGTAACCTCTCGTATCAGCACATCCTACATTGTGCCAGATGGTCTGTTATCTTGTAAAGGCACATTTTCAAGAAGAAATGCCACAAACAATAGCTTCAGTCAATGCAGAGATAGGTCTTTTAAATAATCATTATTTATTTATTTTTAATATTCTTCCTTTTTAAAAATTTGAGTTCCAAATTCTCTTTATATCCTTCCCTTCCCCTAGCCACTAAGAACATAAGCAAAATGATATCAATTACACATGTGAAATTATGCAAAACATATGTCCATATTAGCTATATTGCAAAACAATCAAAATAAAACAAGAAAATTGTACTTCAATTTGCACTCAAAGTTCATTAACTCTTATTTTTTCATCATGCATCATTTGGAATTGTCTTGGATCATTGTATTAATCAGAGTTGCCAAGTCTTTCACAGTAGATCATCAGCATTGCTTTTACTGTGCACAGTGATCTCCTGGTCCTTCTCACTTGATTTTGCATCAGTTCATATACATCATGTCATTTTCCCCCCCTGAAACCACTTGCCTCTTTTTTTCTTATAGCACAACAGCACATAATAATATATCACAACTTGTTGAGCCATCCCCCAGCTGAGGGGTAGCTCTTTAAAAGCTGCTAAACATATTTTGTACATATAGATCCTTTTCATTTGATCTCTTTGGGGGTACAGACCTAGTAGTGGTGCTGGGTCAAAGGGTATGCACGGTTTGATTGCCGTTTGGGTATAGTTTCAAATTGTTCTCCAAAATGGTTGGAGTAGTTGACTACACCAACATCAGTTTATTAGTGTACTTATTTTTCCTCATCCCCTCCAGCATTTGTCATTTCTGATAAGTATGAGATGGTACCTCAGAGTTCTTTTAATTTACATTTCTCTAACCAGTTGTGATTTATAGCATTTTTCATATGACTATACATATCTTTGATTTCTTCTGAAAACTGCCAGTTCATCTCCTTCGACTACCAATTTAGGAATGACTCTTATTTTTTTTTTTTATAAATTTGTCTCAGTTCCCTATGTATTTGAGAAATGATGTCTTTATTAGAGAAACTTGCTATCAAAATATTTTAACATTACTTCATTATCTATGGTGCCTTTTAGCAAAATGTAGTTTTCCTGATTATCTCTTTTAATTAGGGCTATTTTTGATTCTACTTTGTCTGAGATCATGATTGCTCCTTCTGCCTCTCTTATTTCAGCTGAAGCACAATAGATTTTTCTCCTGCCCTTTGTTTTAGCTCTCTGTGTATTTTTCTACTTCAAGCATGTCTACAGTAAAAACAAACAAATAAACAAAAAATCCATATTATTGAATTCTGGTTTCTAATCCAATCTACTACCCACTTCCATTTTATAGATGAACTCATCCTATTCACACCCACAATTATGATTACTGACCGTATATTTCCCAACATCCTATTTTTTTTTCTGTTTATGCTTCTCTCTCTCTCTCTCTCTCTCTCTCTCTCTCTCTCTCTCTCTCTCTCAATCTCTCTCTCTCTCTCTCTATCCTATCACTCTTGAAAAATCTTTTTTGCTTCTGAAGACTCCCTTAATTCACCTTCCCTTTTATCATTCCACCCGCAAATCCCCTTCCCTTCCTATTTCCTTATTGATCAAGATAGATTTCTATGCCCAATTGAGTATGTATGTGTGTGTGTGTGTATCCTTATTTGAACCAATTCTGATGAGAATGAGGTTTAAGCATTGCCCACTACTCCTCCCATTTTCCTTTTCACTATAAAACCTCTTCCCTACATGCTACTTTTATGTAAAAATGTCATTCTATCTCTCCCTTTCCCATTCTCCCAGTGCATCCCTCTTTCTCACCTCTTCATTAAAAAAAATCATTGCAACATGATTGACTCACACTCATATCCTTTTATCTGTGTAGACACCTTCTAACTTCCCTAATAATGATAAAGTTCCTAGGGGTTACATATATCATCTTTCCATACAGGAATGTAAACAATTTAATTTTATTGAGTCCTTTATGATTTCTCTTTCCTGTTTACCTTTCTATACTTCTTTTGAATCTTGTGCTTGAATATCAGATTTTCTATTCAGCTCTGGTCTTTTCATCAGCCATGCTTGAAAGTCCTCTATTTCATTAAATATCTTTTTTCCTCCTGAAGGATTGTAAGGATCAGTGTGAGTCTAAAAGCACCTGTGGTGCTGAGGGTCACAGCCCAGTTGCTAAGCTAATGGGAAGTCTCTTGTGAGATCGCTCACCTGATGAGCTGCAGCTGAGACAGCTGGCTCAGCCTTTCCTCTATTGGTCATTCCTCCAGTGCATGAGAGAATCATGCTACCTCTAGGGTATTTAAGGAGGACGCTACAATATAATAAAGGACAGCTTCTGTATGCTTCTCTCTCATTTCTGGTCTCTTCAGTCCCTCCTGAGAATACAGCCTAAGGCTGGCCCTTAGGCTACTGAGTTAAGCAGCGGCCACAAAGGATTATACTTGGTTTTGCTAGGTAGGATATTCTTGGTTGTAATCCTAGCTCTTTTCCCTTCCAGAATATCATATTCCAAGTCTGCTTCTCCTTTAATATGGAAGGTGTTAAATCTTGTGTGATCCTGATTATGTCTTTATGATATTTAATTATTCCTTTCTGGCTGACTGCAATATTTTTTTTCTATGTGTGAGCTCTGGACTTTGACTATAATATTCCTGGGAGTTTTTATTTTTGAATTAATTTCAAGAGGTTATTGGTGGATTCTTTCAATTTCTATTTTATCCTCCATATCTAAGACAATGGGAGCAGTTTTCCTTGACAATTTTTTAAAATATAATTTCTAGGTCCTTATTATTTGTCTTGGATTTCATATAGTTCAATAATACTTAAATTGTCTCTCCTCAATCTGTTTTCCAGATCAGTTGTTTTTTTCTGATGAGATTTTAGATTTTCTTCTATTTTTTCTTTTTTGACTTTGTTTTATTATTTCTTGATGTTTTATGCAGTCATTAGTTTTTACTTACTCAATCTAATTTTTAAGGAATTATTTTCTTCAACAAGCTTTTGCGTACCTTTTCCCATCTGGCCTATTCTGCTTTTTGATAAGTTATCTTCTTTAGTGAAAAATTTTTTTTACCTCCTTTTCCATTTGGACTATTCTGCTTTTTAAGGAGTTCTTTTCTTCAGTGAAATTTTGTGCCTTTTTTTTTTACAATTAGAAAAATTCTTTTATTTTCTTCAGTACTTTTCAGTATTTTAACAGCATAACTGACTGTTGTTCTTTTCATAATTTTCTTGAATCATTCTCATTTCTTTCCCTACTTTTTCGTCTATTCTTTCTTTAACTATCCTAGGAATTTTTGTTGGATTTGGATCCAATTAGCATTTTTCTTTGAGGCTGGGCTTGTAGTTGTTTTTGTTGTTGTCTTCCTCTGAGTTTTTATGTCTTGGTCTTCTGCACCACCATAGTAGCTTCTTATGGTCAAATTCTTTTGTTGCTGTTCTTATTTGTTTCTTTTTCTAGTCTATTTCTTGACTTGTACTTTATGTTAAAATTCTACTGTGCTGCCCTAGGGGTGGGAAGGCACTATCTTAAGCTTCAGGGTTGATATTGTGTGTGTGTGTGTGTGTGTGTGTGTGTGTGTGTGTGTGTGTGCGCATGTTTCCAGGAGTTGGTTTTTTGGTCTGCAAGTTTTCAGTGCTTCCAAAGTGCTGTGATTTAGGAAGAGTTGTCACTGCTATCCTGGTCTGTGCTCTGGTGTTTACGCAGGAAGTAGTCCTATTCCCTTGTAGCTGCAAGCACTAGCTGTCCTCTTGGCCTTGCAACTTTGAACAGGTTCCCTTCTCTTGGGCAGTCACAAGCACTAGCACTCCTCTCTGCCTTAGAATTGGGGCCACGGACCCTGCTCTCTTGTGACCAACCCCCCACAGATCCTCTCTGTCCTGTAATTGTGACCCAGAAATATATATGGGCAATAGAGCTGTCAATCAGGGCAGCTATACTTGGTGCTAGAAAAGGATCCCTTGTAATCTCTTTTGACTAGTTGTCCAACTATCTCACTATCTTCATCTGAGAGCTCCTAAGCTGCTTCTGCTTCTATTGCCATTGTTGTCTGTCCTGGCACTACTGCTGTTCTCCGGGCTTTCTCCCGTGCTCATGTCATAAAGGCCTCTCCTGTAGAACTCCTAACTTGTATTAGCTGGAACAACGTCTCACCTTGACTTTTTGTTAGTTCTGCTGCTCCACAGATTGATTTGTAGAATTATTTTACAATTCTTTGCAAGAGAATGTTGGGAGAATTTATTTGGGTTGCTGCCTGTATTCTGTCATTTTGTCTCCACCTCCCCTGACCATGATTTTCAAGTACCAGAACTGGGTCTTGAAAACACAGGCTAAGCAGGTAACAAATCTCTGAATGAACGAGTCGAAACACTATTCAGCAACAGAGAAACAAAAGAGAAAGTGTTCCAATCAAGATGATATTTTTACTGTGCTAGAGCTTGTACCCTTGGTTCAAGGTGATTTATCTTCTCTGGAATTCTTGAACTATAAGGCAGTCAATTGGATTCTTGTAGGTAATGCTTTTCCTGAGTTCTCTTTAACACTTTGCAAAATTTTTATCCTTGCATGAGCACATTTCATCTTGCAATTCAGAGAAAGGAAAAATAATTATTCTTTTTAATTTAGTGCCTTAGCATAGGCTCAATATGAAAAGGAGCCCTACATAACTCCTTCTGCGGCAAATAGATTATACTGAAACAACTGATTAGTCAGTCAATAAACATCTATTAAATGCTTACTATATGCCAGGCACTGAGCACTTATTCTGTACCTATGATATGCCTAGTGTTATGCTGAGTACTACGGATGCAAAGACAAAAGTGAAACAGTTCCTCCCCTCAGGGAGTTTACATTCTGTGTGTGGAAGCACTATGTTACATACAAAGTAAATACAAATAAATTCAAACAAAATTAAGGTAATTTTGAGGGCTTGGCACTAATAGTTGGAAGAATCCAGGAAGGTTGAATACAGGTGGTAGTATTTGAGTTGAGTTTTGAAAGAAGTCAGAGTTCTGAGAAAGAAAAGAGGAAAGAGAATGCATTCTAGGCCTAGGACACATGTAGCCTTTGTAAAGATACAGACAGAGATGGGACATTGAATGAGGGATAGCAAAAAGGCTCTCATTGATTATCTACATACCAAGTTTTTAAATGGTGTCACCTTTTATATTTAGTTTACAAATGTATTTGGAACCTATCAGGGTATATGTTTATCTAAACCTAAATTCTGTCAACCTACTTTGCCATTTTATTAGCAATTCTTGTGAAACAGGCAATCCTTGCCTATTTTTTTTTTGTGGGTTTAATGATCCATAGGCTAATGTGTTCTATTGCTTCTGAAACTTGCTTACCTAGCCTGTTAACATTGATCAACTTTTCTATTTTTTGAACAGTACCAAACAATTTTGATGATTACTACTTCTAAAAAGAAGATTAGTTTAGGTCGTTTCTCCACAATGATTGTTTATAGTACCCAAATTCTCCAAGTAAGGATAATCATCTTTTTGCTGTGTAGATATTGCTATGGATAGAAACATACTATTCAAAATCAATCATTTTTACAGGTACAAATTAATTTTCTCCTGTGTTTTATGAAGAAAACTACCATATAAGTCTTCTACTATATAAGTCTTAATGCACACTGGTTCTAAATGTAGGCCACTCCCTTTAATGGCATCTTGTTAAAAGAAAAACATGTATGAAATCATTGACCCTGACTATTATATTAGACAGACAGCCTGCACCATAGATTTTTAGGAAAAAAGATTTCAGAGAATTCAGAGATAGGATTTCTGGATACCGTGGTTTGAGGCAATCATAATAACTAGGAATTCTAGTTCCTGAGAAAAATTCAGATTTATTTCTTAGAGGGTGGGGAGAGCTTGTCACAAGTTAGGACTACATTTCTTCCTTCTAGAATCGAAATAAAAGCCATGGGAGTTGAGATTGACAAAGTGGGAGATGGGGGCTATTAGAGTAGAGTTGGACAGCCATAGCCCACAAACCAGATCCTGAAATTACTTGGGTAGAGAATGAGTGACTTGATATCCAAAAAGAGAGGGAACAAAAGGATCTGGATATAATAGAAAGACTTTTAAAGAAAGAAAAGAATTTGCTGAATGATAGTGGCTAAGAAAAGATTTGAAAACAAAATGGGTAATAAGCAATAAGTTTGAGGAACAGGCCAGTCCCTCTTCCTGGCTCTGTGTCCTCAGGAATGAAAGAAAGAACTGTCTGCTGTGGAAAGATGACCAAAATATGTGAAATAATAATAACGATAATCTTTCACTGGTGAGTTAAGATTTGCAATGGACTTGAGAACCATAAAAGGACAACCAAAGGTCTCATTTACCTGTGTTAGGGGCAAGGAGAAAGTTGATGAAAGAATGCGAACCTTGATTGCCATGAATGGTAGGTGATTATGGGCAAGGAAGAGAAGGTAGACCTACTCAACCCCTATTTTCTTTTGGTCTTTATAGTTGTTGAAAGCCAGAAGGGATCTTAGAGACCATCCAGGTCAAGTCTTTCATGTTACAGATGAGGAAAACAACACCCTGAAAGGTCAAATGATTTGCACAAGGTCAGATTGGTAGGAAGGAGCAAAGGTGGAACTCAAAGTCAGATTTTCTGAAATCCAATCCAAGCTTCTTTCTGCTATACCACCTTGCCCTTTTAGAGAGCCCTGACTAACAGACAAAGTAGTTTGGATACTATCTTGTAGTCAGATTAATGAAATGATATTCATAAATTGATTTCTAAGTAAAGTTTCCTGTCTACTGGGATTTGTTTAATTTCATTTTATAGTAGATCAGGGAATGACATTAAACTACAGCAAGTATATCCATCTCATTGTACTCTGTTTATAAAAGAATACTGATAAGATGACAGTAAATTCTCATTTTTCATATCTAAATGTAAATATGTGCTAGTATTATATTCATTGACAGTAATTTTCAGGATTTTTATCTTGTTATTTAATTGATGTTTTGAATTCATTGGTTTTCTAGTATTTTGTGTTCTATTCCTGACTCATAGTCTCCATGTTTTTCCAAAGGTAAGATGAAGAATTCAGTAATTACCCTCAAAATTTATTTCAAAACCTTGGTTTGTAGTTTATTTGGCCAAATTTATATAAACACACATACAAATACATGTTCAGATATAGAATGATGTACTGGTAAATGTTTTATAACTGACTGGCAAAAAATGTATGCCTGACATAAGCTTTATTTCCATGATTAACATTTCTGGATCACTTTATAAAAGTCCGGTCAGTCTATAATACAATAAATCAAATCCTGATTTGTATTGTTTGTCTATTTCCAAGATGTAAATGATCACATTGAAAATTTAACAATCAACTCTTGGCAACCAGTAGCGGCAGACTCTAGCACATCCTTGAATAGAAATATAGAAACTGTGACGTTCATGGACCCCAGGTTAAGAATCGTTTATGGAGGGAGAGTGGATTTGAGACCTACCTTAAGTATTTTAGAGGGATTAGGAAAAGAATTCAACTTGCTTTGTTTTGTCTCAGAAGGCAGAACTAGAAACAAAGGGTAGGAGATGGCAGAGGAAAACCCCTCCATTTTTAGAGATATCCAAAGGTGGAGGAGACTGCCCCAATGACACATTCCCTTCACTGGGTGTTGTTGAGGGGTCTATGAAGTCAATTCCTGTTCAGGCATAGGACTGATGTGATAGCATGGACTTTGATACCCCTTCTAAATGTGAAATGTTATTTTTTTGTTATTCCTCTTTAGACTATATACTCTGTAAAGGTGAAAAATATTCACTTTTGCAGGTATTTTGTATAGTATAGCAATCAAATGTAATAGCAATCAAAACCTAGGAGGTATAGGTTCAAATAGTAGTTTAGACACTAACTAATTGTTTAACCTTGAGTATTTTAGGTCACTTCCCCAAGTGACGATTTCCTGATCTAGAAAATATCTAGGTTGAACTGCCTGAGGATCATTCTAGACTTAAATGTCAGTGATTCCAATATTAAAGCACATTTTTTAGGGCAAGACTAAGAAGTTTGGAGTCTCTGTCCTTAATTTGTGAACCAAAGGAAGGCTTTGATTCTGGGGACTGTTGGCCAGGGAACATTCCTGTTGGCTAGATTCATGAAAAAAATTAAAATGTCATTTCTAGGGGCAACATCATAAATATGTATTTTGATTCCAGAGACAAGCCCATCTATTTTCTCAGTGTGATGTGTGGCTGCTCATGCACATTTCCTGGTCTCAGATGTTTTGCTGCAGGCATCTGATTTAAAAGTACATTTCCTTATACATCAGGAATAGTGTTCACAGGTCAAGGCCACACACTGTGCTTGAATTCTCTAAGAAACATCCTTAGTGTTTTATTCTGCTTCTGGCTTCCTGACTCCAGAGTGGAAGTATTTAGAGATCACAAGGGGAGGTGGCTAAGAAAACAATCAATCTCAGGGCCAAAAAAAAAAAATTGTAGTGGACTCAGACTGCAACTTATTCAGGTTCTATCATTCTGTTGTTGCTTTTTCATTTAGCCTGTTAAGTCTAACACATTTAATCTAGACTTGCTAATGAATCTGGGCATGTGAACAGAGTGACAAGAGGGTAGCAGGAAGAGAGTTGACTTTGATTGTAGTTTCGTTCTGCCACCAATTAGCGTGACTGTGGGCAAGTCTCTTTCCCTATATAGTGCTGTTTCTTCAACTGTAAAATGAAATTGGACACAATGACTTCTAAGTTGCCTTCCAGCTTTGAAATTCTATCTTGTGAAAAATAGTGTAGTTAGAAATCTATTAACTATTTTCAAAAGTATTTTGAGAAAATTATAATTCAGGCCAATTTTTGACACTGCCTTGGTTAATTTTCATGTGCTTCTGTCTGAGTCTTCTCTCTTATACTGCCCTGTAAATAGGGATAAAAATGCCTGTTGGGACAGTTGGGTGGTACAGTGGATAGAGTTCCAGGCCTGGATTAGGAAGATCTGAGTTCAAATCCAGATTCAGACACTAATGTGACTTTGGGCAAGTCACTTAAACCTTTTTGCCTCAGTTTTCAGATCTGTAAAATGAGTTGGAAGAGAACATGGTAAACTATTCTAGTATTTTTGCCAAGAAAACCCCAAGTGGGACTATGACAAGTTGAACATGACTAAAACTACTGAAAAATAACAAAAAATGGTATATGTGTGTGTGTGTGTGTGTGTGTATATATATATATATATATATATATATATATATATATATATATATATATATATACACATATATGAGACTTGAGGATTGATGCCTTGCTCACTACCTTTTGATTACATGGCTAGATGTAATGAACATGTGAGTGGATATTCTTTTGTGTTTCTGTGTTTATTCATTCTTGTGGTATATGCTGGTAAATATTTTAAATGTCCTAAAAATGTACCTATGATACATTTTAAAGCTTAATCTACATTATTATCATTTTTCCTCTATTTCCTCTGAAGTCTAGATAATCAATAAAAGAATAAATTAAGTCCTGATTTTTAGTTTTGTTGATTTTAGAGGAAAAAAGATCATGATGAAAATTTTAACAACCTACTCTCAGGAATGGGTTCAAGTACATTCTTGATTATTTTTATGTAGTGTATATTTGTGTATGTGTATAAGTCTTAAAAAATACTTTATTCCTCTTTAGACTGTATACTCTGTAATAGTGAAAAATATTCACTTTTGCAGGTATTTTGTATAGTATAACACTACTGGTGAGAAACTGATGCATATTAATAAGGATAATAGCAATGTGGGGACATTTTGACTTATGCTGCTTCACAATATGACTTTTAAAAAAATAAGAATTAGAGATAGAGGCTTTCTTCATTCTACAGATGAAGAAACAATACTAAATACTTAAAGTGACTTGCCTAAGGCCACCCAGATAATGAGTTTCAAGGCCAAAATAAGGAATCAAGTTTCATATTCCAAAGCCAAGACTCTTGATAATTCAGCAATGTTCAACTGCCTTCATTTCATGTTTTCATGGTAAGGATTAAGCTAGGGTTAAGCCCAAGGTTACTATAGCCTTTGTCTGAAATTTCAATTAGGAATGAAATTTGTGTGTCTATTTCAATTAGGTTAATATTCATCAACCAAATGAAACCTAACCTAGTAAAAGTTTAATAAAATTAAAAAAAACACCACATAGTTTATCTTTCTGAGACAGAAGCAAAAATTATAATACCATGTTGGATTGGTTTATTTGTAAGTTGGAGCCAAAACATTGGTGAGATCTTTGTAGAAATCTTATTTCTTGTTTTTTAAAGGGAAGGTTAACCAATAAGGTTTAATTTCAACATATAAAAGGACCTACCCAGACAAAGTGCTATGTTTCCAACTTGGAGTGATTCAGTACATGCATCCTAATATCCCAGTATGCCTTTGGTTCTAGCAATTGGCCATGTGGTTAGCATTACTGGGGAAGCAAGGGGCAGTTGCTTTTCTGATTTTAGCATGTTAGAGCAACATAAGCTGAAATAAAATAGGAGTTTGTAGTAGTCCATACATGTTGTATAGAGTCCAAATTCTTCAAAGATAGTCTGTTTCCAAATAACTGGGTAGCTAATTTTAATGACTACCAGAAATGTTTGCTTTCTTCCTGAAAATATTCCAGTCACAAAAATTTGAAATGTCACTTTTCCTGCAGATTTAACCTACTAGTTCTCCTGCAAACAGAACTATATCTCTTTGCCTTTCCTACCTCACCAAAGGAGAATAAGCCATAAAAATGAGTACAGAATGTTGAGAATTTAAAGGGGTCTAAAAGGGATGAAAGAATGGGAAGATTCCCCTGAATCAAAAATTAATAGAAACTAGGCAGTTCTCAAGGATGACTTGGGAGTTACAAATCTCAGTACAATCCATTACTCTCAAAATGGACTGCCATAGCACATTGCTACTATGTAGAAAGTTGTTCCTTATGTTAAATGGCAAAAGAAAAAAAAATAAACTGACTTCCATCTGAAAATGCTCCCAGAATATATGCCTTTCAGTAACCTGAACCAAACTTAGCTGATTTCAGCCTTCTGTATGGAAACTCATAAAATACAGCTGATTATGCTTAACACTTCTGAAGAATGAGTACAGCTTATTATTCACGGGAAAAAATGTCTAGATCAAGGTTAAGAAATTTGGGGTCTCGAGGCCACATGTGGTCTTCTGGGTCCTTGGGTGTTGCCTTTTGACTGAGTCTGAGTTTTACAGAACAAATCTTTTTATTAAGGGGATTTGTTCTGTAAAGTTTGGATTTGGTCAAAGGGCTGAACTTGAGGCCCTAGAGCCTTAAGGCTGTAGGTTCCCCACTCCTGATCTAGATGTTTCCCCTCAACATTTTTCAATTTGGCTACCCTAGAAAATCTTACGTTAATACAGACACTGATAAGGCACTCTATCCACAAGGCCATCATTTTTTTTTTGGCAAATTAATAGCCAAAGTCTATCAAAGATAGTACTTTCATCATCTATTTTCACTTGTGTGGGCAATTCCCTTCCTCGAGTAGATCACCGCCTTCCATTGCTCTGCAGATTGTCTTCAAAAATATTTTTGGGGACAAGTTTTATTATTCTGATGGTCAATCCACCACCAACAGTTTGCTGAAAGTTGTTTTGTTCAGCTTTTGTGATTTTTGTTGGAGTAGTGTGTTTCCAATAAAGAAATTCTCTCAGTCCAATGGTTGAATCATCTGCAATGTTTACTTTTCATTATCTAAGGTATCATGAGGTTAAGCAATATTCCCATGGTCATATTAACCAGTATATGTCAAATATAGCACTTACACACAGGTCTTACTGACTCCAGGGTTCGCTTTCTAGCAAGTGAATGATATAGACTAACTCCTAAAACATTAAGTCAGACTCTTCCAAAGTGGGCAGAGAATTTACAGGAAGTAACTTTCAACATAAAGAGATTGTGACAAACTCAGGAATTATTTAAGCAAAATTAAAAAAAATCTTTTTATATGGATAAAAATTTTTCATTGGCAGGCAGGGCTAATATAATTTAAGAAACACTTTAAGGTGTCACTTAGTAAACAGGTTTTTAGTTGATGAAATAGTACATTACTGTTACAGTTCTCAAGTTTGTGAGATGACAAAATCTGTGAACCATCTTTCTCCTCTATCAGTTCCCTCTTGCCAATGCAAACGACAACCACAAATATGGGAAGGATTTGTGATTTTTTTTTCAGCTTGGCAAACACCTAGGTTGGAAAATCACTCTGTGAGCAGATAGCAACCTGTCTGTGCCTTAACAAATAAATATAAAGTGTGTCAGAAGATTGTAGAAATTAAATTACTCATGTTGAGGGCCACATAACTATTATTGTGTTAGATGGAGGATTTAATCCAGGTCTTCCTGATACTCTATACTAGTACAGTGGTCTCCAAAGTAAGGGCTGTATAAGGGTCAGTTCCATTACTCTAAGGAAGCTATGTCATGTTCTCAGCTGTAAGTAATTAACTAATTAGGGGGTGGGAAAATGGGTTGCATCCTTGCATCTCCAAGATACCCATTTGTAACTTTGTCTATAATATAACTATACCCACTCACTTTATCCATTATTGTTCAGCACTTTCCCATTTATAGCCTTTTCCTTTGGTTGTTCCATTAGGTATCAGGATTTCTACATAACCTAACTTTGACCTCAGCACCCACAATATTAGGGGAGGCAAATTTACCTGAACACTTTCAGCATCTCTGTACTTAGAAAACTATGTTTAATGTTTTTCAAGATATATACATATGGGTAAAATCAGCACTTTCTAGTTTTTGGATGAGTCATAGCAGCTGTCACTCATGAAGGGCCTTTTGATTTCGTATCTAGATCTTAGCCATCCTATTGTCTTCACCCAGAGATAAAATACGGTAAGTTATAGGCTGCAGATATAATGGTGTGCTCTTTATTATTTGTTGGTGAGATGGGTTCTGCTTGTTTCAAAAGTCTTTCCATGTGTATCATGTTTTCTGAAACTGTATCAATTCTCTTCCTCCTTTTTGGTGAGGGAGGGTTTATCGTTCTATAACTGCCGTTGGGTGATAGACCTTGTGCTTTGTAGAGATTTTTATTAGGATAACTTTCATATCAGTTATTGTACATTTTACAGTTCTTTAAGGGCACATTAAGACTAGAATTGCCAGGTTATTAATTACTTTAATTGTGTTCTTTCCATTGAGCTTTGATCAGATTATTTTCCATGAAAGAAACTCTAGGAATCTTAGTTTTATACCTGAAAATTCCTTCTCTATTTCAGTTAAGAAAGTATGTCTCTGGAACTCAGCGTCTCTGCCTAGGAGAAGTCAAGAATCAATTTAACTTATTCATTGAAGGAAAATATTTTGATGCATCTCCTAGAAGTGAGGGGGTTCAGATATCATACATCAATATAAGAATTTCCCTTCTGGGATTTCAGTAGTTCTAGTCATTCACAAGCAAACTGGACTCATCATAACAAAGTAAAAAAAAAAGAATTTAAAGTTTTTTCACTGAAGCAAGTCTTACAACATAGTCCTTAAAAGGAACATGGTTTGGTGGGGGGGGGGCTTTTACAAATAGTTATAGCATATCATCTTAAACATAGATCATCTCCTTCTCTGATATTAGTGAAATGATTATCAATAACCAGTGATTTGGTGAAATCCAGAGTATTCCCTTTAAAGTCCTTATTTCAAAATTCACTCTCTGAGGTAGAATTAACTCTCTCTTCAATCCCAGTCAGACCCCACCTAACTGTGGAAAGAATCTCATCTAAGGTGAATTCATTTGTATCTTTTTAAAATATATATTATTTATTTTTAGTTTTCAACATTCATTTCCACAAGATTTTGAGTTACGAATTTTCTCCTCATCTTTCCTCTACCCAATGTAGCAAGCCTACAGAATAACCTGTCAACCCAATCTGTTCTCTCTTATATCCTCCCCCATTTCTAGTAGGGCAAGATAGATTTCTATACCTCAGTGCCTCTATATCTTATTTCCCAGTCGCATGCAAAAAACCAATTTTTTTAACATGTGTTTTTAAAACTTTGATTTCCAGATTCTTTCCCTTCTTCTCTCCTTACCCACCTTCACTGGGAAGACAAGCAATTCAGTATAGGTTGTACATGTGTAGTTATGCAAAATGTTTCCATAGCAGTTATATTGTGAAAGACTACCCAAGATTCCCTCCATCCTATCAACCCCCCCACTTATTCTATTTTCTATTTTGACCTAGTCCCTCTTCAAAAGTGTTTGCTTCTTTTTAAAAAATATTTTTAAATTTGTTTTCTTGTTTACATCATTCATTTTCATTACATTTTTGAATTACAAATTTTCTCCCTGTCTTGCCCCTGCCCCACC
>CM053593.1:273310839-273328868 GCA_028646575.1 Pseudocheirus occidentalis
GATTGTTAGCCGTAAGTCTCCCGGTGCCCACCCAGCCCATGGCACGTAATCTCTTGTACCAGAATCTTTTACCTCTGTGATGTCCTCAGGTTCAACTGAAGTGAAAAGGCTAAGCAATAGAATCCAAACTGGCTTCTCTTCCTGGAAATTCTGCTGCAGAATGGTACAGCTTTCAATGCATTTGTTTCCATGTTGACCACAGGCTTGCCGTCTCTACTTCCCACCCTTCTGCTAAAGCTTTGGAACCATAGTGGTTAGCCCTTGTCCACCACAGCCAGTGACAGCAGCTGGAGCTCAGCTGAGAGCCAGTACAGAAGCGTGGCTAGCTCTGCGTCCCACAGGACAGAAGAATTCTGTCTCATGAAGGTAACTAAATGAAACCGTGCACAAGGCTGCCAATTTGTTGTTCATATTGTTCACTTGTTTTTCAGTTGTATTTGACCGTCAAGGTCCCCATTTAGGGTTTTATGAATGGGTTTGCCATTTCCTTCTCAAGCTCATTTTTACAGATGAGGAAACTGAGGCAGAGATGAAATGACTTGCCCAGAGTCACACAGTTAAGTAAAAGTTTGAGGGCAGATCTGAACTCAGGTCTTCCTGACTCTAAACCTGGAGCTGTACTCACCATGTCATCTTGTTGCCCACGGCTGCCAAACAGCTCCTATTCTGTTGAGGTTACTTTGTATTTGGATTCTGATACTGCCTCAGACCTTTTTGGTCTGAGGATACTGTTTATTGCTTCCTGTTTGAACCTCTTCTATACTTCTGGGATATATCTCCTCCCCGGTAAGAACTTAGCTTCATGTCTAGCTATTCAAAAGGATGACTGGTGGAGAGTGAGGCTGAGAACATCTCCCTCATTTCACAGGTAAACAAACATTCTTTGGCATAGAAATGTTAAGTGATTTTTGGCAAGTTTCAAAACTGGTATCAAAAAATTGTAGTTACCTGTAATGTAAATGTAATGACTTGATACACGGTATTTACACTATGACTGCAGGTAGCTAAACTTAGTGCATGCAACCAATATGATACGTAGCATCTGTCACGTTGTATACAGTCACCAAATACATAGATCACATGTAGAAACACAATACATGCACCTATATCAAGTGAACGACAATTCTTTCCATTGTACCAGTCAGGATAGTGTAGGAGAAGACATGGGTCTCTGGAACCATAATCATGCAAAAATGCTCATAGCCAAAGGATGTGCACTCCAGGCAGTAAACACAGACTCCATGACCTCTCCTGCTTCCAGCAAGCCTGCTACTCCTGCTACTTCAGTCCCTGACTAAATACTCTATTTGTGATTGTTCCTTTCTTGTCTGTCTGCTTTATTGCTATAACTCTGCTTTCTAAGTCAAGTCAACAACCCTTTTATTATTAGGCACCTACTATGTGCCAAGCAAGCACTGTGCTAAGCCCTGGAGATAACAAGAAAGCCAAAAATGAAGGGGAACATGGTGTTATAGTTTATATATGACCATAATTCCAGTGCTAGTTAGAAAAAAGGGCATTATCAAAATTTTTAGTATTTTAGCCACGACCAGCCTTTCTGTGTAGAGGCAGTTGGTCAATTAATTTTATGGCCTCTTGATCAGTTTGAGGAGCTTACAGTATATGAATTCTTCTCCAAAGCCTGGAAATATTTCACCATGGAGAGTGTGGAAATGACCAGAGGTACCTTGTAAAGATTCAACAGATAGTTTCTGATTGACTTTCAGCAGTGGGGTGATTGTCCTCCCCCCCTCCTCCAAATGATTGGCTGGCAGGGATTCAGGAGAATAGATTAAGGTTCCAGGCAGGCTTGGGAGAAGACAAGATCCCAAAGGCTGGTGCTGTTCTTATTCTGTTACCAGTGATCAACCTCTTCTAGCCTTAGTTAGCTCGTTGCTTCCTAAACAACATAGTAGGACCCAACAGCCAGCCTTGATAAAGAGAATCCTGACAGTTGCACCTGTATGTCTCTTTTGCTCTGGAATATCTCTTTCTTGAATCTGTATCCCATTACTTTCTATGATACCATTTCTCTCCCTCCAACCCCAGGTAGTTATCCTACTCTGTGTGTGTGTATGTGTGTGTGTGTGTGTGTGTGTGTGTGTGTGCACACGTGCATGTGAGAAAGAGAGACAGAGAGATATATTGAAAGAGAGCTAAAGGAAACTGCTTCATCTGCCTTCCCTTCTACCCCAAACTTTGTAGGAACTGACTTCTGCAAATATATGTGAACATAAATTACAGGCATTATAATTTATCATATAATATAGTTGCACCTGCCAATCACAAAATACGTGTGTGTGTGTGTGTGTGTACCTGATATATGGCATTCATGAAACTAACCTTAGTGTATACAATCAATATGGTACAGAGCATCCATAGTGCAATGTATAGTCACAAAATACAGATAATATAAACAGAATAAAACATAGAACAATCGTATATGCATGCCATGGCATACTTCCAAAAATAGTAAATTAATATTGTTATTTGTGAGTCATTTTTGAAGAGAACTAATGACATCATGGGTGATGTCTTGATTTGCCTGTGAATTGGATTTAAGTGAGGCAAAATGGCACAAAGTCATCAACCTAATTTTCTCTTTCTGATTCATCAAAGTTCATATAATTGATCAATAAAGGTACACTGTGAAAGAAATACATAGGTCACATATAATACATCTTGGTATATTTTACTGTTTATTCTTTTAGCAGGCATCAACCTCTAATATTATATGCAGATATTATATGCACTTCTACAATTGGGTTTGCATTGGTTCCATTAGCAATGACTTGTTTTTTTTTCCCTAATATATTATAAGTAGAAATACAAAGCACTTTAAAGCACTTCCCATTTACCAGACACCGTGTGCTAAGCACTATAAGATGATCTTCCTGAGCAACCACCTGAATTTGTGGCTGACAGAGGGTGATTATTCAGGTCATATTGGTCAATAGGACTAACCTTGAGCTTATGGATGCTCCAGTCTGTTTGTGAAAATCTCTAGATTCTATAAATGACCTTTATTCCCTAGGTGTCTTCACAGGTAGAATGTTTAGTTAAAAAGGGACTGTCTTTCATTTGAGTTCTCTCTTATTTCAATAGTCACCCAGTTACTGGGATAGACTTGGTTGGCTTCTTTGAGGGTCCCAACATGTCTTTCTTCATGTAACTCTGAGACATATGTAGCTCCTTCTCTTCCCTGACACTATCACCACCATGGTGCAGATCCTCAGCATCTCACCTATGTGTAATTGCAATAACCTGCTAGATGTTCTCCCTGTCTCAAGTTTTTCCTATGGACTCAGAGAGAAGAATGAAGCATTTTTCCCATTATTTTTCTTACTTTCTCTTTTTGGAACAAGACTAATATGGAAATATGTTTTACATAACTTCATATGTATGATGGGTATTGTATTTCTTGTTTTTTGGGTAGAGGAGGCAGTAGAGAGGAAATTTGGAATTGAAAAAAACCACATTTCTCCCTTCTCCAGTCCATTCTTCACTTAACCGTCAAACTTATCTTCTTAAAGCACAAGTCTTAAGCATGCAATCCTACCAACTTCCATTTAATGAACTCCAGAGACTCTCTGCCATCTCCAGGATTAAATGTTTTGCATTCAAAACCCTTGATTATTGATGCCCCTTACTGCCTTTCTTGTCTTCTTATATCTTTCCCTTCCTCATCCCATGTACTCTTTGATCCAGTGACACTGTACAAGAAACTTCATTGCCCAATTTCAGTCACTTTTGTTTTCATCCCTCATGCCTAGATCTCTCTCTCTCTGTCTCTCTGTCTGTCTCTCTGTCTCTGTCTCTCTTTCTCCTTTCTCATTGATTGCTTATTTCATCTTTCCTCCTGTTCACCAAGGAATTGTATCAACTCCCCAAATGGCAATAGCTTTGATGCAATGTCTTTGTGGGGTCCTTACTCTTCTCCTAGGGCTATTTTGGCAAGAAGTTCTCTTTAATCTTTCATCTACTTTGTGTGGGATGACTTTCCAAGAGCCGATGTAGGAGACAGTGGTAGTTGGTGGTGGTGGTGGTGGTGGTGGTGGTGGTGGTGGTGTGTGTGTGTGTGTGTGTGTGTGTGTGTGTGTGTGTGTGTGTGTGTGTGTGTGTATGAGAGAGACACAGAGAGACACAGAGAGAGAGACAGAGACTGCAGAAAGACCTACCTGTGACACTGTACACAGACAGCAACCTTTTAATATAATAAAAAGTTGGTGCCAGTAGAATTGGTGGGATAATTTACCTTCAAGAGACTCCTACAAAAATGAAAATAGTTCCAGGGTCTGTACCTTAAGGTGACATATAAGAAGAAATTGCAACTGATATAGTTGCTAATTTGATATGTCCAGGAGAGGTGAACATGGCTTATGTATTCTGAATAGACCAAATGTAATCTTAGTTAGCTTAAGACCTTTTCAGAAACTTTCCAAAGATTGAACTGGCCTATGATTAGAAGTAAAGGAAAGACTGAAAATACCCCTACACACTTATTTCATAACATCTCACTTTTAAAGATAAAGGAGTCATTTCCATTCAGGCTTTTTGAGTGGTGAGAGCAATAGGTAGTGGAAGTTTTAGGTTTCCAACAAGGTCTGACATTGCTGCAAGTATGTTAGCTGAACTAACAGACAAGTTCTGAGAGGAAGAAAGCAGCTAGAACAGAGTGAGGATAGCATCATTTTATGGACTCCCCAGGGAAGTTTGGGCTTCTTTTTTGTTTGTTTTCATGCCAGTGAGCTCAGGCCATTCCTTAGGCTCATGTACATATGAGCCACAGTATCTGAATGAAATTTCACTGCCTCCTAAAAGATCTAGAAATGAATAACTAGCTAGGATTAAAATAGACTTTCTCAATTTATACTTAAAGGAAGAAGACAGAAAAGAAAAAAAAAAGAATCAAAAGATATCTTCCTGTCGAAGACACAATAGAAGCACTATGGAATCAGTGTATAGACCACTGGACCAGTATAGAAAAAGACATAGATTTGAATATTGCCAGGTCACTTCTAGCTCTGTAAGCCTTAGACAATTTAGTAGTCCACTCAGGGCCTCAGTATCCTCACCTATGAAATGAAATTGGACGTGATACTCTCAAAGTCTTCTTTCCATATCTGAATCCCATGAGACCATGAAAATTGTTAAGTTGGTAAAATTTGCCCTTGGAATCTTTTCACTTTCTCTTTCAATGTTCATCTGCTTTTCTGCTCTTCTTCCCCTTTACCTCCCTTCTTCATTTAACCTATGTTCCATTCTTTTCCCTATCACTCTTAACTAGCTGTCAGAGCTCAACTCCGAAGTATCCATTAGTCACCTGTATTATGTCAGCCTCAATGCTAGGTGCTGGTTCTGCTTAAGACAAAAAACAATCCTCATGGAGTTTATATTTTATTCTCCTAAGGTATTTAAGGCAACAAGGTATGGTGAAAAGAACATAGATCTGAAATTGAGAGACCTAGATTGAAGTTCCAACTGAATTACTTACTATTGTATTGTATTTCTTGTCTTTTGGGTAAAGGAGGCAGTAGAGAGAGGGAATTTGGAACTCAAAAAAAAAATAACATTTCCACCTATTCCAGTCCATTCTCCACCTAACTGTCAAACAGATCTGTGCAACCTGTGGAAAATTCCAAGGACTTTGGGCAGGCCTACCTTTATCTGTCCGTCCATCCATCCATCCATCCATCCATCCATCCATCCATCCATCCATCCATCCATCTACCCATCCATCCATCCATCCATCCATCCATCCATCCATCCATCCATCTATCCATCTATCCATCCATCCATCTATCTATCTATCTATCTATCTATCTATCTATCTATTTATCTAATGAAGGAACTGAAGTTGACATTATCAAAGGCTTAGTCCAGTTCTAAATCATCATCATCATCATCATCATCATCATCATCATCATCATCATCATCATCACCAACATCACTACCACCATCTCTCTATATAAGATAACATTGGAAAAGTACTCAGTATAGTGCCTGATACATAGGAGGTTCTTAATAAATGCTTTTCTCATCCCCCTTACCTTAATACTTGGAAATTAAAGGTGTCTGAGTGCCAACAGATATTTACATTTTCAGAGGGATCTCTTGAAGATCAAGCCATTGATATCCAAAGAAATATCTTAAAATATTAGAATTTTAAGCACACGTTCCTGCTGCCTCTCAAATAAGGCCATTTAATTATCTTCCAATTCATAAGACAGATCCTAGGGAAGAGTTAATACTGATTATTTTATTTCAATCCCAGAACAGAAATTTTCACTCTGCACCCTGGTATTTGATAGGTGAACTTTCACTTTATCTTGTCCTGAACCAGGTCACCAGGCCCCTTCCCAATCATTTCCATACCATGGTACTCAGGATGACCCCACCTCTCCTTCCTTAAGCTATCCTTTCTGTATTGCCTTCCTCAATTATTATATAAGCTGACTGAAGGCAAGGACTATCCTGATTGTTTATTTTTTTATTCCTTGTGCTTAACACAGTTCCTGGCACATAGTAATTCCTTAATTTTAAAAATAATAATTTTGAAATATTTTTATTTTAAATAGTTTTAAGTTTTAAAATAGTTTTAAATTTTAAAAATAATATATTAATTCATGCAGACATACATGAATTTTTATATATTATAAATGACTTCACATGTGTTTTTAACTCATTATTGATTGATCATTAACTCCAACCTAAAAGATGCATAATATGCTGCTAAAAGATGCCCTTTGTCTTTGGGGAAATTAATTCACTTAATTTTGAAACTCTTGCCCTTTCTTGATTGATGAAAGAATAAATGAAAACTCACCTAGCCCACTAAAGCTAGCTTGCCTTAGACTAGACTTGACAATGTTTCGAATCCAGTTCATCTGTCCACTGTGGTTGTCTTGGCATGCACCTTGTTGTTCTGCACATAGTTTCTACCTTCTTTCCTCCTCTTCTTATGGGCACAGTAATCAAATCAATACTCTCATTGTTTCTACACAGGACCCATCAAACAATTCAACATCCTTGTGACTTCCCTTTCTCTGGCCAATCTTTCTCTATATGAATTGTCTCTCCCTGCCCCATCCCCCTTAGTATCTAAACTCTTTGCTGGCAATGACTTTCTCACTTTCGTATTTGTATTCCCAGTGGTTAGCATAGAGCTTGTTGCATAAAGGGACCATATGGCAGAGTGGATAGGGGGAAAAGGAATAAGTATTTGTGTAGATGTGCCAGGAACTTTAGAAATATTATCTCATTTGGTCCTCACAACCCAGGGAGGTAGGTACTATTATTATCCCCATTTGGCAGTTGAAGAAACTGAAATAAACAGATATTGAGTGGATGAATTTAAACTCAGACCTTCCTGACTCCAAGTCCAGCACTCTATCCATTGTATCACCTAGTCTACCCAGCAAATAGAGCTTGGGACTTGGAGTCAGGGAGACCTAAGTTCAATTCTTTTCTGAGATAGTTATGTGTGACTCCAGGATAGTCTTTTAATTTTTTAATCTCAGTTTCTTCATCTAAAAATGGTTGAATTAATAGTTCTTATTTCAAAAGGTTGTTGTGAGACTCAAATAAGTTAATATAGGTTAAGTACTTTATAAATCTTAAAACAGAATTTCAGTGGAAGCTATTATTGCTTTTTTTTTCATTTGTGGAGGACAATTGGGGTTAAGTGACTTGCCCAAGGTCACACAGCTACTTTTTGTGTCAAGTTTCTGAGGCCGGATTTGAACTCAAATCCTCCTGACTCCAGGGCTGGT
Organism: Pseudocheirus occidentalis; assembly: GCA_028646575.1. NCBI lineage: Eukaryota > Metazoa > Chordata > Mammalia > Diprotodontia > Pseudocheiridae > Pseudocheirus > Pseudocheirus occidentalis. Next base: position 273,318,612 of record CM053593.1, read on the forward strand.
GCTCTATTCACTGTGCCACCTAGCCACCCCAATGAAAGCTATTATTAAATGTCTTTTCATTCATTTGTATATTAAATCCAAATTCACCTATTTTTCAGTTGACAGTAGTAATTAAAAATAGGATAGTTTGGCTAAAGAAAATTCAGAAATAATCCCTGAATCTCTTTGGAACTTCAAAACCTCTCCCTTTCCTCTCTAAAAGTCTGTAAAAAAAAACATATAGTAATAACATTTGAGGTCTTCACTTTCTCTTCTTTCTTCCCCTAACTGCCTTATTGTGGGGATATCAATGAGAAGAGAAATTACTGAAAGATGGGCATGAGGAGAATGAGGGATTGGGGAGATTTTAATTTTTTAAAGTATTTTAGAAATTAAATAATTATAAACTTTAATTAGTTTTACAAGAGAGAAAATGAAGATGATAATGTCCCTAAATAACACTGTCTGGATTTTCTCAGTAGCCCTCAACTGCCTCCAAAGCAAAGTGGAAACAATGATCCTACATCAATTTCATGTTGGAAGTATCCAATTCCAATCCTAGGATCCATTTGTGTTTTTCAACTTCAGTTCCTCCCAAGACACAGTAGATGGCAGTGTGTCACACTAATTCCTGCCTTTTTCAGGCTTTCTTCCTGGCTTTAAATTGAAGCGAAGCTGAGATTACATCAATGGGCACAGTTGGTGATTTCCTGTGTCCAGGCAGAAGAAAAAAACTGAACTTGTCCTCCTAGGAAACACTTTCAGACCTAAGTTGATTCATGCTGATTCAGCAAAGCAAACCGCAGTTGTTTTTAATCACGGCAGTACCAGAGAACATCACATTTCCTGAAATGCAAAGCCTGGGAAAATCTGTACTTTCCATTTCTCTTATTCAAAGGAGGGCATAATCCATCAGTTTAGAATTCATTGGCTGACTCAGAAGACATTTTTTTTTTCATTTATCCTCTTTATAGTAAGAACACAGCAGGGCATAATGCACAAATATGATGTAAGCATGAACCACATTCCCATCTTTTAAACAGCATACTCCAACTATATCAATTCATTCCTAGGTTAATTTCTCCAGATAATACCGGAAACCTGAATCCAGGAGTTGAGTGCTAGTGTGATCCAGTGATTCTATGTCCAAAGGCCAAGTTTAATATGGTGACTTCACTTATTAAAACATTTTTAAGATACTTCATATTTTTGGATATTTTACAAGTATTCTATCAGTTCTGATGTGACTAGGTAAAGTACATAAGTGTTTTCATATTAATTAATCAGCAATGATTTAACATGATAAAGCTGAAATTGGGTAGAGAGAAGATGAAGAAATTTGGTAGCAATGATCTTTTTCTCAGCAGGCAAAGAAATCATATCTAATATGATCTTTATTATCAAAAGCTCTAGTGGTAGGCAAAAGAAATGGATAATTAGGTTAGTATCAGTAATTGCTTTAGTATGTGAGTTCCACAAGCATTTTTCAAAAGAAGAAATGCAAACCAAAAACCATATGAAAACGTCTTAAAATCACAAATGATAGAAATGTAATTTATCACAGCTCTAATATATTACCTTATTCCCACTGAATTGGAAAATATGTTAAAAGATGGAAAAATTAAATGTTGGCAGTGCTGTGGGAAAATAGGCATGCTCATTTACTGCTAGCAGAGCTGTGATAATGATGTGAGTGTTTGGGAAAATAATTTGGAATTATACTATAAAAGTTACTAAATCTTTTGCACCCTTTGAGCCATGGTCTCACTGCTAGGTTTCTATTCTAAGGAGGTTATTAAAAATTGAAGAGAGAGAAAACATGATTGTTTGAAAATGCTCATGGCACCATTATTTGTAAACAGTCCAAAATAAACTATATGTCTGACAATTAGGAAATAACTGAATAAATTGTGGCACGTGAATGTGATGGGAATATTTTTGCACCAGAAGGAATCACAGATTTGAAGAAGAAATGTGGAAAATCTTGCCTGCACTGATGCAGAGGGAAGAAAACAAAACCAAAAGTACAACCCACACCCACCCTGACTACCATGTAATTGAAGAAAATCTTAAAAGAAAACAAGACAAAGGTTAAATAAAATAAAATATGTTAATATTAACATGTTAAAGCTAAAATATTCAGTCTTTTGTTAACAAAGGGTGTGATACAATTTGATTACATGTATTTTCAAAAGCACTCTCATATTTTTACTCAAAAGTTTAGCAGGCATATTATTTATTAGTAATAAATGATCAAGGAATAATAAATTTATTACTTAAAATCAGTATGATTATAAATATTGTCTGCTATAATAAACAAATGCATTAATTAAAAATGTAAAAAGTGACTTCTGAGGAGGCATGACCTGCTGATGTAAGCATAAGGCAACAAGTGATTACTTACCAAAGGTTTCTATGTGCCAGGCACTGTACTTAATAGAATACTCAAATTAAGTAGTCATGTCATCACTATATAATAAAGAACAACAAACTTAAACATAACAGCCACTTATAAATATTACTTGATCTCTGTTATTAAATGCCCTAAATGTCAGCAGAGGGTAAAGGATTATTAGAATATATATATTTTAACCAAGTAATATTCATGCTGTTTCTTACACATCCCCCTTCTCTACTTTGGGCTGGCTTTCCTTGCCTGGAATGCACTCCTTTCTCATTTCTAACTTAGAGAAGTCCTTACTTCCCTCCTGACTCAGGTCAAGCATCAAATTCTATATATTCTATTCTAATCCTTTTGTAATTGCCCCAATTGCTTGTGTTTTCTCTTAAATTTTGGTATATTCTTAATGAAGCCCTTTTGGACTCTGAAGATATCTTTCCTAACTCCCACTCTAACTGAAATTGGGCTCCCCAGAGCAAGGCTAGCTTTATTTCCCCTTCAGGATTCTAGGTTACCTCTGAAAAGCTGGGGTGATTTTTCTCTAATGCTATCAGCTGGAGCTCCATTCTGGCAGTTCCCCCCAATGTTAACTATCACTGATTAGAAACCCCAATTTCATTTAGCCATTTAGATAGAGTAATAATCTTTCAGAGATGGATATTGACTAAAGAGATATAGCAAAAACAGAAGAACACATGTTTCCTTCCCATCACATAAGGGTACATTCTTCCTTCTATCACTTTGGTCCCTGGGAGAATGTATTCAAACATGCAAGACTTCTTACTAAGCATTTCCCCCACCAAGTTCACTTCTGAATGTACCATAGATAAAGGATGATTCCCCTTCCCTCCCCCCCCCCCAACTCACCATCTTGTCTGTGGTGTCATTCTTCTGAAATATTAGATCCCAGGCTGTCCTCAGGGCTGTGCTGGTGGACTGTAAACTCTTATATTCACAGCTCAACTTTCTCTTTGTTCAACTGATTTATCAGTCCCAATAAGAAAGCTCCTTTTACTCTGTATTGTCTGGTATATATTATTCTATGTACATTTTCTCTAATTTCTTGGATAAATGAGTTTCTTTATTAATTGCTGTATTAATTGTGGAACTCTGATTTGGTGGTTGAGTCAACTCTTAGATATAAATCTTGGATCCTTTCTCAATCATTGAATAGCAATAAGAAGTATAGCTTGAATATGAAAATTATATCCCCTAGACTAATAATATTTAAGGGAATTTAAGATATCATTCTAGTATGGTACCCTCTCTTTTTGAGGACAGTGGAGTGGTTAAGCTTCTGGCCCCAACTTCTTGCTTCTCCTCCTGGAAGGTATTAAAATCTCACTTGGAAAAGGGCAGGTGGAGAAGACACTAGAGATATTTATTTTGCCTGCCTTTGAGTATACAGGGATGCCCTCATACTGCATATTGGGGGACCCCCTCACTATGCTTTCTTTGTCTTTTTATCTCAGAAGTTTTAACACTTTCTGATGGATAGAAACTGTAATAATAATGAAATTTAAAGATCCCTTTGTATTGGAAAGCTAAGAAGTACTTAGCACCTAGTTCAAATTAAGCCTCTGTTAAGGAAACAGAAGGTATGAACGACTGTTGCTGATGTAACAGGAAGGGGCTGATCAGGGAGGAGCAATACTGTATATAAGGAAAAGCCCCAGAGAGGGATTCAGAACTCCTTGGGATAAGCTTTGTGGAGGCAAAAGCAGCTGCTGCTGAAGAGGCTGAAGAGGAAAGACCCAGGCTGGAGAAAATGATTTTGATTTTGGGAACCTGGGTGAAGTGATTTTGATTCTAGGAACCAGCTGGAGCTTCTGCTGGGGAGCTACTAGCTTCTTCTGGGAGCTGCGAATGACTGAGGAAGCATGACTGTGATACTGGTACTTTGCATGAATCTGTTTGTGGCTTTGTTAAACCTTGACTTCCTGGGAACAGGGACTGTGAAAGATTGGACACTGTGAAATTCAGTGTAGAACAGTAACAGCACAGAGAGCTGGACAAGGAAGTGGGAGCTGTCTGCCTTTGAACCCAGGTGACAGTTCGGTGAATCCAGGTAGGAGCTGGGACCATGGAAAGGGATCCAGGGAATCTGAGAGACCATCCCAAGTCAAGCTGAAAGAAGACTTTACTTGGATACTGTGTATTGACCGAGAAGATTGTAACTTATTTGTGACTGAGGGATGGATGGCCTGTGTATAATACTCCTTAAGAGAGTGCTTAGTAGTGACTGATAATGTAACTTACTGTGCCCCATGAGTGTATTTTGTGACCCTTAAGAGTCAAGCCTCCTTAAGGATGATTGAATGATTAAGTTGATTGGATGATTGAGTTACTAAGTGATTGATTGACTAAATGATTATACTTTGTTCAAAACTGTTTGACCACTGTGGTGAAAACTATGTGGCAATTTTATGTGATAAGTTGTTGTGAATGCTGTATTTTGATTATCTGTGAAAAGTTGTAACATTGTGAATGTTGTACCTTCATTTACTGTGAATGTTTTGCTCTGATTTGTTATTGAATAAATAGTGTTCACTATAATATGTAATCATCTTTTAAGAAAACTGTTCATAGTAGCATTCTTCTGGAAAACTGCTCATGCTTGGCTTTACAAAACCCTGGAGAGTCTCTTATAGATTACTTCTATAGTCAATTTATATTCTAGCCAGCAAGAATAGTCTAACATACTCCAGGAAAGGTATTTTTTCTGTTCTGTCCCATTTCTCAGAAGTTCCTTTTCTTAAAGAGGTAGCTTTTGCTTCCATCACAAATAATTATGTGTACAAATATTCTCCCTGAACTCTTTCCCATTCATCTGTGCATGTGCCTTTTCTGCCTGCCAGAAATCTATGACTTACTGTTAGATGTTATTATAGCAAACTTCCTCATTCCAAGTAATTAATCTGATTGAACTCATTCCCATTTTGGTGAACAATTATTTGCATATTTATCTTTGAGCTAAAATTTCCCTAAAGTGATCCATCTGCACTTTTTTTTCGTATTTACTTGAATATTTTATATTCCAGAAATGATAAATTACACTTCCTTCTTGTTAGTAGAAGGGTGATAGACTATGAATGTGGAATTTCTATGCCCCGTCAGACAGTCTTTATGTTGACGAGGCAATGGATAGATTTCTAAGCCTATAGTCAAGAAGGCCTGAGTTCATATCTGTTCTCAGACACTCACTAATTGTATGACCATGGACAAGACAGTTAACCTTTTTCTGTTTCAGTTCCTCAACTGTAAAATTGGGATAATAATACCCTCTACCTTTCAGGGTTACTATGAGAATCAAATGAGATGGTACTTGTAAATACCTAGAACATGGTAGATGGTTAATGTAAGAGGTGGACACATACAAGGTGCTTAACAAAAGTTTATTTCCTCCATGTCCCATCCACTTTTTCTCCCATATTATAAAGAAAAGTTAAATGGTTGGTAGGGGGAGGACTTATTGGGAGATTGGTTGGATCTATAAAAAGGATGTCAACGAACCATTTTTAAGAGTATATTCTTGTTTTGAAGGAAGTACCTATAAGAGTGTGAATTGTTAGATCTTTAGATACGTGCTGTTATCGAAGCAAAGAGATATAAGTTTGTGATCCTCTTAGTACATGTTAAAAAGATGCCAAGTTCATGAAAGGATGATTTCTAAAGTTCTTTTTATTTATTTTTATTTAGTATTTTATTTTTCCCCAGTTACATGTAAAAGCAATTTTAAATATTTGTCTTTAAAGCTTTGGGTTCCAAATTCTCTCCCTTCTTCCCTCTTTACCCTGCCTCATTGAGAAAGGAAGCAATTTAACATAGGTTATACATGTGTAGTCATGCAAAACATTTATATAATGATCATGTTGTGAATGAAAATAGAGACCAAAATGAAGAGCTCAATAAAAATAAAGTTAAAAAAAAAGTATGCTTCAATACGTTTTTAAACACCATCAATTATTTCTCTGGGGATAGATAGAATTTTTCGTCATAGGTCCTTCAGAGTTGTCTTGGATCATTATACTGCTGAGTCAGTCACAGCTGATCATCTTACAATATTGCTGTTACTTTATACATGATGCATTTCACTTTGCATCAGCTTATGTAAGTCTTTCCAGGTTTTTCTTGGAGTATCCTGCTTATCATTCCTTATAATCACATATAATTTGTTTAGGCATTCCCCAAATGATGTGTATCCCCTCAATTTTCAATTCTTTGCCACCAGAAAAGAGCTGCTATGGGTATTTTTGTATATACGGATCTTTTCTTTTTTGTTTTATATTCTTTTGGAATACAGAGCTAGTAGTGGTATTGCAAGGTCAAAGAATATGCATGATTTTATAGTCCTTTGGACCTAGTTCCAAATTGCTCTACAGAACAGTTGAATCAGTTAATAACCCCACCAACAGTGCATTAATATCTCATTTTGCCCACATCCCCTCCAACATTTGTCATTTTCCTTTTCTGTCCTATTAGCCAACCTAATAGGTAGGAGGTAGTACCACAAAGTTGTTTTAATTTGCATTCCTCTAATCAATAGTGAGTTAGAACTTTTTTTTAAACATGGCTATAAATAGCTTTTATTACTTCATCTGAAAATTGTTCATATCTTTTGATCCTTCATCAATTGGGGAATGGCTCTTATTTTTATACATTTGATTCAGTTCTCTATATGTTTATGAAATAAGGCTTTTATCAGAGAAACTTGCTTCAAAGTTTTTTCACAGTTAGTTTTGCTAACTGCATTTCCTTCTCTCTTATTCTCTATCTCACTCTGTTGTTTATTGTATTGTCTCTCCTTTCACCTTCTCTCTCTTCAAAAATGTTTTGCTTCTGACTATGCCTCCCTAAATCTGCTCTCCCTTCTATCACCCTCTCCTCTTTTCTTACCCCCTTTCATTTCCAACTTTCCTGTAGGGTAAGATAGATTCCTTTACTCAACTGAGTATATGTGTTATTCCCTCTTTGAGCCAATTCTAATGAGAGTAAGTTTTACTTGCTTCCTCTCCTCTCTCCCCTCTTCCCTTTCACTGTGAAAGTTCTTTCTTGTCTCTTTAGTGTGAGATAATTTATCATATTCTCACTCTTCTTATGCCTTTCTCCCAGTACATTCCTCTGTCACTCTTTAATTTTGTTTTTTTAAGATATTGTCACTTCATATTCAACTCACACCTGTGCCCTCTGCCTATATATACTTCTTCTAACTGCCATAATAATGAGAACATTCTTATGAGATACAAGTATCATCTTCCCATGTAGTAATGTAAACAGTTTAACTTTTTTTTTGCTTTTTGTAGGGGAAAAGCAGGAAATTAAATGGAATTAAGTGACTTGCTCAAGGTTATATGGCTAGTAAGTGTGTCAAGTGTCTGAGACTAGATTTGAACTCAGGTCTTATTGACTCCAGGGCCAGTGCTCTATTCACTGCACCACCTTGCCACCCCAACGGTTTAATTATGAAGTCCCTTATAATTTCCCTTTCCTATTTACCTTTTTTATGTTTCTCTTGAGTCTTATATTTGAAGACCAAATTTTCTATTTTGCTCTGGTCTTTTCATCAAGAATGTTTGAAAGTCCTTTGTTTCTTTGAATATCCATTTTTCCCCTGAAGAATTATACTCAATTTTTCTGGGTAGGTGATCCTCAGTTGTAATTCTAGCTTTTTTGCTCTCTGTAATATCATATTCCAAGCTCCCTGATCCTTTAATATAGGAGCTGTTAAATCTTGTGTTATCCTGACTCTGGCTCCAAGATGCTTGAATTGTTTCTTTCTGGTTGCTTTTATTATTTTCTCCTTGACCTGGGAGCTGTGGAACTTGCTAAAGTATTCCTGGGAGTTTTCATTTTGGGATCTCTTTCAGGAGGTAATCAGCAAATTTCTTCAATGTCTATTTTGCCTTCTGGTTCTGGAATATCAGGGCAGTTTTCCTGATAATTTATTTAAAGGTGATACATAAGCTCTTTTTTAGATCTTGTCTTTCTAGTAGTCCAGTACTTTTAAAATGATCTCTCCTGGATCTATTTTTAGATCAGTTGTTTTTCCAATGAGATATTTACATTTCTTCTGTTTTTTCATTCTTTATTTTTCTTGATTTCTCATCAAATCATTAGCTTTGATTAGCTCAATTCTAATTTTTAAGGAATTATTCTCTTCAGTGAGCTTTTAGTACTCCTTTTGCCTGGGTCAATTCCAGTATTTAAAGTTTTCATTTTTTCTTCATTGAATTTTTGTGCCTCTTTTTCCATTTGGTCAATCTTGCTTTTTAAGATGTTATTTGTGTGTGTGTGTGTGTGTGTGTGTGTCTTTTACCAAGTGGTTGACTTGTTTTCCATGATTTTCTTATTTTTCTTCCAAATTTTTCCTCTCCTCTTGATTTTCAAAATCCTTTTTGAGCTCTTCATGGCCTGAGGCCAATTCATATTTTTCTTGGAAGCTTTGGATGTAGTCACTTTGACTCGTCTTCTTATGAGTGTGTGTTTTGATCTTCCTTTTCACCATAGTAAGTTTCTATGTTTGTCTGCTCATTTTCTAGCCTATTACTTGATTTTTAGTTCTTTGGTAAAGTAGGACTCTCCTTCCATGATGGAGGACACACTATCCCAAGTTCCAGGGGTTTTGTATCTGTTTTGTATCTGTCAGAGATACTTCTGAGGGCCTATGTAATGTTAATGGAATATGAAAATCTTCCCTGTTCATTAATAGGCCTATGTGACTATATGCATCCCCCTTTTCCTTGTAACAGGAGCCATGTCCTCAGGTCTAAAGGTATACAGATATTTTGATCACAGCTGTGATATATCCTGAGCAACATAGAGCCCATTGGGGGAGGAACTTACCTAAGGAGGAGCTCGCTTAGGGGGAAACTTGCTTACAGGGAGGCTTGCTTGTAGGAAGGTTTTTCACACCTTTTGGTACCAGCTAGTTAGGCACTGAGTGGTGCCTTCTGCCTCTGAGACTATTATTTAAAAACTATATATACTGGGAGGTTGGTGTTTTATTTTGGGTGCTCACTCATGAGAAGGACTTTTGATTCCCTGGACAGGACTCAGTAACCATTTGTTAAAAGCCCCCGACTATTCGAAGATTCTCCTTTCCTGAGTCCTCTTTTCTTCTTCTTCTACACTCTCTCGCTTAGTAAGCTCATCAGCTCTCTTGGGTCCATTTTTCATCTCTATATAGGTGCTTCCCAGGTCTGTTTATCCAGCCCTAACTTCTCTCTTGAGCTCTAGTCTTTTTTTTTTTTTGCTTTTTTTGGAGGGGGGAGTGTAGAGCAATTAGGGTTAAGTGACTTGCCCAAGGTCACATGGCTAGTAAGTGATAAGTGTCTGAGGTTAGATTTGAACTCAGGTCCTCCTGACTCCAGGGCCAGTATTCTATTTGCTGTGCCACCTAGCCACCCCTTGAACACTAGTCTTGCTTCTTTAATGGGTTATTTTTGGATATCTCAGTCTGGATGCAATATACTATCTTAAACTCAATGTATCCAAAGTTGATTTAATCATCTTTTCACTTAAACCTTCCCTGTTTTCAAAATTTCTTGTTACTGAGGGGCGGCTAGGTGGCGCAGTGAATAGAGCACCAGCCCTGGAGTCAAGAGGACCTGGGTTCAAATACGGCCTCAGACACTTAACACAAAAAACTAGCCGTGTGACCTTGGGCAAGTCACTTAACCCCAACTGCCCTCCAAAAAAAAAAGCAAAATTTCTTGTTACTGTTGACAATACCACTCTCCTCCTAGCCACTTGAACCTTCAACTCCATATTCTCTCTCTCTCTCTTTCTCTCTCTCTCTCTCTTTCTATTCTCTATCTCTCTCTCTCTTTCTCTTTCTCACCTCTCTTGTCAAGTCCTCTAAATTTTACTTTCACAAC
>CM053593.1:273329368-273371399 GCA_028646575.1 Pseudocheirus occidentalis
TCTCTCTCTTTCTCTTTCTCACCTCTCTTGTCAAGTCCTCTAAATTTTACTTTCACAACATCTTTTGTAACTTTCACAACATCTCCTCTCCTCTGATACAGTAACTACCCTGGTACAGGGTAGGCATCACCTCAAACTTGGACTATTTCCATAATTATCTGACTGTATCCCTGCCTCTAGTCTCTCTCCATTTTTGTCTATCCTCAAATAAACTACCAAAGTGATCTTCCTAAAATAATATTACCCTCCTACTCAGTAAATTCTAGTAGCTCCATATTACCTGTAGGATCAAATATAGAATTCTCTATTTGGTTTTTAAATCTCTTCACAATTTACCACTTTCCTACCTTTCTAATCTTCTTATACTTTGCTCCCCACCATATACATTATTGTAGGCTTCATTTTACTACAATCTAATGCAGTGGTCCTCAACTTTCCTAATGCTACTACCCTTTAATCTTATGTGGACATATCTGCATGTGGGTGGACTTTCCCGGAGATGGATAGAGGAGCGGTGTGTTTGTTCCTAAGACCATTGGAAATATGTGTTTTCTGATGGTCTTAGGTGACCCCCGAAGGTGTCGCAACCCACAGGTTGAGAACTGCTGATCTAATGACTGTGAACTCCTTGTTGTTTGCAAAGGGCACTCCATCTTTCAGCCAGTGACTAGTCTGTTCTTCCTCATTGTCTCTGCCTCCTGGCTCCCCTGGCTTCGTTCAAGTCTCAGCTATACTCCTGTCTTCTATAAGAGGCCTTTTTTGTCCCCTTCAAGAAAAGTCCCCTTATGTTTTCTTTCCAATATTGCCTCTACTTCATCTTATATTTCTCTTATATGCACATAGTTTACATGTTCTCTCTGTTGATGGAATATGACTCCTTGAGAGCAAAGGCTATTTTTACTTTTTTTGTATCCCCTGAATTTAGCACAGTGCCTGATATATAGTAAGCACTTTTAAATAAATCCTTCTTCTTGCTGTTGTTGAGGCTGAGACATCATGAGGTACTGGACCAATAAGAATTTTACTTGATTGACCAACAAGCATTTATCAAAAACTTACTGATGTTCTGGACACAGTCATAAGGGAATACAGTGCAAAGAATGAGACAATTCCTCCTCTCAAGGAACTTACATTTTATTAGGGAAGACAAGAAGTACATTTATGAGTAAACAGAAAATAAAAACAAAATAAGTGCAAGATGGTTAATTATAAAGTAATCAAGGAGGGAAGACTTATTGATCTCCATGATCCCATACTTTTGCTTTTTCTTTTGCTATTCCTTCTATTTGGAATGCCGTTCTGCTTTCCATTTCTGCATGTCAATTTTGTATCCATTATTTAGGGCACAAATGATATTGCACCTCCTTCCCATATACTTTCTTCATTCCATATTGCTCCCTCTGCTGGCTAAACTGGAAACCATGTCTTTCTTTGGAATACCTCTCTCCCTCCAGCATTGGTATCCCTCTTTTGGCATTTATCATATTCTTTCCGGTGTCATAATTATTTCCCCTTTTGCATGAATTATTTTCAAATAAACTACACAGTCCTTGGGTGAGGGCAGGAATCCTGTGTTCTTTATCTTTCAATTTTCCTTTGTTGCTAGCATAGTGCTTTGTACAGAGTTGTAACTCAGTAAATATTAAATAAATGCATTCATGTCTACTTCTTTCAAATGATGCTAGTTAGCTTTATTTGCTTTCCTCATTGACTATGACTGTTAATAGACAGAAAACTATAAGGGCTGGTTGGTGGTACAGTGGTAGGAGATAATGAGTTGGAGAGAGGAAAATTTGAATTCAAATTCTACCTTAGGCATTTACTAGCTATGTGACCATGGGCAAGTCATTTAGTCTTTCTGTGTATCCTTTCCTCTATCTATAAGAAGGGAATATATAATAATACTTAGCTCAAAAGGTTGTTGCGGGGATCAAGTAAGTCAACGTATGTGAAACACTTAGCAAATTTGAAAGTGCTTTGTAAATGCTAGCTATCACTATATTGGTGTATTATAAGCTGGTTATTGAACAAGAGGATGGCATACCAAAAAGAGGTCTAATTGTAATTAGAACACCTGGGACCAATGCTCTGTTATTGATTACCTATATGAACTTGGGCAGTTGCTTTCCCCCTCTGGGGTTTGCTTTCCTTCTATAGAAAGTGATAGACTTGGACTCAATGATTCCTGCAGCCTGCTGCACTCCAAGTGCAATGATTAATCAATAAATAAGACCAGAGGCTGGTTATAATTATAATAGTAAACTTAGATTGATTTTATATTAATGGATAAATCAGTAATTATAGGAGCAAGTTAAAGTATGACTTGGGTTATTGATTCAAGCTGGATTGTAAAATTTTAGTGAAAAAACTTTGTTAATGCATGCATGTGCTTTGTTTATGCTTGGCCCCCTGAGTGAAATTTCTATAGAAATTTCCAAGTTATCAAGGACCATATAAAAGTGACTGAAGAAAAGCAGACCTACTGAGGACATAGCAATAAACCATTAAGGACATTCAGATGAAGCTGAGACATCACGACGTACTGAACTGATAATAATTTTACTAAATCAGTCAGCAGGTATTTGTTAAAAGCTCACTAATGTGCCAGGCACCATCACATGGAATACAGATATGAAGAATGAGACAATTCCTGCTTTCAAGGAGCTTATATCTGAATGGGGAAGACAAGAATTACAATTATGAGTAAATATGGAATAAATATATAGTAATTGTAATACACAGTAAATATAATTTTGGAGCAGTTTGCCATTTCCTTTTCTAGTTTATTTTACAGATGAGGAACCTGAGGCAAACAGGTTTAAATGACTTCTCCAGGATCCCACAGCTAGAAAGTATCTAGGCTGAATTTGAACTCATATTTTCCTGATTCCAGGACTCCTGGCACACTGTCCACTGTGCCACCTAACTGCCCCCAATGCAAGATGGTTAAATATAAAGTAATCAAGGCAGAAAGACCCCAGAAATTAGGGCATCAGGAAAGCTTCACATAGAAGGTGTTGCTTTGGCTATTTTTTGAAGGAAGTGAGGGATTTTCTAAGTAGCAGAGAGGAGGGAGGGCATTTTCTGGCATGGAGGGAGGGGTGGTGACTGTTGCAAAGATTCAGATATGGGATGTGGAGTACTATGTTCAAGGACCAAAATGAAGGTCAGTTTGGTTAGATCACAGAGTGCTGGGAGGGGAGTAATATATGGTGAGGCTGGAAAGAAAGACAGGCGAGGCTGTGAAGAACTTTAAAGGCTAAACAAATTAGTTAATTTTTGATCCTAGAGGCAATGAGTAGCTGCTGGAATTTATTGAGAAACTACTGAAGTTTACTCAAATTTGAACTTAAAGGAAAATTGCTTTGGCACCTGTGCCCTTTTGCATTTGCCAAGGACACTGGTATGGTTATTTAGCACAGTGGCTAGAGCCCTGGGCCTGGAGTAAAGTAGCACATCAGTCTGCATTTTGTTGATAGTACCCGCTGCTTCAAGTCACATGTATGGCCAACCATTTTCAGAAATTACTTTACCTCCAATCCTATATTTCATGAAATAAAAGTTGAAATTAAAGAGTAAATAAAATCCAAAGAACCCGAAATCACTGAAAATCTTTACTTAATGCAAACTTCAAAAATTCCACCTAATAATGAAATGAATGGGAGAAATAAACCCAATGTCTTAAATTATTTTAAACAGGAGATGGATGAACTTAGAGTAGAATTTTAGAGCCCTTTTTGAATTTGGTAGCACATATCAAAGGAGCAGGCCAATGATATATAAACAGAGTAAGTAGAGAAAGTGGCCTGTGCTATAATCATCCTGAATAAATGCATTCTCTTACAGTATATGACTTAAAGTATGAAAGGATTTTAGTATTTGCATGTAATCAAATGGGTGATAGCCAGTGCCATTTAAGGACCATAGAATAAATTGTGGAGCTATCCAGGAATACTCCTAAGAACAGGAATCACCATGGAGGATAAGATAAGATACATTAAGCATTAAAGATGTCAGGGAAAAACCTGTTGCTACATGTGAAAAGAGTTATCGCAATCCTGAAATAACAACTCATTTAGAACACATTAAAAATGATGAACACTTATGCAATGTCAGTTTTTATCATATCCTTTTAGAACTGTGAAATGGGTCATAAAAGATTTGAAGGAATCCTCACAAAACATCTAATATTAAACAAACCTAGGGCCCATCACCCAACCATGAAAAGATTAGCACTTTTTTGCCAAAAAGGAGGAAGAGGATTGATGTTTTCAGAACACATGATAAACAGTTTAAAAACTTACAGAAATGCCTTTTGGAGCAAGCAGGCATCATTCACCTAGCAATAGAAAAGGTTGACAATAGATGTGGACCATGGTGTACCACTGGAATTGCTGGCTGGAACCCAAAGTGCTTGTCTCTGACCTATGAAATATTCAAGATTTAAGAGTGGAATCAAAAGGCCACCCTTGGTTGAAGTTCACCTGAACTTGACCAACAATATATTAATGAAGAAACTTCAAACCAAGGTCTGACTCCTGGGGATCTCTTTATAGAAATGGAGGGGGGCAGTTTTCGATGGCTTGATTTAAAATCAGGTCTTTGCCATTAGATATTACAGATGGGTTATTCTTAAGGATCCTGGATTTAGTAATCCATAAGGTTATGCAAGGAAATAGAAACTGAGGCACATATATAAACATGCACATCCATATGCTAATAAGAATATTGACCTTCACTCCCCAAATCATGTCCTGCAAAACTAAAAATACTTCTCAGTAAGAAAATATGAGTCTAGGAGAACCCATGACTTTCAGTCATTTCTCCTAAGAAAACAAAGATAATTTCACATTCATACACATACATACGCATTCACAGAAATTTAAGAAGGGTAATCAAGTTTATATAGCATTAAAATCCTAAGTGATTTCTTAGTTTTTCATGTTGCAATGAGGGAACCGGTCTACTGTCATTTAGAGGCTCCATTTTATATGAAGATATTTTTAAAAAGATAGCATCTTCAAGCTAATAAATAATAATAAAGGCAAATTAAACAGAAGTAATGTAGAGTGGAGAAGTAGGGTGGGAAAGAAAGCAAATTAATAATTCTTGGGGTGCCATGGGTAAAGGTGATTCAGACAAAAAGGTGAGGGATTTGGGGGGAAGGGAACAAGTATATTTTTATGCACCAATATTTATTAAAGCATTCAACTAAGTACTTAAAATATGTCAGTTTGTCTTCATAATTCTGGGAGATAGGTGCTGTTATTATTCCCGTTTTACTTGAAGACAATGAAACAGACACGTGTTAGGTGTTCTTTTCACAGTTTCAATGCTCTGAGAACAAAGAGAAACCCTAACCCTAATTGCATTTTTTTTCTTTTTTCTTTTGGTAAATGTTTAAAATTTTATACTTAAATACAAAATGAGAAAAGAAAAAAATATTGCCATGTACATAGCAGACTGTAAGACAGAATTTAATATAAAACAACAAATTTCCATTTCAAGAAAACCTATACAATAAATATTAAACATTGTTTACAAATCTTCCCCACTTTTCTTCCTTGTTGATTTTCTTTCATTCTCTGCTGTACAGTTTTTACTCTTTTTTCCCCTTCTTCCCCTCCACCCAACTCCAAAGAAAGCTACAATTAAGTGTGGAGATTTTTTTTCTCTCTCTCTCTCTCAATATGTATATATATATATATACATAGAGAGAGATAGATAGATAGATATAGATATAGATATACATATGCATGTATACACATATATTTACACTCATACATACATACACACATGTATGTTTACACATACATAGATGTCTATGAACATAGATATATATACACACATACACATAAATGTAAGACTGTGCTATGTTTATTTCCTCCTATTATCTGTTTCTCTGAAGGTGGTTTGCATCTTCCTTTATAAGTTCAAGTCTTTCCTTGTTTTTCTAAATCAACCGGTTCGTCATTTCCTTCACCACAACCTAATTATATTTCTATCCCTGCTTCATAAATGACCCTTGGGATCCCAGCCCTGCATAAAGACTTACTCAGCAGTCATGCTACATCTGAACATGAACTTAGTTGGACTAATGTTATGTAGGAACAAAGTTAAGTATTATTATTATTATTTTGTGGGGGTAGTCATGGGAGGAATATATAGAAAAAATAGGCTGAGTGAACTGTGAATACAGAAGTATAACTAATGAGCAGCAAAGGAATTATATCCATCAAAGTGTCCATTCTTATCTGGATTGCTTCTGGTCACCATATTTAAAGATTCCTGGGGATTTTCTTATCCTAGATGAGTCAATGCTCTGCTCCATAATATAAAACAATGTCAGCCTTAACATTAGGAACCCCCCCCACTCCTACCCCATTCTGTGGGCTGCAACTGTTGGCTAACACTCATGTAAGGAGAAAGGGCCCTAGATAGTTATGCCACAAACAGGCAAATATATCTTAGACATATTTGGTATCAATAAATAATAACTGGAAAAGTCTCCTATGAGTATGAGATACTTCTTTGTTTTGCCTTTTGTGGTTTTCTCAGAGCTCAGCACAGTGACCGATCAGTAAGTGCTTAATAAATGTTTGTTGATTGAATGACTGATTTGTCCTTTCGGTAAGATGGCTCAGTGTCCTCTGGGTTTCATTATGAGTGTTAGCACAGTGGGAAGAGGGGAGAGATAAGTGTACTGCCTCTAGCATGTGGGAATGGACCCTGACAGTTTTGTCTTCTTGTGGCTACTGACAGGACCTATCAAGAAGCCAGTTTATCTCCTATTTCTACCCTGCCCAACCCTGCCTCCTAACATTGCATTGTTGGAGACAGGATATTTATAAAATGTAGGAAGAGGGATGTTTATGATATGGAGAGCTGATATGTTTTCTGAAAAAAATGGACCTTGATACTGATAGTTTCATATTATTATAGATTTATTTAGATCTCGGAAGGAATTTTGTTGGTATCTATCTAGTCTAATCCCCTAACTTTATAGATGAGGCCCGCAATCATAAGTGAGTTGTTCAAGGTCACATAGGTAGTAAGTAAATGGTAGAACTGACATTAGAACCTAGAACCAATGTCTTTGAATGCATTACTTTTTAACCCTTCTTTAGTATTGGTGGCAGGGAATTCAAGTGTGAAGATAGAGTCAGGCATGAGTTAATTAAGATTTGTGGACATGACAGGATAGCATTAACCAAGAAACAGGAAAGGGAGGGGGGTTCTTGGACACGTACCTCATGTTTTTTCCTTTCAGAATGAGAAATACCAGTGAAGTTGTGGTTTTTACATTCCTGAGGTATTACATGTGGGTCTGTGCCCAAGTTTCTCATGGCTTGGGAATCTTTACATCTTCACATAGCTGAAGATGTTTGGGCTAAAAAAAAAGGCAAACATATTCAGGGTCAGCAGATCCTATACCCAGGGTAAGACTGAGTATCTTCTCTTGGAGCCTAACCCTACAAGTGATGTGATTATTCTAGAGATTGTAGGAATACTCAAAAATAGTTTCTGTGGTATATGGACTCTTCTTTTGTCTGCAGGTGAGAGATAACGCTTGGTTTCCTCATGCTACCTCCCTTCAAAGGAGATAGTCTAGGGATATTTTTTCTGACATTCATTTGCACACACACCCACCCTCCCACCTCCCACCCCCCACACCCAATAACATTGTAGTCTTTATGGGACAGATGAGAAGCCTAGATTGTACACTTAACTTTGGATCTTCTCAAACATAGATCCCTTGAAAGTTAGACCCAAGTTCAAAGTTCACATTAGATAAGCTTCTAATTAAAAGCACAACTTAAAAGTCTACTAATATTTTACTTATTCAGAGTGAAGCAGAATATATATATATATATATATTTATATATATATGTATGTATGTATGTATGTATATATGTATACACACACACACATATATATGCACATGGAGACACATTTTCCAAGAGATTGCCATACAACTCTTCACAGAAGAAATGTGTGGCAAACACAGGGAATATATGTGTAAGAGGTAAAATGTATGGCCTAAACAACTCATACTCATAGTCCCATTTGGAAAATTTCTATTCCTCTGAAGTGACTACTTGATGCTTTACCACAAAGCTGTTAATGTAATCTTTGTGTCAATTACTGGGCTGTTTTTTTTGGTTGTTGTTGTTGCTTTGTTTTTAATGTTGCCCATTATCTGCTTTTTCTTGGCTTAGTTGTAGCTGCTACATTGCCCATTTGTCTTTGAGGCCAGTGGTCAAACAGCTATACTGAGATTCACTATTAGCCAGTCCTCTTTTAGGTCAGTTATGAGGTGAACGAACTCACAGCCATGCCCAGTATGTCATCAAAAATGTTTAGGTTAAATCTGTGTTTTGAATAGCTACGCATTAGTGGACACTCCTGTATTATCGATAGCATTCCAGGACCAACCACAGATATCAAGCACGAAAGGACACATTTTTGGATAATTGGAAGTTAATTGAGAGTTATCCTACAGAAGTATCACTGTAATGAAAGATACGTATTTATATTTTCAGGCATTTATGATTTGAGGGAATGTGTAGATAGCTTGTTATGCTTAAAAAAAATGAACAAAAACCTGTGTTCTTACGTTCACTGATCAGAAAACACTTTCTATTTAAGAGCTATCAACAGCCTCTTAATGAAAAACTTTCCAGGTAGGGAAAGGAAGGATAGTAGATGTTATCACTCTTAGGAAGCAAACATTTGCAAATACATTAATGCATAGAAAGCCTAAACTGGAATAAAATCTCCATGAATTTTAAGCTGTTTGTTGTGGGTGTGTATATGTTTCAGTGTGGGAATTGTGAATTACTCTTATTCAAAAAGCATAAAAACATTCACTTCATCAAAACTGCCAGCATTGGAAATAAAGCTCTTTTTGAAGGAAAAAAAGAGGAGAATCCATTAGTAGGACTTTAATAGCTCTAATCACTCTCAGAATTACTTTCCATTTGCATTCTGCAGTAGACAGCTTTAAATGCATAAAGCATATGTGTGTTTGGTGTAGGTAGGGTGTAAAGGGTTGATGTTGTATGCTGCAAACAAAAATGTGTTCAGAACCAAGAGTTAGAAACCAATGGGGAATTCCCACCTGACTAAAACAATTGCAATTTGAAAAATGAATAATATGGTTTGAATGAGCAGACTGTCTCCTTTCAGGGATCAGAATCTCTGACACATATCATTGCACCATCAGATTCTGACAGAACTTATTTGTTTTCCTCGGTGGTCTCATCTTGCTTAAGCAGTATTCAACACAATGTATTTATAAAAAAGTACTAAATCTGGTCTCAGGAGACCTGAGTTTGAATCCCAGTTCTACCACTTACTGCTTGCATGACTTTGGAAAACAACCTTTCTGGGTCTTAGTTCTGTAAAATGAAAGGGATGGACTGGATAATTGCCAAGATTTCCTACAGCTATAAATCTATGCTCACATCACAACAAGTTGTATTTTTGGACAGAAAACCATGGAAACAAGTAAAATTTATGATTCCAGTATGATTGGAAAAGTATCATGCTGAAAGACTGTGATTATTTTCCACCTATGTATTTGTGATATGGTTTCACAACAGGATTAGGGTAACTTAGATGCTATGCCTTCCCAAATTTTTCAAGTATTTGAAAATGTGAATATAATTTCATCTTGCCCTGCCTCAAATTTAGCATTTGCTGTAGAAGGAAGGGGCTAAAAATGAAATGACTACATGAAGAGAGAAAGTTATGGTTCAGCTGCTTACCATACTCACTTAAGGTATACTGGGTAGTGGGGAGAGAGGAAAGGCAGGACAGGGACAATCCTCAGCATTTAGGAAAAAAGGATCTATTCTCTTGGTAGGGAGACCTTTGAACCAGACAGCCAACTTGTATTGGAGCTCATGGCAGTCAGTATGAGCTAAAACCCATTGATTCAATTAATTTGAGCCAATTAAGCCATCATTATTATCACCATCAAGCATCAATTGAGTGCTTTACGTAGGGTAGACACTGGGAACCAAAAGCATAGGGTGTAATCTTTGACCTTGAGGAGCTCTGATGAATAGAAATGACAAAGTTAGGAAAAAGTCAATAAAGAGCAAATGTCCTCTACTGAATGACCTCATATGAATTAATAGTTGATGAAATGCCTGGAGCAGAGACTGAG
Source organism: Pseudocheirus occidentalis (assembly GCA_028646575.1). NCBI lineage: Eukaryota > Metazoa > Chordata > Mammalia > Diprotodontia > Pseudocheiridae > Pseudocheirus > Pseudocheirus occidentalis. Next base: position 273,339,543 of record CM053593.1, read on the forward strand.
TCAAAGATAGGGTGGGAAAAGCCTGGAAAGGCAGGTCAAATTCTTTTGGAACAGATACATTTATAATAAAAATCTCAGTAGAGAAAAACAAAACAAAATTGGGACCTAGACAAAACAATGTTTGCTTAAACAAAATATTATCTAAATCAATGTAGATAGCATTTTTGGAATTCAGTATAATTGAATACAACTTTTGTTCAAATCAAGATCATTTAACCATTGCAAGAATCTATTATTTTTTGATAGAAAAAATAATTTGGCTTCCCAGTTTCTCATCCTTCTCAACTTTCATGACCCACATTTCGCCATAGTCACACATGGTCATACCTTTGATCTCACCATTATCTTGGCTATGGCTTAACTTCAATCCCTTTTTAATCATGACTCTTTAGTAAATCAACTCAACATTACATTATTCTTTATTCTGGAATCCAATGCCACCTTCTCCTAACCTTGCCTAGCCTCAACTATGGATGACCTCCATCATATATTTTCTATTCTCATAGCTGCTAAAGAGTAGTGGAGTAAATTCTTCAACCAAGTTGTTTTGGTCTACTGAAAATTTATCTTAGTTGGGACTTCATTGTAACAAAAGAATCCTATTATTGCCCCCAAACTGATTTCCTATTTTACTCCCAGCAATGACTATTTTGACTTGTCTTATTTTCTCTAAGCTCCCTGTATTTTTTTGAAGAAAAAAAAAAACAAGAAACCTTTGCCATGAGTTTCTTTCACCTTTCCTATACATTTCAAAAGTCCTTGACATCCACTAACTCCTATACTCTTCTCCTTTACTCTACTCCCTGTAAAATAAAAATTTCTCTTTATAAAATATAATTTTTATTATTTTCTTTTATAATTTAACAAACATTTGTTTTCTTGCTCTTTCCCACTTCCCCAATCCTATATTAAGCAAGAAAAAAGGAAGAAAGAAAAATCCTTGTAACATACATAGGCAAGGAAAGCAAATTCTCACATTGACCATATCCAAAAATTATTTTCATAAAGATTGCCCCTATGATTTCCTCCTTCCATCTTCCATCTCTTAATTTCTATTGGCTCCTTCCTCAGCTGCTCATAAATATGGTTAGATCTCCCCACCCTTAAAAATCTTGTACTAGACCATACTATTTACTCGAACTACTATTTGTTACCTCTCTTATCTTTCCTGGACAAACTAGAAAGAGTTGTCCATCCTTGCTACCTGCTTCATCTCCTATCATTTCTTTGCAATCTAGCTTTCAACTTTATCACTTAACTGAAAGTGCTCTGTCTGCCAATGATTTCTTAATTTATTGATATAATCACATTGGTTTTTGCTGTTTTTGTTATTACTATGATTAAGTTTATAGCTTTCTTATTAAATCTACCCTCCATTGTTGACCCAGTTCCAACCTGGTCATAATATATATTCTTTGTGTATGTTGTTTTAACCTCTTTGTCAATATTTTATTGAAGCTTTTTGCTCCTATGTTCATTAAGGATAATGGTTTGTAGTTTTTTTTTTTCTATTTTGACTCGGTTTATTTATCAATACTATACTGGTGTCATAGAAGGCATTCGGCAGGAGCCATCTTTTGTTATCTTTGTAGACAGTTAATGTAATGGGATTAATGGTTCTTTGAATGTTGATAGAATTTATTTGTTAGCACTTTTGGTCCTGGAGTTTTTTTTTTCTTTGAGAATTCCTTGATGGTTTGTTCAATTTCTTCCTCTGAGATTGGACTGTTTAATTTTCTCTTTCTTGATCTGTTAAGTTGGTTATCTTATATTTTTGCATATATTCATTTATTTCATGTGTCTTTTTTATAATATACAGTTGGACAAATGGTTTAATATAATTAATTTATTTTTCATTTGTTGTGAATTCCTTTTTCACTTTTTGATATAGATAATTTGATTTTCTTATTTCTTTTAAAAATAAAATTAGTTTTCTTATTTAGTTGGGTTTTGACATAACAACTATTAGTTTTATTTATTAATTCAGTTTTTTCTTTCAGTTTTGTTAATTTAATATTTTCCTTTGACTTTTAGAATGTTTATTGTGGTATTTAATTTTTTAAATTGTTGATTATCTAGTTTTTGTTCGTAATTCATTGACCACTTGTTTAATGATGAAAGTATTTTAAGTTATATCTCTGTATCTACATATATTTATACATGCACATATGCGTGTATATATATATGTATATACATATTTGCATTATTTTCCTATGTATTTTGGAAATCGTGCTTTTATTGGTGAAATTTGGTACAAATATTGTCCCTACTCTAAAAGTTTTATTATTCTACCTTCATCAACTTTGTATCTGTAAAAATGGAAAATTTTAGTCAAAATTCTCTTTTATGATCTTCTGAGTCCCATTATTTTATTAAAATTATTCCATGTAGCCATAGCTGAAAGATGTACCTTTTTGTTTTTGTCTAATACTTTTTATGTGACTTTTTTATCCTGATGACATATCTATTTTGATCTTATTACAGAATATAGTGTAAGAAGTTGCATTACACTTATTTTTTTTTATTAAACTACTATCCAGTTACCTCAGAAGTTTTCATTAAAAAATTCCTCTCCTTAATGATTTATGCTATTGTATTTTTCAAACTCTGTGCACTGTTTTTGATAGATTCAATTTCTTGGTGACCTAGGCTGTTGTACTGATCTATTTTTTTAAAACCAATACTGACTAGTTTTGAAGATTATTGCTTATAAAATTGTTGGAGGTTGAGTAATTCTCTATCAACTTTCGTATTTTTTCTCATTATTTCCCTCAAGGTTTTAAACCTTTTGTTCTTCTAATTGAATTTTATTATTGTTTTGATTGATTCTATACAAAATTCCCTAGGTAGTTTGATTGGCAGAGCATGAAATCTGTAAATTAATTTTGATAATATTATTCAAAATTATATATATATGCTTTCTGTATAAGTTACACACTTCATTTCTTTGAACATATGAACATAAAGCAAATTTGAACATAAAGCAAACTTACTAAAACATATCCTTTCTTTTCAATTTGTATATATGTGTGGATTTTCCCCTTCTTCTGTACCCTAGCCCCTTCCTTCTCACTTCTATGCATGTGTTTTTTCTATGTAATTTTTTTTTGGTGAATGGTGGTTAGGCTTGATCAAAACCAGGTTCCCAGTGTAAACTAGTTATTTAGTAAAGTTAATTTCTTCACTTTTGATCAACAATTTTTTTTTGTATTTATCTGTAAGATGCCATTTTCCCAAAGTAAATCACTGTCTGTTTTAATTCTTATTGTCAGGGAGAGACCTATGTCTTAGAGATGTTTAGAATAACATTCTAGGTCATACTCTAGCCAAAGTAAAAATAATTTCTCCAAACTCCTGCAAAGTATGTAAGTGAAGCAAATGTCACCCAAAGAAGATCAATAAACTCACTAGATATTACTTCACAGGCCCATAGATATAGATAGAATTGGGAGGGATTTTAGAAGTCTTTCCATGTATGACCATAATTTTATACTATAGAGGTGGAAACTGGGACTAGAATGTTAAATGATTTCATCAGTATTACAGAAACAGTAAGTGGCAGAAAAAGGATTTGATCCCAGTTTCTCTGACACCAAGTTCAGTCCTCTTTCCCCTGCATCATGGTGATGCCAATGTTCTTTTTTTTGTCACTTTTGAACAAGAATACCTAGATACATAAGGCAACTAGGTGGCACAGGGGATGGAGCACTGGACTTAAAATCAGCAAGACTCATCTTCATAAATTCAAATCTGGCTTTAGACACTTATTAGCTGTGTGACCCTGGGCAAGCCACTTAACCTCTGTTTGCCTTAATCCACTGGAGAAGGTAATGGCAAACCACTCCTGTATCTTTGCCATGAAAACCTGGTGTGCTTTTACCCACAGTTTCATGAAGAATTGGATATGACTAAATAACAAAAACATATTTTAGGAATCATTTAGTCAGGAGACCTATATAAAAGAAAATTAAATATCTTACCTAAAAAATTGAAGGCTCAGAACTTTAATTTTAAAAATATCCCCTAGGTGGGTATTTACTTGCAATTTATTGGATCTGTTTGCCTGTTAGTATAACTTGGGCAGTTTCATGCATGGAGAGATTTTTCAGCTAAGTGGTACAGCCAATAGGTGACTGGACCTGGAGTCAGGAGTGCCTGAGTTCAAAACCATCCTCAGACACTTTTTAGCTATGTGAGCCTGGAAAAGTCACTTATTCTGAGTTTCTTTGTAAAATGGAGATAGTAACAGCATTTACCTCCCAAGAGTGTTGTGGGGATCAGATGTTATAATAATTATAAAACACTTAGCACATAGTATGTGGTACATACATGCTAGCTATTATTAATGATATCAGTATAATTAGGGTTTGCCTCTATTCCAAGTGTCCATCTCTGTCTTAAAGTTGCTGTGTCTGTTGGTCTATCTATCTCTGTCTGTCCATTTTTCTCTTTTACTGCTCCTCCATTGGAATTTGGCTTCTTTCTAATTCTCCCTTCTTTCTAACAATCAATGAGCTCCTAATAAACATTTAAACATATAACAAACTTATTAAAGCACATCAAGAATAGAAATGATACTTTCCTTTAATATGCAGTTAGCAAGTGCCTGGGGTTGCTTTCTTTACCTCTCTCAAGATGATTAATCCTTCCCTACATATACAAACCTACCATCCAAAAAGAGGAAATGCCAGTAACGAACCTGAAATTGAGACTTTGGTGGCAAGCAACACCTGTACTCCTCTTAGCACTTTTGTATACCACAGCTACATGGTCACAGCTTGGCTCCAGAACTCTTTGGCATGGGACTGAGAGGCCAATCTCTTGCCACTGTGTTCCAGATGGGTGCCAAGACTTCCTGATTCCTGTTAACTTGGCCTCTTTCCTTGCTCCCAGAAATATCTGCTCTACTTCAATCAGTATCTGCATTTGGGGAATAGAGAATTAGTGGAAAAATGTGGCTTTTCCCCAATTCTTTCCTTTTTTATTGCGTGTGTCTTCTCCAATAATATGTTTATGAAAGCTGTTTTGATTTCAGAAGCTGTACACATAGTGAGGTCACTTTACAGTTGTAGAATATGAGTTGTTTCCCAAGGGCATACATGCTACTATTAATAATCTACTTTCCCTGTTTGAGACTTAAAAAGGCTCATTAGTGGTTGGGTGGCCCTCAGGCAGCAGATGTTGCTGCCAAGCTACTTGATAGTAAACAGGTGGGGTGGAGGAGAATCATGATTGTAGGAACAGGTGCTGGGCAGGTGGTGGCTTCAGTCTAGTAATATGGAGAAATCACATTCAGTGATACTTGCTTCCTTGCTGTTTCTAGAACAGAATACTCCATCTATTTATTTGGGTATTTTAATTACCATAACAACTTAGATGTTTATGATGGGCAATTTTTGTATTCCTAGGGTGTCTAACCAAGATTACTTGTGGCTTGAACACTCAATCTCCTCTCTCCAAAGTAACACCTTTCTTCTTCAAATCAGAGGACAGATAGGAGATATTTTGGGGAGGATTTTATTGTCAGCATTTATTCTAGTAAACACTTGTTGATTGATTGACTGACATGACATATAATATTATAGCCCTAAGATCTGGAGGGCTCAGTCATAATGTTTAGGGTTTCTGTGACCCTGGCAATGGGGGAATAGCTAGAGATGACTTTAGTAGGACATGGGACTTCATAATCTAGCATCTGGCTTTGTTGCAAAGCTCAGCAGTTTCTACTTAGTAGCATACGTACTCTCTGATTTGGGGTCATGACTCCCCAAATACAGGATATTGGCACGTTACATCTTGGACAGGCCAGTGTGCCAGGGCATAGTGATAGAGACATGATATTTAGGCATGGACTCCCGTGTAGCACACAGAGGCAGCTGGAGAGCAGGTGTGGAAGGCCATCTGGGCTTGGAGAAATGGCCAAACATACTTCTACCTGAGTGTATGAATACTGCTCCTGCTGGATCTGGATGAAGACTGTAAGGTTTATTTTATACTGGATCATCAGGAAATTCTTAGCACTGCGGCAGGGTTGCCATCCCACTTGAAAGTAATTATTTTTAGTAGTGTACATTCACGATCCCAATTCCCAAAGCTTTATCTTGTTTGCTAGGAAGTGAACATTTCCAGCTCATACAATTTCATTAAATGAAAATGAACTTCAGGGATGGTGAGGGTAAGGAATTTTCAGGACTATAACTAGCACAGGCCAGGGATGGTCTGAGCCAGGATGTCTCTTATGAAGATATTGAATGCATCTGCCTCTATTGTGACTAATTTCTGGAGTCTAGATACATCATCAGTGATACAGAAATAATATTTCTTGATAATTTTGGGGCATGTGAATCTTGGATAATTACTAGAAAGCCTCTCTTTTCCGAATAAATAGGTAAATAGGCATACTTATTGTATCTGAAAAACGTTCGCAGGACTGAAGATTCTTGGATGTTGAGGAGGATTGCCAGGTGAAGATAGTTTCAATGTTATCAATACTAATGAGCATATATTGTAGAGAGCTGGTTTGCCCCATGAATTTTTACATAAGATACAGGATAGAGATTCTAGGGACCTTAGAAAATATATCTTTAGAAGTTATGTCCAACTTTCTCATTGTGCATATGGGGGAAGGGGGTTTATCATAGAGTTCCTCAATCAGCTTGATGAACTTAAAAGGTAGTAAGCCTTTGTCCTGGACTTTTGAAAATATCTCCCTAAGGAAGATGTTTTCATGCTCATTGGATCCTTGTTGAGAAGAAGTCTGACTAAATCTCAGTGGCCGAGTGTTGCTCCCAAAATGAATGAATTGATTTGGAGCATCTCCTGGGGAGTCATGTTTCATTTATGCATGCTGACCCCAATATAATTTGGTTGACTTGGCTTCTTGGTGAGACTGTTGAGAGGAGATATCCACTGTTCTGATTTGGTAGATAATTCAGTGAAAGAAATATAGATGATTTTTAATGTTCCAATATTTATTTATCTAATACTATTTATTATCTATTTATCCATTTATTTTTTCCTTTCCATTACCCCACCCCCACAAAAAAATCCCAAACAAAATCTTTATAACAAATAAAATAGTCAATAAAAGCAAATTCTCTTTTTGGTCATGTCTAAAATATATGTCTCATTTTGTTTATTAGTTTATCACCTCTCTGTCAAGAGGTGGGCAGTATTCTTCATTTTTTGGTCCTCTGGTGTCATGGTAGATATGTCGATCTGTGCTTTAAAGCCTTTCAAAAATGTTTCATATCTTGTGATATTTATGTTGCAGATAAATTATTCTCTTTATTCTGTTCACTGTATTTTGCATCAAGAACAGGGACCTATAATGGAAGGTCAAGCTTGGGCCAGTTTAGGGCAAGGATTAGAGGAGACAGATCAAAGAGTAGATAGGTTTATAAGTGGTGAGAAGCAGCTAAGGGTGGTAGTAGGGGTTCTAAGATAAAGTTGAAGTGGTGAGGCAGACTTGATTCTGATAGAAACTATAGACTAGTGGTAATTAGGTGAACAAACTGTACCAAGAGGGCTAAGATAGTCTTTGTGGTTTTTTGAAGTCACTGATAATAACTCTGTCCTCCTGAGTACTGGTTATTTTGACCGTAAATGAGCTTTTCTAAATTTGTGTTGGGTAAAAAAGGCCTATTTTCTAGATGGATGAATTAGTTCATCCTTTTCAGGTAGTGTCCAAGGGATTGAAGTGAGACACCCAATGTACCCCAAAATGCTCAGTCTATGTTGGGTAGCTGTGGAGCCCAGAGAGTCGAAAGGACTAACATTTACTTTCTGAGATAAGGGTCTGGGGAAGCAGGGACAGGTTTTCTTCCTGAGTTTTAAAAATGTCACAGAAAAAAACCATGAGAAACTAGGACCACAATTATTCTTGAAGGCATAGCATCTTTCTCTGTAAAACAAAAGAGTAATGATGTTAACATCATCGTAGCTTTTGCTGTTTACAAGTACGTCGTATTTCACTAACCATTGGCAGTAGTAAATTTCATCATATAAGAAGAAATATCATGTTTCTTTTTTCAGTCTTAATTTCCTTTCCTATTTAAACATATATTCAAATGTTAACAGTCTGAATTATTTAAGGTTTTCAACTACATTTCTCATGATTTTGAAGACATCAATTGACTCACCATTTATTAATGACTTTTCCATATTTATGTTTTTAATCTTATTCCATCTAAACTTGTTACTCTTCCTTGAAACATTCTTGTCAGTCAGTTCAGACATTGGGAGGAGGCATTAAATTTTTTTTAAAGGAATGGCTGAACAAGTTATTGTATGTGATTGTCATGGAATACTATTGTGCTGTAAGAAATGATGGACTTCAGAAAAACTTGGAAAGATTTATATGAATTGATGCTGAGTGAAATGAGCAGAACCAGGAGAACACTGCACACAGGAACAGTCACAGTGTGCGATGACTTTCTTTGATAGACTTAGCCCTTCTCAGCAATGTAAGGACCTAGAACAATTCCAAAGGACTCATGATGGAAAATGCCATCCTCATCCAGAGAAAGAATTATGGTGTCTAGATGCAGAGTGAAGCAGACTGTTTTCTTTATTTCTTTCCTGTCCTGTCCTGTCCTTTCCTCTCCTCCCTTCCTTTCTCTCTCTGTCTCTCTCTGTCTCACTCTCTGTCTCTCTGTCTCTGTCTTTCTGCCTCTGTCTCTCTTCTTTCTTATGGTTCCTCCTATTTGTTCTGGTTCTTCTAAACAACATGACTAATGTGAAAGTATGTTTAATGGGAATGCATCTGTTGATCCTATATTAGATTGCATGCCATCCTGGGGAGGGACAAGGGAAGGAGTGGGGAAGAAAATTTAAAACTTATGGAAGTAAATGTAGAAAACTAAAAAAGAATAAATTAACTTAATTTTAAAAGGACATATATCTAGGAAATAAAATGAAAAAGGAAAGCCTCTCATGATTGAATACTAGCATTCTAAAAAAAAAAGAACACACCAAACTGCACAATGTGACCTTAGGCAAGTCATTGCACTTTTCTATGGCAGTTATAAATTGATGACATTAAACTAGATGATGCTTCCTTTCAGAAAAAATTAATAATAGAAATAACAATAATAATTCATATTAACATAATTGCCTTAAGGTTTGCAACATACTTTTACATTCACTGTTTAATTCAAATCTTGTAACAATCCTATGGAATGGTTTTTAGTTTTAAATTTGTTATTTATTTATAATTTTTTCCTCTCCCACTCCCTGTGATTCAGCTCTGAAGACTGTTGGCTGATTAGCTGAGTCCTTGGTAATAATTGCCATATCATGAAGAGTCTTGGACACACTGCTCACTTTACTTCCAGCTATCTCTCTGGTCTGCTATACCTCCAAACTGGCTACTGTACCCCACTTTCTACTTTATCTCTCCCAATTTTTCCAGGTCCCCTTTATCTTCTCTTATAATGTAAGCTTCTAGAGAATAAGTGCTGTCTTTTTTGTTTGTTTTTACATCTCTAGCACTTAGCACAGTACCCGGCATATATAGTATGTGCTCAATGCTATGACTTTCTATCATCCTGATTTTATAAATAAGGAAACTGAGGTTCATAGAGGGATAATGACATGTCTAGGATACACAGATCAGAAATGTCTGTGGTGGGATAAATTTATATAGTGTTGATATTAGGTTGAACACTCTATTATGTCCTATTACTTCTGAAGCTCTAAGACTTATGAGTCAGTCTATGCTTCTAAGGGGCAGAATTATTTAATGTCTTTCTGACTTTTTAAAATGCAGGTATTGTTTTCAGTTGACTCATTATGCGACTTAGAAATGTTTTAAATTCTGAATATCTAAAGTGCTGTATTATAATTCATTAAATATCATCACTGTACCAGACCTACAGTGTTGGTTAAAATTTATACAGTAAATAACTGAATCCCCTTATATTCAGATAACAATCCAGCATCATTCAATCATGGGGTTTTAATTAAAATAGGCTCTCAAGCATAAATTGTGATTCTTGTATATCTAAGCAAGCAGAAATTGAAAAGTGACTGTGAATAGAATCAGGAAACCAGCTTAGGGGACCCATTTTCAGTTTTATGTATTGTGCTTGGTGTGGCAGCTGGTATTAGCACTGATGGACGGAGCTGCTAAATTCCACACAGTGAGTAAAAATCATGCCCAAAGTATCTCAGAAATTATTAGTATAGCAGTCAAATTTCGATAAACATGCCTATCAAATTTTCTTCTGCTGTTGGAAGTCATATCAATTTCACTTATCAACTGTCCTTCATATTCAAACTTGATGTTTACTTGACTGTTATACATCCTACTATCATGTTCATTTATCACTAGATGCTATTTTGTAGGCTGTAGTAATACCAAATACTTGAAGAAGGATCTTTCCCACATTACAATTGTGAAAGACGTGTTAATAAGGAGTTTTGTCAGGGGCAGTGTGCAGATTTCCATTGTTGAGGAAAACCCAGCTGTTTTGTCAATATCTACTTAGTAAATTATAGTGAAAAGGAATGGCACTTGTATTAATCATAAAAAAGTGTGTGCTCTATGCTACCCATGCTTTCCATTTAAATAGAAGTGTGCTGGGAATATAGGACTACTGGAACAGATCTGAGAAAGAAAATCTGCTTAGAAGTTTTACTGAGTTTGATTCATTCATTTGCCAAATATAAATGAAGAAAATACTCTGCTCAATGCACTGTGAGAGTCATGAGGGAGGATATCATAAGACATGGTCTCTATCCTTAAGGAGCTTATGAGGAGGTTATAAGAGATGCATGTCCATGAATAAGTATAATACAAATTAGAATATGATAAGCGCATAATATGAGAACAAAGTGTTGCCAAGTCCCAGTGCACAACACTGGGTGTCTCTTTTTGAGAGTGGTTGAGTGGGAGTGAACTTAGAACAATCAGATAGTATCACATTCTTGGTGCACACTTCAGGGGACCCTTCTTCTAAGGAGTAAGCTTAGACACTTTAGATCAGATAGGTGGCCTTAGGTCCCATAGGTTTCAAAAGTTGGCAATTCTGCCCCCTGGGGGGACCTGGTATGATTCAGGGGGGCAGTAGTAGCTTCAGGTGCAATGGAGGGGCATTGAATAAAAACAAAGGTGCTGTGAAAGCATAAGAAAGAAGAAAAGATAAGACAATTTTGGAAAATCATTTGCACATATTTTTATGTTGTATAACAGAGTTAAAGTTGTAGTGATTATGTTATTTTCCAAATAAACATAAAAGTTATAACCCATCAGTAGTCAAGTCTCCCTACAGGTCTTAACAAGCAAGTGTTGGCAAGTCATCATGTTGCACATTGTTGGGAAGTCCAGCATACATTGACAGGAATATGTGCATTCAATGACTTGTTTACAATATAAATACTATATAGTTGCATGATGAAATATTGTGTCATCAAAATTTCAATGTAGAAAAAAACCTACAAATTTACAATAAATTATTAAATTTAAGATGTGTAATTTGTAAAAATGTTCTCTATTTTTTGGAATGATGCAAATTAAAAAAACACAACTTTGAAGAGTTAAAGAAAATAGGTAGGGGGGCACTGAGTATTTTTTTGAAATGGGATGTCAGTCCAAATAAGTTTGGCAACCTCTGCCTTAGGATGAATTTGAATCACTTATTAGTTACCCTCCCAATTCTAGTGAAAATTGGGTAAGGAATATGAAACATTATGTGCCTTAACTAATACTATAACTCTTTTCCCTCCTGCTATGGCTACCCCTCAGCACAATGGAAACTAAAACTGAAAGAGTATCAGTGACCACAAATATTGGTGTCACAGCTATATAATGTCACTAGAGCAATATGGTGGCACAGTGGCAAGAGAAATGGATTTGTAATTGAAGGATGTAGGTTAAAATATACTGTCTGCTACATACCTATGTGACCTTGAACAAGTCTTTTGGCCTCTTTGGGCCTTAGTTTCCTCATCTGTGAAGTTAAAGAATTAGACCAGATGATCTTTAAGGTCCTTTTCAGTTCTAAATCTAGAATCCTGTGTGTGGCCTGAATTTTTCAGTGAACCAGCTAGGGCCATCAACGTCCACTCACTTCAGCTTCTTTATAAGTACTTGTCCTATAGTGGCATTCTGGGGGAATCTCCTTTATACAGTACATGGCCTGCACATTGTATATATGCTCTTTAATGTTTGTATGTGAGAGGGGATTGGAGTGGGATGACAGCTAATTCAGACAATATCTCATTTCTGAGCATCATTCTCTACCTTTCTCCTCAAGAAGGATAGAGAAGGAACTAAAACTATCTCTTTTATATGACCTAGGGAAGAAACCAGCTGTTGCTCCCAGTGATCCATCCTTGCTTAGTGCACAGGGCTGATGTCAGTCCATTGCTTCTCTACCATTTGGATTCAGGTCAGTATTATGTAATGACCAAAATGGTGACCTTGTTGATACCCAGAAATAAATGATCTCCCTATAAAATAACAGACAGAATTGGGGATCTCTATTGGTCTTATACATTTGCCATCTGGGTCAATCCAGAACAAACTGACTTGTGTGATCCACAAGATAAGCATTCATCCCTGGCCATGATACCACCTGGGTCTCTGTAAGAAAATAGTTCATATGGCTTATCTCAGTGCTTCTTTGTCCATCAACTTCTGAACCTTCTTTCAGCTATTTTTCCTATCTTCTTTTTCTCAGAGACTTGTTCTTTGCTAATAGCTCAAATTTATATGGCTCTTTAAGGATTAAAAAATGCTTTCATAACAATAATCCTATGATGATCTCTCTAGGGAACTGAGGATGATGGTTCAAAGCTTTTTGATACTGGGTCTCACTTATCACCGCATACACTGTCCTTTCAGGTAACTCTGGGATCAAGTTTCTTCTATAAAAGTAAAATTGAGGGTAGGCTCTTTGATCCATTTCTCTAATCCTGATCAAGAAGAAGTGCCTTGCGTGATCTCCCATATTGCTACGGGCAGGGCATCCAGTACAAGTGAACCAATCATATGAATTGTGTGTGTGTGTGTATGCACAAGCACATCTATTATACATAAATTAAATTAGAGATAATCAAAAGAAGAAAGGTCTGAGCATTTAGGGGGATCAGAAAAGGCTCCTTATACAAGATTGGATTTTAGCTGGGATTTGAAGGAAGTCAGGAGGTGAAGAGGAGAAGGGAGGAAGCTACAGACATGGAGAATGGCTAGTGAAAATGTTCAGAGCAGGGAGATAGAATGTCTTGTGGTAGGAATATCAAGGAAGTTGGTGTCACTGCATTGCAGAATAAATACATAGGGTAGGGGGATGTGCAGAGTACAGTGTAATAAGACTGAGAATGTCAGAGGTGGGGCAGGTTAGAAAAGGTTTTCAATGAGAAACAGGATTTTATATTTGGCCCTAGAGGTGATAGGGAACCACTGTAGTTTATTGATTGGGGGTGGGTGACATGGCCAGATCTGTTCTTTAGGAAGATTAATTTGACAGCTTAACCTAGTGGACTGAGTTGGTGAGAGACTTAACTATTGCAATAGTCTAGACATGATGTGTTGAAGGCTTGCACCAGTGTGGTGGTGATATTAGGAGAGAGAAGGGAGCAGATGAGAGAAATATTATAAAGGCAAGATGGACACAACTTGACATGGAGCATGAAATTGAGGGGATAGAGAAGAAGAAATAGAGGATGAAATTTTGCATATGAGCCTAGGAGACTAGGAAGATAATGGTGCCCTCAACAGTAATAAGAAATTTAGCAAAGGAAGAGGGCTTTGGGGAAAGATAATGATTTCATTTTTGCATATATTGAGTTTAGGATGTCTATGGAACATCCAGTTTGAGATATCTAATAGGCAGCTGGAGATTTGAGTCTGGAAGTTAAGAGAGAGGTTAGGGCTGGATATGTAGAATGGATAATCATCAGCATGGAGATAATTATTGAAACCATAGGAGCTGATGAGATCACAGAGTGAAATGTATAGAAGTAGAAGATCCAGGGCAGAGTATTGAGGGACACACATCATTAGGAGGCATGAAGGATACATAAAAGAAGACAAAGGTCAGACAGGTGGAAAGTGATAGGAATACCTAGAGAGAAGAGGGTGTCAAGGAGAAGAGGGTGATCAACAATGTCAAAGGCTGCAGATAGGTCAGGAAGCATGAGGATTAAAAGAAGGCCATACATCTTTTGACCTAGATTTTTTCCTAATATTTTGCTATTTTTTAAACAATGATTGTTTAAACAATGATCTATTTATGTTCTCTTCTGTCTCCCTACCTTTTACAAAAAAAGAAAAAGGCAAAGATTGAGAAATCTTTTAACAAAACTCATTGCCAAACAAAACAAATTCCAACATTGGCCAAATGTTAAAATATATGTTTCATTCTGCATACTTCGTTCATCACCTCTCAGTCGAGAGGATGGTAGTATGCTTCATCATTGGTCTCCTGAAATGATGGTTGGTCACTCCATTGATCAGAGTTCTTGAACCTTTCAAAGTTGTCTGTCTTTATAATGTTGTTGATATTATGGAAATCTTTCTTCTGGTCATATGCACTTCACTCTGCCTCAGTTTATGCAGGTCTCCCCTGGTTTCTCTGAACTCTTCTCCCAATTTGTCCTTTCTTTTTTTTATAGCACAATAGAATTCTATTACATTCATAATTTGTTCAACCATACCCCAATTGATGGAACACTTTATTTTATAGTTTTTTGTCACCTCAAAGAGTTGCTATCAGTATTTTTGTACATATGGGTCCTTTCCCGTCTCTGTTTTAACCAACCTTTATGAGAGTATGGATAATGACTAAAAGATATTGGATGGTCCCTGAGGCAAAGGTAGATTTTGTAGTGACTTGAGATGGCATCAAAGGACTGGATTCTTTGTTCAGTCATTCTGCCTCCTTTCTGTCTTCAATTCACACAATAGAAGGCACATATGAAGTACTTAACAGCATCCAAAAACTCTATATAGTTTTTATTGACTTGACAAGAACACACAGTACCAGAAGACATGAATTTTACAGGTTTCTTAGGAACTTTGAGGAAGAATTGTAGTGAAAGATGTCACCAGAGAAACGGATAATAGAAAAAAGAACAACAGGTAGATAGAATGTTTAACTGATATCATCAAGATGTCAGAAAAGGACAAGAAAGTCTCTCAGAATGTTAAATAGACCTCCTGTTTTGAAGGGCATAAGAATAGACACACCTGATGGGCAGGTATTGATGGGGTGAAATTTGTATAATTGTAGAAAACACTCATACTGGTGAAATAACAAATCTATTTGGGTATTTAAATAGCTAATTGACAGGAGATGGGAAGGCTATGGAAGATCTAAAGCTCCCCCTATTCAAATTGTTTTTAGGCAGGGCTACCCTCCACCATTCTGAGGAGATGACAATTGACTTGTTTCATAGTTGTTTATTTTTAACGAGAAATTATATGACATTCAGGCTGTTACAGAGAAATAGCTATAGTTTCTACAGATAAGGAAATACCAATATGATAAAATGACTATTGGAGAATAACAAGGCAATGATTGCTTCATTTAGTAATGTAAATTAACAAATAAATAACAAATAATTTTATTGAGTGATTTTACTACATGGTTGCCCTAATTCTTCTGCCTGGGGAACATATAAGGGAGGCTTAATGCCTAGGACTTTATTATCAAAGCTGCAGGTAGGTTTTCAGGAATATATTTTTGGTACAGTGAAAAGAGCCCTGGCACTGGAGTATCAAGACCTGGTTTAAAATTCTGCTTCTGGTTCTTCTTACTTATGTGACCTTAGACAAGGTACTTGACCTCCCTTAGCCTCAGTTTCTTCATATGTAAAATGAAGGAATCCAAGTAGATAGACTTGATATCTTTTCCAACTCTAAGAGACACTCTTCCCTCTTAAGTAGGTCCAAAGATGGTGCCATAGGGACTAAAAGAATCTAGGTCGAATCTAAAAACTTCTGGGTAGCCTTAAATACCTTTGTGTATCATGTCTCAAATAACATAATTTAATTTTTATTTTTAATAATATTTCCCCCAAATCACATGTAAAAACAATTTTTACATTTTTTTAAAATTGAGTTTCAAATCCTCTCTATCTTTCCCTCTTCACTCCCTTCCCTGAGATGGTAAACAACCTAATATAGGTTGCACAATCTCCTATTTGCAATCATGTAAAACATATTTCCATATTAGTCATCTTGTGGGAAAAAAGTTCAAACCAAAAAAAGAAAGAAGGAAAAAATGTGAAAAAATGATATGCTTTGGTCTGTGTTAAGACACCATCAATTCTTTTTCTGGAGGTAGATAGCATTTCTTGTCATGTGGCCTTTGGAATTTTCTTAGATTTATTGTATTGTTGAGAATAGCTAAGTTGTTCACAGTTGTTCATTGTACAATATTGCTGTTACTATGTACAATGTTCTACTGGTTCTGCTTACTCCACTCCAGGATTTTTGGAAACCATTCTGCTTGTCATTTCTTATAGCACAATAGAATTACATCACAAGCATATACCATGACTTGTTCAGTCATTCTCCAAATGATGGGCAGCCCTTCAATTTCTATTTTTTTGCCACCACAAAAAGAGCTGCTTAAATAATCTTATAAAACAAACTAACCTCTCCCCCTTTATCTCTTTGGGGTATAGATATAGATATGGCATTTCTGGATCAAAGGCCATGCACAATTGCATAGCCCTTTGGGCATAGTTTCAAATTGCTCTCTAGAATGGCTGGATCAGTTCACAATTCCACCAACAGTGAATTAGTGGCTCAGTTTTCCCACATTCCCTCCAACATTTATCATTTTTATTTTTTCCATCTTATTGGCCAATCTGATAGAATATGAAGTGGAAATATATTTTGAAAGGATGCTGGTAAAAACAAAGATGGAGGGCATGACACAGGGGATAAATGCATTGCTTTTGAAAATGTAGAAACCATAAAAACTAAAAATTCTACATCTAAAAAAATCAGAAAAAATAATTATTTGGTTGCACAACTGAGCACAGACACATTTTAAGCAATTAAGTCTGAAATTTCATTTTATTTTATTCTTAGATAAAGAGCTGGACATTAAGCAATCAAAAATGCTAAAAAATGCTCATTTGAGAGAGGATGTGATCATAAGACAGGAGATATTAAAAATGGAAAGGACCTCAGGAGACATTTGGTCTGATCTCTGCCTTCAGATAGGTAACATTACTAGGGGAAAAGAGCATATACTGATACTGTTATTACAGGAACTTTAAAAACATTTTTTTGGGAGAAAAGGGAGTATCATAGATTTAGAGGCAGAAGGTATTTTTAAAGACATGAAGTCCAATCTACTCATTTTACAGATAAATAAACTGAATTTTAAAAATGTCTGAAGAATTGAGATGAGGTCTTCCTTATTCCAAGTCCAACCTAATATCTAGTTTCACCATGCAATGATTAGTGTCAGTAACATGGAGAAGAAATGTGTTCATTTCTCAATGGCTCTTGGGCATGATTATAACTTGAAAAATGGGGGTGGAGATCTTTGCAAAGTATCCAGCGTTTCAGTTTCACACTGTATCTTTCTGGGCAGTCTGTGTTCCTGTCATGGCTACACCCAGCCAGGACCTAACTTCCAGAAGCTAGTCACCATCCCACTGAAGAAGAATGCCTCTGTGCTGCTTGCCATGCTAGGCATCTGGTACGTTAACTGTTTTGGATGTGAGACCCTGGCACTGCTGCCTTCTCAACAGTATATGTGCCTCTTTGCTGCCTACTTCCAGCAGGGCAACATGGAGTCTAATGGGAATTGAAACGGACAGTAAAGAATAGGGGGGAAAAGAGAGACAAGTAAATTTTCAGGGTCCAAGGTCTTCAGATTAGGAGTAGGTGACCAAAGGAAAATGCTGAGGAGGGAGATGACTTTGAGATCAAGACAGAGAAAGATCTTTCTTGCTTTTTAGACCAGAAGATGAAGTGGGGTAAAACAATTTAGTAATGCAAGTTATGGGGTGAAGATTCATGTGAATGATAAAGCTCTGAAGACTCTATTATAGGGGTTCTTAACCTTTTTTGTGTCATGGACCCCTTTGCTAGTCTGGTGAAGCTTCTGCATCCTTTCTCAGAATAAAGACATTGTATTACAACAAATTACATTGAAATGTAGCTATTTAAGAAATTTTTTTTTAAATTTAGGGCCCACAGGTTGAGAACTATGACCTTTGGCTCTACCATTTTGTTTATATGATGGAACATTAGGAAAACTAGATTTAGCAAGACTGAGATACAATCTTTCCTTCTTAAATCAGTGGTTCTCAACCTGCAGGTTATGTTTAATTTGTAACAATGAAAATACATCCTGCATATCAGATATTTATATTACGATTCATAACAGTAGCAAAATTACAGTTATGAAGTAGCAACGAAAATAATTTTATGGTTGGGGGTCACCACAACATGAGGAACTGTGTTAAAGAGTCACGGCATTAGGAAGGTTGAGAACCACTGTTCTAAATCTATTGTGTCAAAGATTGGACCTGGTAGAAGAGATAGGATGAGTAGAGTCTATACACTGCAGTTGATTATGGAACCAAGATGTGAAGCCATAACAGACTGAAATTTATATATTTTTATGCCCTTTTTACTGGTTATTGTATATCCCCTTTTTTGCCCCCTCCCTATCCCTGCAGCAATTGTGAAAAATCCTATTTAAACAATGGAAAATGTTGGTGAAGTCTTATCAGACTGAACATTATGGGAAAGGAAGAGGAAAGAAGAAAAAAAAACCCTAGCACCTTCCCTCTGTAGGGGTCCTAGTTGTAGGGAATCCAGGCAATTAGGGAAAATGCCAGCAATAAAAATATATCAAAATGGTCACATAAATGGTTTTCAATATAACTTCCTCCCTTACCCTATGACCTCAAAAGAAGAAAAGAAATGAATTTCTAATTAGAATTGTGGCATGAAGGGAAAGCAGGATATGCTTCCAAACAATGTGAAGGCTCTTGAAAAAACAATGAAGGGCCAAGCTATCCAAAGCTCTGTCACTCAGTGGGCCTGTGAGATATGTACCCAATACAGACTCAATAGGCTTGCATGTCAGGCTTTGGCCATCATGCCCCTATCCTTTACCATCACAAGAGTGACTCACACTGAACCCCTCATCTTGCTTTTCAGGTTAAGAACAATGAACTTGCCTAACCTTGCAAAAGAAAAGAGGGGCAACTGTGAGGGAGTGAGAACTTCCGTGCTTGAGGGAAAGGGCAGTATTAATCCAGGGAATGGTCTTTTTCTATATTCTGGGATCCAGAAAAAAATCCAGAAATCAAGGGAATGCAAGCATGGCAAGGCTATCATCTAAGGTCACCTCAGCACCATGTTAGTAGAAAGGGAGGGGTTTAACTACAATTATGCTGACAAAAACACCACTAAAAAGAGTTTAACTCTGAATAATGGTAATTGTGGAGAGTGGAATGTGTCATTGATGAAGGTGAAGTCACTTAAAATTACAAGAGAGAGAGCTCAATAGGCATAGAGTTGAGAGAGGGAAATATATCTAGAATGACCACACTATCATGTGTATCCATCTCTCTATCTCTCTATCTCTCTATCTGTCTGTCTCTTGGTCTGTCTGTCTCTACCTGTATGTATGTATATCTCTACATACAATACACACATACATATATAAAATATATAATGTAACATACAACATAATACAATATCATATACAATATAATACAACATAATGTAATACATACCATAACAGAGTAACAAAAGTTATCAATCATACATTTTTTTTAAAGATGGTCTAGGAGAGATGCCAGCTAACTAGGTCGTAGGTTAGCTAGAAGAGAGGGTTCCATGAGGCAAGCAGATACTAGATGGAAATGAGATTGTATGTAGATCTTGTGCTACCATAATCTCCATTTTATGGATGAGATAAATGAAGCCCAAAGAAAGTTAATGACTTGTCCAAATTCAATCAACCAAAAAGCATTCATTAAATATTTATGATGTGTCAGCCCCTTTGTTAAGTGCTGTGGACACAGAGACTGAAACAATTCCTACTTTTCAGGAGCTTACATTTTAATGGGAGAGAGACAAGAACATATATAAATTTATAAAAAATAAATGTAAGGAGAACAAATGAAATAAAGACAAAGTAGTTTAATACAAGATGATGCAAGAGGATATAATAGCAGTGGGCAGAGGGGGAATGAGTGGAGGATCAGGAAAGTCTTTATGTAGAAGGTGGTTGAAAGGAGAGAGCAATTATATAAAGCAGAGATCATCCAGTCAACAAGTATTTATTAAGCTCACAGGGTGGGGAACCTGTGGCCTTGAGGATATATGTGGCCCTCTAGGTCTTTAAGTATGTCCCTTTGACTAAATCTAAACTTCATAGAATAAATCCCCTCAATAAAAGGATTTGTTATGGAAAACCTAGACTCAGTCAAAAGGCTGCACACAAGGACTTAGAAGGCCACAGGTTCCCCCCACCCCTCATTAAAAAAGAGACTAAAGAAGAGGATGTATTACAGGCATGGGGGACAAGCATGGCAAAATCTCAGATGTAAATGGGGTACAGTATGCGAGAAAAACAGAGAGAAGACCAGTTTGGCTGAATTGTAGAGTGTGGGAGACAGATGAATATCCATTGACCCTAGAAAGATGTGCTGGGGCCAGGTTTTGAAGAGTTTTCAAAGCTAAACAAGGGAAGTTATATTTTATACCAGAGGCAATAGGAAGCTTTTAGATTGCTTGAGTAGGAGTGACATGTTAAATAGCTAGATTGTAAGCATATGGATTCATAGAACTATTCAATGAGATCATTTAGTTTAATTTTCTCAATTTACATATGTGAAACCCAAAGTCAAGAGATGGTAAATGGTGGCCCATGTTCCTCCAGCTAAGAAGTGACAGGTTCTGGACTAGAACTCAGCTTCTTTGAACTCTAGAACCAACTAGGATAGTGTTGTCTCCTCTCTGCCAAAGTGCCCCCCTGAGGGAAAACAGGAAGACAATTCATTCTTTTTTTTCCTTTGTTTTTTTTGGAGGGCAGTTGGGGTTAAGTGACTTGCCCAAGATCACACAGCTAATTTTTTGTGTTAAGTGTCTGAGGCCGGATTTGAACTCAGGTACTCCTGACTCCAGGGCTGGTGCTCTATTCACTGTGCCACTTAGCTGCCCCAGGATAATTCATTCTTATGCCAAATGATTTGAAAACAGTACTATGCTTGGAAGGTGGTTCTCATGATATCTCTAGGGCTGGAGTTTGGGCTGACAAAGCAAAAATCATTCCCTATGGACAAAATGGTGCATTTTTACCTCATTCATTTTTCAGAGAAAACCATTTTCACTTCATTGATTTTTACTACTCATTTCAAAGAGTTCAATTAATTTTCTTTTTTTCTTTATTCATTTGTTTGTTTAGTTATTCATTTACTCTTTGCTTGCTCAGCACTTCTTAATCTTTCACTGACTACAATTTCTGACTATCAATGAAGTGTAGGCACTTCCGCTTTTTAAGACAACTGATAGAGAGTGAATTTTATATACATATACGTAAAAGAAAGAAAAAAATGAAAAAATTTTACATGATATATTTAAAAGGAATAGCAAATTATAAATAATAGAATCGCAGTTTCATGTACTATCATTTTTTTCTCTATTCTACTCCACTGTGGAAATTCTTGTTCTATTTCTTAAGTTCACAATAAAATAATAAAAAAAGATAACTGGGGGGGTGGGAACAGAGGTTTTTAAAAGAAAGGTGCTATAGAGATTCAGTGCATAAATTAAAAAAGAACATTTGTGCAAACTAAATGAATAAATAAAGAGATTTCAATACCCTTCCTTGCCTACTCATTATAACAAATAATAATCTATATTGGCAGACTATAACTCAAGTTATTTTTTTCTTATCCAGTTTTCTGTATTGACAGAATCAATAACTCATAACATTCTCTGCACAGCCATCCTTTGTACACGGAAATCCCATGATTATCACTGGAATCTTCTCTGTGTTAAATAATTCATACCTTGTAAAGCTCATATAGAGTTGGAAGGAAATGTAGGGGTTACTTAGTCCAACTCCTTCCTTTTTCAGATAAGGAAAACAAGATCTAGAAAAGTTAAACAATTTGCCCAGGGTCACATAGGACAAGCAGCTTTCTCTGATTCCTGTTGCAGTGGTCTTTGAGTTGTACTACAGTGTGCTGGGAAGTCAATATAAAACAAATAACTGATCTTCAGGAACAGAATTCAACGCTAACCTTCTAACAATGATACTGCTAAAATTTGTCTTTCCTATCTCATATTTTTTATGGTACTTTGTCAGGATTTTTTTTTTTTGGTCCTGGTCACACTCTTCCTTGCATCATATTTATCTGTGTACATGCTGTATTCCCTTGTATTAAATTTTAAGCTTCTTGAGGTGGAGCACCGTTACAGCGTACCAACATAACATCAGGCACATTGTAGGAACTTAAAATAATTTAGAATTGACTTAAATTATCTATCCTTATGTAGTCATAGCTTAGCAATGGTCACTCCAAAGTTTCTTCATGAGCCCAAGAAATAGTATAAAGATGTTTTATCTAAAAACAAAGCAATATTTCTCAAAAACTATAGCAGTGCCCATTGTAATTACCAAGAAATAATGACTCATTTGTCATGCTTGCTATAAGGGACTCATAATGGTTTTCTTACCTTTTTAGAAAAATTTGGGGGTAATTCTTGGTGAAAAGTAGCAGAGTAGCCTAGTGATCAACTAGTAAATTTTCTCTTATACTAGTTCCTCTAGATTTTCTGGGCTGCTGATCACTTTCAAGCCTTGCAGGTAAAGGTTACAGGACTTTTCATCTTCTGCAAGATCTTATAATACTATTCAACAGAACTAGGCATTTAACAAATGCTTGTTGAATTTAATTAATTGGTATTAAGCGGAATAAAGGTAAGATTTTTAAGGTTTTCCCCATGCCTATACCTTTTTACCAAAACCAAATTATAGATACACATTTTGCTGATACAAATTTGCAATGTTACACCTCAGCCAGGCTAAGATATGCTTTTTCTCATGCTATTTATTCTTCTAAGATTTTAATGTCCTTAGATTTATATCATCATCCACATCCCATTACCCCTTACCCAATATTTCACTGCTTTGATCCTACATTTTAATAGAGATGTCTTGAAGGAAAAAAATTGATGGGATAAGCAAGATATTTTTTCATCTTCCCTGAGAACTCTCACCCTCCTAAACAGGCATGTTTCCCATCTATCATCTGTCTTCATGAAACACATCATCATTCAGGACTTCCCTGGAATTTCCTGAATGTTTCTTGGTGAGCAGCCATTCTGTAAAGAAAAGTGTAACAATTAACCCAGAAGCAGGGGGAAGCAGCTCTCCTTTAAAATGAATAACCTCAATTTTCAAAGGATGACTTTTCCTCTAATATGTAAGCATAGGTATAGTAATTATTGAGTTAGAAGGAAACAATTGATTGGATTTTGGAGACAATACATTCCTGATGTTCCATTTTTCATATTCTTTTCCGTATACTCATTCCCTTTAGTCTTTCTTCTATCCTGGAGTTTAGACAAGCAGATGGTGCAGTATTGTGATATAACGGAAATAAAACTGGGTTTGGAGTTGGGAGGCCTGAGTTCTAGTCTTTATTCTACTGCTGGTATATGATTTTGTCAGGTTATAACATCTCTAGTTCCTAGTTTTATAATCTGTAAAATTAAAGGGTTAGCCAGATTGTTCCTAATTCCTTTTAAATTGTGTCATTCTATGACTCTAATCTTCAAGAATGCTAAAGAAGAAATCAATCATACACTTCCTGTACTCTTGGGAGGACCTCTGACCCTGAGAGTTGAAATGAATTTACATAGTGGGAAGCAAATGAATAAGAGATTTAGTAGCTCATGAAACTGTTAAATGAGCAATCTGATTTCAATTTGCTTTCCTGGATTTAAAAGGCATTTTGGATGCTATGGGCACCCATTTAATATTTGCCTTTTCATTAATTTATCACTGGGTTTTGGATTCTGAGGGAAGCAACTTTTATTATCGTGTTTCTATCATGACTATTATTTTTTAAGAGACAGTAGATGATTAAATACATAGAATGTTGGACCTGAAAGAACTTATTTCAGATACACTCTTAGACAATAAACTCATTCTGTGACACAGGGTAAGTCATATGACCTCTGTATATTTCAGTTTCCTCATCTATAAAATGGGGATCATAATTGTACCTACCTCCCAGGATGGCTATGAGGATCAGATGAAATATAATATTTGCAAAATCCTTTGTGAACTTTAAAGTGCTCTATAAATGCAAGCTATTATTATTTATTTTGTAATTACATTTTATTTTTTTCAATTAATGCATTGACATCTCCCTCCTCTACTCTGAAAAGAAGAGAAAAAAATACCTGTAAGGTATACACACACACACACGTATATATCTACGCACATACACATATACATATACACACACATATATACACACATATGTATATATATGCATACATGTATACATAGTCAAGCAAAACAAATTCCCACATTGTTCAAGTTCTCAAATATGTCCCATTCTACATATTTAGTCTAATCTCTCTCTCTCTCACTTTCTCTCTCTCTCTCTCTCTCTCTCTCAGAAGATGGGCAGTGGGCATCTTCATCATCAGTCTTCTGGAATCAAAATTAGTTGGTTATTTTGTGGATCAGTTATTCAGTTATTAAGTCTTGCAAAAGATAACATATCATTCTCTAGTACTGGAATCTGCTTTCAATAAGAAGACTTTAAAATGTGGTTAAAATTTTTTTTTGTTTTGCTATTATAAATACATGAAAGCAGAATCCTTCTATCTCTAAACATGTCTGTGCCCATTTCAATTTTACAGATTATATATATATGCATATATATAGTTAAATAATATATGTCACATGCAGAATTTTAAATATTTCTCGATTTAAGACTTCTCTACTCCCAAGTACAGAGCTATAAGACATGACTATTGCTATGCCATTTTGGCTAAGGATTTTTCTAAGTTATCATGTAAATTACTACATATTTTCAGATGACCAAACTCTTTCATGCTTATAGCATCTCAATAATAAGTCAAATGGTCAAGACTAGTTCCAAATAGAAATAGAAGTGATTATTTTCAACATGAATTGAATTGAATTTAGGGGTTACTATGTGAAAGATATTGTGTTTGGCTTGTTCTAGAGTAAGCATCTGTTTGATTTAATCAGATTTAAAGCCTGTTAGAACTTGGCTCCAACCTACTTTTCTAGCCTTATTAGAGACATTCCATTTCACATACTCTATTGTCCTTTCAAATTATATTTGTTATTTCTTGCACTTGATATTTGAATTAGATTGAATGGCAGGCAGTTTCATTGATGGAAAGATTACTGGATATGGAGCCAAAGGTACCAGACTAAAATTCTACCTGTCTCAATTAATGATACCAACATTGAGATTTCACAATCATATAGTGTTTTAAGTGCAAAGCATTTTATGAATACTATTTTACTTTATCCTTATAACAACCTTGGAAATGCATACTATTATTACCCCCACCTAAAAAAAGAAGAACTTGAGGCAGACAGAAGTTAAGTTTCCCAGGGTACAAACCTAGTGTCTGAGGCCCAATGTGAACTTAGTCTTCCTGACCTCAAGTACAGCACTTTACCCATTATGACTCACAGCTACTTAGTCACTTCTTCTCTCTGTGACCTGGTACAAATCATTGAACCTCTTGGGGCTCCAGTTTCTTCCTCTATTAATGAGACGGTTGGACTAGGTGACCTCTAAGATCCTTTCTAAGTGACAAGTACTTTAGTATTTGCTTCTTATACATTCCAAGAAAGTAAGAAACTAATGTTCTATTTTTCCAAAATGTACTTTAAGCCATGTTCTTAGTGGTGATTTCCTGATTTTAGAATCCCTTTGAAGGAAATGTTTCTTTTTTCTTAAATTTCCTTTCCCTCCCTCTTCCAGATTACAACTAACCTTTGAGTAGGACATGAACCATACATTATGTCCTTGGACAGTGAAGATGATTCATTTCCAACTGGTTGCCAGGTTAGTGGTAAAATTCCCCCTTGCATTGCTGCAAGAGCACTCTCATTAATACTGCACCACTTGTCCTTCACATATCTTTTGTTGTTGGTGCTGTGAACTCATGTGGTAAGAATGAAGAGTGACAAAGCAAGACAGTAGAACCAAACTGTCATTCATAACTGAATGAGCCAGGAAATAAGACATAGAGGAACAGCCTCAAAGGATGCAAAGAATGACACAGAGACCCACAGATATCCTCCTTATGCTTCAGCTGACTTCCAAAGGATATCTAGTTTGTGGAGGAAACAGTTAGGAAATCTTCCATTCCCCATTCCCTGTCCTTTCCCTCACAAAAAAAGAACCTTCTTAGGTTGGAATAAACATATTACAACAAAGTTTATGGCAATCTCATTGAAAGAAAATTTGATTTGATACATTATTTTAAGGTTTAGAGCAGAATGTTGGGAGAGTTCAGTGGGTTGCAGCCTCTATTATGCTCCTTATGCATTTATTTTTTAATCCTTTGTTTCCTTCCTTCTTTCCTTCCTTCCTTCCTTCCTTCCTTCCTTCCTTCCTTCCTTCCTTCCTTCCTTCCTTCCTTCCTTCCTTCTTTCCTTTCTTCCTTTTACAAAAATGAATGCTGCATTTTGTCTAGGCCTTATTTTTGCTTTTGTTAATTTATCATGGAGTCATTTTAGGTTTGATTTGAGTTATTATGATGTGTTAATAGTTTATTTCTATTACTGAACCATCCTGTTGCATACCAGATATAAATTCAACTTGACCATAGTGAACATACATTGCAGTTAACTCATTGCTAATATTTTAATCAATATTTTGCCTCAATATTCATTAGTAATATTGGTCTATAGTTTGCTTGATTTCTGAGTGTAAGGACAGTATTTGTCTTACAAAAGGAGCTTAATATGGTGCCTTTTTCTACAATATTCTGAACAGTTTAGGGAGGGTAGAAATTGTTCTTTATGTTTGGTGGAATTCATTTATGAATTCACCTGAATACAGTTCTTTGCCACCCCCTTCCCCTTTGGGAGTTCACTTATAGCTCACTCAACGACTTTCTGAAACTGGGTTGTTTAGATTCTCTACTTCCCATTTTATTAATCTGGGTTTTTAATTTTTGTAAATATTCATTCATTTCTTTTAAATTTGTAGTTTTATTGACATATAATTGGGTATAGTAATTTCTGATCAATTCCTTCCTTTTCTTAACTTTTGTTGTAGATTTATCTTTCAATTCCTTTTTTTATTTTAATTTTTGGTAACTTTGTTGTCTTCTCTCTTCTTTTGGCATCAATTTTAGTAACACTCTCTCTGTTTATTTGGTATTAAACTTTGCTCTTATTTAATTTCCATTCTACTTCTTTGAATGTCACTTTTTAAAGAATATTTTGAAGAATTTAATTTGATTTAATTTAGTTAAATAATTTTCTTTTTTTGCTTTTTGAAGGGGGAGGGCAGGGCAATTGGGGTTATGTGACTTGTCCAAGGTCACATGGCTAGTAATCGTTAAGTGTCTGAGGCTGGATTTGAACTTAGGTTCTCCTGACTTCAGGGCCAGTGCTCTATTCACTGCCCCCCCCCTCACTGCCCCCTAAAGAATATTTTTAGAATGCACTGTGATATAAACAAAAGCTTTAGCACAAATTCAATTGTTTAATAAATACCTGAGAGGTGTAGTCACTGTTTTAGAAGATGGGGAATATTAAAGTGTTAAAAATGGAACACTCCCTCAAAAGACTTGTAATCTAATTGGGGTGGGGTGTAGATAAAACGTATTAAGATAAACATGTCACATTGTACAAAATGAGGGGTCTAAATAAAGTGTTCTAAGAAATATGAGGTGAGAGATATTGCTTTCACTGTGGAGAGCCTGGGGAGGTTTCATGGAGGATATCATAATAAAATTGGATCCTTATTAAAAAAAGAACTATTTTACCAGAGACAAATGGAAGGAGAATATTCTAAGAATAAGGAGTGGTAAACATGAATGCAATGAAACTTGAGAAGATCAGGAGAATTTGAGGAATAATAGTCTAGTTTGGCTAGAATATAATTTATATTCAGTGAAGTATTGTGGAAAGACTGGAAAAAAAACATTGAAAACATCTCATACCCAAGGAAAACTGATTAAGTTGAAGGAATGATGAGTTGCTTGCTACAGGGTAGGGTGGAACAATCATTGTAGAGAATAATAGTTTTCCTGGAGCATACAACATGTGGAAGGGCATAACATGAAATAAGTCTGAAAAAAAGGTATCAGTCTGTGGAGGCCTTGAATCCCTGATGAAGGAGTTTTAAATAGTAGGCTCTAGGGAACTACTAAAATTTTTGAGTAGCAAAGTGACTTGGTGATGTATAAACAAACGATTCATATGTTATTAGTGTGAAATGCACAGTGGTGACATGAATGTAAGTCATTCAGATAAATGGGCCTTCTGCCAGAAAGGTGATGGATTGAAAATACAGAATGCAAAGTTGCCAATGTAAAAATTTGTGTTTCTGGACTATGAGTATTTCTTATGGGAGTTTTTCATTTTTATTATTGTTCAATTGGGGTTCATTGGGAGAGAGATAATAAAAGCTTATAAAACAAAGAAAAAGGGAAGAAAGAAATAGGGGAAGAAAAAAAGAAGAGAAGAAGAAAGAAAGCAAGGAAGAAATAAAATAAAAGAAGGAAGAAATGAAGGACAGAAAGAAGATAAAAGAAAAAGAAAGAGTAGTTCAGATGGGTGGTAATGGAGGCCTAGAAAAGGTGATGGAAGATGGACAAAATATGAAGATCAGAAATAGGATGATATATGAATAAAATGAATTGGCAAACCTTGGCTAATTATTAGAGGTGTGAAAGAGGAAAAAGTCAAATATGACCTTTTGAGGGAGTGTTCCATTTTTAACACTTTAATATTCCCCATCTTATAAAACAGTGACTACACCTCTCAGGTACTTATAAACATGGGAGAATGTGTGAATGGTGATAGCATAAATAGACAAAATAATGTAGGAAGTAAGAACCATCATAGAAGACACATGGTAAGTTCAGTTTTAGAACTATTGCATTTGAGGTATTTGTGGGATACCTGGGTATGGAGTTTCTTTCCTTCGTTCCTTCCTTCATTCCTTCCTTTGTTCCTTCCTTCGTTCCTTCATTCATTCCTTCCTTCCTTCCTTGTCTCCTTTCTTTTCATTTTTATTTTATTTTTTTCAATTACATATAAACATGTCATTCACATTCATTGAAAAAAATTAAGTTTTAGATTCTTTCCTTCCCTCTCTCACCACTATCTCCTTGAAAAGGCAGAAATTTGATAGAGATTATACATGTATAGATATGTAAAATCTTTCTATGCTAGCCACATTGCAAAAGAAAACTAAAAATAAGAAAAACATGAATAATAAAGAAAATGAAAAAAACATGATTCAATCTGCACTTCACCTCCATCAGTTCTTTCTATGGAGATGGGTAGCATTTTTCACTATAAGTTTTTCAGAATCATCTTGGATCATTGTATTGCCGAGAATAGGTATCATTCATAGTTCACTGTTTTGCATATATTATTGTTATTACTATGAATAACGTTCTTCTGTTTCTGCTCATTTCACTTCACATCAATTTGTGTAAATTTTCTCAGGTTTTTCTGAAAATATCCTACTCATTATTTTTTAATAGAACAATAGTATTCTATCACAATCACATACCATAACTTGTTTAGGCATTCCCCAATTGATGGGCATCCCCTCAATTTCCATTCCTTTGCTACCACAAAAAGAGCTGCTAAAATATTTTTGTACATATAGATCCTTTTCCTTTTTCTTTGATTAGTATGGTATGCA
Source organism: Pseudocheirus occidentalis (assembly GCA_028646575.1). Taxonomy (NCBI): domain Eukaryota; kingdom Metazoa; phylum Chordata; class Mammalia; order Diprotodontia; family Pseudocheiridae; genus Pseudocheirus; species Pseudocheirus occidentalis. The sequence goes on from CM053593.1 coordinate 273,369,441, forward strand.
GATCTGGTGATGGTATTGCTGGGTCAAAAGTGTATTCTCAGTTTTATAACACTTTGGGCACAGCTCCAAATTGTTCTCTAGAATGGTTAGATCAGATCACAACTTCACCAAAATGGCGCTGGAGTTCCAATTCTCCCCACATACTCTTCAACATTTGTCATTTTTCTTTTCTGTCATCTTATTCAGTTTGATAGATGTGAAAGGGTTCTTCAGGGTTTTTAAAATTTGCATTTCTCTAATCAATGGTAATTTAAAACATTTTTCATTGTATTATAGGTAGCTTTGATTTCTTATTCTGAAAGCTACCTGTTCATATCTTTTGACCACTAATCAATTAGGAAATGATTTGTATTCTTATAAAGTTGATTCAGCACTCTATATATTTGAGAAATGAAACCTTTATCAGAAAAGCTTAAAGTATTTTTTCCTATTTCTTGCTTTCCTTCTCGTCTTGGTTGCATTGGTTTTATTTGTGCAAAAACTTTTAAAATTTGATGTAATCCAAATTATCCATTTCACATCTCATAATACTCTCTATCTTTTGTTTGCCCATAAAATCTTCCTTTATCCATAAATCTGACAGTTAGAACTATTCCTTGTTGTATCATTTAATTTGTGTCCCATTCTTTGTGATCCCAAAGAATTGGGGTTTCTTGACAAAACATTATCACTTCTATCTGAACATTCATTTCTACCTTTGTCACAGCATTAACTTGAACTCCACCCTTAGTCCCTCTGATCTGATTGGCTTTTACCTTATTATGTCAGAATCCAGGACTACCACTGCATCTGGTACTATGCCAGGCTATGCCTTTTCCTTTTCCCTCTCTCCTTCTTCCTTTTCCAGCTTTTTAAATGTGTGTTTTCCTCCCCTAGAATATCAGCAATGACATCTGATTTAAACTTCGTATTTCCTCCAGTATTTTGCAAATACTTTTGTTGTTATGTCACTTTTTTGTTGCTTATTTGTTTTTTGTTTTGGTTATGTCTGACTTTTTGTAACACCATTTAGAGTTTTCTTGGCACAGATATTGAAGTGGTTTGCCATTTTCTTCTCCAGATCATTTTATAGATGAGAAATGGAAGAAAACAGGGTTAAATGACTTATCCAGGATCACACAACTAATAAGTATCTGAGAATGGATTTGAACTCAGGAAGATGAGTCTTCCTGACTCCAGGTTTGGCACTCTATACACTTCACCACCTAGCTGCCCTTTGCATATTGTAGATGCTTGTTTTCTCTTTATTTAGCAAGGACCTGTCATATACTAAGCATTTAAATGCTGTCTCTTTCTTTTTCCCAACTCAAATTCTCCATTTTCCATGAAGATTTCTTTAATCTACCAGGTTACTAATGGCTTTTACTCACTTGTACTTCACAAATCACTTTTTACATCCCTTGTGTACATATCATGCAATATTTTGAAATGTAGTTACTTGCATGTCACATCCCCATACTAGACTACAAACTCCATCAAAGCAGGGATGACATTTGATATGATCTCTATTTTCCCTAGTACTTTTCATATAATATACTCTTAATAAATGATGGTCAAATTAATTTAAGCATTAAGAACAACTTTTATCTATTTGTTCTTTCAAGTTCTATTTTGCCTTCTGGTTCTAAAATATCAGGGCAAATTTCCTTGAGAATTTCTTGAAGGATGCTTTCTAAGTTCTTTTTTTGATCATGGCTTTCAGGTAGTCCAATAATTTTAAATTGTCTCTCCTGGATCTATTTTCCAGGTCAGTGGTTTTTTCAAAGAGATATTTCACATTGCCTTCTATTTTTTATTTCTTTGAATATGTTTAATAGTATCTTGATTTCTCATAAAGTCATTTGTTTCCATTTGCTCCACTCTAATTCTGAAGGAATTATTCTCCTCAATGAGCTTTTGAGATTCTTTTTCCATCTGGCAAATTTGACTTTTTAAGGTGTTCTTCTCCTCATTGGCTTT
>CM053593.1:273371499-273386483 GCA_028646575.1 Pseudocheirus occidentalis
TTTGGGTTAATCTATTTTTAAGGTGTCATTTTCTTCGGAAAAGTTGTTGACTCTCTTTTCATGATTTTCTTGCATCATTCTCATTTCTCTTCCCAGTTTTTCCTCCACTTCTCTTATTTGGTTTTCCAAAATCCTTCTTAAGCTGATCTATGGCTTGTAGGTAGTCTTCATGTTCCTTGGAAGCTTTTGGTGTGGTAGTTCTGACTGTGTTGTCTTCCTTCTGTTCCATGCTTTGATCTTTTTTGTCCCCAAAGAAGGAATCTAAAGTTTGGTTGCTGTTCTTACTTTGCTCCCTTTTCCTGGCCAGTCAATTACTTGATTTTTTAGCTCTGTGGAACTCTGCTTCCAGAGGGGAAAGCTCTCTCCAAATTGCTGGGGTTTTTGCAGCTGCCAGAGCTATTAGGAAGCCACTGTTTCTGTAGCCCCCACCAGCTTTGTCTCACTGAAAACACACCCTGGGACCACCACCCAAGGCCATGATCCAGATCCAGGCTTCTCACTGCAAGAGCACTTAACCTCTGAACAATTGCTTTGCCCCCTGCAGTTTGCAGGCCAGGAGCTCTGAAGCAGCCACGTTGAAGCTGCTGCAGGGCTGCTGTTTTTCCAGCTCCCTTGCCCTGGAAGCACTTTGGCCAGACCAGCTTTTCTCTTCCAAATTTAGCTGAGTTCCACTGACCTTTCACTTTGTCCTTGTTACTTATGGCTTGATAATTCTGGAAACTGCCACAGCTGCCGCTGATCCAAGGCGGCCCTGGGAAAATATAGCTATTTGAAAATCAAATAGATTATCTAATGAAGTGAGTTTCCCAACATTAAAAGTATTCAGGTATCGTCTGTATGACTACTGGTCATTGATATTGTCAATTCTTGAAAGGTGGAAATAGTCTCCAGCATCCCTTCTAATTCTCAGATTCTATGATTTTTTTCAATTTCACTGCATTAGAACTTGAAAAGTTCTTCCCTGTTTTTCTTTTTTTTATTATCCTTTTATTCAAACCTAAAAACAACAAATAAAGTGAGCATTCCCATATACGTTATTGGACAGAAGAGGATTGCAAATGAAGCCATATATCTCTATTACACACAGCCTGCTTTTTAAAAGTGCAATAAATTCAGCACATAACTTTCAGAGTTGTTTTGGTTATTTATTATTTCTTCTTTCATTGTCTTTCTAACTGCCCTGTAACAACACTGTACATCATTTAAGATAGATTTTTGTTCCTGTTTTAAAGAGAGGAGAAGTAAGTGGGAGAAAGAGAATTTGCTAGGCCAGCTACTTATAGAGTTAGAAGTAGATTCGACTATACTTTACCAACAGCTGACATTTCACTGCTAGATCATTGATGATTTTTACCCATCCATTGGCAGAAATATCTATCAAGGTTGGTGTGTTCAGAGTTTCATCAAAATAACTGCCACTAGTGTGTGTATCATCTGTATATTTCTTCAGCCTTGAAAATAGGCTGGAGAATAAAAAACAACAACCAAACAAGAAGTCCCTCAAATACTTTCCCTGAGGTTTTTCCTTAAAATGATTCATGTGATGGCCCTGACAGAAAGAAGTATAGTGACAGTTGAGTCAATTTCAAATTCTATCTGCTCAGAGTTGGATTTCTTTTAAATTCTACATGCATTTTTTGAATTACAGGCTTAGTAACCAGCTTCATTTCCTTAGCTTATTTAAGAATGGAAACCAAAAGACATAGGGAGTGGGGGGCTGGGCCTGGAGTCAGGATGACCTCAAATCCAGGTCTGAATACAGTGAGCTGTGAGATCATGTACAGGTCACTCAACACCCCTGAGCCTCAGGTACCTGTCTTAGACTCTGTAGTTACAGACTGGCTAGAACCATGCAAACCTCACTTATTAATAGAAACTATTGAGGTAGAAACATTCTATATGACATTAATATTTAAAGATCTTGATTTAGTCAATTCTTAAAGAAAATACCAATTAGGGATCTTTTTGGGGGGAAGTGGGATGTTATTATTTACCTGAAGAAAGATCCTAGGTTTTATGGATTCATAATATAATTTATCAAAGGGCAGGTAGGTAGCACAATGGATATAGAGTGCTGGGACTGGAGTCAAGAAGACTCATCTTCCTAAGTTCAAATCTGGCCTCGGACTTTTACTAGCTGTGTGACCATGACAAAATCACTTAAAAGTGTTTGCTTCAGTTTACTTATCTGTATAATGAGTTGGAGAAGGAAATAACAAACCAGTCCAGTGTCTTTGCCAGGAAAATCCCAGATGGAGTCATGAAGAGTTGGACATGACTGAAACAAATTAATTTATCATTTTCTTCAAGTTCACCAGATATTATTTTTTAGACTATTTTTATGACCCTTGTGTCTCTTTTTAGGTAACAGAGCTGGGAGGGATTCTGAATAGTTGCTGCCTCACACATGCAGAGATGATTCTTAATGATTTGGGAGTTAGAAAAGTGATCCAAAGACCACCAGACACAAATTTTTACTCTTCCATAGGTAGATCAAGTGCAAATTAGTGGAGGGGGGACATTTAAGCCCCAGAAGTCATAGCTTACATTTATGGAGCAGCTTTAAGATAAAAATAACTAGTACTGATGTGGTGTTTTAAGTTTTGCAAGGCACTCTAAATACATCATTTGGTGTGATCTTGACAATGGTCCTATGTAGTAAATATGATCATCATTATAATCATCACCATTATTTTATAGATGGTAAAACAGACTCACGGAGGTTAAATAACTTGTCCAAGGTCATAGTAAAGCAATGAGCAATGCCTCAATCACAATTTTTCTGAATTTAAAGCCAGAACATTTTCTACTAAATGATGCAGGCTGTATAGGTGGTCTGGTTCTCATTAACTCACATCATTATGACACATTTTGGTTTAGAGAGCACATTGCTTGCAGCATCTTTATGATAATCAGAAGGAAAGTATTGTTATCCACATTTTATGGGTGGGAAAACTGAGGCATAGATACGTAAAATGATTTGCCAAAGTCACACAGCTAGTAAGTATTAAAGTCAGGATTCATACTCTTGGGTTGTACTCTTGGATTCTCCCTCAAAGACCTGCCCTATCAGTAGGGCACTAATTCATGGATTCTTTGGTTAAAGCCTACCTTTTCCCAACAGTTGTGTTTTTTCTCCCATTGGTATTAATGGTGTCTATATTTCTGGATGAAATCAAGTTTTGCTTGATTCTTTCAATCTCTGGTCCAATCCAGTCACGTCTCTACCTTCATATTCAATTCAATTCACCAATAATTTATCTAGCACTATTAATGATATTAAGACATATTACATATCTGTGTATATATGTATGTATATATATATACATATCTACGTACATATTTATGTATATGTTTTTGCGTACACATATGTTTGTATGTATATGTGTGTGTGTTCCTTGCCCTCCAGGAGCTCACATTCCATTGTCATAAAGATGATGTACTAGTAGCTTGTTCAGGTAGAGTAGATGAAAAGTGCAAGGACTGTTTTTTTGCATTTTGTTGTATTACTAGAACTAAACACATAGCTAGGAACATAGTAAGCACTTAATAAAAGCTTGTTGATTTCATTAAGGTCCAGAATGGAGATCTTCCCTATAGTGAATACCAAGCACAGAAACTGGTAAATGAATATTAAAGTCAGTTCTATCTTTGAATGACCTTTCTCACCCCCACTCTTGTCCTGAGAGAGAGAGAGAGACAGACAGACACACACACACACACATACATACACACAGACAGACAGACAGACAGAGAAAGCCAACAGCCCAGATTTGTTCTGAAGTCACACCAAAGATCTGGAGGCAACTTTGAGTTTAATAAAACTTGGGTTTAATAATCATTCCTGAAATCATCTTAGTTTTTACTTAGAGAAAAATTGTCATCCAATTGATTTGGAACTAGAAGAAACCTTAAAGATTATCTAGTCCAAGGCACTTGTTTTATAGATAAGAAAGCTGAAGGCCACAGCATGGAGTGCCTTGCCCAAGGCCACAATGATAGTAAAATGGTATAGTGGAGTTTTGAGACCAGGTCCTATGATGAGAATCTTTCTCTACTACTCAATCAATATTGCTTCTTTTGATCCCTAAAGTGCCTCTGAGCATCTTAGAGATACTCTGCCCTAATGATGAACAGAGATAGAATTTGACCTTCTAGGTCTGTTACACATGGAATGGATCATCTTTCAGCCTTTTAAGTCCTGGATCTGAGGAAGATATTTACTGTGGGAGAAATAAATCATACTGAGGAGTGGGGTTACTTAAATGAAAAGAAAAATCAGAATGAATGAATCCTGTCTTCCTTGAACTCTTTATCTGAGTCTTAGAAATACTTCTTTTTATATTACCTTCTGTAGTAAACTATGAAAATGGATGGTTAGAAAGTACATAGGGGCTTGAAACCATGAATGCATACAACAGTAAGAGCATTTGTAGATAGCAATTTCTCTAAATACAAAGAGGAAAAAAAAGAATATCTAGTGATTATTTCAATTAAGAAGACTCCCTGTTTGTTAACCAGATTGCTTGCAGAATGTTGGCTGAAGCATAACTAGAGAAAGAGAATTGGCTTTGGAATGAGATCTTTACATCAATTAGAAGAATTAGGAGATCAAGCCTTTAAGACATGGTCTTTACTCCTTCCTAGATGTGGGACCTTGGGCAATTTGATATGTGGTTGCTATGAAAAACATATCATGTTTCCACTTTGATAATCTTTCTTCCATGGGGCATTTTATTCCCTGTCCCACCTCCCTTCCTCTTCTTGTTCTGAGAAAAGTAATCAAAATGAGGACCATGATTTTTTTTTCTGAAAAGAGGGCATCAACAATCACATATGAGTAATTTTCTACTCCCTATGTAGACTCCCTATGTCTATGACCAGGGGTGTTGTGAGGCTCAAATGAGATAATAGATGGAAAGCATTTTGCTAACCCCAAACTGCTAAATAAATGGTAATCAGCATTATCATCATCCTCCTCCTCATCTTCATCCTTATCCTTATCATCTTATAGTAATGAGGGCTTCAGTCTGATGAGGACTTCCTTTCCAGAACCTTCTACTCTATTCATTTAAAAACCCAGCTTTCTGTGAAAAAATGAATGAACACATTTTAGAGTTTAATATGCATTATTAACAGTTTTGAAAATTTGTATAATCAAGAAAATAATAAATCAGGGGCGGCTAGGTGGCTCAGTGAATAGAGCACCGGCCCTGGAGTCAGGAGTACCTGAGTTCAAATCTGGCCTCAGACACTTAACACAAAAAACTAACCATGTATCCTTGGGCAAGTCACTTAACCCCAACTGCCCTCCAAAAAGCAAAAAAAAAAAAAAGAAAATAAATCAAGCCCTGATTTCTAGAGAATGCCAAATTTAGACATGTAAATGTTCACAATGAAAGTTTAACAATTGGGTATCTCAAGCCCATCAGAGCTAGCTCTAGCATGCCCCTGTCTAGACTTCCTAGACTATAATGCCTTTCTCTGATACCACTATGATTATCACTATATGTGTTTTATATTCTTCTTGAGGTCAAGGGTTTCATTTCTTTTACATTTGCATCTTCAATCTTACCACAGTACTTGGCACATAGTAAATACTTAATAATGCTTTGTCAATTCATTCATTCACTTGCCTTCCCTTAGTCTCAATTTATTCTTTTATGAAATGAGGAAATTAGCCTAAATGTTCTCTAAGATTCCCTTGACTCTGATAATTGAAGGTTCTGTGACAATATTGTTCAGTGTTTTGTCTAGCCATAGAAGAGCAACCAAATTGTCCAAGATGGTTATTTGTCATAAAATGTGCAGTTTCATGGGAAAGAGACTTCACTGTTTCTGTTCCTTCTCTTCCCCCAATTCTCCCGCAAACCAGTCCAATGTTTAATTGTCTTCATGGTAGAGAAAAACTTAGCTTAATAAACTTGAAGAGTCACTTAACAGCCATCTGTTCCAACCTCTTACCCCAATACTGCAATCTCCTTTGGAAAAGTATTGATAAATAGTCATCTAGTGCCTATTTGGACATTTTGAGTGGTGTGGAACTACCAAGCAAGGCATTTCATTACATTTTGAGACAACTCTATTGGTGAGAAATTCCTTCTTGTGCCTAACCCATATTTTTATTTCTTTGATTGCTCTAATTTCCTCTCATTTTGCTTACTCTGGACCTAAAAACATCTGGTCAGCATTCTCCTTTACAATAGCATATCACATTCAGAAAGACAGTTGTTACTGGTAATGACACAATAGAAGGGTGCTATATTTGGAGTCAGAGTACCTGGGATTGAATCCTAGCTTTGTCTTTCACTTGCACAAGTTCTTAACTTCTCTGGGCCTCAGTTATTTAGCTATGAAATGAAGGGGTTGCATGACCTCTTTGTTCCTATCCAGCACTGTCAACGATATTGTGATCATTCTCCTGACCTTGGTCTTTCCCAGACTAATTCAACTTGTTTTAAGTTTCCCTCATTTGTTCTCTCTCCTTTGACATTTGGATGCTCTCCAATGGTTTCTACATTTTTCTTCATCTTCTGAAGCTCTGTGACTTTCTGTCTCCTCAACAGGAGGGACATTGATGAGCTACCTGTCCACAAATGCCATTTTTGGATGTTGTTATTGCTCTAAGAGCCAGACAAAGGGGCAAAGATACAGTAAGCACTTCTGATGGCTTTATGAGGAGTAAAAAGCACATTGACTCTGGAGTCATAGGACCCAGCTCAAATTCTACCAGTGATATTTACTGAGGATGTATAACCTTGGCCAAGTACTCCCATCCTGCTTGTCTAAAAATGATGACAGTGATTAACATTTATAAGGAGCCTACTTTCTGTCAGGCATTGTGCTCAGCACATTATGAATATGTTCTCATTTGATCCTTACAACAACCCTGGGAGGCAGGTGCTATTACTGATTCCATTTTAGAGTACAGGTAAATGAGGCAGACAGAAGTTAAATGACTTGCACAGGGTCACACAGCTAGGAAGTGTTTGAGGTTGGATTTGAATTCTCATCTTCCTGACTCCAGGTTCAGCAGTCTATGCATTGTAATACCTACTTGTTATTGGTATTCCTCCCCCCCCCCCCCACATTGTCCATGTCCATCTCTAAAAGCATCCTGTGGACTTGTGTTTCATAAGGTTTTGGCTCCTTAGCTAGGTTTAGAGCTCCCAATTAAAGACCTCTTTTAGCTAATTGGGTGACTCAGGTTTATTTTTATTTTGTTGTTATTTACTTGCAATTTTTTTTGCTTCTTGCTGCTAATAGTTTCTTAGTGACCAATAATGTGTGCAACCAACAACAAAAAATAGCCTTAATTTTCTCCTTGACTGAAGCTGGCTCCCTAAAGTTAGGAGCTATTAGGGGGTTGTTTTGTAAACTAGGAAACTGAGCCTACTTGGCAAGTACATTCTGCTTGGGACACAGTAGACAGAGGCTCTGTTATATATCAGGGATTTACTTTCCCACCAGATTGTTGGCTGAAGGGTGGTGAGGTCGAACCAAGATGGAAAATCTCCAGAGTTTTTTTTGCTTTTGTTCACTGGGTCCAATGTAGTACATATTCAAACATCTGTTTTGTTAGGAAATTACCTGCGAATTATCAATTTTCTATGCCTACTTAAAAAATCATAAATTTCCAAACCAACTGGTGCAAAGTGCCTTTGAGATGCCCATTTCCCCCCCACCCCCCAAAACATTTAGGCTTATTTAAGATCATGGGATTTGCAGGTGACAAAGATCTTAGTCCATGTTCCTCATATTTCACATGAAGAAACAGAATCACAGAGAAATGACTTCCCTTAGCTCACACAGGTATATGGTAGATTCGATTCTAGGTTTTCTAATGTTTAGAATTGCCCTATAATCTCACAGAATCTAGTGTTTTGGACACAAGGAAATACAATTAACTATTAAAATGGTATAGATACAGCTTCTCCTGACCAATTTCTGAGAGCAAACATTATAGTGGAAGAGATTTCTTAGAGATGATGGGAAGAGATGAGATCAATTTGTTAGTGACCACAGGTATACTCCCCTCTCTGATTCACTGTCAATACACAAACACACAGGCATGGACATAGACAGACATACACAAACACACACAAACATACACCCAACTCTCTGGTAATTAATCTCTCTCACTGGACTCAAGTACTTCTCTCAACACATCTTTCTCCAAGCATTGATACTCTGCTTGGACTCTTTCTTCGGTGATCATATACCCATCCCATTATACTCTCCTCATTCCAGTGATTGTAAGAGATTACTGATACACAAATCCCATTGTCCTCCTCCAACTGTCTGCTTTCTTAGTTTCATACAGCTCAATCCTACGAGAATAGGTTGAGGGTGAAATCTGAAATAACTGAAGAACCAAAGGTTTGAGCTTCTGAGCATATCTATTTATTAAGCAATGCATGCCAATTACATAACAAACTGGGACTAGACCTCCTCAGCTTCGAACTAGACCCCACATACAGGGGAAGACAGATAGTTATATATTAAAACAATTGATCAAATAAGACCAATTAATTAAAAGAAAACAACAAGGTACAAGACAGGGTATAAAATTAGGTTATCTGATTTCTAATTGATGGAAAGATTAGGGCCTTTCCAAATTGAAGGGGAAGAGTGAACAGTTACAATTCCCTGAAATCAGAAAAAGAAGTGTTTCTCCTACCCCCAAATGTATGTATTCAATTAAAGGAACAAAACAAAACAGTAGCAGATTGACTAGTATAAGGCCAATTTTCAGATAAGATATATGAATCACTTGAGATGTATAATTGTGAGATAACTCTTTAAAAATTCAGTCTTTAGATCTGACTGCATTTTTGTTCAGCATAATCTAGGTCCCTAGTTAAGGATCTCTAAGCAATGGGTAGAGATTGTCTAGTACCCAGCCATGTAGGACTATGTTCAAACAAAGCAATATAGTTTTCTCATAGTCTTCATAATTGAATAAAGTTTTCTCATAAGGAAGAAATTGGACTAAACCTACAATTGAATAGAAAGGGAACTAAGATCCAGCATTGAGTCACAAGATGAATTCAGTGTGGTTCATTCAATTGCCACAATAATTTCATATGCCACCCCCAGTATCCCACTCCAGATCTGCCTACCCCTTTTATTGTACTTGCTATATAGTTATTAAACTTACTTTCATCTTAAACCTCTTTCTTTCTGACTCCTTCTATCTTCTGGCACTCACTGAGACTTGATCCCCTCCTGATGACACAACTTCCCTTATCACTGGTTGTAAAAGAGGAGTCAGGATTCTCTTTGCTGCCTTTTGACACTTCCCATATCTTCTGCCACTACCTCCTTTGAAGTTCATGGTATCCAAATTTATCATGCAAAGTAAATCCTGGTGGCCATGTTTAAGTATCCCCAGGACATTTTCCTCCCTCCCTGCCTCCCTCCCTCCCTTTCTCCCTCCTTTTCTCCCTCCCTCCCTCCACCCCTCCCTCCCTTCCTCCCTCCCTTCCTTCCTTCCTTCCTTCGTTCCTTCGTTCCTTCCTTCGTTCCTTCCTTCCTTCCTTCCTTCCTTCCTTGCTTCCTTCCTTCCTTCCCTCCTTCCTTCCCTCCCTCCCTCTTTTCCTTCCTTTTTCAATGAATTAGGTGGCTAGCTCATAGCCTTTCCCTCTTCACCAAATGTGGTCCTCATACTAGGGAATACACACATGTGTACACACATAGACACATGTATGTCTATGTATACATAGACACAAACATGTACCTATATGTATACACACAAGTGTATGCAAATGTATAAATCATATGTATATAAAGTATGTACATATAGATTACATTTATATTTGTGTGTGCATAAACACACACACACACACACACACACACACACACATATATATATATATATATATATATATATATATATTACATCATATACTCTAATTTACTAGATCTTCAAGGTATTCAATGCTCATGCTTCTCCACAGTGACACTGAGAGATGGTCTTAAATGTGATCTTGCCATCACCCACAAGTGTTCCGAATCTATTTTAGCCAACCCTCTTATTCCTTTTTTTGATCATAGTCTTTCTACAATTCCTTCTTTTCCTCTTCCTTAAGACTCTATCCCTGTTCTTCCTTACTATGACTTCCATTTCCTCTATCCCTCAGTTCTTTTCCAGACCATCCCCCTACCCTGACTACATTCTTGGTTTTTTCTCTCTTGGCTTGTTGGTGAACCAATTCAACCCTATACCATCATCTACTCATGAATACCTTGCTTCTTTGTCTTATTACTCACAGATCAAGCCTTATCAAACACAAGGCCTGCATTACTCCTTTTCTTTATTTATTGTTTACTTTATTTTTTTTTCATGTGCTACTGAAGGCAGCTGGATGAAATCATTGAGACATGCCTACAGGTTCCTCTGAAAATGTTATTTAATTTGAATTAGTTTTTTTGTCCTTTTTTCTCATTCTCAAAGAGGACCATGATTTCTGGAAGGTGATGTTATGACTTGAAAGTGAATAAAATCTAAGTGAGGCAGGGCTGTGCAAAGTCACCAGTCCAGGGACCCAGTCTGAATTAGGACCTCACAGTAGAAAGGTAATCATTGCACTACTTGTAATGGGAATCTGAAGCTCTTTGCTGCCCCTAGACCCTTTGACAGGCTTAAGTGGCTCTGAGAATGTTTCCTGATTTAAAAGTATACTCTGCCCCCTAATAGATTGAATGTGGTCATGTGGAGCCTGTAGCAGAAGGTTTGTTTTTTGGCAATGCCCAAGCCTTGTTACTTTGTGACTGGGCAGCGGGTCAAGAGGCCTGTGACATTCTCTGACCAGGAGAAGGCTATATATATGCCCTGATGTGAGGCTTTGCTTTGGGGCTCACTTTGAGAAGACTTGTGTGATTTGGCTAGATGAGACTCTGGGACACTGTTGAGCCCACCGGCTTTGAAATTCCAGATGTTGATGCTTCACTCTCTGGTAACTTGAATAGGGAATGGATGTGATGGTCAGATGGTTGGAAGCTTGTCTGCTGATCTGTTTCTTGGTCTGCTTGTAACTTGTGTTTGTAACTTGTGCTTGTAACTTGGGTTTGTATTCTTTGGAGTTCAGGGTGCTGACTCTTTCCCCTGAACTAGGTAAAAGTTATATTTGTCTGATTAAAGAAAAATTGTTAACCCATTTTGAGTTGCTTTCCTTTAGAAAAGCAGATCTAAGAACCTGTGCTAGCAGCTGCCCTGGGTATGCTAGGGTGCTTGCTGATACACTGCTCCACACTCAATTCAGCATCTAACTCTCCAGTGACTGGTCCAAACTTTCTTCTCTTTCCTCAAGCCTCCTGTACATTCTTTTCTGCCTACCCTTTCAACTAAGTACCTCTTCTCACTCCTAAGCAAAAAAGCACTGGGGCTTTTTGAAGGGAACTCCCCCTTTCCTCTCCTTGTCATTTTACATTATCTAGTCCTACTATTTCATTCTTCACTACAGTCTCAAAGAGATTATCAACTTATATTTCTGTATTCTTTAAAAATATTTGTGTATTTTAAACATTTTTTACATTTTGAATTCCAAGTTCTCTTCCTCCCTCAAGAGCCTCTTCTAGCCATTGAGAAGGCAAGTATTATGATGTCAATTATATGTGTAAATCATGAAAAAACATTATTTCTGCATTATTCTTATTGAAAAAGAAAGCAAGAAAAATGAAGGAAAAAAGTATGCTTGAATCTGCACTTAGAGTTAATCAATTCTGTCTCTGGAGGTGGATAGCATTTATCATCATTAAGTCCTTTGGAACTGTCTTGGATCACTTTATTGCTGAGAATAGCCAAGTCAGTTGCAGGTGGGCATTGTTATAATATTCCTTTGCCTAGTGCTAGCACAGGGATCCCCTATAATCTTTTTCTTAGAGCTGTCCAATCCTCTTACTACTTCTAAGCTGAGAGTTCCTAAAGCTACTCTTGCTGCCAGTTCCACAGCTGGTGTTGCTACAGAGTGAGCTCTGGGCTTGTCCCCACCCCAGTTTGACAGACCTTTCTTTCTTATCTCCTAAGTTGTCTTGGAACAAAAAAATGTCTCATCTCAGCCTTTGTGCTCTGCCACTCAAGAATTCGATTTGAGGTGTTATTATTATTATTGTTGGCAGGGGGCACATTTATTTTAATAGACAGTCAAAATATTAAAATATGGTAAAGATGAACTGAAAGATTATTTGTTCTTCATTAAGATATTGCTATCATAAACTAAAAGTAAATAAAGAAATCAATTTAAAAAGATATTGCTATCAAATGATTGCTGAAGCACTAAAATGTATGTTTCTTAAGCCATTCACAATAATCTCAGCTATTATCTATTGTTGACATAAAGGTAAATGTTTTCATTACCTGTTAAAGATCCTAACTTATGTATAAATGCAGCTGTCTCAAAATAAAAACCTATCGGACATTCTAGTTTTCACATACAAATTTTAGTTTGTTCCACTATATAATTGATTCATTTTTAAAATTTGAGGCAGAGATTTGGAGTTCTAGCTAGTTTGACAATGATAATTGATTTTTATCAAAAATTCTTGCTTCAAAAAGAATGATTGATTTTCATTACCTTTTTAAAGTAGAACATATGTGAACATTAAATAAACTGAAGAAATAATGGTCTCCAAATGCAATGCATTATTACTGTTTAATAACAAATCAACTGATATACATACATCATTGTTAACTCAATGCCAATCACTGTTGTCCTTTAGCAATAAATGAGTCTAAGCCTTAATGAGATTTTCCCAAAATACTCTGCAGCACCTCACAGATGTTCATATACAGTTTCAAAGACAGTCATTTCCATAATATGAATCTTCAATTATAAGTTGTTTCTGTGGATCATAGCTTCCAAGAAAATCAATTTTAGCTTTGAGGTTTTGAACTTAAAAATCTCTAAGATTGTTTTCATCCATGCATTGTATATAATCAAAGGTAAGGAAATCTTCTTTGGTAATCTTCTTGGCAATATGATTCATGGTAATGCCATGTTTCTTTCTACACATCTACACTCAATATTCAGGTGGATTTCCTATTTCAAATGTAGATATTGCTGTACTGTCTATCTTTCACTTGTCTGAAATACTTTGATCAGCTACAGTTTCCTGAAAACTCCTTCTGCTACAAGTGAACAACAGATATTACCTTTACTGTCTGCTGATATTTCAGTATAAAGAGTTAAGTCAAACAATGGAAGTCAGGTTGCAGCCTAGACACATGAACAACACAGACCTGATTCCCTCTGTGGCCATTTTTATTTCCTAATATTAGCTTTTTAAAAAAAAAATTGGAGGGGACTGTTGGGAGAACTCAACTCTAATGTTTCCTTTTCCTCACCATCTTTGATCTGCCTTTCACTCCACTTGATTTTATCTTCTTCCATCTTCTAAGACATTGCTCCTACTATAATGTCTGTTTTCTATTGTCTTCAGTTTCTCTTTATCCATTGTTACTTCTCTGATATCTTTGACCAAGTTTTCCCAATTCTTAAAATCTATCTGTCTGTCTATCTATCTATCATCTATCTGTCTGTCTGTCTGTCTAATCTCTTTACTTGATAGTCCCACTACTGATATCTTCCCCCCCATCATGTCTAAACTTGAAAAAACTGTCTATATTTGGTACGTCTACTTCCTCTCCTCTCACTCTATTCTAAAACCTCTCTAGTCTGGATTCTAATCTCATCATTGAATTAAAATCAATCTCTTTAAAGGTGTTATAATTGCCACCTCCAATGTTCTTTCCTCAACCCCTCATCCTTCTTGAATTCTCTCCAGTGTTTGACGGTGGATCACTTTCCCCTTGATATTTTTTCCTCTCTGGATTTTTAGGATCCTGCTCTCTCCTGGTTCTCTTATCTGTCTGATTGCTTTATCTCAGTCTCTTTTCTAGTTCATCACCCATGTCATTACCATTAACCATAGGTGTCCCTCAAACCTCTGCCCTGAGGCCTTTTATCTTTTTGTTCCATATTATTTCACTTGGTGAGCTCATCATTTCCCATACAGATTATTTTCAGTTCTCCTTCTATAACTCTTGTCTCTTTTCTGACCAACATCCCTTGTCACCAATATATCATTAATCCTACTTCCAATCTTTATCATATCTCAATTAGACTATTATAACAGTTTCCCAATTGGATTCCTTGGCTCAAGAAAATTGCTCAATACATTTTCTTCTAAATTAAAGATTTAATCATGTCATTCATCACTCAATAAATTCTAGTGCCATACCCTCAACTCACTTTTCCAATTCCCCTTCAAGTATTGTCTTCCCCATTAGAATGTAAGCTCCATGAATTAAGGGTTAATTTAATTGCTTATATTTATATTTTTATATGCAATTCATACTATAGTGCTGGCCACATATGACGTCCTCTGTGTCTCTCTCCCACAGGCCCCAATTTTTTCATCATCTACTTTATGGCTCACATGTTGTATCAGCAAGCACCCTAACATACCCAGGGCAGCTGCTAGCACAGGTTCTTTAGATATGCTTTACTAAAGAAAAGCAACTCAAAGTGGGTTAACAATCTTTCTTTTTTTTTTTTTGCTTTTTTTTGGGAGGGCAGTTGGGGTTAAGTGACTTGCCCAAGGTCACACAGCTAGTTTTTTGTGTTAAGTGTCTGAGGCCGAATTTGAACTCAGGTACTCCTTCCTCCAGGGCCGGTGCTCTATTCACTGCGCCACCTAGCCGCCCCTAAGAATCTTTCTTTAATCAAACAAACATATCATTTATCTAGTTCAGGGGGAAAAGCCAGCACCCTGAACTCCAGGGAATACAAACCCAACTTACAAGCACAAGTTACAAACACAAGTCACAAACAGACCAAGAAACAGATCCGCAGATGGGCTTCCAACCATCTGACCAACACATCTATTACCCATTCAAGTTGCCAGAGAGGAAAGCATCAACGTCTGGGTTTTTCAAAGCTGGGGGGCTCAACGGCTTCCCAGAGTCTCATCTGGTCAAATCA
>CM053593.1:273386583-273402350 GCA_028646575.1 Pseudocheirus occidentalis
GCAACTCATAGAAATGTGGACCTCTCTGAGGGACTATCCTTACAAAATTTACTGATGCACATGACATTTGTTTTTGGATAGGTGACTCTCCTCCTGAGGTGGGATGTTTTGCATAGCTGGCTTGACTTGGAGGGGCCCCTTGGAGGGGCCAGCATCTCAGTTGGGTGTGTTGATCTGATAATTGTGACTCTATTTCTTAGCTTGGCTATTCCCTCCATTCAGTTTAACTTTCTTCTCAATGATAGATATAGTTCCTGGCACTTCCAGCTGCAATTTCAACTGAAGCCTTTAGCTGTGGCAGTTAATTCTCTTTTAGAAAAAGCAGAAAGCCTAGGAATGGTAGAAACATCTACAGTTATGCTTCCTCACCTTGGCTTGAAGATCCTTATTTTCCACCTCTTAAGCAGGAAGTAACAGTTCTGAGAGGCTCACTTTTGCTAGCCCAATCTTCCTGACAGCAGGTACACAATGCAAAAAGTTATACTATCTCTTTCACATAGGTCTCAGGTCAGTTCTTTGACCCTTCTTGTTTCAGAAATGGGTCCATAGATTAAGAAATTGTAATTCTCATAACATTCCTGTGAAATGTGTGCTATTATTATCTAGTTAAAAGGATATTAATATAGACAGGTGACCTCGAATTGAAGTAGGACGTGAACTACATGAGTGGAAAAAAGGACAGATTCAGGAGATGTTGTGAAGGTAGTGTGTATAAGGCTTGGCAACTGATTGGGTAAAAATGGTGTTCAGAGAGAGTCAAGAATAAAAAAATGACTTTGAAGTTGCACACTTTTTTGACTGGATGAATGGTGGTATCCTTGACAAAAAATAGAGAAGTCTAGAAGAAGGGTGTATTTTGGAGGAAAGAGGATGTGTTCTATTTTGGGTATATTGAGTTTGAGATTCCTGCTGGACCTCTGATTTGAAATGTCTAAAAGTCAGTTGGCCATGTGGTACTAGAACTCAGGAGGGAGTCTAAGGTGGAATGCATACATCTAAGAGTCACTTGTGTAGACATGACAATTAAGCCCATGGGAATCACTTAAAACTATAAAAAGAGAAGAGAAAAGGAGCGAGGACAGAGTTGGTGGGGACATCCATAGTTTCGGGGAGGGATATAGACGATACAGCAAAAGGTTACTACCCACTCACACTCCAACTGCATAACTACATTACAGATACTGCACAACTGTATTACAGGTACATAATAAATGTGTATTGAATGAATGAATGTGCACACCTTGGTGATGTCCTGATTGCTTCCCCTGGAATGATGGTGCTCTCCTTCATAGTACTAGGGAACTTAGTGTAACCTACGCTTTCAGCATCTGTGTTAAAGAGACTAAGGGGATTGTTACTGTCTATTGAAGATATAGATAAGGGCTTAGCTACTATTGATTGAACTTTACCTTACAGATTAGACCACCTGGGAGAAAATGCTCCTTTGGAGTCAGGGAGAATGTAGGCGTGTTTATTTGTGATCCATGAGAACATATGAAAAGCTAGTTAAGATAACTTAAGGTGAAGTACCTTTTCCTATGGAGTCAGAAAGAAGATATGTGTCTTTTCTGTGATCAATGAAGTTCTTATGAAGAGTAGGAGATGTCAGAAGGATTTCAGGAAAAAAAAAACAAAGCAAAACTTCTCCCTGTTGGAACTTTTTAAACTGTGGTATCATAAAGTAACTTTATAAAGATAATTTTGTGAAGAGTCAGCAATGAAATGAAATTTGAGGAGATTGTTTCATGTTCATTAAAGAGAGATCAAGAAGAAAAAAATAATCCTAAAGAGAAATATTAAGACAAAACCGAGAGACTTTAGTCATTGTGTCAAATGAGTTGAAAGATTTGAGACTCATTTTCCAGACAAGCAAAAAGAAGTTGACTATCAATATTTTGAGGATTTGAGGTGACTTTGGCAGTGATTTTTGTCATAGCTAAAATATTGGATATATGTATATATATTTACAAACTGTGTATAAATGTGTATCTATGTGTGTGGGAGTATATATGTATAAGTATATACATACACATGCACACTCATGCATATGTACACATACATGTGTATATATATAGGCATGTGAGTATGTATGTAGATATATGCATAATACAATATACATTCATACATGATATAAATATACATGTGTGCATGTACATATGCGTGTGTAAAGAAGGTAATCTCAGGGAAGGCAGTAGGCACTATCAACTGGTTGGACTAGGAAAGGCATCCTGTAGAAGGTAGGTGTTTGAACCTAGTCTTGAAGAAAACATAAGAAGCTAAGAACCAAAGGTCAGGAGCGACAGAATTTTAGGCAAAGGGTCAACCAGTGAAAAGACAAAGGGATGGGAAATGTAGTGTTTTATGTCAACTTTGGCAAGTATGCCAGTGTTGCTAGATTGTAAAATATGTGGAGGAAAGTATGCAGATTGGAAAGGTAGGAAGTAACTTGTAGTTTTAATATTTAAATATGGGTAAATGAGAGTAATTATTAATGGTAAGTGATGTTCCTCTACTTCATTGAGTAATATTTAATGAATTTGAATGGGGGCATAAGTTAATTACTTAATTAATGATAACAGATTGCAAATTCTCTAATGAGAAATAAATTATCCAACATACCCCTAGTTTAGTAGGGTTTTCTGTATTTATAATTTTAATGTATAGCAATTAGACAAGTGTCAGACCGAAGTTGGGTGACCTACAAGAAAGTGTGGTCAGAGCTGCGACCCATACAATGTGTTACATGTGGAAGACATGTGGGGCATATCCTAGGCACATCTGTTGTACATTAAGAAGAGGAGTATGTTTAGGGAAAGAGATGAGTGCCATTTCATATAGTATCTGGCACTTAGAAATATTTTTGATTGATTGGTGCACTATTATAGAAGCATAGAAATTGAGATATGGGTTAATATGGCAGGAAAATAATTTTTTGGACATCTTGCCTTTGAGATGCCTAATAGAATATCCTTCTGGAAATATGCAAAAGATAATTAGCTCTTCATTTATTTGCAATTCCTAACTAATCTTTCACTAAACAACAGTCCTGCCCCCAATTTCCAACTACTCAGTCACTTTCCATTTTCCCATAAAGATTAAAGCTCAAAATCTCAGTTTTCTTTCCAATCTCACTAATTTTTCTCTTCTGAGAATCCTGCTGGAGGCATTGCTGGCCTTTGTACTCTTGTGATATATAAATTACATGTCAGTCAGTCAATAAACTTTTATGAAGTACTTACCACATGCCATTTACTGTGATAAGTGTTGGGGATATAAGAAATGGAAAAGGTAGTCCCTACTCTCAAGAAACTCATAGTCTAACCAGAGGAAGGGAGACAACTAAGAAACAATTAGGTACCAACAAGCTATATATAGGATAAATTAGAAATAATTAATAATGGTAAGGGACTAGAATTAAGAGGGATTTGGAGTGGCTTCCTCTCAAAGGTAGTAGGGTGAGACTTTAGCTGTGACTTGAAAGAATCTAGGAAAACCAGGAGGCAGAAATAGAGAGATCATTCTGGAAAAGACAGTGAAAATAGTGAGTAGATGGCATGATTTTGTGAAGAACAGGAAGGCAAGCAATGTCACTGGATTGCAGAATATGTTGGAAGCATGTAAGGTATAAGAAGACTGGAGAGGTGTGTAATGGTGCAGATTAGGAAGGACTTTGCATGCCAAGCAGAGGAGTCTATGTTTGATCCTAGAGGCAATAGGAAGCCATTAAAACTTATTGACAAGAAAGTGACCTGGTCAGAGCTGTGATTTAGGAAGATCACTTTGACAGTTGACTGGAGAAGGGTCTTGGAGGGAGGATAGACATGAAGAAATGATCCCAACCAGTAGATTATTGCAACAGTCCAGGTAGCAGGTGATGGAGGCTTGTATGAGGGCAGTGGAAGTGTCAGAGGACAGAAGGGAGGGAGTGTATGTGAATAATGTCTCTTCTTGTAGTTGTTCTTTATCCTATCTTTGGATGGATTTATGAATTCATTAGGGCTTCCTTTGAACTCTCATTTTTCTTTCCTTTTATTGCTTCTTTATCATGAGGATTTAAATCAGACAATATTTGTAAAGGGCTTAAGACAATGCCTGGTACATAGGAGTTGCTATATAAATGTTTATTCCCTTCTCCCTCTTTCCCTCATCTACATTTCACAATGCCTTTTAAAATAAGTCACAGAGTTTTATATGACCAAAATTGGACTTCTCTTCAGGAAGATAACTGTGGTCTTTATTTGGTAGAAAAAATGAAGAGCTATTGAAGATTTTTGAGTAGAATGATCTAGACTGTTTTTTGTGGGTGGGCAGTAGATGACTCAGTGCTGAGCCTGGAGTCTGGAAGACCTGAGTTCAAATTTAACTTCAGAAACTTACCAACTTTGTAACCCTGGGCAAGTCACTTAACGTCTATTTGCTTTAATCCACTAGAAAAGGAAATGGCAAATCGTTCCAGTATCATTTGCCAAGAAAACATCATGGATAGCATTGGTGTTCTATGTTCCATGTGGTCATGAAGTATGGGACACAATTAAATAACCAAACAACAAGAATCCAAACTTGGCATCTGTACAGATTCATTTCTCAAACAAGAGTCCTTAATGGACACATAAGATTAACTCTCTAGCTACAGAGCCCCAAATAAGCAAATCTAGCTATTATCACTGGGATAAGTAGCTTTGGATCTGTTTTCTTATGAGGTTGATCTTTTTGTATATGGCCATGGTTCTAGTTTGGGTTCGTTGGCTCCTCCTTACAGGAAGCTTGATTTAGTCCTATTTGTATCCTTAAATTTTTTGGTGTGATTTGACTTCAGTCCTACCCCAAACGTTCATAAATGGGAAGAGATGGAGGGAAGGAGGGAGGGAGGGAGGGAGAGAGAGAGAGAGAGAGAGAGAGAGAGAGAGAGAGAGAGAGAGAGAGGGCATGTGTGCTATGGATGAGGTACTATGAGTAAAGGGAAAACAATGGTCTGGGAGGCAGAAGTGACCTGATACCTAAGTTATAGCCCTGCCCCTAACTTGCCATGTGGTTTTGAGCCAATCATTTAACCTTTCTGTGCCTCATTTTTCCCATCTGTGAAATGATACAATAGTTCATGCAGTTATACTTCACCCCTGCCCTTTGCCCCTTTGATTGGAGGGTGGAGCTATGAACTCCTAAATCCTCAATTTAAAGAGAGGATGCTGGAATACCAGGCTTGACTAGACTATTTTAGGACTTCTCTGATTTCTCCACTAAATCTTCATATCCTGTACCTTCACCCCCTCCCAATCACACTCCCTTTAAGTTTCTTTTTGTGCATCATATTTTCCCATTAGATTTAAGCTTCTTAAAGGTAGGGACTGTATTTCCTTTTTGGATGTATATTCTTAGCACTTAGCAGTGTACCAGGCACATGGTAGGTACCTGATAATTTTTTGAATTGAAATAAGTAGTCAAGAGTACCTGGACCTGAGAGGAAAACAAAACAAAACAAACAAACTTGTTTCTTCCTTATTCTCATCCCAATCCATCTGACCTATTCCTTTCTAGGTTCTCTCTACCCCTGTCTGCTCCTCTGATGACTCCTTCCCTTGTACTGGTCCTACCTTCACAACATCCTAAGATTCCAAATAAGTTGGCCTTTAAAATGGACAATTGAAAAATATGGATAAAAATACCATTTTAATTAACCATTTTCACTATCAAAAGACAATAAGTTACTTATTAATTATTTCTGTGGGTAGACTTTTTCTTTCCCTTTACTCTTCTCTTCCCACTTCCTTTCCTCTTCCCCTTTCCTTCCCCTTCCTTTTCCTTCATTATGAGGGATGAATCTCTGGGTATGTTAGAGGAAGAGGGAGATTTGTAATGTTATTTAGTTGGTTTTCAGTCACATCTGTCTCTTTGTGATCCTATTTTGAGTTTTCTTGTTAAAGATATTGGAGCAGTTTGCCATTTCCTTCTCCAGCTAATTTTACAGATGAAGAAACTGAGGCAAACAGGGTTAAGTGACTTGCCCAGGGTCACACAGCTAGTAAGTGTCTGAGGGCAGATCTGAGAGATGTTTTCCTGACTCCAGTCCTGTCACTATCCACTGTGCCACCTAACTGCTCTATTTAGAAATGAAGGTGATGTAAAAAGTAAATAGAATCTAAACAAAAGAAATAAAACAAGGCAAGGAATAACAGAAGGAAGTAAAAGGAAAAAAAGACAATAAGAATTTCAGTTTAAGGGCCACTTCTGGCTGGAGTCCTTGGCCAGTCCCTCCCATTACTGCTGCTTTCCTCTCTGTGGCTACTTTAATTCTATTCAGTTTTTATCTTAGATGCACTGACATATTTTTCTCTCTCATTGGAATGAGATGTGTGTAAGAATAGTGCCATAGTTAGATATTATTAAATGTTTGTTGATTGATAGAAATCATCCTTTGCTCTTAACAGTAAAACAAGGCATTAGTTTTATAATGTAGAACTATAATGTAGAACTATAAACACATCATTATTTCCTTTGAACTCAGTCAGTGCTGAAAACAACAGGCCTTTCTATTGGGTAGGCTACTTGAGGAAGCATTGAATGGGATGCTGACCAACAGGGATAGGATACTAATAGCATTCACTTCTGAAATTGTGACAGCAGCTGACCCGTGCATGATAGAGTTTGAACTGACACCTCTAAGGTGAGATTGGTGAAGAGAAGAGAAGCAATTCAACCAGAGATAGTCCTGGAATGATATTCAAGCTATGATTGGCAGAGGGAGTCTAGTCTACAAGGTTGCTACCATGACCTGGCACTTGCTTATACCAAGCTCCCATAGGAACTTCACTTTATCTTTACTCCATAGATTAGGGCAGCTCCAGGTTTAAGATAGCTCAAGAAGTTTATAATTAAGAAAACAATACTGCTCAGGTGGGTCTTGTTGGTTTCCCATGCCTTTTATCACAGATAAGAGAAGCCAATCAGTTTGTAAGCTAGAAATCTCTACCCTAGATGATCACAGGCAAAGAAGGATATTGGGGACTGAAGTAGGAGTGAAGTTTTCAGAAAAAGGACAGAACAGGATCCATTGGAGTCAACTCTAGACAGGAGGATTCTAAGTCCTAGGACATAAGCAGCTCTCTGGATGAAGAAAGACCAGTGGTTTTCCTTCTGAGATTACCTTCCATTTTTTTATATATAACTTGTGCGTATGAATATGTTTCACCTTGAAGGGAAGGAAATGTTTTTGCCTTTCTCCGTGTACCTCCATGCATACCACGATATTTGGCACATAGCAAACGCTTAGAAAATGCTTATTGACTGATTGGCAGGATGACCAGAATTTTCTGGACAACAAATCCCATTTAGTATTTTCAATGATAACAGGCAGTCCCTATTTTCCATTTAATTTGTAATTGAAAAGTGCCTCCTAATTTCTGAACTCAAAACGTTTCATGTGGTAATTTTAATTTCTCTTCTCATCTTCCCAGTTCAGAGACTGTCTGGATAAATCACTATGCACAAACCTCAGGGTATTTTGTGGTTTGAATATAAAAGGCCTGACTAGTGGTGAGGCAACCTCTTTGCTAGTAACGAGTGTCCAATGTTTTCTAGTTCATGTGTCCACAGTGTAGAAATTTTGTCATAATCCATGCCATAAGCCACTCTGACAAAGCATCTTATGCTATATGACCACTTCTTTACCATTGTTTATCAAATATTTTTATTTATCTATGGAGAATTAATTGATTATTGGTGTCAGATGGTTAATGCAATTATTAAGATTTCTCAGTACAGAAGGCCCTGGAATTAGAGCCAGAGAATCTCAGAGTTCAAAGGTACCCCTTCTAATCCTACCATTATCTGAATAAGAATGCCTTCTCCAAACCTCCAACAAATGGCTGTCTAGAAAACCTCTGACAAATGGTCATCTAGAAGTAGCTAAAAGACTTTCAGCATGCAGGAACCTACTACCAACCAAGGCAGTGCACTCCATTTCTGAATAATTCTGTTAGAATGTTTTGGTTTTTATCTTTTCATTGACATGAAACTTGGCTTTTGGAAACTTCCAGTCATTATTCCTAGTTCAAGTCACTGGGGCCCCAAAGAACAGGTGCACAGCTATACCTTCTAAATCTTTCTAAGATATTTCTTCATTTGTAAAGCTATGATATGACAAAAGAAAAATAAGAAAGCATCTTATAGAATGATGAATGCACTCTGAAAGACAGGCAGTGACCAGACCGTTTTTGTAGAGATATGTAAAGTCAGGTTCCTGAAGACAAAGTATAAGTTGGAATTTAGCACAGCTGGGAAGTTTTACAATTACAGTAATAATTCAAATATTAAAATTTTTTATTTGGTTCTCTTTCATAGCAAACAAACTCTCTTGACTCCCTCTGAGTCAGTAGGGCAATAAACCTGTTTATACAGAAAGAAGCACTTTGTTGTTAGTTTTTTATGTTTTTAACCAATGGAAATAAATTTTCTTCTATACCTTGAAAAGTGTTTCATGAATTATTCCAAGCAAAATCCATTGTGGAAAAACAAATTAAGTGACAACTTAAAAAATACCTTTCCCTCCCAGTGAATATTGCTCATGGCCATTGATAACTGCATAATAAATTCAGACAAACTGCTTTCAATTCCTAAGAAACACTGAAAAACTCATTTTATTTTGAAAGACTTCCAACAGATGGGGAGGATCTTGAAACTCTACCTCAGCTCTGGTCTGGAGCCATAACAATACAATTATGATCATACCTTTTCTGATAGGGTTTAGATTTGATTCATATAAAAAGAGAAATTTAGGATAGAGTGGAAGATTCTCTATTATGATTTCCTTTGGGGTACCTTTTCTTTAGAAGACCTGCTATCATTTAAAATGTATTTTAAAGTGATTTCTCAAACTTTAAACCAGCAATAATTCAGGTGGATATTCATTATCATAAGCATTTAAATATGGCCACTAAAAGGATCTAGACATAGTTTCTCCCCAACGTTATAACATAGATGTTGTGCTATGATAAAAATTTTTGTGACGGTTGTTATTAATCTCTGGATAGATGACTAATAACTGAGATGATTCAGCGGCTGGGGGTGGAGAAGATATTTTCTAAATTCTAGCAGGATAACGTAAATATAAAACTGCTGACTTTTTATGACAAAAATGGGAGATTACCAAGGAATGCAGTTAATATCAGCATTAGCCATGGTTCCAACTTTATTTATCCACTTAAATACTCATTTAAACACAAAGTGAAACAGTCAAGACTAAAACAGCACAGTGCTTGGCACATTGTGCTTAACATGCTTATTGAGTGACTGCAGATGGAGCCTTAAAAAGAGGAATTTCTTTTAGAATATCATATCTGATAGTATATATTTTGGTTTTGGAATCTTCTCTCTGTGTGTATGTACAGAGAAAGCAATTTCCCTTGTTCCTGTGAGCCAGAGAAATTAAAATCTCATTTCTTTAACTACTGACATCCTGCACATGGGGTGTGTGATTAAAACCATTGAGTTAGACAAATTATGGTTTAGATTACCTTTTTTTGTCACCGACAAGCCAAGATCCAGCTATGTCTAAAGGTTAATGTACCTAGATAATAAAAATAAAAACCTATGTAAAACAACCCATTTTTGTGGTTATCATTAAAATTGTTATTTTTTTTTTACAGTAAAATAGATAGGTGTGGTTTTGCAAGTCTTTAAAAATTGCTGCATTGCTAAAAATAGCTGCTATTTCTTTTAAGGGCAATATTTGGAGAAAGCAATGAGATACAATAGAAAGATCATGGACTGAGAATCAGGAAGCAGTGATTATATTCCATTTCTATCATTAGCCAGCTGTGTGATCCAAGTCAAGTCACTTAACAGCTCTAGGTTTCCCTTCCCTCATCTATAAAATGTGAATAGTAATATCTTTATACCTCTCAGAATGATTTTGAGATTTAAATTTTATGTATATACAAGTACTATGTAAGGGCATAACAAATACTATACAAATACTTATTATTTGACAGAAAGTTCATCTGGCATATTAGAATGAGTTGATATATTATTCCTTTAAACTAAATTACATACCCAATTTATTACAAATTGCAAATGGTTCAGGGCTTATTGATGATCTCTTGTGGTCTAATGGGATAAGATCATAGGAGCATAGCTTTACAGCAGTAACAAAACTTAAGGGCTTATTAAATCCAATTCTCTCATTTTATCAATTATGAATCTGGGATCCAGACAAGGTCATTGATTTGCGTAAAGTCCTATAGCCAGAGATGGATTTTGAACTCACATCCTCTTACTCCAAATACAAATGTACTTATCACTTTTCCTTGTTATTCCCTCAAACACATAAACCAAAAACCAAACAAATCTTGGAGGCAAGGCACTATGAAAATACAGAAGGAGAAGACCCAAACCTTGCTTCCAAGTACTTTACTTCTAATAAGGGTAAAAAAAAGCATCTATCTATGTATCTTTGTATCTGTGTATCTATGTATGTATGTATGTACATATGTATGTATGTATGTATGTATGTATCTATCTATCTATCTATCTATGTATCTATCTGTCTGTCTATCTATCTATCTATCTATCTATCTATCTATCTATCTATCTATGTATCTGTCTATCTATTTATCTGTATGTATGTATGTATGTATATGACATATATATATAATTGGATCAATTATTCAGCAAGCATTTATTAATTATCTACTGAAAATAGATTTTGCTGGGACTACCAGTGCTGGACTAGAGTCAGGAAATCCTGATTTCAAATGCAGCCTCAGATTCTACTTCCTACGTAGCCCTGGGAAGATTATTTAACCTCTGTCTACCTCAGTTTCCTCAAGTGAAAATGAGAATAATGATAGCATCTACCTCCCAGGGTTGTTGTGAGGATAAATGAGATAATATTTTCAAAACATTTTCCAAATCTTAAAGCATGTCTGTAGCTATTATTACTGTGGGTTAGGCACTGATAATTCAAAGAAAAAAAATGAATCTGTCACTGCTCTCAATAAGCTTACATTCTATAGTGGGATATAAGACTATAGAGAATAAAAAAGTACTTCGAAAGGAAATGCAGGATAAGTTTTTGGGGGTACACTAGCAGCTGAGGAGATCAGCAAAGATCTCATGTAAGTGGTTAAGCTCCCACAGGTAGTATGTGCTAGAAGAAATATTTGAACTAAGAAGACATGGTTCTAGTCCCAAATTTGCTATTACCTAGCAGGCCAAATTACTTAGATTCTCTAGGGATTATTTTCCTTATATTAGACAATCATACTTTTATAATTTACACGATTACACTTGTCCAAGGTTGTTATAAGGATTAAATGAGAAAATATATGGGGAAGTACTTGCCAAGTATTAAAATAATTTTGATGTTCATTTCCCATCCCAACATGCCTTTTGCCCTTTATCTTTCTCCTGGGTATCAAGATGTGAGGGCAGTCACATTCTCTATTATACTTTCTTCCTTTGGGGGCTATGAGCTATGACATGATTTGGCACAGCTTTATACCTACAATAGTGGGGAAAGAGGGAG
Source organism: Pseudocheirus occidentalis (assembly GCA_028646575.1). NCBI lineage: Eukaryota > Metazoa > Chordata > Mammalia > Diprotodontia > Pseudocheiridae > Pseudocheirus > Pseudocheirus occidentalis. Next base: position 273,398,105 of record CM053593.1, read on the forward strand.
AAAGAGAGAGGGAGATGGAGAGGAAGAAAGATGGTGAGAGACAGAGACAGAGAGGAAGAGAGAGAGAGACAGAGAGAGAGAGAGAGAGAGAGAGAGAGAGAGAGAGAGAGAGAGAGAGAGAGAGGGAGAGACTATACCATAATCCCACAACCTTTTGCAAGTATAAAAGTAGGGTATCATTTGGCCATCTAGGATTGTAGAACCATTCTAACAGAAAAAAATAATTTCTCTCAGTCAAGCCTGGGAGACTCAGCTATTTCTCACCTCATTAGTCAAGAGCTCATTCTGGCCTAAGAATCTTAAACCAGGAATATGCTTTATTCCACTCTTAATTTAAAACACCTGGACCTCTGGACTGAGGCTACATTGCATTCCTTGGATCATCTCTAAATGGAAATAGGAGTCATATGACAAACTTCACTAGAATAGCATACAGATCAGGGAAAATTGTTAAGTTAAGCAGAACAAGACCAAAGAAAACTAACTAACATTAAAATTTAAGATGATGATAATAAAAAAAATAATAACCTATTAATTCAGACATTGGGAATCAACACTAATCCTGACGTTCTTTTAAGCTAATTAGAAAAACAGGGGCCATTAGAAAAATGCTAATAATTGCTAGACATAAGAATAAATTAATGATGAGGAATGAAAAAATAACCCATTTATTAAGCACTTACTATATACAAAGCAATGTGCTAAGAGCTACAGGTACAAATAGAAAAGAAAACTGTCCCTATTCTCAAGAAACTCACACTCTATTGGAAGAAATAACATTTAATGAAGTTTTCATTTGCAAGTTAATATAGAAGGTTCTATGGTCCTTAGGGTGCAGTGGCAAAGCAGATGATAGGGCCTTTTCTTAATGTCATTTCTATGGATAGAATCATATCAGTTTCTGAAGTTGAGCTATTTGACAGTGCCAAGGATATTTGGTGGTAAGAACTTTCTTTTCTAAGCTTTCAGTAGTTGGAGCTCGATTGCTAGAGTTGCCAGGCTACAATTCAGTTGGAGTTGCTTCCTAGCATGATGGCTGCAAGGATTGGGATGGAAGCAGACTCAGTGCTCTGATGAGATGCTACCATTCCTAGGGCTACTGGCTTGACCTACCTGTTGGTAACAGATGATGGTGGTGGGGAAAATGGATGTACACACGTAGCATGCCTTACCCTCCTCCCATTACCATAGTCAATGCCTTAGGAATGTGAGGCACCAGAAGTGAGTATGACAACGGAGATGGTATTTTTACCCAGAATTCCCATGTCCATTTGACATTGACCTCCTCAGAGGAAGATACTGGAGAAGGGAAAGGTGGCATCATAATCTATCTTGTCTAGGCACATTGAGAAAAGGCATATAAAAGTTGGATTGAGTGATAGGGAGTGCATTTAGAGATATGGGACTCTTTGATGTAGATTAGAAGCAGGAGAGTGGACAGATGATGGAGATTAGATGTAAATTGAGGATAGTGTCAGCATGAGGAGGCTAAAACTTAATCAGGTCATGGTGCCATTGAGATCAAAACTCAAGCTCCATTGTTTTCCTTATCCCCTAATCCAGGAAGGTGGGGGGAAAGTGGGCAGATGCCTATTCTGTTCTCATGGGCAACCCTAGACAGCTGGCATTCTAATTGAATTGTTCTTTTGATTTCAGTTGTTCCTTTGCTTATATATTTTTCTCATCAATCAAAATAACACACACATATGCACACACACAAACAAAAGCAGAAAACAGTGGCCATTGTTTCAGGCTTATGTGACTAATGAGGGCAACATAGTAGGGTAAGAGGGGGGGAAAGAAAGAAGCTGGAACTAGTCAGTGAGCAGGAGAATTGAGGTAAAGGAGACTTAAAAAAGTTTCTCTTAAAGAGACGGGAAAATTTGCCTCTTCTGTAGAAGTTGGGGTGAAAGGGAAAAGCCTTAGAATAGGGAGAAAGTACTTGAATTATGATCATCTCTCAAGCAGAGTTAGAGACCCATAAGGGAAAAAAACACTGAAAGAAAAGTCCAAATAGTTTTGATGTTGTTGCAGTTTTGATGTTGTTGATATTGGTGAACTGGCTTTTAGTTATTACTGCTGTTACAGGGGATTTCTACCACCAAAACTGAACCCCACAAGTGCATATATAATATTCTTGAATCTCAAATGAAATGCTGATCATGTTAGACTTGAGTAATCTGTATTGCATATGGAACCTCTTTACCTGTAGGATACACACACACACACACACACACACACACACACATATATCTCCTATGTAGTAGTGATAGTCTGTCAGAAGAAGAAATTAGGGTGCCTTTGGGTAAGAGCACAATTTTCTGAAATGAGCACTTTGAAAATATTAAAACCATATGCCCATGAATTGAGCCACTGATGTGAAAGGTCTGGAAGAAGTATTTTTTTTTCTTAATTAATCAATTTATTTATAGTTTTTAACATTCACTTTGGCAAGGTTTTGAGTTCCAAATTTTCTCCCTATCTCTCCCTTCTCCCCACGCCAAGATAGTGTGCATCCTGATTTCCCCTTCTCCCAATCTGCTCTCCCTTCTATCACCCCCACCCTTATGGAAAAGTTTGTAAAAAATACCATTAGAGTGGGCTCTATCAGAACAATCAAGGCGTATAATTCCAAGATCTTTTAGCAATAAAAAATATCTTATTAAGGCCAGTCCTCTTAATTTAATCTCCCCATTTTCTTCTCCTTTAATTGATGTATTAATCATTGTCACTGAGATCCTAGATGGAAGGCGATGGATGGAGAATATGTATATATATTCCATAATATTATGGAAAAACCTTGGAATCTCTGAATTAGAGGAGTCTTGTGGAATCATAACAATACTAGTTAGCATCTATATAGCACTTTAACAGTTGCAAAGAGGTATATCTGTTATCTCATGTTATGCTTACATCAACTCTGTGAGGTAGGGGCTATTATTACTTGCTTTGCAGATGAGGAGAGGTTTAATAACTTGTCCAGGGATACACAACTGGTAATGCCTGACATGGGGGAATTTGAACTCAGGTCTTCCTGACTCTTAATTCTTCTCTCTCCTCTTCTGTGCCAATATGGTTGGATGTGTTTTTGCAGTTATGTTAATCCATCATTTATACACAAATTCTACATAATGGAGAGCAGAGAATGGCTCTGTAGTTTTCACACATTAGCATCAAGGTTTTTTTTTTTGTTTGCCAAAACAGTTTTTTTCCCTGCTGAAAGATACATATACTAAGGAGGAATTCATGCCAGGAAGGCATGATGCGTTCTTTTGTTTAGTTTCTTTTTTTCTGGATCATATTAATTTCTCATGCCAAACCAGTGAGGATCTTCGGGGATAAAGTTGCCTTCATAACCTAACTTTTCACATTGCTTTTTTTGTTTCTTTAAGACAGTGGTCACAGGGCACAGGAGCCCCATAAGGAATTAAGCTGAAGTCATCAGGAATTTTTAATCTTTAAATCCTGGAGTTGCCTGAGACTATGCCCTGAGATTCCTCTTTAGGTCTGGGAGTAAAAAGAAAAGATAAACTTAGATTCAGTGTATTCAACTTATTTTTTGTTCTGCTCCCCCTTAGAGTAGAGTAGTGGATGACATTAGTCATCTGTTAACCTGTTCTTTTCAGGAGAGGCTTTATACTGCTCCTGATAGGAGCTGAGAAGCAGGAAGTCTTGGAGGGACAGCCCAGAAGATGACAAGGGAGAGTAGCTTGGTGACAAAGCCTGTGGAAACGTTCAGGAGAGACAACCTACCCAAAGTAGAGTAACACAGAGTGGTGTAATGACACCACCAGAAGACATAATTGGCTCGGCAATGCCAGACAAGTGAATTGCCCTGGCCATCCACATTGCCTTCTTCTGTACCCTCCATTTTTGTGATCCAGCAAATGGAGCTTTTTTCATACATGATGTCTGGTAACTTTTTTTAAAATTAATTATTTTATTTACTTTCTTGTTTACATCATTCATTTCCACCAGATTTTGAGTTACAGAATTTTCTCCCAGTCTTTCCCCCAACTTCATCCCCAAAACAGCAATCCCCCAATCTGTTCTCTTCTATGTCCTCCCACAAGACCCCTCTTACTTTCTGTTAGGGAAGTGAGGATCTTCCTACCACTACACCTGTATATCTTAATTCCCAGTTGCATATAGTTAATGATAATAATTATATATATATATATATATATATATATATATATATATATATATATATATATATATATATATATATATATATATATATATA
>CM053593.1:273411463-273432632 GCA_028646575.1 Pseudocheirus occidentalis
AGCCCCGCCTGCTGCGCTGCCTGTAGTGCTTTCTGTCTTGTGGAGAGTTTTGGAGCTTGAAAATCTGTTTAGCGTCCCATTTTATGAGTTTTTTTAGCGTGTTTGTGTGGGAGCTGTGGTGCTTTGCTGCTTCTACACCGCCATCTTCAGAATCAACAGCCTTTAACAACTGATTGAATGCAAAGGTCTCAGGGAGAGGGAAGAGTCTCTGAGGTTTCAGGCTTGGGTAGCTGGGATGATGGAAGTGCTATCAACAGGAACAGGGAAGTTTAGAGGAAAGACAGTTGTTTTGAGTACATGATGTGTTCATTTGGGACCATGTTAAGATGGGGAAAATCAATACTGTTTAATTGTGCTGAGGTCTATGATTGGTTAATATATTCTTAACTATTTTGATAGGAAAGTTTCTATAACCCTCTGGAATCCTTCCATTTGTAGGAGAGTATTTTATGTAAATATTGTGCTTTATAGAACCTTAAATATCTCCTGTAATATTTTTTTAAGTATCTACTTTTATATTAACAGAACTAGCAGAGCTGTGCTACTGAAAACCTCCTATGTTGCCTCCCTGGGACTTCCCTATTTGAAAGAAAACCATTAAAAGTCCATAAAACTGTACTTTTATAGGACACTCACTTCTGCTGGAAACAGAAGGAACCAATAAATACCCTTAGGGTGAGGCTCCCCAAAGAGATGAGTCAGGAAAGAGAAGGAGGGGAAGGATTAAGTATTTATATAATGCAAGGGCTTTTTAGAAATATCTCATTTAATTGTCACAACAACCCTGGAAGGTAGGTACTGTTATTATCCCCATTTGACAGTGGAGGAAATGAGCAAATAGAGCTATAAATTTGTCCAGGGTCACAAAGTTAGTAAGTGTCTGAAGCCATATTGGAACTCAACTCTTCCTGACTCCAGGCCCAGGACTCTATCTCCTTCACTGACAGCTGCCTCTGAAAGGCAGAGCTATGTATTATAGATAGTTCAAAGGATAATTGTGTAGAAAATTATCAAAAGCTGTTATAGATATGTAACTCCATGGAGTAAGAATGGAGCATCGGTCCTTTGGAAAAACATCCCTAGGAATATTCTTCAGAAAGGTAGCTCTGTTTAGGAAGGGAAATAGCATGGGGTAATAGAAAGAACATAAAATGGAGAATCAAACAATCATGTGATGCTTCCCTTCCCCAGGAACACCCCTCCATAGGTTTATGCTCTGTGTACTAGACAGAGCATTCTAAGGGTTTTAATGTGTGTGTGTGCGTGTGTGTGTATGTGTGTGTGTGTGTGTGTGTGTGTGTGTGTGTGTGTGTGTGTGTGTAAGATAGAGCCTTTTGGCAGTCTCGTGAAGTCTATGGGTTGCTTTTCAGAATGGTGCATTCAAAATAGGATTTCAAAAGAATCCTTGGGCAGCAGAGTGGCACGATGGTTAGAGTGTCAGCCTTGGAGTCAGGAAGATTCATTTTCCTGAATTAAAACCTAGCTTCAGAAATTACTAGCTATGTGACCCTAGGCAAGTCACTTCACCCTGTTTGCTTCACTTTCTTCATCTGTAAAATGAACTAGAGAAGGAAAGGACAAACCATTCCAGTATCTTTGCCAAGAAACCCCAAATGGGATCATGGAGAATCAAGTACAACCAAAAAAATGCTGAACGATCACAAGAACAAAAAGGAATTGATCATGTTGAAGTATAGTTAGTAAAATATTAAAATTAAATGAGTTTATGTATATAATGTTAAGAACTCCCACAAATTAGAGCAACTAAATTTGAATCTGATCAAAGACAGATCCTTATAAACATCTCTCACATACTGTTGCCTAAGCTTTTTGGTGTAGCTTTTCCTTCAGATCTCAAGCTGTTGACAATGCTTGTGAGCACGTGAAACATCTCCAGGGAACCAGACATCACCTGAAAATGGAGAAACATATGGTGAGACACCCAGGGAGACTGATTCCCCAGAGCTGCACTAATCTACCACCCATGGGCTATAACTTTTTAAAATATCATAAATATATTTTTGCTTATTTTGTTAAATGTTTTCCAATTATATTTTGTCCTTCAAAATGATTCTTCACTTTTAAAAAAAATATTTTGAGTTCCATATTCTATCCTTCCCTCTCTTTCCTTCCCCCTCCCTGAAACCTCAAGCAATCTGATACAGCTAATATATATGCAATCATGTAAACATTCCCATATTAGGCATTTTGTATGTTTTGTATCTTCTTCTTCTGACATCACAGCTCATTTGTACAAAGTGGCCTGGCCTAGCTTTGCTTGTATAGGCTGATTATAGATTTGTGTCCTTATTATCAATTGTCAATAAATACTGATTTCTTGTTCCACAGATCAATTACTTAGTCTTATTCCTGGGGTTTCTTTCCCCATTCCCACTCCATTACCTCTCACACATAAGGGTGGTACAGCAGAAGGTATACTGAATTTGTAGTTAGAAGACTTGGATTCAAATCCTACCTCACAAGAATACTTCCAAATTAGTTCCTTAAATTCACTTAGCCTCAGTCTCTTATCTGTAAGAAGAAGGGGTAGAATTAAAAGGCCACTGAGGTGCCTTCCAGCTCTTGATCTATTAGCCTATGTGCTCCCTCAGATCCCTATCCTTGGGGCACAAAGGACATTGGTTTCTTGTATCCTATCCCTAGGCCTCATTTTGATGACTTTTCCCTCAAGTGATTCTGAAAGACAATTCCTAAGTCACCTAAAGTGATACTGTGATCCATCAGGTAATCACCGATCATTTATTAAATGCCTAATATGCGCCTAGTACAGTGCTGGGTGCTAGGGATACAAAGACAAATATGAATTAATCCCAGCCTTCATTGAGGTTACATTTCATTAAGGAATCATGGGAGGAGTCTTACATCTATTCCTCTGGTTTTAGGGGAAGGGAATTGCCCAATCTCCCATAATGGTATGCTTGTATCTTATAGCCAGTTAACAAGGGTCCTTAATGCTGGAAGCATGGAACCAGATGGACCTTGTTTAGATCTACTCTATGTACCTAAAATCTCTGGCTGACCTTGAGTGGCCATTCTTTTACTCTCTGCAGATTATCCTTAGACATCCCTTTTCTGTCCTTTAATCAGGGTTTATCACACTGCCTGAATGTAGGAACTGAAACCCTATATTAAAAAGGCCACAGGCCATGGCATTATCCTTGAGGAGCCTGCCATTCTTCAGGCTTCCAATGTCATTGACCTCTCCCCTCCCCATTCAAACTTTATTAGCCTGTCTCTTCCCCACCTCCTCCCCATCCCCGCCACAATTCTGGTGCTCCACTTTGTCATGTTCTGTCTACCAGTTCCACTGGATTGTATGGTATAGGGTGCCTTGTTAGATAATCTAGATTTCAAGTCAATAAACATTTATTAAGCACCTACTGTATGACAGCAATTGTAGCATGCACTGTGTAGGGATACAAAGAAGAAAAAGAAAAACAGTCCCTGCACTCTAGGAGTTTACGATCAAATGGCAGAAGATCACTCACAAAATGAAGCTGAAAAGGGGGAAAGGCCATCATAGGGTATACTTTAGGGTGTAATATTTTATGTAGTCAAAGCAAAACAGAGCTGCCGATGGAAAACAGAGATTTTAAGAATCACAGTACTCAAGTTTTCCATAACAATCTCTACCATGAGTACTTCTTTTTAGCCCCAAATGACTCTTAGCTGCTAAAATTAATAATATACGCAAACAATGGTCTTTTCCCTTGACATATACCTGGCATTGAAGCTTTACTATTCTGTCCCCTTTTGGGGCATAACAGAGCCCAGTTGTTCACTTAGGCAGTTTTGGTGGAAATAGTAGAAAGGCCTCTGACTCTGGAATCAGAAGGCCTGGGTTTGAATTGAGCCTTTCATGCTTAGTACTTTTGTAAAGTTGGGCATATAAAGTCCCTTCTCTGTGAGGTAAATTACTTTTTCAACTGTATAATGAGAGGAGAGGATGAAATGGCCTCTGAGTTCCTTCCAGCTTTATGATCAAAATATTGATTATCTCCTAACAGCAGTGATATCTGGTCTCTATCAAAGGCATTACCTAATTAAATGTTGCTTTAAACTCCAAGCCCAAGGCTTTATCAATTGGCAATATGAGCTGTCATTGCTCTAGGAAGGCTGAAGATTTCTCCATTTTGATCTGACAAACCAAAATATGTATGATTATTTACTATTGCAAATCTGCCTAAACAGATGGGAACGAGATCCTTGAGATTTTGTTGTTGTTAAATCTGAAATATTGCAGTTCTTGGGGGTGGCTAGGTGCAGTGAATAGAGTACCAGCCCTGGAGTCATGAGGACCTGAGTTCAAATCTGGCCTCAGATACTTAACAACAACAAAAAAAACTAGCTGTGTGATCTTGGGCAAGTCACTTAATACCAATTTCCCCCTCCAAAAAAAGGCAAAAAAAAAATTGCAGTTCTCACACTGAAGCCACTTTTACTACCTGGACTCTGTATCATCTATACTTTACTATGACAAGTACTGCTTTTTTAATTAAAAGAGTTTCTACTGCCACCCCCCTACACCATGTCAATCATCCTTTCAAAATGTGGTTCTTACTACTCTATAAGATACACCTTTCATTAGATATTTTTGCAGCAGAGATCTGTAATAAAGCTGTGTAATTAGCAGGGTATGCATACCTCTCCTCTCCCATATATTCAGTGTGAAGGTCACAGAATTATAGGACCATAGATCTAGACCAGAGGCCATCCAGTTCCACCACTAAAATTTACAGATGGAGAAACTGAGCCCCAGGGAGATTTTTATTTATTCACTCAGGGTTACATAGGATAGTTAGTACCAGAAGAGGAATAGAACCAAAGTTTTCTAACTTTAGAGCCAATGATCTAATAATTGAGTTTGGACTTGATGCTGCCATTTCTTATCTATATGGTCATGGATGCCTTTGAGGCTCTGAATAAGACATTTTATCTCTTAGGGTCTCATATCCTTTAGTCTGTAAAATGGAGATGACTTTAATTGCATGACCCACTACATGGAGTTATTATGAAGTAAGCCCTTGTTAATCCTTTAAACATTTTAATTTGTTTGATTTATTAGTAAACATTAAAAAATAATGCAGAGTAATATAAATGACCAATTAGGACATTATTGTTAATGGAAACATGCTTCAAATTTCCTGAGAAACTAGGTTATTTGTGTCATGCATATCACTTTGACAAAATGATCTGTAGATTACTAAGGCTGGGAAATTTTAAAATCACATTTCTATATGTCACAATCAATATTCACATTAGAAAGAATCATGGGTTTAGAATTATGTCTAGAATTGAATTTTCCCTATAAAAGTGAATAGAGGTTATAGGATTAGAACTAGAAGAGTCATTTAATTCTATTGTGCCCTCTGACATCCCCACTCTCATTTTGTTCAAATTTCCCCTCTCTACCAGTTCCTCCCCTACTATGAACACACCCTTGTTTCCACTATTCTTAAAAATCTTTCACTTTATCCTTCCATTTCTACTATTGTCCTATATTTCTTTTGCCCTTTGTGGCTGAAGCCTTTGAAGCCATCTGCAATAGGTTTTTCCATTTTCTCTTCTGTATGTCTCTTTTAAAAAATTATATAAATTTTTTTCAAATTCATTTTTAAAAATATGTATTTATTTTTAGTTTTCAACATTCACTTCCATAAGATTTTGAGTTCCAATTTTCTCCCTATCTCTCCCTTCCTTCCTTCCCCCCCTCCACTTAAGACAGTGTTAATTTTATATAGACCTTACATATACATTCATATGAAACCTATTTTCACATTAGTCATGTTGTAAAGAAGAATTAGAACCAATGGGGGAAACTATGAGAAGGAAGAAATAAACAAAAAAAGATAAAAAGAGAGCAAATAATATGCTTCAATCTACATTCAGACTCCATAGTTATTTTTCTGGATGTGGACAGCATTTTTCCATCATGAATCCTTTGGAGTTATCTTAGATCTTTGCATTGCTAAGAAGAGATAAGTCTATCAGAGGTAGTCATCACACAATTTGGCTGTTACTGTGTACAATGTTCTCCTGGTTTTGGTCACATCACTCAGCATCAATTTATGGAAGTCTTTCTAGATTTCTCTGAAGTCCACCTGTCCATCATTTCTTATAGCACAATAGTATTCCATTCCATTAACGTATCATAACTTGTTTAGCCTTTCCCCTACTGATGGATACGCCCTCAATTTCTAATTCTTTGCCATCAATCACATAAAGAGTTGCTATAAATATTTTTGTACTTGTGTATCCTTTTCCCAGTTGTATGATCTCTTTGGGATAGAGTCCTAGAAGTGTTACTACTGACTCAAAGGGTATACATGTTTTTAGTCCTCCGAGCATAGTTCCAAGTTGTGCTCCAGAATGGTTTAATCAGTTCACAATTCCACCAACAATGCGTTAGTGTTCCAGTTTTCACACATCTTCTCCAGCATTTATCATTTTCCTGTTTTGTCATATTAGCCAATCTGATAGCTGTGATGCAGTACCTCAGAATTGTTTTAATTTGTATTTCTCTAATCAATAGGGATTTAGAATATTTTTCACATGAAAAATTTAATTTTTTAAATTTTTAAAATTTTTAAGCTTTAATTTCTTCATCAGAAAACTGCCTGTTCATATCCTTTGATCATTTATCCATGGGAGAATGACTTGTATTTTTGTAAATTTGACTCAGTTTTCTATATATTTTAGAAATGAGTCCTTTATCAGAGACAGTCTGTAAAAATTCTTCCCCAGTTTTTTACTTGCTCCTAATTTTGGTTGCATTGGCTTAGTCTATATAAAAAAAGTTTCAATTTAATGTAATCAAAATAATCCATTTTACATTTTATAATGTTCTCTATTTGTTGTTTAGTTATAAATTTTGCTATTCTCCATAAATCTGGCAGGTAAATTATTCCATGCTCTCTTGGTTTGCTTGTAGAATCAGCCCTTATATCTAAATTTTGTACCCATTTTGACTTTATTTTGGTATATGGTGTAAGATGTTGGTTTATGCCTAGTTTCTGCCATATGATTTTCCAGTTTTCCCAGCAGTTTTTGTCAAATAGTGAGTTTTTATCCCAGAAGCTGGAGATTTGGGGTTTATCAAATGGTAGATTACTATAGTCATTGACTACTATGTCTTATGTATCTAACCTATTCCACTGATCCACCATTCTATTTTTTATCCAGTACTAAGTAGTTTTGATGATTGCTGCTTTATAATATAAGATCTGGTATGACTAGGCCACTTTCTCTTGCATTTCTTTTCATTAATTCTCTTGGTATTCTGGATCTTTTGTTCTTAAAGAGGAATGTTATTATTTTTTCCAGCTTTATTAAATATTTTTGGTAGTTTGATTAGTATGGAACTTAATAAGAAGATTAATTTAGGTCAGAACTGTCATTTAAAAAAATTAACTTGGCAACTTGAGCAACTGATGTTTTCCCAATTATTTAGATCTGACTTTATTTGGGTGAAAAGTATTTTGTAATTGTGTTCATATAGTTCCTGGATTTGTTTTGGCAGGTAGACTACCAAATGTTTTATAATGTCTACAGTAACTTTAAATGGAATTTCTCTTTCTATTTCTTGCTGTTGGTCTTTGTTAATAATATATAGAAATGCTGATGATTTATGTGGGTTTTTTCATATCCTGCAACTTTGATAAAGGTGTTTATTATTTCATGTAGTTTTTTTTACTTCATTCTTTAGGATTCTCTAAGTATTTCATCATATCATGTATAAAGAGTGATAGCTTTGTTTCTTCTTTGCCTGTTCTAATTTCTTCAATTTCTTTTTCTTCTCTTACTGTTAAAGCTATCATTTCTAGTACCAAATTGAATCACAGTGGTGATAATGGACATCCTTGTTTCACCTCTGATCTTAATGGAAATGCTTCTAGCTTATCCCCATTGTGTATAATATTGCTGATGGTTTTAGGTTAATGATATTTATTTTACAGGAGACTCCATTTCTTCCTGTGCTGTCTAGTATTTTTTAATAAGGATGGGAATTGTATTTTATCAAAAGCCTTTTCTGCATCTATTGAAATAATCATATGGTGTCTGTTAGTTTACTTGTTAGTATGTCAATTATTCTGATAATTTTCCTGATATTGAACCAGTTCTGCATTCCTTGTATGAATCCTACCTGGTCATAGAATATTATACTCATGATAAGTTGCTCTAATCTTTTTGCTAATATTTAATTTAAAATTTTTACATCTGTATTTATGAGTGAAAATTATCTATAATTTTCTTTCTATGTTTTGACTCTTCCCAGTTTAGGTATAAGTACCATATTTTTATCATTAAAAGAATTTGGGGGTGGCTAGGTGGTGCAGTGAATAGAGCACTGGCCCTGGAATCAAGAGGTCTTGAGTTCAAATCTGGCTTCAGACACTTAACATAAAACCTAGCCATGTGACCTTCGGCAAGTCACTTAACCCCAACTGCCCTCCAAAAAAGCAAAAAAAAAAAAAAGGAATTTGGCAGGAATCCACCTATTTTCCTAAATTGTCTACATTATATTGGAATTAATTGTTCATTAAATGTTTGATAGAATTTACTTGTAAATCTATCTGACACTGGAGATTTTTCCCTAAGGAGCTCACAGATGGAATTCCCAATTTCTTTTTCTGAAATGAGGTTACTTAAGTGAGGAAGGAGCTAGAAACGGTGCCCTAAAAATTACACTAGCCTGATTACCATGGTAGGCAGGGAAATCCCATTTTGTGGTCTAAATGCAATATATATATATATATATATATATATATATATATATATATATATACACATATATATATACACACACACACACACACACAAAACGTTTACAAAGATGATTCTACTCACCATCAGCACATGGAATGTGTGCACACTTATAGACAACACAAAATCCAGTAGATCTGAAAGATGAACAGCTCTTGGTGCAAGAGAACTCATCAGGTATTGCATCTAAATAATAGCCCTGAATGAAACAAGGCTGGCAAATAAAAGCCAGATTATTGAAGTCAGAGCTGGGTACGCATTTTTCTAGAGAGGCCACAGTGAAGGGAAGTGCAGTGAAGCTGGCATAAGTTTTGGAATCAAACCAGCCATCAAGCTGGTATGCCTACATAAAAGAGTAAATAATAGGCTCATGATAATGTGAGTGTTGCTTGCAGGAAAATGTCATGATACCATTATCAGTGCCTATGCTCCCACCATGACAAACCTTGATAACATCAAAGGAAAATTTTTATGAAGATCTAAAGACCATCTCTATAAAGGTAGAGGAAATAGATTGCCCTGTGACAATCACAGGGGGTCACTTAAGTTATTACTGGCAAAATTCTTGCCAAAGTCCTCCTTAATAGGCTGATCCTTCACCTGGAAGACAGTCATCTACCTGAGATCCAATGTGGCTTCAGATTGGGGCTGAAGAAAAGTCAATATGGTATTTACTGCCTGAGAACTCCAGGAAAAATTTCAGGAGCAGAACAGAGGTCTGTACATAACATTTGTATGCCTGACCAAGACCTTTGATACTGTTAGTTGTGAAGACTTATGGAAAAATTATGTCACTTTGGTCTTGGCTTCTACCCTTTTCAAGTTGAAGAATTTACCATTAGTTCAGAAACTGATGTTGATGCCATCTTCATCTGCATACTTGACCAGGTTCTAGATAATGGACAATACTCTTGTGCTTTCCCTGTCATTGCTGAAGTGAAATAAGACTGTGTTCTTGCTCCCATGCTTTTTAGCATAATGTTTTTATCCATGTTGTGAAACGCTTTCAATGAGGATGATCATGGCATCGAGGTCATCTACTATACTGCAGGTAAATTCTTCAACTTGAAAAGGCTACAAGTCAAGACCAAACTTGACTTTAGCATAGTGATGTCATTTTTGTCCTCTTTGAGGATAAAGGACAACAGTCAACTAAGAATTTGGATTCTTTATTAGTGAGCAAATATTTAGTAATGATATTGCTTCATTGTCTATGGTGCCTTTTAGGAGGATATAGTTTTCTTACTTGTCTCTATTAATTAGATCTAATTTTGCTTTTGCTTTGTCTGAGATGAAGATTGCTTTTCTTGCTTTTCTTACTTACTTATGCTGAAGCATAATATATTCTACTACAGTCTTTTAACTTTACTCTGTGTGTATCCCTCTGTTTCAGATGTGTTTCTTGTAAACAACATATTGTAGGGTTATGATCTTTAATCCATTCTGCTAGCCACTTCCATTTTATTGGAGAGCTCATCCCATTCACAGTTATGATTACTATCTGTGTCTTTCTCTCCATTCCCTTCTCCCCTCCACCATTTATGCTTTTCTTTCTCCTTTCTCCCTTTTTCTCCTCACTAGAGCTTTGCTATTGACCACCATTTCTGTCAATCTGCCCTCCCTTCTTTCAGCTCCCCTCTTTTCTTTCCTTTTTCTCTCACTACTTTCCCCCTCCCTTTTACCCCCTCCATTTTCTTTCTCCTTTCCTCTTCCCCGTAGAACAAGTTAGATTTCTTTACCCGAGTATATTGTTCCCTCCCTGAGCCAGTTCTAATAAGAGTAAGGTTCCAATAATGCTCATCTCCCTCCCTTCTTTCCCTCTACTGTAATATATCTTTGTGTTTCTTCATGTGATATAATTTACCCTTTTCTACCTCTCCCTTTCCTCTTTTCCCATTACAATCCCTGTTTACCACTTAATTAGGCTTTCTATTAGCACATCACAGTCAACTTATACCCACACACTCTGTCTATGTATATCCCTTCTAAATGTTGATAATGTTGTACTCTCCTGAATTTTTGTTTTGGTGTTCGCTTGCCCCAGAATAATTCTCTATGGCTATAGTTTTTCTTTGTTGCTTTTTGCTCATGGTGTTTGCCTTTTACCTGAATTTTAAGGTTTGTCTCTGCTTCTGGGTGCAGGGGGCACTATCCCATGCCAGGATGCTTCTCATCATGTACTGGTCCCCTTCGACCACAGGAAGTCTTCTTTCATACGTCCTTTGGAGTGAATTTGGGTATTTATAATTTATAATAATTTATTTGCTCAGCGTTGTTCTTAAAACAATATTACTGTTAAAGTATACAACATTCTTTTGGTTCAATTCATTTCACTCTTTGTTATGTTGGGGAATCTATCCATACTTTAAAATTTATTAATCTCTCCTTTGATTTTTAGGATTTTCAACTTGATGTTAAATTGGGGATTTTAAATTTATTGTTTTTCTAGTTTTTATTTTTTTTGCCTAATTCATGAATTTGCTCTTTCTTTGTTTCATTGATGTAAGCATTCAGAGATACACATTTTACACTAAGTTCTGCTCTATTTTCTCCTATAACTTATTTACCTTTTCTTTTAAGAATTTAGATGCCATGTCACTTGGTGCATATATGTTCAGTACTAGTACTACTTCATTGTCTATGGTACCATTTAGCAAAATGTAGTTTCCATGCTTATATCTTTTATTTAGTTCTATTTTTGGACTATTTTTTGAGATCTTTATTGTTACCTTTGATCTATTTATTCAATTTTTAACCTCAGCTAAAGTAAAATAGGGGAGCAGCTAGCTGGTGCACAGAATAGAGTGCTGGGCCTGGAGTCAGAAAGACCTGAGTTCAAATCCAGCCTTAGACACTTGCTGTCTATGTGACTCTGGGCAAGTCACTTAAACCTGTTTGCCTTGGTTTTCTCTTCTGTAAAATGAACTGGAGAAAGAAATGGCAATCTAGTTCAGTATCTTTGCCAAGAAAACCCCAGATGGTGTTACAAAAAGTTAGAAATTACTAAAATGACTGAACAACAAAAAGCATAATAGATTCTCCTCCAACCTCTTATTTTTAACTCTGTTTGTGTCTCTCTGTTTCAAATATGTTTTTTGTAAACAACATATTGTTGGATTCTGGTTTTTACTCCATTCTGCCATCTGCTTCCATTTTATGGGTGAGTTCATCCCATTCATATTCACAATTGTGATTACTGTGTATTTAACTCCATCCTATTTTTCCAGTTTATCCTTCTCTCTCTGTTTTTACCCTGTCCCTACTGAAAATCTGTTTTGTTTCTGACCTACCTTAATCCACCTTCCCTTCTGTAACTCCCCACTCCCTACTTTTAACTTTGTCCTGTCCTTCTTCCCTGTTGGGTAAGGTAGATTTCTCTAGGGCCAGAGTCAAGATGGTGGCATATTAGTAGGAAAACTCCACAGGTTCCCACATAACCACCCCAAAATACCTATAAAATATGGCTCTAAACAAATTTTAGAGCTACAGAACCCTCAAAAGGATGGAGAGAAACAAATCTCCTGCTGAAGGCAGCCTGGCAGGCCAGCAGGAAGGGTCCATTGGTGCATGCTGGGAGCTGAGCTCAGCACCATGTGAGCCTGCAGTTTTAGCATCACGGTAGCCCTGATCAGCTGCAGATAGAGGGGCTTCTGGAGAGTGGATCACCAGCAGCTGTGGCGGTTTCTAGAATTATCAACACATAAATGGCAAAGACAAAGTAAAGGGTCAGTGGAACTCTGCTGGATCTGGGGGGAACAGAGTGCAGTCTGGCCTCTACCTCCAGAGATAGAAGCAGCAGCCTGGCCCTGCAGCTGCCTCTGTGTGGCTTCTTCAGCACTCCTGTCCTGCAGATCATAAGGGGGCCAAGTGACCATTCAGAGGCTAAGCACTCTTACCTTAACCTGCCTGGATCTGGATCACAGTCTTGGGTGGTGGTCCTGAGGTGTGTGACCAGAGAGCCAAAGCTGGTGGGGGCAGTAGAGATGGTGCCCTCCTAATAGCTCCGGCAGCTGTGAAAACCACAGAGATTTGGGACAAAGCTCTTCCCTCTAGAATCAGTGTTGTACTGTGGAAAAGAGCTCAAAAGTCAAGTGATTGAGTGACAAAATGAGCAAGAAAAGGAAGCAAGGCCAGAATAGCAATCCAACTTTAGATTTCTTTTGGGGGGAATAAAAGGATCAAGGCATGGAATGGGAGGAAGACAAAACAGTCAGAACTCCTGTGCCAAAACCTTCCAAGAATAATATGAATTGGTTACAGGCCATGGGGGAGTTTAAGAAGGATTTTGAAAATCAAGTAAGGGAAGTGGGGGAAAAATGGGAAGAGAAATGAGAACGATGCAAGAAAATCATGAAAAGAGAGTAAACAACCTGACTGAAGAAAATAACAACTTAAAACAGCGGTTCTCAACCTGTGGGTTTTGATGCCTTTGGGTCATCTTTCACAGGGGTCACCTAAGATCATGGGAGAACATATATTTCCAATGGTCTTAGGAACTGAGAAACCTCTCCTCTATGCATCTCCAGGCAGGTCCACCCACGTGCAGATACACCCACATACGAGTATTAAAGGGTCACAGCATTAGGAAGGTTGAGACCCACTGTCTTAAAAAATAGACTAACTCAACTGGCAAAAGAGGCCCAACAAGACACTGAGGAGAAGAATTCCTTAAAAAGTTGAATTTGCCAGATGGAAAAAGTATCTCAAAAGGTCACTGAAGAGAATAATTCCTTCAGAACTAGATTGGAAAAATGGAAGATAATGACTTTATGAGAAATCATGATACTATTAAAGAGATCTAAACAAATGAAAAAATAGAAGGCAATGTGAAATATCTCATTGGAAAAAACACTAACCCAGAAAACAGATCCAGGAGAGACAATGTAAAAATTATTGGACTACCTCAAAGCCATGATCAAAAAAAGAATCTAGAAATCATCCTTCAAGAAATTCTCAAGGAAAATTGCCCTGGTATTTTAAAACCAGAGGGCAAAATATAAATAGAAAGAATTTACCAAATCACCTCTTGAAAAAGATCCTGAAAAGAAAATTCCTAGGAATATTATAGCCAGGTTCTGGAATTCCAAGATCAAGGAGAAAATATTACAAGCAGCCAAGAAGAAACAATTTAAATACTGTGGAAACACAATAAGGATAACACAAGATCTAGCAACTTATACATTACGGGACTGAAGGGCTTGGAATATGAAATTCCAGAATTCAAAGGAGCTATAACTAAAACCAAGAATCACCTACCCAGCAAAACTGAGTATAATGTTTCAGGGGAAAATATGATCATTCAATGAGGTGGAGGAATTTCAAGCATTCTTGATGAAAAGAACAGAGCTGAATAGAAAATCTGACATTCAAATAAAAGAAGCAAGAGAAGCACGAGAAGGTAAACAGGGAAAAGAAATCATAAGGAACTTATCAAATTTGAACTATTTACGTGCCTACATGGAAAAATGATAACTGTAACTTATGAAACTTTTCTCAGTATGAAGATAGTTGAAGGGAATATAAATGTATATATATATATATGTATACATACATATATGTCTATATAGTAGGGTATATATGCATATCAATACAAATGTGAGTGCATGTATATATGTATACAGGTATACATAGACAGAGGGTACAGGCTCAATTGAATAGGAAGGGATCATATTTAAAAGGTGAAATTTAGAAGTGAGAGAGGAATATAATGAGAGGAGATGAGGAGACACAGAATGGGGTAAATTATCTCATATAGAAGAGTCAAGGGATAACTGTTACAATGGAGGGGAAGAACAGGAAGGGGATGGTTCAACTTTACTCTCATTGAATTTGGCTTAAGGAGGGAATGACATACACTCTCAATTGGGTAACTTGCCCTACAGGAGAGTAGGGGGGGAGGGAATGAGAAGGGGGATGATGGAGCATAGGGAAGATTGGGGGGAGGGCAGTTAGAAGCACACACTTTTGAAAAGGGACAGGGACAAAGGAGAGAATAGAACAAGTGGGGGATGGGATAGGATGGAGGGAAATACAGTCAGTCTTTCACAATATTTCCACTATGAAAATGTTTTGCATAACTACACATGTACAACCTATATTGAACTGCTAATCTTCCCAGTAAGTGTGGGTGATGAAGGAAGGAGGGAAAGAATCTGAAATTCAAAGTTTTAAGATCAAATGTTAAAAATATTATTATTATTGTCATTATCATTTATATGCAACTTGGAAATGATATGGAGATCCAACCTTGTGTTGGATATGACACTCCAGAATATGAGTAGAGGTGTTATTTTAAAGTTATTTGGAGGGGAATATTAGGAGAGGTTGGCTCAGTTGCTGTCTATACTTGGCCATCTTGAGTCCTCTTACTTAAATATTTCTTAATGTGAGCTATTTACTAAGAATGCATGATGAGGACTTATATGGATAACTTGCATATCTATTCCTAGGGTTTAATGGCCATAAATTTGCAAAGAATTATGGGGCCAGAGCTAAAGCCCTTTAAAAAACATTGGTGACTCTTTTCAGATAAGGATACTATGTGGCTATCTAGAGGACAGCGAACCGTTTCTTTGGTAAAACCAACTTAGTTACAGATGGAATGCAATTTGTTCCCCTCAATTTAAGGAGTCACTTGCTCTGTCATTTTTGCATAGAAGTAAATTCTTTGCTGAAATAGCTCAAATGAAAATACTATAACTGCTCAATTCATTCATTTATTTACTCATTTGCTGATAATCAATTAATTTAAAAACATTAATTTAACACCTGTCATGGCTTAGACACGGGGTAAGAGGTGGAAGTTTCAACTCCTCTGGGCTTCAATTTCTTAATCTGGAAAATGAGAAGGGGCAGTAGATGATATCTAAATTACCTTATAGTTTTAAATCTATTATCCTTATCTTTTATGCCGTTGATAAATTAGTTACACAGAGTGATAATTAAAACAGCTATCATTTATAGAGTAGAGGAAAAGTCATCAATAATTGTGTGAAAAAATAGTAGGAAATTCTACATGATTCTTAACCTCCTTCAAATTCCAGCTAAAATCTTACTTTTTACAGGAAGCCTATCATGATTCCCCTTAATGCTAGTGCCCTTCCTTCCATTAATTAGTTCCAATTTATTCATATGTGTATATACATATACATATATATGTGCGTATACATATACATATGTGTGTATGTATGAATATGTGTGTATGTATGTGTGTATACATATATACATATACACACATGCATATATTTGGACTGGGAATTCCTTGAGGGCAGGCATTATTTTTACCTTTGTATTCCCAATGTTTAACATAGTTCTTGGCTCATTTGGCTCTTATTAAATGCTTATTAACTGAGTAGCTGAACATTAAGTCTCTCTGTAGACTCTAGGGCCATAGTTGAGTCAATACTGGTTAGTTGTTTGTGCAGATGATATCTGGAAAAAAATTAAAGGGGTGAGTTGTGTTTCCAAACCTGCAAAGTGATAGCAGAATTGCACACATAAAATCCACTTCAGCAAAAGTTATGATGAGTAAGAAGCTCTCTCCATATGGGCTATGAAGGTCTTTTAATTGAATCAGCTGGGCAAATAGACACATACACAACACACACTCACACATCAATGAATATTTCTCTTTGGGATTCTAGTAGACAAGAGATGTTGTATTGACAGAAGATCTCATGAAATGTGGAATAAAACAAGAAAATCTTAAAGGGAAAAATTGCTTTGGCACACAAGAATTTCATATAGGAACATTTAAGTCTCTTTCCAAGATGAATCCTCTCCATGAAGTCCCCTCTAACCCCAGCCTTTGGAAGAGGAGAGCAAGGGATGGGTAGCAATTGTCAGACAGAGAAATAGATAGGAGTATGGAAAACAGCAAGTGATGTGCTGAGGAATTAGCAGATAAGGGGCATAATATTCCTGAGACCAGATAGAAATGATATCTCACTGCATTGATCTTTTAGCACTTTGCACTCTTCTTATGTACTTACCAACTCTACTCTAAATCCGTCTATCTAAAATATCGATCTATATCTGTGTCTACATATTCATTTGCATATAAGTTATCCCCCAGAACCTTCAGGGCAGATAAGGTACCATTTTTCCTCTTCCATAATTTAGTGGATTAGACATAATAGAGACACAATAAATGTTTGTTAAATCAGTTAATGAATTAGCTTACTTTTGTTAATACTCCAAAAGATTCAGGGTATTAAAACCTTTAGACCTATACCACAGTTTCTGTAGAAGGAAGCCTGATGCCTACCATGCCTCCTCTCAAATTCTAGGAATTTTCCTCCTATCTTTCTAGGTCATACGATCACAGATTTGGCATTGGAGGGAACCTTGGAGACCATTAAATTTAATTTTTCACTTTACAGATGAAGAAATCTAGCATCAGAGAAGTTAAGTGATTTGCCCTAGGTCACAGAGTTAGTGTCTAGGAAAGAACTCAACCCAGTCTTCCTGGCCCTCAAATCTAATACTTTATCCACTATTCTTTGCTTCTTCTATCTTTAGTCTTGATGAAAAGATGAAGCTATGGTCAATCAGGAGAAGCAAGAACAGCAAATTCAAAAAAGAATAACTTTATAAGATAGTAGATTCATAACTAAAAGGGTTATCTTTGAGGTCATATAGTCCAGACATTAATGTTATTATGAATAAGGAAGCAGATTTGAAGCTGAATCAACTTGCAGAGGTCAACTCTCTGAATTGAGATTCAAAATCAGGTCCTCTGATTACAAGCAAAGCACTCATTCAGTTCTACCATGTGCAACTGCTGAACTACAACCAAATACTCCTTGTAGTGGCTTCTAAATCACTATTCCAGCTCAGCCTAAGACTCTGTCATTGGTGCCAAAGGGAAAGAGTGGATATATGCTATGACATTAACCCTGAAATTCAGGACTACTTGAAGGGCAATGTGGTAAGGAGAACAGCTTTCATCAGCAGACTTGGGTTAACGTTCCTGTTCTGAAAACTACTGGCTGTGGGACAACTAAGTGGTGCGGTAGATAGAGCTCTACTTCAGGAATCAGGCAGACCTGAGTTTAAATTTGGCATCAGCTACATACTAGCTGTGTGACCCTAGGCAAGTCACTTAACCCTAACTGCTTCATTTAAAAAAATAATTACTAGCTGAGTGATCATGATCAAGTCATTTAATACAACTCTATTTTGACTTTTCTCATGTGTCTTTTACTGTGCTGTAGGGTCAACTACACTGGTATGCCCATGATGGAAGTTGGCACACGTTCTTATATCTACTTTACTAGGAAAGATAGCTGTTTTAGGGATCAAAAATCTTTTTTTTTTAATTACATTCAGTAGTTCAGAGGGAAAACACCAGCACCTTGAACTTGAGAGAAAATAGAAACAGAGAAAATATAAGCAGAGAAATAAAGACCAACAGACAGGGCTCTGACTACCTGAATCAAAGCAATATTGCTACACACTTTACATGCATTCCTGTATCTAGAAAGCCTTTATATCTGAGCAGCCGGTGAGCTCTGAACATAGGACCACTCAGAATCTCAACTAGGGAATTGCAAGATTCTTCTTATAAGCAAGCCCCAAAAGGAAAATACCAACTCGCAGTTTATGTACATTTTTTAGAGGCAGAAGGCATCCTTGTGACTCAGTGCCTAATTAGAAATTAGCAAAAGGTGTGAAAGCCTTCCTACAAAAAAGCCTCCCCTAAGCAAGCTTTCCTCAATGGACACCACATGAGGCCTATTAATGGGAGGGGGAAGATCTTAAATCCCATTAACATTACATCTGCCAGGCCCCATCCTTGAAATACTCCCACCATCAAGGGTGTATGTCCTCCAACATGTGCTGGAGAAAATCATGATACTATGTTGATGATATATACCTCCTGGGAGAAATGAATCCTGCTTGTGAGTTTATTATTGGTCTAAAGGTACTCTTATTTCTCTTTAAATGACTTTTCTTAAGCTTCAAGCCAGTGTACCATAGCAGTTAGAGCACCAGGTTTTGGAATTGGAGATCTGGGTTTGAAACTTGCTTTGAACATAATTCTGAACTATGTGACCTTGAAAAAGTTGCTTAATCTCATTCAGTCTCAGTTTCCTCCTGTGTTGATTGGGCATAATGGTACTCACCCCACTGTACTGTTTTATAGATTAAACAAAATAATAAAATTTAAATGCTTTTTAAACAGTCCAAACCCAGGCTTATTCAGTAAATCTTAGATGTACTTCATCCAGTATGAAGGGACACTTGTAATTATAGTAATAATAATAATAATGTATCCTTTCATTATGGTAGTCTAGAATTTGTTGCCTAAGCCTTGGTGCAAACTCTATCTGTAAAACATACAGGTATAAGGAGAAGAAAGAGGAAGCTAATTGTCTTTTTAAGTGATCTAGGCCAGTGTTCTGGAGCAAATGAGTACTAAATCTCAGAGATCCTTCCCAACATACAGGTTGTGCAAGCTCTGGGTCTGATTGACAATCAAAAGGTCAAGACTTCCTCAAAGCCCTTGCTACTTTGACCCTGAAAATGACCTTCTGATCTCCTCTCCTTTCCCCCACCCCCTCTGGTTATCCTTAGAGAACAAGAGAAGAGCATAGCTGGGGTGTGGGGAGAAAAGTCCTTGGCCTCTTGACTTTTATCTGTTTTTCTATCTTTATGCTCCTTGCTTCTTTCTTCCCCTTCCCCTTTCTCACTAGGTCCTCTCTCCAGGCTTGTTCCTGTGGCCTTCTCCTCTTACTCCTTGTTTATTTTCCTTAATCAGTGACATATTCTGCCTTTGTTAAAGTGAACATTCTTACAAAAAACAAAATATACACATTCCATTTCTCTATATAAATTATAACCGTGCAAACTTCTTTTTTTAGCTTTGAATGCTCCTGAGGATTTTAATATTTATTTCAGATACATGATACCATTGCTTCAGAGAATTCCCTGTGAGGAAATTTCCTTTATTCGTTGTTCAAATTTCTGCAACTTATAAAATCATAGATTTAGAGCTGATAGGACCTTAAAGGTCATTGAATTCAACCCCCTAATTTATAGTTAAAGATACTTAGGCCCAAAGTTAAGTGATTTACACCAGGTTACAGAGGTTGTAAGGGGCAGAGCTGGGATTAGAACCCAGGGATATTTCTCACAATTTGTATATACACTGAATTACATCTAGGATGGGCTATAGGTAATCCCAATGCAAGTTCTTTTTTAAAACAAAGGGACATTTCTTAATTCCTTTTTCCGTCTGGTAAATATTGATTTCCACATGCCAGATTTATTTAACACAGGGTTTAAATGTACAAATTCTTAACAGGGCAGTTACTCTGCAAAGACTAGCTCTGTAAATATCCCTTCCTTGCCTTGTGATGATTGCAATATGGTCTCATGATGGCATTCAAAGGCAATTCTTTGAAATGAATCTCTAATGGGATTTTGACAACTAAAATAGACAAGATGGGCTAGCTGCATTCCTATATTATGACAGCATTGATAAAAGGGGAAAGCCTATGGTCTTCAGATATCTTAGATTTTCAGTACTTCAGAGGATCTGTGATTTCCTCAGTGGAAGCATTGTCACCACTGATGTGCAAATTGGGTATCCTTGGAGTCCTTAGTGATTAAGGTCATGGCTTGCTATAAAGCATTTTAATTATTGTCAATCTGTCAATAATCACTGTGTGGGGGATGTTCAGGGAATACTAGCATTTCTGGCATGAGGGCTTACTGAGGACTTGTCAGGATTGCTCATCCCCCTTTTGTGTTCACCTATCAGCCAACTCTCAACCTATGGCTCCAAGAAAGTGTAGCATGTGCAGCAGCCACAACCCCTTCTTAGCAGATGTCCTAAACCTGGTTGAGGGGAATTGACAGGGCTCAAGCCTATCAATGAGTTAGGGGGAGGTCTGCCCCAAGCACATGGAGACTTCCCATGGCAGAATGAATGGATGAGAACAATTTGGTCCAACAGTCATGAAGATGACTGAAGTAGATGCTGTGGAGTACTTAGAGCTTTGTCAGATGTTGAAGACACCAAAGTGTAATGGTAAGGAAATTTGAAGATCTTCTCTGCCCCTTAATGGGCCCCTCACTTGGAGCCTAACAAGAAAAGCTTGCTTAGGGGAGGCTTGTTTTTGTTACTTTGTAACTGGAGAAGGATATATATAATGTTTGTGTGTGTGTACATATGTATATGTATATATGTATATATATGCCTCTCTATATATAGCCTTCTCCAGTTACATATATATCGTATACACATATACATATATGTATACTATATATACACATACACAGTATACATATATATCTTTCTCTATAGCTTCTATATATAGGTTTTGAAGTACATATATATATCTATACACACACACACACACACACACACACACACACA
>CM053593.1:273433132-273455929 GCA_028646575.1 Pseudocheirus occidentalis
ATATATATATATATATATATATAAACATATGTAGATATACATATGTTTTGAAAACCCAGATGTTGGTGCTTCTCTCTCTGGTAACTAATACTTTATGCATGTAATGGTCAGACAGCTAGAAGTTCTATCTGTTGCTCTATTGAATTGTGTTATTTTCTCTGTATTTTTTGTATGCTGGTAATTTCTGCCTGTATTTTCTGAAGTTTGAGGTGCTGACTTTTCCCCTGGAACTAAGTGAATGATATATGTTTGATTAAAGTAAGATGTACCCCTTTTGAGTAGCTTTACTTAACAAAAACAGATCAAAGAACCTGTGCTAGCAACCATCATGAGTATGCTAGGGTGCTTACTGATACAAAATGGCATAGTTGGCAGGATCTGCAAACTAAAAGGAAAGTATGGGGCCTGGGATAATTCTTTGAGTTATCAATCATCTTGACTTTTGTATTGCTACTGGACTTAGATGATTCTGGAAGAAAGTGTAAGGGTGATGATTTTGTGCAACTCTGCCTCACTTAAATCTAATTCACATGCAGGTCAAGATATCCTGTGATGTCACTGGCCCCCTTCAAAAACAAAGGATGGACAACAGCCACAAAACAATTAGTGTCAATTCATCAATAAGCATTATTAATGATCAACTTTGTATCAGGCTTTCTGGTGGCCAAATAGCTTGTGATATCCTGTCCAAATTTAGCTGGGGTAGCCCTCATATGAGACACATGGCCAGTCTCCAAGTCCATAAAGTTTTTTTCAGGTTGGTAGGACCTACTAAAGTTTATTCTCTGCTAATATAATCTTTGAGAATGTTAGGCCACCTCCATGGCAATTTAAGATGTAATTCTGTCTCAGAGATGGTCTATTAAGATTCAGGAACTCTCACAGTTTAGAGAAAAGTCACTATGGAAAACTACTTATTTCCAGGTTCTCGTGGTTTTGAAAAGGACTTTCTGAAAGAAGCCTATGTGGTTAGGTGGACAGAATGACAATGGAGAAGTAGTACTCAGAGGATTCTTGGAGTAGTTTCAATGTGGCTTGGGCTCCTCCCTACTTACTAGGATGTATGGGCAGAGATGAGTAGACGATAGGACTGTACATGAGGCATTTGTGATTGTGAGCTGGGAATCAGATTAATGGAGATTAATGGTGACACAAGGCACTAACCACATCTAGGTACAAGTAAAAGTGGTGGAATCAGTACATTGAGTTTGGAAGGACATTTCCAAAAGACCCTCATGAAGGTCTTTCTTGGGTATTTTTACATCTTTTCCAGGAGTATAACTTAGAGCAGTATATCTTAAACGGTAGGTCACCACTTTTTACAGGGTCACTTAACTAAATGTGGGGGTCATGCAAAATTTGGCAATAGCAAAAGTAAAATTTGGTAACGGAATGTATGGCCACCAAAATCAATTCAAAATCAAACATTTCATGATTCCAAGATGTTTTTGGCAGCCCTTGCTTGTGTTGCATCACACAACTTCACTGCAGTCTTGGATCTGAACACGCAACATGCACACTTTGCCCTGTGCTTGCCATAATGCCACATTATGCTAGGGATCCCTGCCTAAAACACTTTGGTTCAGATTCAAGACTATTGTATGTTAGGAACTACAGTGTTTTTACTGTACCTACAAAATCATTAAATGAATTTTGGCTTGGGATTAGGATAAAATTTCCAAAAAATTCTGAAATGACCCTAAAAATACTTCTGCCATTTTGTACAATGGGTATAAATGAAGTGGCATTCTTAGCACTGACCATTATAAAATCAAAATATTGATCTGCTCTGAAAAATTATGAAGATGTTCTACATCATGAAGTATCAAATGTTCTGCCAAGATTTAATTCTCTATGCAAAATTCATCTCATTAGTATGCAAATTTGCTTTTGTCTTTAATAAATGGTAAAAGTACATGTTTGTATTGTTTTAAAACAAATTGCTTTATGATTTATTATCAGTAAATGTTTGATTTGTATACCTGGGGTTGTGTAAAAATTTCTCAGGTGAAAAGGTGTGGTGAGTGGAAAATGTTTAAAAGTTTAGAGGAAGTTTTCTATCTGCTTGCTTTATGTCTCTGAAGTGCCTCATAGTTAACCAGTTCAACACTCATTTCCTGCAGAATTGAGGAGGAAGAGGGAAAATCCATTTGTCAATTTATTAAATTCCAACTAAAGCTGCCCAAACTTTAACCACTTACTTTTATTTCCGTGTTTTTAGTAGTTGTTAATGAAAATCAAAAACAAAATATAAATCACCTTCCCTACTAAGTTGTTGTTTATCATGAGTTTAATCTGTCTATAAGTTAATTTGGAATTGAGAGAGAATTTACTCAACAGGAGGAATTGATATAACTATTATTATTATATCAGGGTATCAGTGTGTAGAGAGCTGATACAAGTTTGTGATTTTACTTTATTATTTTAAACTTAAATATTAAAACCTAAATATACAATAAGAAAAGAAAAAAACCAGCATTGTTATGTGCATAGCAGAATGTAATAGAGGATTCAAAATATACAGCAATAAATTTCCATTTCAGGAAAATCTATATAATAAATGCTACACATTGTGTTCAGAGCTGTCCGTCTTTGGTTCCTTGTAAATTTTCTCTTGTTCTCTGCTGTGCATTTTTTACTTTGCTATTTTCCTACTCCTCTCCTGCCGCCCCCAGCTGAAGACAGTTACAATTAGGCAGATATATTTATACACACATGCATATACATATACATGTATGCACACATATATACACATACATATACATGTACACAAACATATATACAATACACATACACATATGCCTACCTATATACACTTATATAAACACACATATATATACTTAGATATCTATAATCATATTCACATATAGATATATACATTCATCTGTGTCTATGTAAGACTGTACTATATTTATTTGTCCTCTCTTTCTCTGAAGGTGGGCAACCTCTTCCTTCATAAATCTGAGTCCTTCCATATTTTTCCAAGTCTACCTACCCATCATTTCCTATACCACAGCAATATTCCAACCTTATACTGTCTAGTAATTTTAGATAGTTCAAGAGTTTGCTATTTAAATACTTTTCCAGAGTGCATATGAACATATACATGATAAGATAATATACCTTTAGTAATTCTTTTGAAAGCAAGTACGAAAAAAAAATAAAACTAGTAAGAAAATGGGTTATAGAGGCCAGGCATAGGGCAAAGGTTGAGCATTTGATTTTTTTTTTCCTGAGAGTGTCTTTGATATTCTGTCCTAAAGCAACTGTTGTCTCTCCAAAGTCTGCTGGTAAATGCATTCATCCTCAGGGTTCCCTGAACTAAGTGAAATCCAGGCAGAGACATACTATCCCCTTATAGGTGGACCCCTGACACATACTTCTATTACATACATTGGAGGAAAATGCTAGTAGAATCATACACTATCCTGTAGTCCATTATAGATATCCTGGGATCATATTTCTCTGGATTAATCTTTAGGCCTTCTTAATAACAACTTTCTGGCTCATTTCATTCCAAGCTAGAAATATTCCTGGAAGCATCAGAAATCTGCCTTCTACTTCTCAAGGCCTCAACCTCTTATAGTCAGCCAAGCATATCAATGAATTAACATACTAAATTGCTTTTTAGGGATAGTAACTGGACCTGTAATTTCATTTGTGTAGGGAGTTCTCTGGATGTCATCTTCTCTGTAGTCTTATAGATTTACCAAGGGCCCAGAGAATTTTCATTAGTTGTCCAGGATAACCCAATCAGTATGTATTAGAAATAGAACCTGAACTCAGGTTTTCTTGCTTCTGAGGTCAGCTCTCTATCCAATATTACATATTGTCTCTGCATAGTGCCATGAATATACTCATATATAGTACACATTTATAATTATTAGTACTAACTTGCTAGTTATAGTTAGTTATAATTATTAGTACTAACTTGATAACTAAAAGGCATACAAGAGTCCCACTAGTATCTTAATCCATTAATAAAGGAATAATTATAGATCTCCTTTCAGTGGGGCCCAGTGGTTCAGATAGTTCATTTAAGAAGCTTTCTGCCTCATTCATTGTTATCTAGAGCCAGACCATGGCCTTCCATCTTCTTTGTGTTGTCTTATCTCTGCTTCCTTACTATCTCCTGCCTTTACAACTGTAGTTACTACAATCTTTTAGCATGGTCTTTAAACTACGAGCTTGGCTTTAGGAACACTCTCCCACAGGAAGTCACAACCATCTTTTTCAATATTTTTTTTCCTTCCTAGAAGCCCCTTTTTAGAACTTTTAAGAAACTACCCTAGGATTTTTCTTCCATCCTGAGCAAGGAAGGGGGAAAAAGAGCCAAATCTCAGAATTTCTTAGATTCTTTGGCAAGCGTTTTTCTCTGTATGGGCCTGTTGTATTTAAAATATCATTTTTAAAAATAAATATGGTAAAGGAATTTCTACTGTGTTCCAAAAGGAATAGAAAGGAAGATATTCTAAGAGAAGCTGTGCATATATTTGCTAGACGATCAACTCAAATGAGCTGAATCCCTTAGAAGCTGGTGCTGTTGTATTGAGCTTTCCTGTAGCTATGAGCT
The DNA here is from genome assembly GCA_028646575.1 of Pseudocheirus occidentalis. Classification (NCBI taxonomy): domain Eukaryota; kingdom Metazoa; phylum Chordata; class Mammalia; order Diprotodontia; family Pseudocheiridae; genus Pseudocheirus; species Pseudocheirus occidentalis. The sequence goes on from CM053593.1 coordinate 273,437,706, forward strand.
TTTCTCTCTTTTTGGAGTACTTTTTATTCTAAAATTAACAAACAGCAAATAAGATGAGCATTTCCATATGTGAAATAGAACAAAAACAAAGATTTGTACCTTAATCTGAAAAACTTCATTACCTTTTAAAAAGTATATAATAAATTCTGCTTGTCATTTCCAAGGAAATCAACTGATCAAGTCAGCAAGTATTTACTGAGCACCTACTATGTGTCAAGAATTATATTAAGCTCCACACTAAGCATATGTCTTTGTTTCTTAGCAATCTTCCTTGTGCATTTGCATATGTGTATGTGTGTGTATATATATATGTGTATGTGCGCGTGTGTGTGTATATGTATGTTTGTATGTGTATGTATATTTGTATGTATATGTATGTGTATGTATATATGTGAATTATATATGTGAATATATATACATATAATATAGACATATATTATATGTGAATTTATATTATATATGTGAGCATGCACACAGTATATACACATATATTTCATTTTGATACCCTACCAATGAGGCCATCCCATCCCCAAACTGAAAGAAGAAAAAAAAGCCTGAACCCTTATATTGCGTGTGTGTATATATATACATGTGGAAACAAAACAAATCTCCACATTGGGAACATCTGGAAATGTGTCTCATTTTGTGCCTTGAGTTTGTCGCCTCACTGCTAGGAGGTAGAAAGTGTCTTTCATTCCCAGTCCTCTGGATTCAAGGTTGACTGTTATACTGATTAATGCCAATGTGAGAAGTAAGACCTTTGCTCTCCTTATTCAGTCAAATGGATGACTATGTGATTCACTGAGACTCATCTGTAAAAGGAAGGGGTTGGTTTGCAGATTGAGAGCTGGAGCTGACCTTAAACGTTATCTCTTCTGGCCCCTTTCATTAGCACAGTGCCTGGCACATAGGAAGCTCTTAATGAATGATTATTCCGTTCAGTTTTTAATTTTACAGATTAGGATAGGGAAGTTTAGAGGGAGGTTGGGGGACTTGTCCAAAGTCAGGATTCAAGATACAATAAATACAGCACAATGCCTACAACCTGAAGTCGTCCCCAACCGTGATGTCTTTTAAAAAATATTAGGTGACATTTAATAGTAATGCCAATGCCAATGCCAATGCCAATGATAATAATGCTAATGATAATAATGCTAATGATAATAATAGCATTTATATAACTTTTTAAGGCGTGTGAAACGCTTTACATTCTCTTAGTTGATCCTTACAGCAATCCAGTGAGGTTGTTGTTGTTGAGTTGTTTAAGCTGTATCCAACTCCTTGGGACCCCATTTGAGATTTTCTTGGCAAATATACTGGATTGGTTTGCCATTTCCTTCTCCAGCTCATTTTACAGATGGGGCAACTGAGAGAAACAATGTTAAGTGACTTGCTTAGGGCCATGCAGCTCCTTTTTGTTGCTTTTTTTGGAGGGAGAAAGGTTGGGGTTAAGTGACTTGCCCAAGGTCACATGTTTTGTGTTAGGTGGCTGAGGCTGGATTTGAACTCGGGTCCTCCTGACTCCAGGGTCAATACTCTATTCATTGCATCACCTATCCACCCCAGCTCACCCAACTCTTAAGTTTCCAAGGCCAGATTTGAACTCTGGAAGATCAAACTTCCTGACTGCCCACTACGTACTCTGTCTACTGCCTAATGCTTTTATCACTCCCATTTTACAGAGGAGGAAACTGGCAAATGGAGATTAGGTAATGTGCAGGGAGTTACAAAGCTGGAAAGTGTCTAAGTCCAGATTTTGAACTCGACACTTCTTAACTCTATGTCCAACACTGTATGTATTGTACCACAATTGTTTCTTAATCACTTACCATGGGTCAGATTATTCTAGGGGCTGGGAAAGGAAGAAAAGAAGAAAGCCCCAGCCCTAAAGGGGATTACATTGGACTTGGATTGATGTTAAGCACTTTCAAAGGATTTCTTGTCTATTAGAATAATATGTTTGTCTGCATCTTCACCTAAATACCTGGGAACTTTCTACCAATGATAATTCCCAGGTCTCCTAGTAGACTTGCATAGTTGAATTGGAAGATGCCTTGGTGAATTACTTCATGACTGGCACATTTTCACTTTCACATTGTAAGCAAATAAGAGTTTGTGAGCCATTGATAATGCCTGCCCACATTGTAGGACCTTTGCGTTTAAACCCTGTACAGCTCTTCTCTTGGATTACTTTAGGTTTTACCACTAAGTGAACCAAAGGGATGCTTAAAACCCCCTTTGGGTGGAATAATTGGACTGCTTTTCTCAAATACTCTGAACTGTTCCAAAAAAGAGAAAAAAAGAGTTATTTCACAAATTGAATTGTCAACAGAGAATACAACTCACCTTTGATCCTCAAGTTCTTCTCTGATGCATTTTAAAAATGGAAAAAAGTCCAGTATTTTTCCTGAGCTATTTTTCCTTCAGATGACTCCTTACATTTCCACCCATTACATTATCCATATAACTTGCAATAGACTTATCTACCAGTTGAGGTGAGTGCCTCCCCCAGTGAAAATATTCAAGGAAAAAATGGCAGCTTAAGCATGGACACAAAGACACAACCCCAACTCCAGTCCCTTCTGTTTTTCTATCTGAAAGCCTTTTCTTGTGGGAACCAACCATATGTTGAAAAATGCTGAATCCAATCTTTCTTGTCCTGGAGGGCGGAAAGCAATACATATTTTGCCCATAGGAACCAGGGCAGATTAATCCTATAGGTAAGCAATACTAGATGTCTATGCTAGTGCCAGGAGACATGCCCCTTTGTGATCTTGTAAAAATCTCATTTAACTTTCATTAAAGGAGAGAGCCACAGGCTGTCAGTCCAAGCAAATTTCACAGCTTTTGTCTTAGCAGAATGACTTATCAGCAAGTTAAACAGCTCAACACTGAACACTTCAGCAGATAGCTACCAATCTGACAGCTACATGTCAGCCCCCACCAGCTAGTCAGGGCCTGTGAATGACCTGAGGAATGTACCTCTTAACAAACTCAAATAGAAAACTATTGTAAAATGGGGTTTTCAAGAAAAAGAAAATGCCTTCCCCTCAGAAGGATTTGAAAAGGTAGAAATGTGAAGGAAACATTCTGCTTAATTATCTCATCTATTCTGGAAAAATCCAATTGAATGAAGAATACCAGGATGCAGACTTTGCTCTGCAACTGAATGGACAATAGGTAGAATGGGTTTCATTGGTACATAAGCGTATCTTAGACTAATGCTGTTCATGGATGATGAGTCAGCCAGTATTTGAAACAGAGGAATAGAGAAGATTGCCTGGCCTTTGGGAAATTATTCAGTGATTTTTAGTGACTTAAAACTCTTTCTTGCAGGAAAGGCCCATGTTGATAACAAGAATATTCTTCTGAAGATGCTCTATGACTCTTCTTCATAGAACACTATCTTATTTGAAGAAATGAGTTGAGCATTATCCAAAGAGCACTGCATAGATGTTAGAAATACATAGAAATACAACCTCCTCATTTGTTTCTTTATTTCCTCCATTAATTGAAAAAAAACATCCTTGTATTGAAAATTATGAGAATGGTTTTGGAAGCCCTTTCATGGGGAGTGGAAAAACAATCTATGTGCTTGGGTAATGAAAGCAGATACAAGAGTACAATTGAAATACTTTGGGAAAATCACTTATCTGTGAGTCATGGCAGAGTCACTAGAGAGCAGTCCTCAGAGGAAGGAAAACTTGGGTTCTAGTTCTGTTTCTGAGACATATTGGTTTGTGACCCTAGGCAAGTTTTTTTTTTTCTACCTTTCAGTAATCCAAAGAGCTCTTAGTAAGCTACAGAGCAAGTATGGTACTGAATTGGTACCAAATGAGAGAATTTCCTCAACAGGAAATAGTTCTTTACTTTACCAATGAAACCTTAGGCCTGCCTGCCCTAGTTCCCCTCCCCTTCTATCTGTCTAGAAGTTAGAAATTATGTTTTATTTTTATGAGTAGTATGTGATTGATATATCCAAAGAGGTAAAGTTTTGAAAATGAAAAATAAAATTTGGAAATATTTGAACAGCAATAGTGTGCTATATGGTGGCATTCCAAGCTAGCTCTCTATTTAGAGACATTACAGATCCCATTAGTCAGGAGTAAACCATTCCCCCAGAGAAAGACAGATGATGACACATTGGATGTGAATTCTATGTGGCTGAATTTTCCAACACATTACACATCACACTACCATCATGCAGCCACACTTCATCTTTAAACAAATAAACCTGTTAAACAAATCCATCTTCCCTGTCAATTGGAAACAAAGAGTCCATTTCTGAAATGCTTATCAAGTGCTGTCTGATAATTGAATAAGTCTGATGAAAGGAATAATTTGTCAAACTAATTTGTTACAGTTAAGAAGGTCGTGCCATGACATGAGCCTCACAGGGAATAAGGGGAGACCATCTAGGCTGGTGTTATTAACTCTCCTTGACATGGTCACATGATTTTGCAAGATTTTTCTTTTCCTGGCAATGTTACATGAATGTGGCTGACACTGTTCTGTAAGTCCTTAGGGCCAGAAGAGAGTTCATTCTCTGTGCATTTTGTAGAATGAGGGAATGTGAACACATGTGTGGAGAGCTAAACCAGATGTGCCAGAGAAAATTAGATGTCAAAGTTAAAAATAAAACAAGAAATACATTGACTGGGTGTTGCTGGATTGCTCCCTATATGGGAGTTGATATATTCTATAAGCAAAAAACCAAACCAAACCAAAAATCCTTTAAAATGCTTCAGTGTATTAGCTTATTACAGGAGAAATTTCTATAGAGAAGTTGAACAAGCTTCACAACTGGAACTATTGATCACCATGGGAGTTTATTTTCTCTTCTGCCTTGTTTTTCTAAAAAAAGAAAAAACATACTTGCAGAAAACAATGATTTAGCACCAACTAAGGGGGAAAAATGCCTATGCTGATGGAAAGAGACATTTGGAAAAAATGTATCCGAATTCCCATTTACAGCCTAATATGTGTTTGGTCATCTATTATTCTTGCAAGAATTCTCTTTCCCAGCTTTCTTTTTCTTTGAAAAAGCTATTTTATTTTGGTCATACCTCTGGTTTTCATTAGCAGAGAGAACTTTAAGTAAGAAAATATTTTTTTCAGAACTTATGATGTTACAGAGATGCTGGAGGCACTGAAAATCAAAGTGACTTGTCCAGGGTCATATAGCTAGGAAAGAAAGAAGCAAGGCAGGGGAAGGAAAGAAAAAAGAAAGGAAGGAAGAAGAGAAGGAAGGGAAGAAGGGAGGGAGTAAAGAAAGAAAGAAAGAAGGGAAGGAGGGAAGAAGAAATGGAGCAAAGGAGAAATGAAGGAAAGAAGGGAGAGATAAAAGAAGAAAAGGAGAAAGAAAGAAAGGATGGAAGGAAAAAAGGAAGGGGATGAAGGAAGGGAAGGAAGAAAGGAAAGAAGGGAGGATGAAGGGAGTCATAGAGTGAAACAATTCATCTCACTGATATTGAGGCCCTTGCTCATGGTCACTACTACATATATATATATATAGTCATTGAATACAGATTACCACCAGGGTTCATGATCCCCCTCTCTGTCCCAGTTTCTTTCAAGTGCTGCTAATATTTGCTCTTTATAGATTTTCATAACATAAGAGACCCTTGTAGTATAATAATGACATACTAAGGTGTTTCAGAAACCAGAAAGAATAAATAGAAACATTAGCTTTTCAAAGCCTTATTGCTACTACTTCCAGTACTGATCTTAAAGGTGAGAGCACAGTATAGGAGAGAGAGACTGAATGGGAGACAGGAAACAGGTTCCATCTTGGTTGTTCTAATCACCTGTGTGACTATCTATATATCAGGAGAACTTTCTAGGTTTTAGTTTCTTAAGAGGTTGGATTCAATGATTACTAAACTTTCTTGTAGCATGAAAATTCTTTGTGCTACAAAGATCCATTTAACACCACCAACGTGTCAGCATTAAGATGATTGTATGGTTACTCACTCTACCTTGCTCATTTCTTGATAGCAATCTGTATTGTAAGTGGTAGAGCATTGTATGAACAAAAGGCATCATGATGTGGTAGATAGGGTGCTGGCCTATTAGGCAGACCTGCTTATGGTATAAGAACAAGTAGTGGTGTATGGTAGTGATGGAATACTACTGTGGTATAAAAAATGATGAGCTCAGGGCGCTAGGTGGTATGGTGAATACAGCACTGGCCCTGGAGTTAGGAGGGCCTGAGTCCAAATTTGACCTCTGATACTTAACACTTTCTAGTCATGTGACCTTGGGCAAGTCACTTAACCCCAATTGCCCTCAAAAGAAAAAAAAGTCATGAGTGCAATGATCTTAGAAACAACATGGATTTGTCTGAAATAATGAAGAGCAAAATGAGCAGAACCAAGACAATTGTATGTGACAGTATATTATCACAGTAATATTGTTTTAAGAACTATTTTGAGTGAACAAGTCATTTCAACTATTATAAACATACAAATTAACTATAAAGGACATATGAAGAAAGACACTATCTGCATCCAGAGAAAGAATTGTCAAATAGATGTATATATAGAATAATTTTTTGTGTTCATATATACATGTGTATGTATATATGAATGTATGTATGTATACACATATATACCTACATACCTCTATTTGTATCTAATAGTAGCCATCTCTAGGGCAGGGTGGGAGAGATGGAAAAAGAAAAAAAAGAAATTTACATGATAACTTCATTATGTATTTAAAAGAAATGGTAAGTTGTACATATTTACAATTTCATATGCAATCATCATTTTATTTCATTTTTACTATATTATGGAGATCCTTGTTTTATTCCATAAATTAAAAATAAAATAAATAGATGTGGGCAAAAACCAGTTTGAATCCTCACATACTCACCATGACCAAGTTCCATAATCTCTCTGTTTCAATCTGCTTATCTGTGGAATGGGGATAATAACACCTTAAGTATTTACTTCACAGATTCATTGTGAAGATTAAAAGAGATAACATAAACACATATTTTTGTACAAACAAAAAGTGCTAAAGTGTTACTGGCCTTTAAGTTTTTTAATGTCTATTATTATTATTTTTCCTTTAGTAATATAGAATCACAGAATATTAAAACTGGATTAGACTCCAGAAACTATTTAACCTCCTCTATGCATTTTACAGATGAGGAAACTGAAGCTGAAAAAAGGTTAAAGGTGTTGGCAAAGATTTCATGGCTAGTAAGTGTAAAAGGTAGAATTTGAACTTGAATCTCCTGACTTCCAAGTACTCTTTTCATGTAATGTTTTGGTATTAGTAAGGGCTGACTTCCTTTCTGAAACATGTTGATGTATTTGCTGCTAAAGGTTCGCTATTGAATGATTAAGGAATTCTATCTGTCTATCTATCTATCTATCTATCTATCTATCTGTCTGTCTGTCTGTTTGTCTTCTGTCTGTCCGTCCGTCTATCTACCTATCTATACATCTATCTTTCTATCTATCTCTTGTCCGTCTGTCCATCTACCTATCTATACATCTATCTTTCTATCTATCTCTATCACCTATCTATCTCTATCATCATCTATCATATATCATCTATCTGTGTGTCTGTGTGTCTGTATATCTATCTGTCTGTCTGTCTATCTACCTATCTACATGTATATGTGTATATGTACACATGTGTATATATATATATATATTATATACACTTTTATAACTTTTAAGATGAATCATCTACTCTAAGCAAAAGGAGGTGGGGATGGCCTCTTTTGGTGTTATTATTATGATAAGGCTTAAAGCATTGTGGTATATGTCTAACTTGGTATGAGTGCTTAATGTAACCATTTCAGGTTAATCTAGTTAAGCCAACAAATTGGCTAATCTCTCTCTCTCCTTGTTTTTGATGTACTTTTTTGCACATACTCTTCTCATTACTCCAAACTTCTCTGGTTCTGTCAAGCCTATCTGTCAATTAATAATTTGTTATCAATTGAACCTGTTTTGCAAAACATTCAATAATCTCAAGGTGGCTACTAAACAAATTTATGCCTGTCTATATGGTCTCCTAATGTCTATGAAATTGCTAGTGACATCTGGCATCCCTGAGGCTCCATTCCCAGGGACCTGCCTAGCACTCCATGTTACTCTGCTTACAAAGAATGTCCACTGTGGGAGATTCACCAGCACTTTGGGGACCCTCCACATTCCTCAGCCAGATGTTTTACAGCCAAGTATTTTCTCAGCTGGATAGAAAAGCACAGTGGAACTATAGTCAGCAGTGGTGGGAATTATCAGTATCAATGAGATACTTCTTTTCTACTTTCACATAGGAGAATAGCAGAAAAATTTGAAATATGAACTCCAGGCCTGCCCCTCATATACCTTAATAAATTTCAGCTTTAGAAAGTAAATGTAAATTGACACACACAGTCTACACAGAGTGCCAAAATACGGAACAGATTCCAAAGTTATTACTACTTATTCTGCTTCTAATCATATGTTCATTCAACTTCCATGTGATAAATGAACCATCATTGTATGTTTGCCTTGACACTTATGAGTGTCAAAAATAAAGGGTCTGATTTTTTTGGTGGGAGTTCCCTAAAGGGCTTAAGGTAGCTAGGGTGGCAATTGAATAAGACCATTTTAAAAAGCTTTGAAGTTTTAGAATTTAATCAAATTTGAAGAGTCACTTAGGAATTAGAAATCATGAAGGCACTTGGGGCATGCTGGGACTCAGGCAAATTTTCCCCAAATACTATACTTCAAATGAAATTCTTATTCATTTGGATGGTTAATGAAATAGGATATTTTGCTGGAAGTCCCCTGGGAAGAAGAAAAGGTCTCTTTGAATACGCAGTATTAAAAGAATACTAAATAAATTGGAACACAAGAGACTTTCAGTTCAGGGTAACTTTGAAAAGTCATGGCTTTTTAGCAAGGGAAGAAACCTATTACTTCTTTGATCTGCTCCTCTTCCCCATCTGCCTTGAAGCTATAAGGATCCCCTTCTTTCTCAAAGCTTGTCTTGGGTCGCTTTCCCCCCTTTCTTTTTCTAGTTAATATAATTTGAATAGGAACAGCAACTAGCTCCTGCTCTGTTCCTCTATTGAAGTAGAGAAATGCATAGGAGAGAGCTGTGTGTGTGTGTTTTAATGCCATGCCAGCCCTCCAACAAGTTATGAACTTGGGATATATCCTTTCACCCCAAACTGGATTTGTCCTTTGTTATATAGTGAATTTTATGTTGATTTTGTGCATACTTATACATGTCAATGTGTACATGTATAAGTTCCTCAAGGACAGGGACAATTACATGTTTGTTTTTCTATCCCTAGCACCTAGCCAAATGCTAGAATTTAGTACTTAGAAAATATTTACAGATTGATTTAGTGAAAACTTAACAATTCGATGTTTTATGGTATGCACAGCTTTCAAAACACAATCATTAAAACAAGTACACTGAAAAAACATGGAATACCAATATAACATACTTCATTTGAAGTATGGAGCTTTCAGATTTAAAATTGTGAGTATAGAATGATCATGCACAAGCTGCTTAACTAGTGTCTTTTTCTTTTTTAATCTGAAGTCATAATTTTTCTTTCTTGTCTAGAAAGGAGATTCAGCCTCTAATATTGATTTCCTGCTTATGCCAGATTCATCAAGATATTTGTCCATGCCCAGAAATTTTGTATGTCAAGACCCAACAATTAGAATATACACTCTCCAGACCAATAACAATATTTTAAAACCAATAAATAAAATAAACACGAAAGGTTAGCATGTAATGAGAGGGATAGACTTGGAGTCAGGAAAAAACAAACAACCACACCATTTTTCTGGTCCTCTGCCTACCTTTTTAACTACTCCTTTGCATCTCTTGTTGGCTTGTATAACAGCCTCTAACTAGGGGGGTTCTTCATAACTCTGACTTGGGTGCTGCTCTCTTTCTACACTCTCATTTTGGTGACCTCATCAGCTTCCATGGGTTTAATTATCATTTCTATGGAGATGATTCCTAGATCTATATATTTAGCCCCAATGTCTCCCTCAGGCTTCTAACATGCTTTACCAACGGCTTATTGGATCTCTCAAATGAGTTATCCCAAAGAAATTTCAATATGTCTGAATTCAATATTTCTAAAATTCAATATCTGAAACAGAACTCATCATTCCTTCTGCCCCCAGCAGTATCCTGACATCCCAGGTTTGCAATCTTTACATCTTCTCATTTTCTTTCACTTATATTATTGAAGTGATCTCCTAAATGGTCTATCTGGCTCAAATTGCTTACTGCTCTCCATCCTACATACAGCTGTCAAAGTGAGTTTCCTGAATCACACATCTAACCATGTCAATTCCCCTCTCAATCAACTCAATTGGCTTCCTGTTGCTTCTAGGATAAAGTGTGAACTCCCTTGTTTTGCTTTAAAAACCCTTCAAAAAAACTGGACAAGATCTACCTTTCTAGCCTCATTGTACATTATTCTCTCTCTTGCACTCTCTGATTCAGCCAAACTAGTCTTCCCTTTATTTCTCACACATACACACACATGCCACCCTCCTGCCTCTATATCTTTGTACTGGCCATCCTTCATACAAGAAATACATTCTGTCTTCACCTATGCCTCATATAATTCCTCTCTTCCTTCAAGATTCATTTCAGACATGAACTTTAGCATAAATAATTTCCTAATCCTCCCAAACAGCTATAGTCCTCTCATAATATCTTATATTTAACAGTTTTGTATTTATTTGTAATTATTCTCCTTATTCTGTATATATGTATACATGGGGAAAATATAAATAAGAATGAAAAATATGGAGTAGTATACAGAGTAACAACTATATACCATAATATATGTATATACACATACTAACTTATGTATATACACATATACACATGTACATATATATGCATACCTGCACATATATAATAGTCTCCCCATAAAATACTCCATATTATTTGCATATATATTTAAAAATTTAAACATTCTAAAAACAATTAAAATGAAAAATTGGAATATATATAATTTTGTTATATACATATATCTATAAATATAAAGATTTATATATGATTTTTATATACACTCCTATATATACATACAGATGTTTGTCGATATACATATATGCATATATGTGTGTGGGTTTTGTGTCCCCCACAATGATGTAAACTCCTTGAGAATAGAGATTATTTCATTCTTCATATCCTAGTGACTAGCACAGTGTCTGGCATATAGTAGGTGCTTAATAAAAGCTTGTTGAGCAATTTATTGACCTGAGTTCAAGTCTTGCTTCTGTCATTAATGAAGTGTATGACAATGGACAAATTATTCATCAGCTGAATGCTCTAAGCAGCTCTCCAATCTATGAGTCATATATGATTTGCTCTATTTAGTATAAGTATGGAAGGGGCTTCCAAACCTGGTATTCCCTAGATTAACGAAAGGTCTATACCTGCTTTCACCAGGGAGTTCAGGCCTATGTACACACACATGCACATATATAGACAAACACAATCATTGCACTGCTTATATCTATTCTCCTGCCTCTGTAGTTTTATTTATACTCTACCCCCTATTCCCCATGTCCCAGATGGGTACTCTCTTAATTTCTACTCATGAGAAATTCTAGTTTCCAAAAACACAGCTCAGAAGCCTCTTCCTATACGAGGTCTTTCCTGATGCCCTCAGCTGCCAGTTCTTTCTACCTCTTGCCATTATATTTATATGATCTTAAACTACTTCTGGAAATGTTGCAACCCTGATAGAACATAGACTCTTTGAAGGTTGGATTGCTTTTTGTTTTTGGACCCCCAACATCTGTTTTTTCTAGTATGACCTATATACATTAGATTTCTGATAAATGTTTGAATTGAATTATTCACCTGCATAATTAAAGCAAGTCTTATTAAAGTGCTAGTGAAAACTTATTATTTTCCTTTTCTCCCTGTTTTTTCAAAAGAATATCTTGTTTTTGTTTATAGTTTATTTTTATAATCCCTATCCTATAGCATTATCCAAAAACTGTAATGGACCTTGGAAGCCATCTAGTCCAACTCCCTAATCAGGGGGTTAGGAGTTGGTAACTGAGATCCTAAAACAGAAATGACAGGCTAAAAGATCATTGAGGCACTAGGTGGTGCAGTGGCTAAAACACTATCAAGAAAACCTGATTTAATATGCCTGAAGGATTATAAAACCCTTTGACAAAGCAATAGCATTACTAGGTCATTATCTCAAAAAGTTAAAAAAGGAAATGGACTTACATGTACAAAAATAATTTGTGATGGAAAAGAATTAGAAATTGAGGGTGTGCCTATCAATTAGGGAATGACTGAATAAGTTGTGGTATTTGATTGTGATGAAATGCTATTGTGCTATAATGAATGAATAGGATGCTAGAATGATGAATAGGATGAATTAACCTGGAAAGACTTACATGAACTGATGCAAAGTAAAGTGAGCAGAACCAGGAGAACACTGTATATGGTAATGACAATAGTATATCAACTGTGAATGACTTAGTCCCAGCAACAGAAAGATCTGAGACAATTCTGAAGGACCTATGATAATAAAAAATGCTATCTACTTTCAGAGAAAGAAATGATGGAATCTGAATGAAGATCAAAGCATATATATTTTTAAAAATTTGTTGCCTGTGTTTCTTTTAAAACATGATTAATATTGAAATATGTTTTGCATGACTGCACATGTACCACCTTTGTCAAATTGATTGCTTTCTCAATGATAGGGGAGGGGAGTGAGGGTGGGAGAAAATTTACAACTCAAAATTATAGAAAATATGAAGGTTAGAAATTGATTTTACATGTCATTGGGAAAAAATAAAGTAATACATCTTTTAAAAGACAATTAGGCACAATAAAAGCCATCTCTGAAAAAGAAGAAGGAGAAGAATAAGAAGACCACTTAAGTTCAGATCCAGTCTCAAATACTTGGTAGCTGTGCACTATGAGCAAGTCACTTAATTTTCATTTGCCTTAGTTTCCTCATCCATTTAATAGGGATAATATTAGCATCTATATTCCAGGGTTGAGAAGAGGATAAAATGAGGTGATATTTGGGAAATAGGGAGCTATTTTAATTATTTCTATAAATATAGAGCTGAAAGGGACTCTGGAGGGAATGTAGTCAAACCCCTTTATTTTATGGATGGTGAAGCTGAGGACCAGAGAAGTTAAGTGACTTGCCAAAGACTACAACAAATTTCATTGTTAGAGACAGAATCTGAACTCAGGTTCTCTGACTCCAACTGCATATACCAGAGTGACCAGTGAGAAAGATGTTTAGCTACAAGATCTTCAGTTTAACTCAGTTGTATGGGAAAATGGAAAAGCCAAGGAGCACATGGTCTTTGAAAAAGAGATCCAGTGTGCTCGGATATTTTCTATTTGTGTAACCTTTTCTGTTTTATTTATATTGGTATGTGGGCCATGGCCATTAAGACATTTTTCATATTGAGCAGAAGTAGCCAAGAGTAACCATGGTAGAGAGAAGTCTACTTTTGTGATGGATGTTGTGATGGGAGATGAACAAAACTATTCAAATAGGAATATTCTTTAGGCAATTGAATCTTCATTTACTACTCATACCAAACTGAAGCAACTTTCCACTGCCCTGACCCATTTTCCACGCACCTTTACACTTCAGAACTGGCCCCAAATCAGGGAGTACTGGGTGTCCTGCCAGTAAACTCTCCTGAATTTCTAATGTTCCTGGAAGCCAACTAGCTGAGAACCAGAGATCTGGGGAGAATATTTGTGGGTTTAAAAAAAAGAAAGAAAAAAATAACAATAGCAATAAAATTTCTAAAAAATCTAAATTTCTAAAATTTACCTAAGAAGAAATTCATTTTTTCCTAAAGAAGGTGAATTTGGCTAACCGTCTAACATATTTTTGTTTTTGCCCACCCATCTGTACTTGTAGATAAATATTTGTGGACTCTATTCTTCATCTTAAAGGAAAAGTGAAATTCAGTTGACTGAAATATGTAGAGGGCTAATGGGAAATGTCTTGGAAAGAGAATATGAACCTAAAGGCCCTTCTTTTCCCTAAGCTGTCTAACTCACAGTTATGAGTATCTAATAACATATTAGATTGGCTCTCTATTTTAGACTATGAGGGTTCCATTGGAATTCATTCTAAGGCATACCTATTAATCAAACTTATTTTACATTTCTGAAACATCCATGTATGTTCTTATTAAACTACATGGGTCTCCTATGTGTCTACATAACACAAAGTCATATAATAGAAACTCAAATTTGAAAGTGACTTTAAAAAACAGCTCAACCAACCTTTAACTAAAAAAAAATCATGGCAGTAACCAATCCAAACAGCTGTCATTTTGTTTTTGTGAAAATCTCCAATGAAGGAAGCCCTATCTCCTAAGCAAGTCATTCAAATTTTGGATAATTCTAATTATTATAATTTTTTTGAAATTATGCCTAAATTTCCTTCTCTTCATCTTCAATCCATTGCTTCAAAGAGAATTACCAAATATGAAATGCTAAATTTTTAAATATTGAAAGGTAAATATATGAACTATTTTAATAAGTCAGGAAACCTGTATTTTAGTTCTGGATCTTCCAGATGAATGATCATCCAGAGATGAAGTTCTGTGTGCTTTTGAATAAATCACTTAACTTTTCTGGACCTTAGTTTCTTCAGTTATAAAATGAGGGGGATTAGACTAAAAGATTCCTTTTTATATTACAGCTTCACAATTCCATTTATATATTCCTGTGCTTAAACTCATATTTAACTAAACACTTTTTGTCTATTATTTGTCTTGTCCTGCCCTGGGAATTCCCAGCAAGCTGAGTTAGCTTGATAGCCTGAGGGGAGGCTATTCCTTTTCCAATGGATAATATTTCCATTGTATCATTTACCCACAGTATAAGTTCTATTTCACAAATATTTGTTAATGACAGTCACTTCAAAATTAATAAATGTTCTCTATCTATCTATCTATCTATCTATCTATCTATCTATCTATCTATCTATCTATCTACCTACCTACAGGGAAGGCTACAATAATCAATACTATAATAACAATACTTTGTTCCTACCCATAGTGAATTTATTATATATTAGAGGAAATAAAGCACATCCACTGAAAAGTATAATATTGGATCTAATTTGAAGGTGCAAAAGAGGAGTATGTATGCCTAGGGAGTTCAGAGGAGGGTTATTACATCTGCATGGGGAGATCATGTGAAGCTTAATAGAAAACTAGCATTGTAAACTGGTGTTTGAAGCATGGGTAGAATTTTAAAAGATGAAGATGCATGGGGGGCTTTAAGGCTTAGAAAACAGAATGAACAAGGCATGTGTTTGAAGAATAAAATATTCATTTTAACTTGAATGTATAAAGGAGCAGTGGAAAACAGGAATAAGGACTGAATTATTATTTCATTGGTATGAGAACTCCTGGGTGAGGAAACTCAACTTTTAATCTTAGAGAGTTGCCTAGGACATTGAAAGGCTAAATGTCTTGTCTAGAGTCATATAGTCCATATATGTTAGAGTTCTTCCTGGCTTCAGTGTTGTGTCTCTGGAAAAAAAATTAAGAGATAACTCACTTAAAAATGAGTTGAAAATATTAAAATGAGTGATTCTAAGACTGACAGGAAGGCTTTACCTGCTGATTGGAAGATAAAGATCACTTGAAGAGTTGACTAAAGAAAATTAGAGGAGAGCTGAATTTTGTTGCATTTTTTAGCTATTGCCTTTTAGTATGGTAAGTTTGACATAGGCAAAGCCTTTCAGAAATTCTTGGTTGCTCTCTACTGCCTCCATTTGTTTTTGAGAGAGTGAAAAGTTGTTTGGGAGGCAAAAGAAAAGTAGACTTGGCAACTGCTTTCAAAAGTTGAAGCTAATTTGTCAGAGTAAAGAATTGTGGGGTTTGTCTGCATTACTCAGAGAACCAACCTAGTGGCATTATATTTCTCTGGTGTAAGAAATCTACTTCTCATGACAATAGCTGAAAAGTTCCTCATTAGCTTTTAAAGGATGCTGTTGTTTAGTAATTTCATTCACTTCTGATTCTCTGTGAACCCATTTGGGGTTTTCTCAGAAAAGACACTAGAGTAGTTTTCCATTTACTTCTGTAACTCATTTTACAGATGGGGAAACTGAGGTAAACAGGGTTAAGTGGCTTGGCCAGGGTCACACAGCTAGTAAGTAGTTAAGGCTAGATTTGAATTCAGGTCCTTCTGACTTAAAGCCTGGCCCTCTATCTACTATACCAGCTACATGCCACTTTTTAAAGGATGATAATGAGTTAAAAGAATTTGCCACTGATTCATCATTTCAAGAGCAGAAAGTTTGGATAGAAGCAGGAAAACTCCATGAACTCCCCCCATAACCACCTCAAATACTTATAAAATATGATTCTAAACAAATTTTAGAGCTCCAGGACCCACAAATTGACAGAGAAACAAATCTGTTGAAGGCAGTCCAGCAGGTAGACAGGAAGGGCTGATTTCAAGGTGCTGGGAGCTGAACATGAACCCAGAGTTTTAGCCCCAGGGCAGCCTGACCACCCAGCTAGAGCATTTGGGAGAGTGGATCACTGGCTGCTATGACAGTTTCCTGAATTATCAACCTATAAATGCCAAAGACAAAGTAAAAGGTCAGTGGAACTAGGTAGAATTTGGGGGAATGGAGGAGTGGGTCTGGCCTTTTGCCCCCGCAGTCAGAAGAGGCAGAAGCAATGGCTGGGTCATTGCTTCCACATATGCTGCTTTAGAGCTCCTGGCCTGCAGATTTGCAGGGGGGCCAAGCAACCATTCA
The DNA here is from genome assembly GCA_028646575.1 of Pseudocheirus occidentalis. Taxonomy (NCBI): domain Eukaryota; kingdom Metazoa; phylum Chordata; class Mammalia; order Diprotodontia; family Pseudocheiridae; genus Pseudocheirus; species Pseudocheirus occidentalis. The sequence continues at coordinate 273,454,492 of CM053593.1, forward strand.
GAGGCTAAGTACTCATGCCTTAACCTGCCTGTACTGGAATCATGGTCTTGCCTGGTGGTCCTGAGGTGTGTGACCAGTGAGCCAAGCCAGTGACCTGGTGGGGGCACTGTAGAGATGGTGGCCTCCTAATAGTTCCAGCAGCTATGAAAACTCAAGCTATTTGGGACAAAGCTCTGCTCTCTGGAAACAGAATTTTTCCATGGCAAAGAGCACGAAAGTCAAGTTAATTGACAGGCAACATGAGCAGGCAAAGGAAACAAAGCAAGCACAGAAATCCAACTTCAGATTCCTTTTTTGGGGGACAAAAAGGATCAAAGTATGGAATGGAAGGAAGACAACACAGTCAGAACTCCTACACCAAAAGCTTCCAAGAAAAATATGAACTGCTTACAGACCATAGAGGAGCTTAAGAAGGATTTTGAAAACCACATAAGAGAAGTGAAGGAAAAATTGGGAAGAGAAATGAGAATGATGCAAGAAAATCATGAAAAGAGAGTCAATAACCTGACTGAAGAAAATAACACCTTAAAAATAGACTAACTAAAATGGCAAAAGAAGCCTAACAAGCCATGGAGAAGAATGCTTTAAAAAGTAGAATTTGCTAGATGGTAAAAGAATCTCAAAAGCTTGCTGAAGAGAATAATTACTTCAGAATTAGACTGGAGCAAATTGAAGCTAATGCCTTTATGAGAAATCAAGATACTATTAAACAGAACCAAACAAATAAAAAAATAGAAGGCAATGTGAAATATCTCATTGGAAAATCCACTGATCTGCAAAATAGATCCAAGAGAGACAATTTTAAAAAAATTGGACTACCTAAAAGCCATGTTAAAAAGAAAAAGAACCTTGAAAGCATCCTTCAAGAAATTCCCAAGGAAAATTGCCCAGATAGTTTACAACCAGAAGGCAAAATAGAACTTGAAAGAATTCACTGATCACCTCTTGAGAAAGATCCCTCCAAAAAATTTCCTAGGAATGTTATAGCCAGGTTCCAGAGTTCCCAGATCAAGGAGAAAATATTGCAAGGTGCCAAGAAGAAACAATTTGGATACTGTGGAAACACAATCAGGATAACACAGCATCTAGCACCTTCTACATTAAGGAATTGAAGGGCCTGGAACATGATATTCCAGAGATCAAATGAGCTAGGATTAAAACTAAGAATCACCTACCCAGCAAAACTGAGTATAATGTTTCAGGGGAAAATATGGTCATTCAATGAGGTGGAGGACTTCTAAGCATTCTTGATGAAAAAATCAAAGCTGAATAAAAAGTTTGACATTCAAATACAAAAACATGAGTAGGTAAACAGAGAAAAGAAATCATAAGTAACTTATTAAAGTTGAACTATTTACATGCTAACATAGAAAAATGATAATTGTAACTTATGAAACTTTTCTCAGTATGAGGATAGGTGAAGAGAATGTCTATATAG
>CM053593.1:273462280-273475064 GCA_028646575.1 Pseudocheirus occidentalis
CCAATTTTCCAAATTGGAAAAAAATCTCACTGAAGAAAACAATTCCTTAAAAAGTAAGATTGGTGAACTGGGATGGGAGGTTCAAAATCCAACTGGAGAAAATACCTCCCTAAAAATGAAAACTGAACATATGGAAAAGGAGCTTCAAAAACTAATTGAGGAAAATAATTCACTAAAAACTAGAATCAGTCAAATTGAAGCTAAGGGCTCTATGATGAATCAAGAGTCACTCAAACAAAACATGAAGGTTGAAAAATTAGAAGAAAGTGTAAAACCTCTCACTTGAAAAACAAGTGACCTAGAGAACAGGTTCAGGAGAGAGAACCTAAGAACTATCAGTCTACTGGAAAGCCATGATAAAAAAGCAGCCTGGACAAATCCTCCAAGAGACTGTCAAAGGCAACTGTCCTGAAGTCCTAGAATCAGAGGTTAAAAAAGTTATTGAAAGAATTCATCTGGCCCTCCTAAAAGAGATCCCACACTGAAAACTTCAAGAAATATAGTAGCCAAATTCCAGAGCTACAAGGTAAAGGAAAAAATACTTCAAGCAGTCAAAAAGAAATAATAAAATATCATGGGACTTCAGTCAGGATTTTGCAAGACTTATCAGATTCAACGTTAAAAGATCAGAGGGATTGGAATTTGATGCTTCATAAGGCAAAAGAGCTAGGATTGCAACCAAGGATCAACTACCCAGCAAAACTGAGCATAATCTTTTAGGCATGGAGATAGTCATTTAATAAAATAAAAGACTTCCAGACTTTCCTGATGAAAAATCCAGAGCTCAATGGAAAACTTGATTTCCATTTACAAGACTCAAGGAAGACATAAAAAGGTAAACAAGGAAAACACACACTCACACACACACACATGCACATAACTTGGGACTCAATAAGAAAAAAACACTTTCCATCCCAATATGAGAAGCAGATACCTGTCAATATTGAAATTTGCATAATTAATCACAACATTTAAAATAGTTATACACAGATAGAGGCTGTGGGTATAAATGAACTAGTCTTAAGATAAAGGAAACCTTATTAAGGGGTACAAAGGAATTGTAATGGGAGAAAGGCAAAGGATGAAGCAGAAAAAAGTAAATTATACCACATGAAGCGGCATTAAAACATGCTATAGTAGAGGGGAAGGAAGGAGGGAGATGAGCATCATACAAACTTTATTCTCATTGGTTGTGGTCCAAAGAGGGATCACTATAATGAGGTAAGTTTAGGATTATAACATGAGAAGACACAAAAACTCATTATAATAGAAGGAAAGGAGTGAGGGAGAGGAGCATTGTATGAAATTTACTCTCATTGGTTTGGGTTCAAGAAGGAAATAACATACTCCATTAAATATAAAAATCCATTGTGCTTTACAGGCAGTAGGAGGAGTAAGGGGGTGAGTAAAAAGGCAGTGGGTGGTTAGAAGGGAGGGAAAGAATAGTAGGGGGAAAAGGTAGGAAACGAGGGGGGTCACAGGGAGGGAAAACTGAGAGAGGTGGTAGTCAAAAGGAAAACTCTTAAAGAGGGGATGGGGAAAGGAAGATACAAAAATATAAATGGGAGGGAAAGTCACAAATAGTAATCATAAGTGTGAATGTGAATGGGATTAATTCTCCCATAAAACAGAGGTGGATAACAGAATGGACTAAAAACCACAATCCTACAATATGCTGTCTACAAGAAACACATTTGAAACAAGGGGACATGTGCAGGGTAAAGGTAAAAGGCTGGAGTAGAATATATCATGCCTCAGCTAAAGTAAAAAAAACAAGGGTGGCAATCCTTATCTCAGATAAAGTGAAAGCAAAAACAGATCTCATTAAAAGAGATAAGGAAGGAAACTATATCCTGCTAAAAGGCACCATGGAGAATGAAGCAATACCATTACTTAACATATATAAACCAAGCAGTATAGAATCCAAATTCCTAGAGGAAAAGTCAAGGGAATTAGAGGAAGAAATAATTAGCAAAACTATAATGGTGGGGGACCTCAATCTCCCCCTCTCTGAACTTGATAAATATAATCTCAAAATAAACAAGAAAGAAGTTAAGGAGGAAAATGTAATTTTAGAGATGCCAGACATGATAAATCTCTGGAAAAAATTGAATGGGGATAAAAACGAATGCCTTCTTCTCAGCATTACATGGCACATACACAAAAATTGGCCATGTACTAGGGCATAAAAATCTCACAATTCAGTGCAGAAAGGCAGAAATATTAAATGCATGAGTCTCAGTTCATGATGCAACAAAAATCATATGAAATAAAGGGCCTTAGAAAGATAGACTAAAAACTAATTGGAAACTAAATAATTTAATCCTAAAGAATGAATGGGTCAAACAAGAAATTATAGAAGCAATCAGTAACTTCAGTCAAGAGAACGACAATAATGAGACAACATACCAAAACTTGTGGGATGAAGCAAAGGCAGTTCTTAGGAAAAGTTTCATATCTCTGAATGCATACATGAATAAATTAGAGAAAGGGGAGATCAATAAATTGGGCATGCAACTGAAAAAGCTAGAAAAAAACAAATTGAAAATCCCCAATTAAATACTAAATTAGAAATAATGATAACAAAAAGAGAGATTAATAAAATTGAAATTAAGAAAACTATTGAATAAATAAATGAAACTAAGAGCTGGTTTTATGAAAAAAAAAACAATAAAATTGGTAGACTCAGTGAATATGATGTAAAAAAGAAAGAAGAAAACCAAATTATGAGCATCAAAAATGAAAAGGGTGAATCTACCTGTAATGAAGAGGAAATTAAAACAATAATAAGGAATTATTTTGGCCAATTGTATGTACCTAAATTTGACAATCTTAGTGAAATGGATAAATATTTACAAAAATATAAATTGCCCAGATTAACTGAAGAGGAAGTAAATTATTTAAATAACCCCATCTAAGAAAAAGAAATTGAACAAGCCATGAATGAACTCCCCAGGAAAAAAAATCTCCCTTGCCAGATGGATTTACTAGTGAATTCTATCAAGCATTTAAAGAACAATTGATTCCAATACTCTACAAAGTATTTCAGAAAATTGGTGAAAAAGGAGTGCTACCAAATTCTTTTTATGACACAAATATGGTTCTGATACCTAAATCAGGAAGAGAAAGAAAATCATAAACCAATTTCCCTCATGAATGTAGATGCAAAAATTTTAAATAAAATATTAGCAAAAAGTCTACAACAACTTATCACAAGAATAATACACTTTGATCAGGTAAAATTTATACCAGAAATGCAAGGATGGTTCAATATTAGGAAAACCATCTTTATAATTGATCACATTAACAATAAAACTAGCAGAAACAATATGATTATCTCAATATATGCAGAAAAGGCTTATGACAAAATACAACATCCATTCCTATTATAAACACTAGAAATAATAAAAATGGAGTCTCCCTTAACATAATATGTAGAATCAGTTTAAAGCCATCAGCAAGTTTTATATGTAATGGGGATAAGCTAGAAGCATTTGCCACAAGATCAGGGGTAAAACAAGGATGTCCACTATCACCTCTCTTATTCAATCTGATACTACAAATATTAGCAGTAGCAATTAGAGAAGAAAAAAGGAATAAAATTAGGCAAAGAGAAGACTAAGCTTACACCCTTTGCAGATGATATGATGGTATACTTTGAGAAACCTAGAGAATTAAGTAAAAAACTACTTGAGACAATAAATGAATTTGGCAAAGTTTCAGGATATAAAATAAACTCACATTAATCCTCAGCATTCCTGCATATTTCAAACAAAATCCAACAGCAAGAGATAGAAACAGAAGTCCCATTTAAGTTACTGTAGACACAATAAAATATTTGGGACTCTACATGCCAAAACAAACCCAGGACCTATATGAACACAACTACAAAACACTTTTCACACAAATAAGTCAGATTTAACTTATTGGAGAAACAGCAATTGTTCATGGCTTTATCAAGCTAATATAATAAAAATGACAATTTTACCTAAATTAAATTACATATTTAGTGCCATACCAATCAATCTACCAAAAATTACTTTATAGAGCTAGAAAAAATAGTAACAAAATTCATTTGAAAGAACATAAGTTCTAGAATATCCAGGGAATTAAAGAAAAGAAAAGCTTTAGAAGGTAGCCTAGCCAAACCAGATTTTAATCTTTATTATCAAGCAGCAGTTATCAAAACTACTTGGTACTGGCTGAGGAAGAGAGTGGTGCATCAGTGGAATAGATTGAGTATGCAAGATTCAGCACTCAAGGGCTATAGTAATCTACTTTTTGATAAACCCAAACACTCTAGTTTTGGGGATAAGAACTCATAATTTGAGAACAACTACTGGGAAAACTGGAATATAGTATGGCAGAAACTGGGCTTAGACCATTATCTAACACTGTATACCAAAAAAGGTCTCAATCGGTGCATAATCTAGATATAAAGGCTGATAATGTAAGCAATCTGGGAAAGCAAGGAATAGTCTACCTGTCAGATTTATGGAGAAGAAAAGACTTTATGACCAAAGACTCTCTAACTCTTCAACAATGACTCTCTAACAAGAGTTAGGGAGCAGTACAAAATATAAAATGGCTAATTTTGATTACATTAAATTGAAAAGTTTCTGTTCATACAAAGCCAATATAACCAAGATTAAGAGAGAAGTGGGAAACTGGGAAAGAATTTTTACAACCAGTGTCTCTGATAAAGGCTTCATTTCTAAAATATACAGAGAACTGAGTCAAATCTATAAGAATATAAGTCATTCCTCAATTGACAAATGGTCAAAGGATATGAATAGGCAGTTTTCAGAGGAAGAAATTAAAGATATCTATAAGCCTATGAAAAATGCTCTAAATCGCTATTGATTAGAGAAATACAAATCAAAACAACTCTGAGATACCACATCTCACAAGTCAGATTGGCTAAGATGACAAAACAGGGAAAAGATAAAAGCTGGAGAGGATGTTCAAAAAATGGGAACACTAATGCATTGTTGGTGGAGTTGTGAACTGATTCAACCATTCTGGAGAACAATTGGGAACTAAGCCCAAAGGGTATGAATAATGTCATACCCTTTGACCCAGCAATACCACTTCTAAGGTGGTATCCCAAAGAGATCATAGAAGTGGGAGGAAGACCCATATGTACAAAAATATTTATAGTAGCTCTTTTTGTGGTAGCAAAGAACTGGAAATTAGGGGGATGCTCATCAATTGGGAAATGGCTAGATAAATTGTGGTACATGAATGCAATTGAATACTATTGTGCTATAAATAGTGAAGAACAGATGGACTTCATAGTTATCTGGAGAGGCTTATATGAACTGATGCTGAGTGAAAAGAGCAGAACCAGGAGAAATCTGTATACAATTACAGACACAATGTATGTGTGATGACCAACTCTGATAGATTGGAATTTTCTTAGTAAAGCAGGCTTATAAGACAATAACTCCAAAAGACTCATGATGCAGGAGTTGTCTACATTCAAAGAAAGAACTAGAAAGAACAGAATTTAAATACAGATTGAAGCAAACTACCTGCTCTTTCTTTTTCTTGTTTGGTTTTGTTTCATCTTTCCCATTGTTCATTCTGTACATTACAATCCTTTATAACTAGACTTGTGTCTAATGTGAAAGTATTTGCAGATCCTATATTTGATTGCATGCCATCATGGCAGGGGTGTGTGGGAAAGCATAGGGCAGGGGAGAAAATTTGAAACTCAAGAGCTTGTGGGACTGAATCTTGTAAACTAAAAGTAAACAAACAAATTAATTTAAAAAAAGAAAAAGAAATAAGGAAGTTGAGATTGAGCGAGAATGACTTGTCCATCGTCACACAGCTAGTAAGTGTCTGAAGCAGGATTTGAACTTTATTCTTTCTGACTTAAAGCCCAACACTTCTCTGCCACCTGAAATTCTACATGCTGCCTTTGTATCATAATTTGCTTTGTTACAACTTTTATTGACAGGTTTTCATTCCACAGAAAATGAATAATATTCTTTAAGCACTAGGTATTCTTACGAGAATGTCATATAAGCATTGCCTTTCTATTTATTTTATTGCGAAATCATTTTTTCCTGAATGCCTTGAGTCTATATCTTCCTTAGCTATTCAAAATGTTATTTTATTTTCCCTGAAATGTTCTGAAGGTGAAATCCTTTCTTGGGGTAGTTCTTGATAGCCATAATTCTCCTGTTCTAAGGCAGCCTGCTTCAAAGGGCTCGTAGTTCTCATTTTATATTTCTATCTTAAGACACACACACACACACACACACACACACACACACAAGTTGTTCAGTTGTGCCTGAAAAAATGAGTTATATCCTTGGCTTTTTAAAAAGGGTCATGTAATTTTGAATTCCAAGCAACATGCACTAAATATAATTAAACAAATTATAGCACTTCCCAAGACCTTCATAATAAAAGAGATCTTAAAAAATAACTAAATAACTAAAAAAGCGTTTCTCTGATTCTTGTACCTAAGAAGGCCCCACAGCCCATTTATAGCTGCTTCTTGCAGTGTTTTAAATGGAAAGTGTTCTAATCTGACATCTGGAGGGAACAGGTGGTAAATGTGGAGAACCTTCTCTGAAGGGATTTTTTTTTAAGTTTCACAGAAGGAATAAGTACCTCACAACCTATATTATTAGATATGTATAATAACATCATTCATCAGAAACTCATTTCCAGGGTCTGTAATACCACATTGTTGACCCCACAAGGGCTGGAGATGGCCCAGACTGACTCCCAGGCTTTAATGAGAAAGAGTAGCTTCCCTAGGGAGGCATTTCTTTCTGTTCTTAAATGTGGAAGAGTAACAACAAACACACTTGCAAAAGCATGCCAAATACCAAAGGTTGCCAGTAAAAAGCTTTCCAAAACTCTGTGCAAAGTGACCGACCTCATTCCAGTTAATAATGTCAGTGTTTTCTTGTAATGAGAAAGGGTGCAGCTTCACTGAGCAGGGGCAAGCATTTCATGAACAATTTGTGAGAGAGTCACTTCATCTTGTTGCATTTGGGTTGAAGGAAGAATGTGAACAAATTACTTCCAATCACTAAGCTTCCTATTACTGGGAGGGCAAATTTACTAAGGTTAGGGAGCTTAATAGTTTGACTTGAAGGTAGCTAATGTAAGAAGCTCAGAATCTCATAGGGGCAAAAGTATAGTACAGCAAAGCTGAAAGTCATTTGAAGTTAGAGATGCTTAGCTGAAGTCTAGTATGGTCATTTAGTTCCAAATCATGTTTCTGAAGCACTCAACTCTTTTCAGGATTAACTTCCTCACCTATAAAAAGCCAAGGATAGACTGGACCACAGAGTCTTAGGTCAAGATCTGAAATGGCCATCAAAGGTCAACTGTGCAACTTCATAATTTTGTAGATCCTGTGGAGGTTGTGAATTGCTCAGTGACCTAAAATTTAAAACCGTCCTCCAGTACTAAACCTGTGGTCTTATGTTGATTTTAATTTCTAATAAACTGAGTATTGCTGCTATTTTAGAAATAATTCTGACAAGCTCTGACCATTCTAGGGTCATTGATGAGATAATTCATATGATAAAGATTCACTGATCAATGTGCAAGTGTTAGTGGAATTTAGTCATTTCAGGTATCTTGTTTTCAGGGTTGCTTCATTTGATTTCTGGTCTCAGATTCAACTTTAGAAATCAAAGAAATGTGAGAAATTTGTTTCAAGAAGGCAACTAACACAGGAGAAAACAGCAGAGCTAACTTCCTTGGTCATTCAGTGGCTTTTCCTTTTCATTAAAAAAAAAACACACAACAACAAATTATATAGTCTATGGTCATTTTTCTTTCTTTAAACCCTGGAGAGACTCAGGTGATGCACTAGGGAAGATAGAAAATGAGATGAGGAGAGAAAGAATGCTATGTCTATGAGATTTTCCCCCAATTTAATTTTCTGTCTTGTTGACCTTTCCGGCTACCCATTATGAGGTAGCATGCACATATAGCACTCTTTCACCTATGTCACTTGAGAAACATTATTTTGAACTATTTTCAGTTTAACAGATCCCTAATAAAACTGTCTAACTTTGTCTTTTCTTAGTAGTGTGGTTAAATAAAGGAGAAAGGGAGAGAGAGAGACAGGCACAGAGAGACAGAGACAGAGACAGAGAGAGATTCAGACAGAGACAGAGAGGCAGAATTATATTAACTGCATTTCATGAGCTGTCATCAAGGAAGTAAAAATATTCAATTCTAAACTTAAAATTCAGTTTGTTTCCCTAGAGTCTTCCCCAAGGTTTACTTATTCATAGAAACAATGAGAAAGAAGGTAAAGAACACTTTTATAGATGATATGTACTTGAGGAACTAAAGGATCAAAGAAATAGCTTCATCAGCTAATAAAATTTGATGTTTAATTTTTTTGTACATTACTTTGTAATTTAGGAAAATAATCCAGTGAGGTCTCAGAAATATGACTGAGTCACAGTTTGCAGCTAAGCCTGGTTCTCCTTAAAACCCAATGTAAGCAATATATGAGCCAAGAAATGTATTAACAATGTGAGAAATGGGGAAAAATCAACCTGCACAAGATAATCCCTACAGACAAAAATCACAGAATATTTTACTGGTTGGCCACTCATAACTTTACCCAGACATCTCTGCTCACCACTTACATTGGCAAACTTTCTGCTCTGAGATCTATATGGGTGTAGTGGAATCTATAGCTGCTCCTTAGATTCTCCATTTAATAGTGATCCAGCTGGGACCCCCTTCTGTTATCATTAATAGATTCATTAATCTGCTCATTAAAATGATCTACATAAGAGAGATTGGGCAGCTTAGGATGAGAGAGGGGCTCAGCTGTGAAGGGTTTGCTTCAAAGTTGTCTGAAAAAAATATAATATCTAGCAAGAATGCCAATTGAGAGGTTGGCTGTGAGCCAAGCCACTGGTTGGTACCACAAAACAACTAAACTAGACAGATATAAAAATGTTTAAGGGATAAGAATGAAACATAACTGAAAGGAAAAAGATTCTTATAAAATGGAAGAATGTGAGTTAGCAGAGCTTGTCTGTAAAATCAGAGAGTTGACTAAACAGACCCTAAGGTCTCTTCCAATTCAATGATTCTAAGAGCATATTCTCTCAAAGAAGCAAGCAGTACACAAACTAGTATAACAAAAGAATGACAAAGAGCAAAGATAAAAAAATACATACATAAAAATATAAGTATAACCTACTTATGTAAATCAAGTATTTCTTTATTTTTGGTTCAATCCTCAAAGAAAAAAAGATTAGAAAATAGCTAAGAAGAACATAGTATTTATAATTTAAAGTGATCTTCATTTTAAAAAGCAAGAAAATGGAAAAAATAATGCTATTTAAGCTTCAGAGCTATAAATTGTACACATTTTATAATTGAGCTCAGCTCATTGCAGTTCAGTACAATGACTAAGAGGGAGTAAGAAATAATTCATATGATAAATATATGATGTGCTGAAGAAAAAGGAAAAATAAAGAAAAAGTCAAGAAAAAGAATCAAATGCAATTTGCAAAGCTACAGAATGAAAGTGAATGAACTGGAAAACCTTCAATGAGGAGAGTATTATAACAAATTCTGTAAGACCTTCAGAAATAATCATTAAAAATAGTAAGAACCTTCAGAATGGTTTTGAAGAGCAATAAAAGAATTAAGAGAAGTATTAAGAGGATGTATAAGGATCACAATCATGTAGGGAAAATGTAGCTATTATGGACAGGACTTTCCAAAATATAAGATTTTATGAAAAAGAGAATGACAGATTTGGAATTCCAATATAGAGAGATAGAAGAATAATTGACTAAACAAAATGATAAAAAGATAGTGAGATTCAAAGATGATAAAGTCCTTATAAACTCCTTATGTTTATAAATGAATAAAGAATGAGAACAGACAATAGAATGTTTATGGTTTTTTTAGAAATCAGGATGAAATAAAAAAAGAACTGTATTACTACATGTCAGCATAGTATTATAAATCATGTAGGAAAATTACTCAGAATTACTGGAAACAAAGAACAATATACAAATAGAGAGGATTCAAAGAACATTTACCTAAGAACTCCAAATTTTCCACTCATGAAAAGGTGTCATATTCAAATTTCAGAATATCACATGACAAATGCTGCAAAAATCCAGGAGAAAACCTCCTACATAGCAAGGAAAACCAGACTGAATCTTTTAAGATGATTCATCATTTATAAGAAATCAAAGGAAAAATTTGAATATGATAATATGAAGTACAATTTGATTTGACTCCCAAAATAATATCCTGCTAAGCTGAGCTTACTTAAAAATGAAAAAAAATACAGACTTTTGCAAAAGGGGAATTGAAGTCACTTTTTCAAAAGAAATCAGAGCTGAGCAGGATATTTGACAGGCAAATTCTTCAAACACAAGGCATACTAGAAAGTCAAATATGTACCTCATGAACAAGAATAAAGTAAACAATGAAATATTATAGACACTTTCTATCTTCTAGGGCTAAAGTGATGCTATTAAAAAAAGAACACATTCTTTGAAAGCTGTTAGGATAAAAAAGAGATGACATGTGCATACTTCAAGATGATGGCAATCAAAAAAGTCAGGAGCAGGAAAGGGGTCTTGATGTCTAGATAGCTGATGTGACTTGTTCAAAGTTGTACCAGTACTGATAAAGTTGGAATTTTTACCTCCGTCATCTTGACTACACATTCAGTGCTCCTTCTATTCTACCATATCAGCTCTACAACAATGGAATGAAAACAGCATATATCAACATTTATTGGGGGTGGATAAATCAGTCATCAGAGAAAAAAACTATTTCTTGGAAGACATAAATTAACAAAATTTTAAAAAAGCTAACTGGTAAACTGAGCACACAGTTAAAATAATATACAAAATCTACAAATTAGAATCCCTAAGTAAGTATAAGTAAAAAATAAAAAAGAAGCAAAAGAGAATATTGAAAATAAAGACTAGTGAATCTACAAGTGAAAGAGTTGTTTTTAATTAAGAGAAATTTTTATAGTATTTTATTTTTTTCCTAGTTGCATGTCAAGACAATTTTTAGCATTCATTTTTACAAGACTTTGAGTTCCAAATTTTTCTTCATCCCTCCCCTCTTTGTAAAATGGTAGGCAATTTGATATAGGTTATGTGCTATCCTGTAAAGCATCCCCTTATTAGTCACAGCTGTGAAAAAAGAAGCAGATCAAAAGGGGGAAAACACACAAAAAGAATAAAGTAAGTAAAAAAAAGTATGCTTCAATCTGCATTCAGAGTCCATCAATTCTTTATCTGGATGTGGATAGCATTTTCCTTCATGAGTCCTTTGTACTTGTCTTGGATCATTGTGAGAAGAGCTGAGTCATTCATAGCTGGTTTTCACACGATGTTGTTAATACTGTGTACAATGCTTTCCTAGTACTCCTCATTTCACTTTGCATCTAAAGCCACACACAAGGAGCTTTCCAGAAGAATACTACTGAGAACAGCTTTTCAAAGTTCTGATTACATAGTATACTCAACACTCTATTTATTCAATAACAAATCAAAGCAAAAACATTCACAGAAAATCAAAATACAACATTGACAATATTACAACTTATCACAGAAAATCAAAATACAGCATTCACAATGTTACAACTTATCACTAAAATGGCCACATAGTTTTCACCACAGCGGTCACACAGTTTTGAACAAAGTACAGTCCTGTAGCCAATCAATCACTTAGTAACTCAAATCATTCAATCAACTCAATTATTCAATAATCCTTAAGGAGTCTCCTTAAGGGTCACAAAATACAAAAGTTAAAGTTCTCTACTCATGGGGCACACTAATAGTTCATACAAATCTTCCCATATATTTCTAAAAAGTACCTGTTCTTCATTTTAAATTGAATAATTGTTTTCAATTACATGCATATACCTCAACTTGTTCAGCCATTCCCCAATTTAAGGATATCCCTTCAATTTCCAATATTTTGCCACCACAAATAGGGCTGCTATAGTTTTGTACATGTAGGCTCTTTTCCATTTTTTATGATTTCTTTGGGATACATACTTAATAGTGGTACTATTGGATCAAAAGTATGCAGTTTTATAGCCCTTTGGGTATGTTCCAAATTTCTTTCAAGAATGTTTGCATCAGTTCACAATTCTACCACAGTGCATTAGTGTACCAATTTTCCCATATTCCCATATTTCTCATTTTCATTTTTTTGTCATATTAACCAATCTGAAAGATGTGAAGTGGTATCACAGAGTTGTTCTTATTTGCATTTCTCTTATAAAAAGTAATTTAGATCACTTCCTCATTTGCTTATGTATAGCTTTGATTTTTTCATCTAAAAACTCCCTTTTCATATACGTTGACCATTTATCAGTTAGAGAATGACTCATATTCTTATAAATTTGACTCAGTCATCTATATATTTGAGAAATAAGGTCTTTATCAGAGACATTTCTGTAAAGATTGTTTCCCAGCTTCCTGCTTTCCTTTTAATCTTAGTTGCATTGATTTTGCTTGTGCAAAAGTTTTGTAATTGAATATAATTAAAATTACCTATTTTTTTTTCATAATGCTATCTATCTCTTGTTTGGGCATGAACCTGTGACTCACTTAACTTCTCATTTAAGAATTTGGATGCTATAACACTTGATGCATATATGTTTAGTATTGATAATACTTTGTTGTCAATGGTACCTTATAACAATAAGTAGTTTTCTTTCTTATCTCTTTTAATTGGGTCTATATGTAGCTTTTTCTTTGTTTGAGATAAGGATTGCTGCCCCTGTTTT
>CM053593.1:273475164-273488410 GCA_028646575.1 Pseudocheirus occidentalis
ACTTTGAGGTGATGTTTTGCTTTGGGGCTCACTCATTGGAGAAGTACTCCTGTGATTTGGCCAGACAAGACTCTGGGTAGCTGTTAAGGAGTCCCTAGGCTTTGAAAACTCAGGTCTTGGTGCTTCTCTCTCTGGTAACTGTAGGTATAGCTTTGGTCAGACAGCTAGAAGCACTGTCTTCATTTTATGTTATTTTCTCTGTCTATATTTTTTCTCCTTGTAATTTCTGTTTGTATTTTCTCTGAAGTTCAAGGTGCTGGCATTTGCCCCTGAACTAAGTGAAGTACACACACACACACACACACACACACACACACAATTAAAGTAAGATTGTTGACCCCTTTAAAGTTGCTTTCCTTTAGAAAAGCACATCAACAAACCTGTCCTAATAATTATCCTGGGTATACTAGGGTGATTGTTGTTATAGTAAAACATGGTAGATTCTGTTCCAGCCCCTTACCTTTACTCTGTGTCTCTCTGCTTCAAGCATGTTTTTTGTAAATGGCAAATTGTAGTATTCTGTTTTTTTATGTACTCTGCTATCCACTTCTGTTTTATGGGAGCATTAATATCATTCACGTTCAGTTATGATTACTGTGTAGATTTCTTCATCTCATTTTCCCTCCTGTTTGTCCTCCCTCTCCTTTCACTCTTTCCATCCTCTATGGTGTTTTAGTGCCTCTCTAGTCTGCTCTCTCTCTTCTGTCAGTCCCCCTACCCTCCTTTTGTTTAATCTCCTCCCCTCCAACTTTCCTATCAGGTAAGACAGATTTCTGTATTCAATTCATTCTGTATGTTATTCTCTCTTTGAAACAACCTGAGAGTTAGGTTTAAATGATGTCCATTGCCTACCCTCTCATCCTTCCCTCCATTATAATAGGTTTTTTCACACCTCTTCATGTGAAATAATTTACTCCATTCTACCTCTCCCTTCCTTCTGCATCTACTTTACTCCACTTTCTTATCCATTCATTATTTTTTGTGTCCTCAAAATCACCTTATACCTATACTCTCTGTCTTGTAATTTCTGTTTGTATCTTCTCTGACGTTCAGGGTGCTGGCATTTCCCCTGAACTAAGTGAAACACACACACATACACACAGACACAGACACAGACAATTAAAGTAAGTGTGTTGACCCCTTTAAAGTTGCTTTTCTTTAGAAAAGCAGATCAAAGGACCTATGCTAGCAGGTATATTACTTCTACCTGTACTACTCATGGTATAATTTTAAAGAATTACCAGTGTCCTTTTCCCATGTAGGGATGTAAACAGTTCAGTTCCTTTGAATCTCTTATGTTTTCTTTTCCCTTTTTCCCTTTTTAGGCTTCTTGGGTTTTGATATTGGAGATAAATTTTTTGTTCACTTTTGGAAATCCTTCTATTTTGTTGAATGATCATTTTCTCCCCTGAGGTATTATGCTTAACATTTTGGGTAGGTGATTCTTGGGTATAGTCCTACTTCCTATGCCTTCCAGGATACCATGTTACATGACCCCCAATCCTTTAATGTTGTAGCTGCCAAGTCCTATGTCATCCTCATTGTGGATCCCTGATATTTGAATTCTTTTTGGTCACTTGCAGCATTTTTTTCTTGATCAGATAATTTTGTAATTTGCCTATTATGTTCTTTGGAGTTTTTATTTTGAGATTTTCCTCCTGAGGTGATTTGTGGATTGGTGCCTGCCTTACCCTCTGGTTCTAGAATTTCAGGGCAGTATTCCTTGATAATTACTTGAAAGATACTGTCCAGGTCCTCCTTTTGATTATGGTTTTCAGATAGTACCATCATTCTGACATTGTCTCTTCTGTATCTCTTTCCCAGGTTAGCTGTTTTTCCAAAGAGGTATTTAATATTTTTCTATTTTTCATTCTTTGGAATGTATTGATTCTTTTTATTAATATTCAAATGCTTTTATTTAAATTTTTGAGTTCCAAATTCTATTTCTGACTCCCTCCCTATCCCCCCCAAGATGAGAAGCATTCAGATACAGGTTATATATATGTAATTATGTAAAATATTTCCATATTAGTCACTTTGTACATGAAAGTTTGATTAAAAGAAAAAATGAAAGAAATTGAAAAATAGCATCCTGTAGTATGTATTCAATCAATATCAGTTCTTTCTCTGGAGGCAGATAGTATACTTCATCATTAGTTCTTTGGAATTGTCTTAGATCATTGTATTGCTGAGAATAGCTAAGTCGTTCACAGTTCTTCATAGAAAAATATTGCTGTTACTGTGTATAATGTTCTCCTGGTTCTGTTCATTTTACTGTGCATCAGTTCATGTAAGTCTTTCCAGGTTTTTAAAAAAATCATCCTACTTGTCATTTCTTATAACGCAATAGTATTCCATTACAATTATATACCATATCTTGTTTAGTTATTCTCCATGTTTGATTGATTCTTGATATCTCATAGAGTCATTAACTTCTACTTGCACAATTCTAACTTTTAAGGAGTTGTTTTCCGCAAGTTAGCTTTTGTACTTCCTGTTTTATTTGGCCAATTCTACTTTTTAAGCAGTTGTTTTCTTTTTCCAAGCTACTAATTCTTTTTTTTTTCAGAATTCTATTGTATCACTCACATTTCTTTCCCAAATTTTCTTCTACTTCTCTTAGATATTTTTTAAATTACTTTTTGAACTCTTCCATGACTTCTTTTTGGTCTTGAGAGCACCTCCCATTTTTCCCTTGGGGTTTTGCCCACAGGTGTTTTGACATTTTTGTCCTCTTCTGAGTTTATGTATTGAGCTTCCCTATCACCATAATAGCTTTTTCAATCGTCAGATTATTTTAATGTTTTTTTTCATCTTATTTTGTCCTTTTCCCTTTCTTTTAAATTTGAACTTTGCTTTCAGAGTGGAAAGAACATTGTCTCAGGCTTCTTGAGCCAGGGACTGCAGGCCCTTGCTACTTACTTGATGCTGATATTGCCCTGAGGCCCATGGGGGACCCTCATGTATGGTGCTGTGCTGAGGGGTTGGCATGAGCAAGTGGCACTGCTGGAGGTCTTAGGGTTCTGAAATCTTACTTGTTGTGGAGCTGGGATCCTAGTGCTTTGTCTACCATGTACTGAGGCCAATGAAGTGTTTCTGCATTTCTCTGGGCCTACTGAAGAATATGGATGTCTGGCCACTGGAGGCTGCCTGTTTTCTCAGGGTTATGCTTAAGCATGTGGTGATTCTTGGAGCAGGAGTCTGCTTGGCTATGCTGAGACATGTAGGGAGTCCTAGTGTCAATATTTGCCTGCCCTACCATACTGGAGCTCAGGATCTCCCATTGGTTTGCTGAAGTGGGGTTTTCTGTTGCTTTGTTGGGATGTTTCTTGTCCTAGACTGAATGTTCTTTTACCTGAGTGAAGCAGAACTTTCTTGCCAATCTTCCAAGTTTCTTGGGCTAAAAGACTGTTTCACCCTATATTTTTTCTGCTTCTGATGTTCCAGATTTTGTTTTGGGGAACTATTTTATTGTTGTTTAGAGATGAATATGGGGGAGTTGTGGCAATTTATTGATTACTCTGCTATCTTGGAAGTCTGGAAAGAGTTGTTTCTAAAAGATAAGTAAATATCCAAGTCCAGGGAGAGAACTGAAGAACTCTGACTAAAAGCTTTACTTTACTTTATTTTTCTTTATTCTTTTGCAACATGGTTGATATAGAAACATATTTTACATAACTTCACATATATAATGAGTATCATATGGCTTGTCTTCTCAATGGAAGAAGAGAGAGCTGAAGGGTGCAAGAAAATTTGGAATTCAAAATAAAAAAATATCCTGAATGTTAAAGGATAAGAATTTAAAAAACCAAAACATTAAAAAAACAAGCAAAATAATATATACAGATATATGCATACAGATATGCAGATACACACTTATATGTTTATACCAAGGCTGATTTTTGCAGACTAATGTTGAAATATAATTCATTTTTGCTGCTGTCAAGAGAATTTGTGGCCTACAAAAGCACAGTATTATTTACTCTGTCAGTTGTGGTTGCTTGACTGTTGTTTTGTTTTCTGTAAATGAAAGGGGAAGGGAGATAGGTTGTTAGGAAGTGGTTATGGAATAAAAGACAAAATGCATCAATAAAACATTAATAAAAGAAAAATCCAAAATGGGATAGGGAGCACTTTTTGTTTTTTTCACAGTGACTGAACCTACTGAAGTCAAGATACAAAGGAAATGTAAAGTGCCATGTTTTGAGGGAGCTCTGGCAGCTAACACAAGGTTCCACACTATGTAGGGAGTCATTAAATACAGGATTTTTGGACTGACCTGGCAAGTTTTCTTGACATGGGAGTCTATGGAGCAAAACTTTATCTAAGTCTTGGCAAAGCAATGTTGTTTCTCTTCATGAAAACCAGATCTCCATGAGGGGTATCTCTAATTGGGTTAACTAATTAAATCTACTGATGGAGTGAATCAAAAGTAGATTAAACTATAACCCTGGGCTGCTGGATTGACAATTAAAGATAGCTCCTCGTTTAGTACAAACTATACCTAGATCTGCAAAGAATGCTTTGTTAGTTTTAATAGTGTTTTAAAAATAAGCACATTTTACTTATATTTTGGGACTCTGGTTTTCCTATTTTATAAGTTTTTTCAGAAATGGGAAGTTCAGGTTCATCTTATATATTGAAAAGGTTTTTTTATTCCTGTCACAGACAGAGAAGGAGAAAAGGAGAGTGAGAGAGAGAGAAAGAGAGGGAGAGAGAGAGACAGAGACAGAGAGACATACAGAGACAGAGACAGACAGAGAGAGACAGAGAGACAGAAAGACACACACAGAGACAGAGAGAAACAGAGAGATAGAGGCAGAGAGAGACAGAGAGACAGAAAGAGACAGAGAGACAGAGAAAGGGACAGAGTCAGAGACAGACAGAGAAAGGGGCAGACAGAGTCAGAGACAGATAGAGAGACAGAGAGAGACATAGACAGAGAGACAGAGAGAGACACAGACACAAAGACACAGACATAGACAGACAAAGACACAGAAGACATAGAGACTGAGACTCTACAGATATAAATAAGAGAGTAGGGGAAGGAAGGAGAAAGAGAAAAGCACACAGAGAAGAGAGAGATAATTGCTACCCAAAGTCAACATCTCACCTTTTTTTCACCTACAATTTAAAGTAAGGGAATGTCTTGTTTAAAGCTTTGAAAGGAAAAAGAAATGAAAACACATACCCAATATTCACTTTTTCTTTCATAAATATTTCTTCTCTTTCAGTGATTCACAAAGTTAAGGAGCTAGTGTCATCTGTTTTCAATCTTTTCTTTCTCCTCTTCCTCCTTTTACTCCTCATCAAGAGGTCAGTAGCATTGATACTCTAGAATCATTGTGTTTATTAGAGTTCTTCAGAGTTTCAAAGCTGATCAGTTCTACACCAAATCTGTCTGTATTTAGCCTTCCTTCATCTGTTCCATGTGAATGAAATTCATCTAATGTCCAAGTTTCCCAGCCTTTCCCTATCTATGTGTACTCTTGTTAAGAACTGTGCATCCCTCCCCACATTGTATGTTAAAAGTAGCTTTTATGAACAGTTCATTTTTGTAGGTGTATATTGGTGATATTTTATTTTAGTCAGTGAACAAGCACTTATTAAGTACTGTGGGCTGGCTCTGTGTTGATGGGTTGACCACATTAAGCCCCAAATGTATATTTGTCTAAAAGACTCTTTTATGGTAAACTCACACAAGGCAAGAGCTCATACTGGAATCAGGAGAACTAACACAAGAAAACTCTCAAAATCTCTCTGAAGAGCTTTGGAATTGATTGTAAGACCTGGGAGACACTGGCACAGGACTTCCCAGCATGGTGTGCCCACATCAAAAGATGGCACCATACTCTGAGTAAAGCAGAATTGCAGTAATTCAAAAGAAATGTGAAATGAATAAATTTAGACATATCTTCACTCTAAATGTTCATATGAACTGCTTGTGTCTCACTGATGGTAGAGTCTTCTGAGTTTGTATTGGTTTGATCAAAGTCTGACATTCTGTACCTTGACCAGGACATGTCAGTTGGATCCTCTTTGAGAACAAAGGACAATGACCAACCCAGTGGTAAACCCAGTTGTAAACATAGGAATACAAAGAAAGGTTAAAGTCTGTTTTTTAATTTTAAAATAACTTTAAATGAATTTTGTTTAATTTGGCAATTTTTAAATTTCTAAATCAGTTTTTGAATGAGTTTTAGATTTTGATTTTGTTGTGTAGCTCATATAGAGTTTTTTTTTGAATTCTTCAGATTTGGTTTTGGCATATGGTTTTGAATAAAAAGGGGAGGTTTTTTTTAAATTTCAGAGAAAATTTACAGCTAAAATTTCCTTTATGCAATCCTAGATACTCCAGTCATTGCATAATTTCCCCCATGTAAAGAACATTTTCTTCATTAAAAAAATATTTAGCAGCTAATTTTATGCTGTCTCTTCTCTCCTCTACAACATCTAGAAGTCAAGTGATATACTATAAAAACCTTAATAACAACCTTTCCACCTGCCAGATTCCTTTGAAGTTCTTTGCTTATTTTCTGAATTTTATTTAGGATGCTTCAGAGTAATATTTTTTCAGTTCTCAATATTGTTTTAATTTTTCAACCTCTGTTTCTTTTATGCCACCAGAAGAATGATCTTATTTCATTGAATGCTTGAATGGTTTTTGAAAATAAACCAATAGTTGCTGCAATATCTCTAACAATCACTGAAGTGTGCTCTTTAGAAGGTATACTTTTGCTTTTTTCCTTGTGGTAACATAAAAAAAAACCCTGCACAAAATTAAAAAATAAATAAAGTACAACAAAAGAACAAAGAAACGTGTGTATGACATAAAATTCATTGTTCGTATAACTCTATGTTCATGGTTAGATTTTCTGAGTCAGTCTCATGTCTTTGGAAGCATGAGCATATGTGCACACACACGCATGCACACATACACACACATGAACACTCCTGTCACAAAATGAAAACCTATTCAAATTAACTGTTCTAAGGAATCCACATATCACTGAAACTGTTTTTCTTGAGACTTCTCCATTTAAAAAATTAACCAACTTTAAGTGGCTTAAAGTATTTATCTGTGCTATATAAATAGAAATTTTCTTAACCTATTAAACCTATGATTTAAGATGAGTCTGTTCTTATTAGTGAATAAAAACTAAGTTGATAACCTTTGGGAGGCATTTTAAATGATCTTGGTATCAAAATAAAGTTTATTGCACTTTGGAGACATTTTAAATCTTCTAGGCTTCAAAAGTACATTGAAAATCCTTGGAGGGGGAGAGATGATTTATGGGAAAGAGATAATGTACTTATAAAAGAATTTACTTCCTCTGCACTTTGGGAATTAAGACTTGTGGTTAACATGACTGGAAGGAAAGAAATTTTTATGGTAAATGTGTGAATCTGATATTTTTATTTATGATAAACTGAAAAATGAAAGTGAACTTAAATATATACAATCATTGTTCTATTATTCAGAGGTCAAAGAGACATGACAAACTTATACATATAGGACCAAGAAGTAGGAATGATGCAAAAACAAACAAACAACAAAACAAACCTCTGAATCTTTGAAATAGCTGTTATAAATACTTTCAAAAGAACAATATACACAAGGGCTTCATTCTTATAAAGGACTAAGAAAAAGCAGCTGGGCTCAAATTAAAGGAATTGATCAATATTGTTTCCAGAGAACGTGTGAAAAGACACAATTTTCTCTTTTAGGTAGAGCGTTGGGAAAGTACTTCCTAACGTTGCATATTCTAGCAGATGTAATTGTGTTTGGCTTGTTTCATTGAACTGTTTTTCTTTATAACAAAGGGTGTGTGTGTGTGTGTGTATGTGTGTGTGTGTGTGTGTGTGTGTGTGTGTGTGTGTTGAGGATGAGGTTCAGGGGTGTACATTGGAAAGTCAGTGTCTTGAAAAATAAATAACATCAATGAAACTTAAAATTAAAAACATACTATTAGAAGAATCTTATAAAGCGAACTCTCAAACATGCATTAAGAGCTTTTTAATGATTAATTTGAATAAAATTGTAACATATATGTTCATTGGTTTCAGAAGCTAGGGAAGCATATGTTAAAACTTTCATCTCGAAAATTTTGGAAGTAGTGCTTTTAAATACATTTTACCTTGTACCTTGAGAGATGTCACAACACAGTGTTGACTCATTTTGAACTTCCAGTTTTCCTAAAAATCTGACATCTTTCTCCTGTGTAATTTTGTCTGTCCAGTTACCATGTCATATAATTAGACAATTGATTGTTTAAGAAAAATCTAAGTATGGATATTTACATATATGTCCCTTATGGATCATTTTAGTGGTTACAGATTTCTTCTAGGAGGCTTTGTAAAGTTGCAATGCTTAATGCAACTAACATGATATCATAATGAAATAGGAAAATTGAGAGTAGCCCAGGAACTATATGAACACAGTTAGAAAACACTTTTCACACAAATAAAGTCAGATCTACATAATTGGAAAATATCATTTGCTCATTGGTAGGATGAGTTAATATAATAAAAATGACATTCCTACCTAAAATAACTTATTTATTCAGTGCCATATCAATCAAACTACCAAAACTTATTTTATAGAGCTAGAAAAATATAATAACAAAATTTTTCTGGAAGAACAGAAGCTCCAGAATATCAAGGGAATTAATAAAAAGGAATTTATGGGAAGATGGCCTAGCTGTATGAGATCTAAAACTGTATTATAAAGCAGTAATCATTGAAACTACTTGGCACTGGCTAAGAAATAGAGTGGTGGATCAGTGGAGTAGATTAGGTACACAAGACCTAGTACTCAATGACTATAGTGACCTACTGTTTGATAAACCCAAAGACTCCAACTTCTGGGATAAGAACTTATTATTTGACAAAAAATCCTTGGAAAACTGGAAAATAGTATGGCAGAAACTAGGCACAGACCAATATTTTATGTCATATGACAAGATAAGGTTTAAATGGGCATACTAGTTAGACACAAGGGGTGAAACTATGAGCTATTTAGAAGAACAAGGAATAGTTTGCCTGTCAGATCTATGGAGAAGGGAAGAATTTATGATAAAACAAGAGATAGAGAACATTATGAAATGAAAAATGGATAATTTTTGATTACATTAAATTAATTTTTTTTGCACAAACAAAGCCTATGATGCCAAGATTAGAAGGGAAGCAGAAAGCTGGGAAAGAATTTTTACAGTGTCTCTGATAAATGACTCATTTCTAAAATATATAGAGAACTGAGTCAAATTTGTAAGAATACAAGTGATTCCCCAATTGAAGAAATTAAAGCTATCTATAGTCACATGAAAAATATGTTCTAAATCACTATTGATTAGAGAAATGTAAATTGAATCAATTCTTGAGGTACCACTTCACATCTATCATATTGGCAAATGTGCCAAAAAAAAAAGAAAACAAATGTTGGAGAAAATGTAGGAAAATTGGAACACTAATGCATTGTTGGTAGAGTCATGAACTGATCTAACCATTCTGGAGAGCAATTTGGGACTATGACAAAGGGGCTATAAAACTGTGTATAACTTTAATCTAGCAATCTCACTACTAGGTCTGTATCTCAAAAAGATCATAAAAATGGAAAAGGACCCACACATACAAAAATTTTCTTGTGAGGGCCAAGAATTTGAAATTAAGGGGATGCCCATCAATTGGGGAATGGCTGAACAAATTATGGTATATGAATGTGATGGAATATTTTTGTTCTATAAGAAATGATGTTCATGTACATATTGGAAAAACCTGGAAGGACTTATATATTTTTTTATTTTTATTTTTTTGCTTTTTGGAGGCAGTTGGGGTTAAGTGACTTGCCCAAGGTCACATGGCTAGTTTTTTGTGTTAAGTGTCTGAGGCCGGATTTGAACTCAGGTACTCCTGACTCCAGGGCCAGTGCTCTATTCACTGCACCACCTAGCCACCCCAAAGACTTATATGAACTGATACTGAGTGAGGGGAACATAACCAGGAGAATATGGTACAGAGTAAGAGGAACAGAGTGAGATGATCAACTATAATAGACTTAGCTGATCTCAGCAATATAAAGATCTAAGATAAATCAAAAAGATTCAGACAGAATATGCTATCCACATCCAGAGAAAGAATTCTGGAGTATGAATGCACAACAAAGCACCCTATCTTCTCCTTTTTTTCTTTCTTGTGATTTTTTCTTCTGTTCTGATTCTTCTTTCACAACATGGCTAATGTGGAAATATTTTAAATATGATTATACATGTGTAGCCTATCTCAGATTGCATGTAATCTTGGGGAGCAGGGATGGGAGGAAGTGAGGGAGAAAAAAATTGGAACTCAAAATTTTATAAAAGAGAATATTGAAAACTAAATTTTTTTTAAAAGCACAGGTTTCATCATGGCATTCCATTGCTCATTAAACCAAAGTAGCTCCCTATTGCCTTTAGAATCAAATGCAAATTTGTGATTTGGGCATTTAAATCTCTTCACAATTTGTTTCTAGTAAATTTTCCCATTGTTATTCCATATTACTTCCCCATGGCCAGTCAAATAGACCTCTCTCTCTCTCTCTCTCTCTCTCTCTCTCTCTCTCTCTCACACACACACACACACACACACACACACACACACACTCTCTGTCTCTGTCTCTCTGTCTGTCTCTCTCTCTGTTCTCTTTGCATTTCCACAGGCTATCCTCTGTTTATGTACTGTAAGCCCTCTTTACCACCACCTTCCAGAATTTCTAGTTTCTACCAAAACACCAACTCTTGCATGAAGCTTCCCCAATTCTCCAGTAACCTATAACTACCACTTGATATCACTGTGTTCTTGCAATATATATGAAAGGCACCATTGACATGATGGCTATGGAAGAAATCTTGGAGTTGTAAGGACACAGGTTAAATTTCTTACTCTTGCATATAGCAATTATGACTAAATATCAGCTTCTTAGTTTATCAGGAAACTCTCTAAGGCTAAAAATGGCAAATCAGGTGTTTCCTCTCTCTAGCAAGCAATGAGTTCTGTTGATGAAATTACATGTTCTCTCTTCTCCCCATCCAGGTTTCATATATATTTTTATTTATATGCACATATTGTTTCCCCTGATAGAATGTAAGCTCTTTGGGGGCAGGGAGTGTTTATATTTGTGTTCCTAGGCCATAGATCAGTATCTGACACACAGTAGGGTTTTAATATAATTATTTAGTCATAAATGTAGGTATGGAAGGAAGGCACTTATGGGCATAGCAGATATGGCCTTGCCTAAGCATCCTAACTGTCCCCATGCACGAGCACATCTTTTTTTTTAGTATCAAAAAACTTATTAAAAGAAAAGAAAAAAAGATTAGTGGGGTAGAGGATAAGGTCTTAGTAAAAGGGAACTATGTCTCAACATCTATTCTTTGGGATCAAAATAATGATTATAGTTTATCTGAGTTCCTCTGCCTTCTAGTGGTGAGACCATTTACTTTATCCAGTCCATTGTAGATATTGTTCACAGGGATTAGAATATTATATCAAATGAGAAAATATTTATAAAAGTGATTAGCACAATTCTTAGAACATAATTCTAAGAACATAAGTGATAAATGCTGGTTCTCTTTCCCATTCCTTTTAGATTCAGCTTATGTCATTCCATATCGCTTCATAAAAGTCTCATCATGATTCTGAGTTCCAGCATAAATATTGTTTTTGAAAAATGTTTAATTAATTAATGTTTAGTTTTCAACATTTACTTTAAGAAGATTTTGAGTTCTAAATTTTCTCCTCCTCCCACCCATCCCCTCTCCCCAAGATGGCGTGCAGTGTGATATTGGCTCTACATATATATTCATATTAAACATATTTTTGACTTCCGGGTGGCAGAGCCAAGATGACAGCGTAGAAGCAGCAAGGTCTCACAGCTTCCACAATGCCACCCTAAGCACCCATAAAAATATGAGCCCAGACAAAGTCTAGGAAAGTCTAGGACTCTCAGACTCACAAAAATACAGAAAACACATCTCTCGCTGAAGGCAGCTCGGCAGCAGGGGATCATCCCAGGGGCCAGGAGCAGAGGCTATCCCAGCATGAAGCCGAGACCGTGGCCCAGCCCAGGGCCGTAGGAAGGAGCTGAGTGGAGCCGAGCCTCCACAGCCAGTCTGCAGAGGAGAGGAACTACAGCCTCCAGCACCTCCACATCTGCCAAGGTGTGAGTAACCAGGACGGGAGAGGGGCAGCTTGCAGCAGAGCAGAGACTGGCCCAGCACAAAACCACAGCTGTGGCCAGGCCAGGCCCCAGGGCAGCCAAGATGAGCAGAGCCTCCTAAGCCACAGCTTGAGCCTACTTCAGAGAAAATCTAAAGCCCCTGCCTGAGGGAATCTTAAAACCAGGGTCAGAGATGGTTAGTGAAAGTGAAACTTTGAAAATTAATTTGGGGGAAGAAAAGCAGTTTGGCAAATCTGCCCCGGGGAAAAGAAGCAGTGGGGGAAGGGAACTGCTGGAACCAATGGGGGGGCCCCCACTAGGCTGCTTCAGAGCTCCTGGCCTGCAGACTCCGCAGGGGGGCTGAATCGATTGATCAGGGCCAAGTGCTCTTGCGTTGAGTGGCCTGGATCTGGATCATGGTCTTGGGTGGTGGTCCTGGGGTGCACTTTCAGCAAGCCAAAGCTGGGGAGAATTGCAATACCCCCCTAATAGCTCTGGCAGCTGGGAAAACTCCAGCAATTTGGAACAGAGCTTTCCCTGCTGGAAGCAGAGTTTCACAGAAGTAAAAACAAAAAAAACAAAAAAACGACCAATTAATTGACTGGCCAACATGAGGAAGAGGAACCAAAATAAGAACAGCAATAAAACTCTAGAATCCTTTTTTGTGGACAAAAAGGATCAAAGCATGGAATGGGAGGAAGAGAGCCCAGAACTCAGAACTCCCACACCAAATACTTCCAAGACATTGAAGAATGCCTAGAAGCTATACATGAACTGAAAAAGCACTTTGAAAACCAAATAAGAGAAGCGGAGGAAAAATTGGGAAGAGAAATGAGAAAGAAGCGAGAAAATCATGAAAAGAGAGTCAGCAACCTGACTGAAGAAAACAATACTTTAAAGAATAGATTAACTCAAATGGCAAAAGAGACCCAGAAAGCCAATGAGGAGAAGAATGCCTTAAAACATCGAATTTCCCAGATGGAAAAAGAATCTCAAAAGCATTCTGAAGAGAATAGTTCCTTCAGAATTAGAGTGGAGCAAGTAGAAGCTCAT
>CM053593.1:273488910-273508416 GCA_028646575.1 Pseudocheirus occidentalis
TAGTAAAATCGTTCCTTCCTGGCTGCTTGTAATATTTTCTCCTTGACGTGGGAACTCTGGAATTTCACTATGATATCCTTAGGAGTTTTCTTTTTGGGATCTTTTTTGAGAGGTGATTGGTGAATTCTTTCAGTTTCTATTTTGCCCACTGATTCCAGAATATGAGTGAAATTTTTTCTTGAAAAATGGTGTCTAGGCTCTTTTTTTGACCATGGCTTACAATAATTTTTAAATGATCTCTCCTGGCTCTATTTTCCAGGTCAGTGGTTTTTCCAATGATATATTTCACATTGCCTTCTATTTTTTCATTTATTTGGATCTGTTTCATAGTATCTTGATTTCTCATAAAGTCATTAGCTTCCATTTCCTCTAATCTAATTCTGAAGGAATTATTCTCTTCAGTGACCTTTGAAAATCCTTTTCTACCTGGCAAATTCAAATTTTTAAGGCATTCTTTTCCTCGTTGGCTTTTTGAGCCTCTTTTGCCATTTGAGTTAGTCTATTTTTAAGGTGTTATTTTCTTCAGTCAGGTTATTGACTCACTTTTAATAATTTTCTTGCATCATACTAAATTCTCTTCCCAACTTTTTCTCCACTTCTTACTTGATTTTCAAAATCCTTCTTGATCTCCTAGATGGCCCACAATAATTTCATATTTTTCTTGGAAGCTTATGATGCAGGAGTTCTGACTTTGTTATCTTTCTCCCATTCCATGCTTAGGTTGTTTTGTCCCCAAAAAGGAATTTAGGGTTTGATTGCTCTTCTTGCTTTGCTTCCTCTGCTTGCTCATGTTGCAGTCAATTACTTGACTTTTGAGCTCCGTGCCATAAGTAGAACTCTGTTTCCAGAGTGGAGAGCTTTGTCCCAAATCACTGGGGTTTTTGCAGCTGCTGGACCTATTAGGGGGGCACACTCCTTGCAGACCCCATAAGTTTTGGACCACTGGCCACACACCCTAGGACCTCTGCCCAAAACAACACTCCAGATCCAAGCAGGTTAAAGCAAGAGTGATTACCCTATGAATTGTTTCTTGGTCCCCTATGATCTGCAGGCCAGGAGCTCTGGAAGTAGCCTCACAGGGAAGAGGCTGTAACCACTGCAACTCCACCACTTCTCACCCCCAGGGTAGGGGCTGGACCATGCCCTTCCTTTCCAACAGAGTTCCCAACGGACCTTTTACTTACTTTTTGGCATTTATGGGTAGAGGAGTCTGGAAACCACCACAGCTTCTGGTGATTCACTCTCCTGATTCACTCTTCCCAGTTCTTTACTACCTCACTCTCCTGAACTCTCTTGCACTCACTGGTAGGGGCTGCCCTGAGGCCAAAACTGTGGCTCGCAAGTACTGCATGCTGCTCCCAGCATGCTGTGATGGACCCTTCCTGTTGGCCTGCCAGCCTGCCTTCAGTGGGAGATTTGTTTCTCTCTGCCACCTTGTGGGTTCTGTAGCTCTAAAATTTGTTTAGGATTATTTTACAGATATTTGAGGTTGTTGTTGGAGGAGCTCATGGAATTTCCTGCTTCTATGCCACCATCTTAGCTCCTCTTATCTTATGCATAACTCTTTAGCAAATGTTAGTTGAAAAGAAAAAAAAAGAAAGAAAGAAACTTGAATGTTTTTTTTATTATAATGACTGCGTTTAAATCCAGAGAGATCAGAATTATGCCTTCTTCCCTTCCTTACAAAAGTGGGAGAATACAGGTTCAGAAGCACTTAAGCCAAAATATAGGAACCAGTCCCTATCCTACCACTACCTGTGTGAACTTATTTTTTTATACTCTTTGGGTATACTGTTCTCTTAGTTTTATTTATTTCACTTTGCATTCAATCATTAAATTCTTTCCAATCTTCTATGATTCATAATATTCACAATTTCTTATTCTATAATGATCTCATTTCATTCGCATGTTTTTTCCCAGCATTCTCCTATCTATGTACATCAACTTTTTCCCAGTTCTTTTCTACCCCAAAATGTCACTGACTGTTTTAGTCCTTTGTTAATATTGAACTTTTACTTCTGTCTTTGACTTATGTTTAGTTTGCTTTTCTAAACTAGATGTTACCTTTTCAAATGAAAAAAATTTTGTTTTCTCTCCTCCCTCCCCCCTGCAATTCAATTGAGAAAGAAAAGAAAAACAAAACTCTTGTAAGAAATACGTATAGTCAAGCATTGAACATTTTATTCACACACACAAATACATGCGTATACAGAAAGAGAGAGACACAGAGAGAGAGAGAGGGTTAGAGAGAGAGACAGAGAGAGAGACCAAGAGACAGAGAGACAGAGAGAGAGAGAGAGAGAGAGAGAGAGAGAGAGAGAGAGAGAGAAAGAGAGAGAGAGAGGTAGTTCACTCTAATTCCATTTAACCTCTAAATATCAGTTAACTTTTCCTATAGAAGGTGGGATTTTAGCTGGGACCTGAAGGAAGCCAGGAAGAAGAAATAAGGAGGGAAAATACTCCATGCATGGGGAAAGCCAGTGAAAAAGTTCTGAGTTAAAAGAAGAGATAGAATACTTTGTTTGGGGAACAAACAGCAAGAAAGCCAATATCACTGGATCAAACATGGTGAAAAGGGGAAGAGACACATATGTTGGAAGAAGATTGGAAGGGGGGCCATTTATACATATTTCATTGACTTGTGAAGAATAGTTTCAAACTGTTTGCAAAATTGTTCCTACACTTAGGGCACTGCCTGGGATATAATGGATGTTTATTAATTGCATATTGACTGACAGATTCTCCAGAAAGACAGTCCACAACTCCAAGAACTATGCATGAATTCCTGTTTTATTCTACAGATCTTCTAGCCTTTATCATTTCCCCTTTTTTGTTAATTTAACCAATCTAAAGGGTATGAAAGGGAAATCTAAATCTCCTTTAATTGTCATTTCTCTATTTTTTAATGATTTGGATCATTTTTATGTGATCATGATAATAAGAATTCATCCTCTGAAAACTTCCTATTTCTATCTCTTGATTTTCTACCATAGAATGCTAACTAAACTTATAAATTTTAATTTGAAAAGAAAACTTTATCAGAGAAAATGGATATTTAAAAGGTTTCTTCCCAAGCAAGTGTGTCCCTTCTAATCTTAGATGTATTTGTTTTGTTTGTGCAGGAACTTTTTTATTTTATATATTAAAACTGTCTATTTTTTTCTAAGATTCTATCACTTATTTGATAATGAATTCATCTGCTGTCCATTGATCCAAAATGCAAGTTCTTTCTTGATTCTCTACGTTATGATGTAATGTTTTCTATCACATTTTTTGGAACTTACTTTGTAGTTTGAAGTGTTCTAAACCTCAGATCTTCCAGATTGCACTCCATATTTCCCAGCAATTTTTTTAATAGTGAGTCTTTAGCACTATACTTTGGAACTTTGGATTTAGGTCCCATCCTTTTCATTTATTTTTCATTATTTCATTTGAGATTATTGAACTTTTGTTCCTCCAGATGAACTTCATTATTACCTTTCTACCTCTATAAAATGATCTTTGACCTTTTGATTAGTATGTTTATTGAATATGTAAATTAATCAAGTAGCATCCATGAGCAAATAATATTTCTCCATTTTAGGTCTATCTTTAATTCTGTAAGTAATGTTTTATAGTTGAAATTGTATTGTTCTTTCTGTCTTTGCTGTTAGATTCCCAAAGATTTTATGTACTCTGTAATTAATTTAAATATGATTTATCTAATTTCTTCCTCCTTGATTTTATTGGTAATATACAGAACTGCTGATGTTTTATGTGGATATTGTTATATCCTGCAACTTTGCTGATATTACTTCAATTAATTTTAGTCGATTCTCTAAGAACTCTTATGACCTGCAAAAAAAATAAATTGTTTCATTTTTACCATGATTATTCCCTTTATTTTTTATATAATTTATATAACTATCATTTCTAATCCTATAACAAATAATAGTGGTAACAATCCACATATTCTTGCTTTTTCCCTTATGTTGCTGAAAAAGCCTTTAATTTATCATGATTCTACATAGTGCTAACTCTTGGTTTGAAAATGACAGTAACTACCATATTAAGGAAAGGTCCATTCATCCCAATTTCTATTTTTTTAACAGAAATGTGGGTTACATCTTACAAAAACTTTTTTTCTGTATCTACTGATATAATTGATTCATATTTATTAAGTGATTTACTATGTGACAAGCCCTATGTTAAGCCCTGGGAATGCAAATACAACTAGAAAGATGGTCCACAGATCAAGAAACTTAGATTCTAATAGTGGAAGCCTTCTATAGTCTTTACTGCTAAGAATGTGCACTGTGAGCTCTGAAGGAGCCACAATTATTTTGTTTGTGTCTCATGCAGCACTTTACATATCAATAATAATAAAAGTAATAATAATAATAAATAATAGCTAGAGTGCTACCATCTCTTATTTTTCTTAAGTTCTTTTCAGCTCCTTCTTTATCTTTTGGTTAGATTCATTTGTGTTTGAAAGGGACATAGCAAGATTCCTCACTATTATAGTTTTACTATCTATTTCTCCTTCCAATCCAATTACTGTATTCCTAAAGTATTTAGATGTTTGGCTAATGTTCTTCAAATAATTCTCCTTACTATGTTTTCCATGTCTGATATTTATATCAGTCATCAATTTCTTTGTTTTGGTTTAATTTTCAAGTAGACTTTTACTTTGGTAAGGCTTTTACCTCTTTTCCTAAGCTGTTCATTCTTATTTCAAGACTTTTCTTCAAATCTCTCATTTATTTTCATTTATTTTTATTCTTTTTCCAGTGTTCTCATACCATTAATAATATAATTTTAACCATTATAAAACTTGTTTCATTTCTTCCAGTAATTTTACTTGATCTTGTAGGCAAACTATATTTTCCTTTGAGGCTTTATTTATAGGTGATTAGGAGTTATTTTTTTTCTAGATCTGTGTCTAGGGTATCTCTGGTATTGTAGTAACTTTTAATTATAGGAGTCTTGCTTTGTTTACTTATTCTTACCCCTTTACTTTCCAAACTGTGACTTTGTTTTAGAGTCAGAGTCTACAAATTTCTGAGCAGAATTTTGGGGCCTTTCATGAACTTTGTTTTATATAGGATTCTGTCACCATATTCTTTGAGTACTGAATACTGTATATTTCAAAGATGACATGGATGTCTTAGTCACAGAGTAGCAAACTTTCAGTGGACCTTAAGTGGTATTGCATGGCATGTGGTCTGATCTTGGACTTGGTCTGATCCATTCTTGGACTTTCTAGAAACCATAGTGCATTTTGGGTCTATGGAACATGACTGCAGGCTTGTCCCTGGATAAGGCTCTAGTAGACAGCTAGTGGCTTGAGCCCCTGTCATCCAAATGAAAGGTTCAGCAGTTGTAGTGACAGAGCTTTAGGCTGATCCCTGACACCACAGGCAATTGCTCCAGGCTAAATCACAAATCAGTTTCATGTATCAAAGGGAGAGAGAGAATGACTTGCCTCTGGTCTATGGCTGCCTTAGGGACTGAATCAAAGATCTCGATCTGGAGTTAGATTGAAATTGCTTTTGTTCCAATCCTCTTGCACAATTTCTTCCCTAGTCACTTGCCTCTAGGCCAAATGTATGATCTTAGACTGGCTAAAAGGCCTAATCAAGAGGAAAAGGGAAAAGAAGAGTGGGACAGGAGGGCATTGAGGAGAGAGATGAGGAACAAAGGAGAAAGATAAAGAGGAGAAAGAGGAAAATGTTAAGAAGAGGTGGGATGTGGGAGGGAGAGAAAAAAGGGAAAGACCAAGGGAGGGAGAGGTGAAGAAGGAGGCATAGAAGGAAGATGATGATAATTTGAAATTATCTGGCAAGGAAGCTTCTAATTAAGCATTTTTAGACCAAATAACATTGGCTGTGTCTATGTTTTAATCACAGTTACTATGGTAATCAAATAAGCACCTTCAGGCAATAAGAACTTCATTGTCATTCAGATTACAATTTTCTGAGCAGCTTTTCTGAGCACTATTTTATGTTGATGGTTAGATTATATTTCATTGCAAGTTAATAAAAGATTCAAAAGCCATTGATTTCCTAAGCATTTTTATTTGATGGCAATGAGTCCATGTTATAATGTAAGGAGTCAGGATCTTATCACCACCAAATCCTTTTTGAGCATCATTCTAACAGCTGCAGAACAACTCATAATTATACTTCTTAGCTGCAAAGTTTAGAACCATTAACCTTTGGGCAAGGACCATCTGAAATCAACGTGTAATGAATCAACGTGTAATGAATCAACAATCAGCCAAGTTATTTCAATTAGGTCTGAAAGGAACCAGGATATCAGTGGCCTTCTAGGCATGAGCTCCTGCCATAACATCACTCGTGTTACAAAATCCAACAGGCAATTCCTGGCTTCCTTCTGGTCAGCTTTTGGGTCTAAATTTGAAGTGAAATGCTTGAACTCTCTAATCAACATTTACAACACTCTACACAGCTACTTCAGCAAACTCTGTTTCCATGGTAACTGCTGGAGACATTCACAAGTCCTCATGTCGCCCACATAACCTACTTAATTATAACACACATCCTTTAAACTATTATTTTCCCAGATATCAGATTTAATCTTTCAAGAACTAATTGGCAAACCTAATTATTTTAATAGCATTTTAAATATATATAATATGTGTATGTAAACTATCACTAGCACCAACACAATTTGACCCTACTTCCCCAAAAATACTAATGAAAAATTATAATAAAGGCAAGCTCATATGTATAGTGTTCTTCTCTCTCTCTCTCTCTCTCTCTCTCTCTCTCTCTCTCTCTTTCTCTCTCTCTCTCCTTCTCTCATTAGCAAGGCAGAAATGAAGAAACCCAGAAATGGAGCTGGAAAGAAACTTAAAAGTGATGTAGTCCAAAACACTGCAAAAGGAATTACGTGCATTAGTGATAATCTATATTTTGCCCTTTATAAACATGTCTTTGGGGAGATATCACAAATGCTTCTATAATGATCAGGTGATTTGGGAAGTTCTTCCATGGAAACATTTACCCTTTTGCTCTCTCTTCAGTTAACATGGTTTTAAAGATGAAATATTTTGCTGTACCTGGCTAGATGTGAAAGGCCTTTGGCTCTCCTCTTCTAGGATATAGGATATTACCTATACTTAGAAATATCTATTATTCTTGATGCCATCCAGGAAAAGGTTGATAGGCAAGAGTCATGTGAATAACCCTGTGCTTGCCATTATCTTTAATACCTCAATACATATATTAATGAAATTAGGAGTAAAATATATGTACCTCAATACATAGATTAATGAAATTAGGAGTAAAAAGATTTTTTTCAAAATAATATAATATGTAAGTCTATAAATTCTGATTTGTTCACTTTTTTCCAGGACAGAAGTTTAAATAGGCCTATAATTTCACTGGTGTAGGGAATTTGTGGTGCAGAAACTAACTTACTCTAACAATTCTGAAGGACAACAATTTAAAAAATAATTTTCTTAGAGAAATCCCTTGAGTCCTTTATGACAAAGTGACTTAACCAGGGTTATGTGACCATTAAATGTAACAGTATGTTTGTTTACTATTACATGCTGCCTTCCACTAAATTTTGAATGTTGATTGACTTTTTAATGTACATTTTTTTTCTGTAGATTTATCTCATGTAGATTTTCAGCGCAATCATAGCTCATTATAAAGAAGTTTGGATTTGGATTTGGAGGACCTAAGTTCAAATCCCAGCTTTGCCACATACTTAATATTCTTTGGTAATTCATTTAGCTTCTCTCCACATCAGTTTACTTATCTGTGAAATAAGGGGCTCCATTCAATTATATCTAAGGTCCCTTCCAGTTGTACCTATGATCTTCCTTTTAAAGAAGCCTTAATACCCCTATGTGGCAATCATTAACCACCCTCCCCAATCAAATCAAGTCATAAACCTAACGGTTTAGGACTGGAATATTGGCCCAGACAACATTCATCAAGCTATCAAAGGCCCCCAAACAACAGTTAGACCTATTGAACTACACACCCCAACCCCATAGTTTGCACTGGAAGAAAAACACACATTAACTGATTGTGAATTTGGTAGTTTGTTCCAAGATTGCCTATTGGGAAATACAGTGAGTTGATTGATACCCTAAGGAACAGCATGCTTCTCAACTCTGAAAGAAATAGTGCTTTCTGAAGCTTAAAGCACTGTGTAAAGGTAGGCTATTATTACTATTATCAAGGCCCAAAGCATATGTTGAACACAGAGACTTGTGAATTAGAACTCTGGGTGATATAATGCAACTTTCCATTTGTCATTTTACATGTTCCAGGAGAGAGCTTTGTCACCTTTAATTCTTGTGTGTAGCTGAGAGTTAATTTGATGAATTATTGTCATTGCTGGGGCTTCCCCTCCCCAAAAAATTAATATTCAGGTAGAAAATCTCTACAAATTGAGTGTGTGCTGATTAATGTTTCATGATTTTTCATTTTTTGTTTATATCATTTATACCAGCGGTACTTAACCTTTAACAGTCAGAGAGCCACTTAGTCATCAAACAAAGCTGCAGAAAGCTACAAAATAATCAAATCTTAGTTTTGCTCCAATGAAGTGAGAAGACACTAGATAATAGAATCACAGGATCTCAAAACTACAGGAATCTCAGAAATCCTCACATTCAGCTCCAAAAAATCACTAAATCACTGTTAATGGACTTAGACTAAGAAGGGACCTTGGTGATTATCCAGTACAATACCCACCTCATCCCCTTGCCTATTTTACACAGGAGGTAAAGGAGTGGGTAAGAAATTTCTTCAAGGGCATATAAATAGTAAGAAGCAGAGATAAGTAGAAAGAACACATAGTAACAGAAAAAACAAAAGTGAGAGGTCATTACAATGACCAAGCCTGGCCCCCAGAGAACAGCCAAGAAAAACATCCTTTCTTTATAGAAGTGGGGAATTATGGATATGGAGCATTACGCATGTTCGAATTGTTTTTTCCTTTTTTCTATTTTAAAATCATGTGTTACAAGTTATAACTGAGTAGATGGAAGAAAGAAAGGGATATATTTTTAAATTAAGGTGATACAGAAAATAAAATAAATTATCTCCCCATAATTTTTAAAAGAAAAAAGAGAAAGAGGCAAAGATAAATGAACTAGCTACCAAGTTAGCACTTTTGGACAATACTAATTACTAGTAAACTTGTCCTGGCAGTCTTAAATACAGGTGTAACCATGTTAGCTTCTTATTCAAAAAGTTCTAGTAACTCTTTCTAATCTCTTGAATCAAATACAAATGCTTCTGTTTAGCATTTAAAGTTCTTTACAGCCTAGCTTCAACTTATATTTCTAGAATTAGTTTGTGTGTGTGTGTGTACACACATACATATGTGTGTATATATGTATATACATATGTGTGCATGTATATGTATATATATATGTATGCCTATAGATAGATACATACAGATATATAGATATAGATATAGATAGATACCATTCTGTGGTACAGCCAAATTGGTCTTCTTGATTTCTCTTAATGACACTCAATTTTTTATCTCTGCTCCTAAAATGTATTCCCTTCTTCACCTTCTTCCCCCTTAGAATCTCTAGTCTTCATCAAAATTCAATTCAACAACAATTTCTAACATGAGGTTTTTATCATCAGATAGATATATAGTCAAAAATATATTTGCATTCTAGAATTTTTATAATTGTGCCTCTTTCCTTTGTGAATTTAAATGAACTGAAGTTACTTGCTTAAAAATGTACATATGCATATACACACTTGTATTTACCTATCTCATAAAAATAAGATGCCACAATATAGAAATAATATAATGAAAGAAAAGTCTTGAGGGAATGTTAAGCTTTTATCACATCTACAGCAAGAAGGCTAAAAACTGGTTTAGTTCGATCAAAAATCCAGGCCACAAACAAATCTGAAAACAAAGTATTTTTTTTGTTTTCCCATGAATCCTCTTATAAGTTAATTGTCCCCCATGTGAGTAGAGTAGTAGTTTCTCAGAGCCCAGTCAAGGGTTGAGAGCAATTTCCTATCTCTGTGAGAATAAGCCCACTGAATCTACTGCTAACAGTAGGAAATAATATGAACAGTGGAGATTAATCACCTTGCTTTTACAAATTGTCCCCTTTAGATTTAAATAATATTAATTTAGTGACATTACAGTTCTTGCCTTCATGCCTTGGCAAAAATGATACTTCATGTCTAGAATTCATTCTTTCTTCACCTCAATCATCAGAATCTCTTGTATCCTTTAAATGGTCAAAGGATATAAGCAGGCTGCATTCAAACAAAGCTTTGTGTCACCTGCAAATCTAATCTGAGCAGAATTCATTCCATTTTCTTAAGACACAAAGCTACCAATGGTCAAATGAAAAAAAATGCTCTAAATCACTATTTATTAGATAAATACAAATTGTACAACTTCATGCCTATCAGACTGGCAAATATGACCAAAAAAGGGAAAATGACAAATGTTGGGATATGGGAAAACCAGTATATCTCTGTTCTTAGTATGGTGCCTTTCCCATAGTGAGTACCAAATAAATGTTTTAAAATATACATTTTTGTATGTGTGTGTGTGTGTGTGTATATATATATACACATATGTATATATACACACATAAAATGCAGATGGATAAATAGATGACAAATACATGCATTCATACATACAAAGATAGATGGACAGATAGATAGATGATGTAGGAAAACAGAGATAGATCAACATTTTTGGGTTACTGAAAAACTCTACCATGATTATATGACATGAATAATACAATTAAAGTTTTTTCTAAGTGATCCTACATATTATGAAATTTTTTCATCACTACATAGGAAGCATTCCTGATAAGTCAGCTGAGAAAAATCATAGGATCACAGCATGTGGGGGTCCATAACCATTTCCATTTTCCTATTTTCACTATTCTGAATCTTGACTTCCATTTCATTTTTAGTGTAAAAAAGCTTATGCCATAGAATTCATATTGTATTATTTATTCCCTAAAAATAACTAGTGATATTGTCAGGAATAACAACAGTAGTTTATGTAGATTATGGAGATCAAAAGTGCTATGCTTCGTTAATGAAAGAACTATTATACCAGATGTCAACAGATGCACTTAAAATAAAAGCAAAGCCAAGGAATCATTGTAATTATAGAAGTCACTGAGACAATAACTGAAGACTGTAAACAGCCCAGTACAGAGTTGATAAAAGAAGGCTAAAGAAATAAACAATATTTCTTTGGTGGCTATATCAGTGGTCCATGTATATCCTTCAAACAAATGCATTCATTTCCTGGTGAGGAAAGAATTCTACAGTATCAGAGTCAGACAAGATATCAATAGTCATATAGTCTAACCATCAATCAGATTATGAAATACATTTAACTTATATTTAACTATCTCTAATCTGTGACTACCCTCTGAGGAATCATAGAAGCTCAAAGACAGGAGGGATTTCAGAGATCATCAACACAACTCATATCTAAAATGGAAGTACTACCACAACATGTCCAACAAGTGATCATTCAACTTTTTCTTGAAAATTTCTCATGAGTTGAAACCCACTAGTTTTCCCATCGGTCAATACATTTTTGGGTAGCCTTAGTATGCAGTTTTTATTGACATCAAGCCTACATTTGCCTCTTAGCAACCTCTACCCATTGCTCGAAGTTTTGACCTCTTTAGATCAGTAGAGCAAATCTATCCCCTCTCCCACAGAATAGCCCCTCAAAACAATTTTCAATACAGCTCTCATTTCTGTGCTAACCGTCCTCTTAGTGAGACTCACCATTTCCAATTCCTTAAACTGAATCTCATATGGTATTATCTCAAGTGTTTCACCATCCTGGTTACCCCTCCTCTGGATGCTTTCCAGTATATTGACATCTGTTCTAAAGGTGGTGATGCCCCAAACTAGACACAATACTTCAGAAATTCTGTGACCAAGGCAGAATCTAGTTAGACTGTCTGGTCCTGGACACTAATACATTCTGAATTCCTTTTTTCTGCTTTTTGGAGGGGGCAGGGCAATTGGGGTTAAGTGACTAGCCCTAGGTCACATGGCTAGTACATCTTAAGTGTCTGAAATCACATTTGAACTTAGGTCCTCCTGACTCCAGGGTTGGTGCTCTATTCACTGTGCCACCTAGCCATCCCACCATTCTTAATTCTTAATGGTGTCTAATATTTCTTTATCTTCCTTGGCTGCCATATCATGCTGTTGACACTTACTGACTTTGAAGTCCACTAAAACCTCAGCATCCTTTTAAAACTTTTGTGTTACTGTGATTTGTACATCTTTAATATCCTGTGAAGCTGATTATTTTTTAATCCAAAAGTAAGTTATTACATGTATCCTTATTGGATTTTATCTCATTAAACTTGGCTCTAATCTTCCAAGATCTATTTACATACCGATTCACTCATCCAGAATATTAAGTTTAGTTTCCCGCCCCGTCCAAGCTTTGTGTTACCTGCAAATCTAATCTGAGAAGAATTCATTCCATTTTCTTAAGAGTTTCTGTTTGTAAGAAGCATTTCTTTCACTGAGTTAAAGTATACTGCCCTATAGCTTCTTCTCATATACTCTACTTATGTCTTTTTAGGCCAAGAAGAACAAATAAAATTCATCTTCCATATAAGAGCTTTTCAGATATTCCTCTAATGACTATCAGTACTACCCTCCTATTCCCAATTTTTTCTTCCACGATGTAAATATATGTGATACTTTCAACAGCTAGTTTCATATAGAACAATTTCAGCTTCTCTTATCATTTAAGCTGTCCCCTCTGGACAATCTTTTTTTAAATGTACCTCCTAATATGTGGCACCCAGAACTTGACATAGTATTCCAGTTGTCATTACACCAGAAGTACATTGGGAAAACCAACTCAAAATCACAGAACCAAAACAAAGCCCCAGACCATGTGATGAATGTAATGCTGTGCACAACCAGCTTCCTAAAAGAATGCTACTATAAACAGCTTTTAAAGTTCTGATTACATAGAATAGTGAATACTCTATTTATTCAAGAACAAATCAAAGGAAAACATTCACAACAAATCAAGATACAGTATTCACAAGATTATGTCTTATCACAGAAAATCACAATATAGTATTCACAACAGCTTTTCATTAAAATGGCCACACAGTTTTCACCAAAGTGGTCAAAATATTTAGAACAAAGAACAAAAGAACAGTCATCTGGTATCCCTAAGGAGGTTTGCCTCCTCATTTAATCATTCAATCATCTTCAGAATACAAGTCAGTCTTCCACTCATGGGGCAACTAGATTAACTTAATCAGTCACTTATTTAGCAATCAGTTACTAAGTATCACTAATCCCTAAATACAATCATTAAAAAATACACAAACCCTCCACCCCTGGATCTCTGGTAAACTTTAATTTCATCACACCATTCAATATCCAAAGAGAGCCCTTTTCTTCATCTTGACTCAGAGTAGTCTCTCAGATTCCCTGGATCCCCTTCCATGGTCCCAGCTCCCACTGTTGTGCAGAGAATAAGAGCAAGCCAAGACCTGGGTTCAAGGTAAATTTAGGTGTGGATTTACTGATCAAGTGCACAACTACCCAGAGGTAAACTCAAATTGGGTAGTAATCTTTTGGGGGTACAGACTTGATTATAAAGGCTAAAACCACAAAAGCCACAATCAGGGAGGGGAGCTAGCAGAAGCCATGGCATACAGAAGCAAAGAACAGACATTGGTTAGATCTATAGCTCAGGGCTAATTTGGGAATGTGGCACAAGGGTACAAGGGTACAACCTTCCTGTAACATGGGTGTCCCTCCTAGAACAGTGTGGAGGTCACAGGGTGGAGTGCTGTAGTCAGTTTTCCAGAGCAGTGTGGAGGGTCATGGGGAAAGGGGAGCTGGAATTCCCCAGAACAGGCCAAGGTCATGTTCTGGGTGAAGAGGGTGGGGACCCTGCTTGGTCAGTGGGACAGCACAGGGTGGTCCCTAGATAAGATCCTTACACCATCATGAATCTTATACACCATAATGATTCAAGGAGAATATAAAATGCTGAATAAGGAAGGAGGGGTGAGGGAACTATGCCTTGACCAATATGCCCAGACATGCCTTAAGCAATTTTCAAACTAAAATATAAAACAGAGACAAAGACAGAAATACAAGAGGGGCTTAATGGTGGGCCACAAGTCAGGTGGTATATAGTGTCAGGTGGTATATAGTGACTTAGGATTTGAGTTTGGGGACAACACTACCTGAATCCACAAAACAGTCACCTAGATTAAGAGGCAGACAGCTCCCAGGTCCTTGTACAGTCCTCCAGGCAGTTCCTGCTACACACTAAAGTTTATAGGATCCAGTACATCTCAAAACCTTCCTAACTTCTGTTTCCCAGGAACTCAAGGATCAACCAAGCCACAAACAAACAGAGCGTTAGCACCCCAGTCATGCTTCTTCAGTCTTCCTGCAGTTTTACTGGCCTTAGGACCCAGAAGAAATCTCAGCTTTCCATGTGGCAGCAACAGCTTCTGCCTTCACCAGATTCTGGTCTCAAGAAAATGTCATTTCTCAGTCAGCTGTAGCCACCCAGCTTCCAGATGCTGCAGAGAGAATCTCTCTCTCTCTCTTTGTGTCTCTCTCTCTCTCTCTCTCTCTCTCTCTCTCTCTCTGTCTCTCTCTGTCTCTCTCTCTGTCTCTCTCTGTCTCTCTCTCTCTCTCCCCTTCCTCCATCCTTCTTTCTCCTTTCCTCCCTCCTGTTTCCTTCTGTGTATGTATCTCTACACACACACACACACACACACACACACACACACACACACACGTACACCTGACCAAGTCAATTTTCTTTTGGATGATTCTGCCTTATATATAATAGCCAAAGCTATAACTAGCAATTATTTTACAATTAAAAAAAGAAATGTTGAGTTCAAGGCAACACAGAAGACGTCCCAACCACAGGTGTCACTGTGTCAACCTGCTCCTAGAATGTGCAATGCATACCAGAAGATCTTCATGACGAGGCAACCATTGGGCTGGACACATGGGGGTGGTTATGCTGTGAAGCCATGTAGAACTATGGAGAATAAGGAGGCGAGATGCAAGGAAAATGTGACAGCAAAGCAAAAGAAACCCCAAGTCTACTGTGTGCCAGGAATCATACAAAACACTTTATAAATATTACCTCAACTGATCCCTGCAGCAACCCTAAAAAGTGGGCGCTGTTGTCACTGCCATTTTGAAGCTGAGGAACCTAAGGCAAACAGTAGTTAAATGGTTTGCACAGGGTCACACAGGGAAATCTCAATACAAAACTCAGTCAGATTTGAACTCATTTCCTAACTCCACGTCCACCACGATATCCTCCATGCCACCTAGTTACTTTGATGCCAATGTAGAGAAAGCATGGGTAGCTGAACATTGGCACCCATAGCAAAGCCCTGTTTGGCCTTCATTCTTGAATATTGACTTTGAATCTACTCTGTATGTCCTCTAGAAACTTCAGTAAAATGATAAATATTTTCTTTTCCCTTTAGCTATACCCTAAGGTTAACCCTTCACTGTAATAATTGGAAAGAAATCTTCCTCAAATGGGCATGAGTGGGGGCAGGGGGTTATGTCTTTTTCCCCCTCTTATATAGCCCCATATAATTCCAAGTTTTCAACTAACTCAAATACAATATCTCTCTTTCCTACACACTCATTTTCTGCATAGTCTATATATTAGAAAACTTGGGCAAGCACATCTTATCCTAGTGCTGTTACAAATCATTGTTTCCCAGGATAATAAATCTAGATCTGGAGGGAACCACAGCCTATTTAACAGATGAGAAAACTGAGGGACAAAAAGGTTAAGCGACTTGCTCAAGGT
Source organism: Pseudocheirus occidentalis (assembly GCA_028646575.1). Lineage (NCBI taxonomy): Eukaryota > Metazoa > Chordata > Mammalia > Diprotodontia > Pseudocheiridae > Pseudocheirus > Pseudocheirus occidentalis. The sequence goes on from CM053593.1 coordinate 273,504,754, forward strand.
CATGAAAGCAGTAAAATTCAGAGTCACAATTCAAACCCAAGTCCCAAGCATTATTGGAGATAATGCTCTTTCTGTTTCAGTTTTCATAGAAGCATCTGGGGAAGATATATTAGCATGACTCTTTCTGCAATGTCAAGAGAGCACAGGAGGTAGAACCAAGAAAGCATAGTAAAGGCAAGGACTTGCTTGAGATCTTTCTCAGACTCCTCCAAATACCTGTAAAAAATGACTCTAAACAAATTAGAGCTGCAGAACTCAAAAAAATGACAGAGTGAAACACATCACCAGCTCAAGGCAGCTTGGAAGGTCAACATGAAGAATATATTGCAGGGGGCTAGAGGTGGAGCACAGTCTGACAGGCCATGCTGGCACAGATTGGTCAGAACAGACATCAGGAGACTGAACCACTGTGGCACTTTCCAGACTTCTCAACCCAAAAGCAAAAGACAGTGTGAAAGGTCAGTAGGGGAACTCTGTAGGACTTTGGTAAAAGAGGAGTGTGGTCAAGGAGAAAATACTGCAAGCAGTCAGGAAAAAACAATTTGAGTATTGTGGAAACACAATCAGGATAACAAAAGACTTAGCAGCTTCTAAATTAAGGGATTTAAGGGCTTAGAATATGATATTCCAGAAGTCAAAAGAGCTAGGATTAAAACCAAGAATAACCTACCCAGCAAAACTGAGTATAATGGAGCGCCAAGTCTTCCTTGCAATGTGGAAGGACATTCCCAATGAAAATGAGCTTCAGTTACAGATTAAGGATTGCCACTTGAATGCTGACACTGTTTCCAGCAAACTGCAAAACAACGTTTATACTATTGCCAAGAGAAATGTGGAAGGGCAAGACATGCTGTACTAGTCCTTGAAACTCACTAACGGCATTTGGATATTGGCAGAGCTATGTATCCAGCCAACAAATCCCAACTACATGCTGTTTTTAAAGTGTCAAGCTCCTGAAATCTCCCAGTACATCTACCGGGTCTATGATGGAATCCTGAAAAACTAAAAGGCTAAAAAATGGAGGCATCTTGTGGCCCTTGCCATCTGTGTGTTAATGTGTAGACTCTTGAGTCCAAACCACCCTAACCCACCAAGGTAGTGACTAGGGTACTAATGGGTGCTAATGTTAGGACACAACCCTCTGGAGAGTTTTACTTTCCCACAAAAGTCTGTGAGCCCTGCTATGTCTCACTCCCTGCCTCCATCACCAGTGATCTTCTCCACCCTGTGCCAATGGCTAGTGTTTTCTAAACCTGCTTTAGGGCCTAGGAAAATCATTTCAAAAATTAAAAAAGGGAAAAAACCTGTTTATTAAAGCAAAGAAAAGTATCATTGAATCATGAAAAAAACCTGATTCTATAATGATAGATAAATTATTGTTTACATTTCTCTTTGATTATTTGCAGACTCTCAGGAGGAGTGGGACCCCTCTTTTTTCAAATTCAGGGAATTATACCTGTGTGCTCTCCCCACCCCAAACATGTAAAGTCCTCAATCTTTTCTCCAATTATACATCAGATTATCTAATGTTGTGTCATTTTATTTTAATTAAATAGCCTTATTTGATGAATAGTTTTGAGTATATAAAATCTGTCTCCCCCTGTATTTCAGTTCTAGTATTAAGCTAAGGAAGGGCCTTGGTCTGAATTTGTTAGGCAACTGGCATGCATTGCTTAATAAACCAATACTCTTAAAAAATCAAAACAAACAGAGTGGGGGGGGAACACATGGGTGGCCTCTACATAAATAAAATTTTACCTGTGATGAATCAGGAGTTTTTTCTAAGACACTGTGCTTGAGTCCATCTAGCCTCAATTCCATTGTATTTTCCTGCTTTGTTTCTCAACTCTGCTCCCTGTGTAGTTGAATTTGGTTTGATGGACTGCCTGCAGCATCCTCAATTATTAACCACTAGGAAGCAAGAAGCTGGTAACATCCTCTGAGTATTTTTGCAGGTAGCCCTCTCCCCTGCCCCATGTGTGCACATATGCACTTTGTCAAAATCCCATATTCATGAGTCATTTAATAATAGAGAATCAAATGGTTTCACATTTGCTGATTGTTCCATTAATGTAAAATCAATTTTAGTTCATGATTAAAATTATCTTCAACCTATAGTCACAGTGATTGATTAGTTGCTAGCTCAGAGTGCTCCATGCAGGTTGAAATGAGGTTGTTGAGTAGGAGATGTACAATCTTTCTAGAACACATATCTGGGGAATGAGAGAGAATGACAATACATATTAAGTCTGTTGACCATTCCTGGAGCTTCAGGTGGGGATTAATGATACTGTCAGAATAAATAAAGATAGGATATTTGAAACAACTGAAACCAGGGCAGGATACTTAAGAACTGGGGAAGGGGGTTATAACTGGTCTTGTTTTCTCTTCTTCCAATTAAAAGTTGAAGCACTGGGGGGGCAGACCCAAGATGGTGGCTCAGAAGCAGCAAAAGTTCTCAGCTTGCACACAGCCACCTAAAATACCCATAAAATACGACTCTAAACAAATTTTAGGGCTCCAAAACCCACAAAAATACAGAAAACACATCTCTCACTGAAGGCAGCTCAGCAGGAGGGGCTCATCACAGCAGGCTGGGATCCGAGGCCAGCACACTCCTAAACTTTGGCCTGCACCCTGGGCAGTTGGGAGAAGACACAGCTGGAGTCTGCAGGAGACTGGATTGGTGGCACCTGGGGCAATCTTCATATTTATCAAGCCAGGAGAAATAAGGCTAAGAGAAAGGTCAGTGGAACTGAAGCTAAATTTGGGAGGAAAAAAGGAGTCCAGCCCAAACAGGCTGCCTCAGAGTTCCTGGCCTGCAGACCACAGGAGAGGCAAAGCAATTGATCAATGCTCTTGTGTTGAAGATCTAGATTGTGGTCTTGAGTGGTAGTGCTGGGGTGCGTTTTCAGCAAGCCAAAGCTGGTGGAGGTTGCAACACCCAGCTAATAGCTCCAGCAGCTGTGAAAACCCCAGAAATTTGGGACAGAGCTTTCCCCCCTGAAGCAGAGTTCCACAGACCTAAAAAATCAAGCAATTACTTGACTGGCCAACATGAGGAGAAGGAAGCAAAGTGAGAAGAGTAATCAAAATATAGAATCCTTTCTTGTGGACAAAAAGGAACAAATCACAGAGTGGGAGAATGACAACACAGTCTGAACTCCCACACCAAATGCTTCCAAGAAACATGAAGATTGCCAGCAAGCCATAGATCAATGAAAAAAGGACTTTGAAAACCAAATAAGAGAAGTGGAGGAAAAATTGGGAAGAGAAATGAGAATGATGCAAGAAAGAGTCAACAACCTGACTGAAGAGAATAACAACTTAAAAACATATTAACTCAAATGGCAAAAGAGGCCCAAAAAGCCAATGAGAAGAAGAAAGCCTTAAAAAGTCAAATTTGCCAGATGGAAAAAGGATCTCAAAAGCATTCTGTTTTTTTCTTTTTTTAAATTGTTTAATTTTAATTTATTTTCTTGATTACATCATTCATTTCCAGTTTTGAGTTACAAATTTTCTTCCCTTCTTTCCCCTACCCTCAAGCCCAAAACAGTGATCCCACCATAAAGGCCCTCCCACAATCTGTTCCCTTATATGTTCTTCTCCAACACCCCTCTAACTTTCTAGTAGGGCAGGGAGGGTCTCCCTACTCCCATCCCT